>OZ004709.1:69748400-70948400 GCA_963924515.1 Vespertilio murinus | reverse complement strand
GTTAAGTTGAATGAAAAGCCTGGATCCTGCTCTGAGGAACTTCAAAGTGGGCAAACCTGCTCCTATTGTGTTTCTCCCTTAAACCTAGAGGAGTCTCCGGGCAGATATTCCTCCATCTCTGTCTTGCAAGAAGGCACAGCTGCTTTTGTTGCCCTAAGGTCTTGTCTTCCACAGGCCAAGGAAGGCGGGAGAGGCTGGGCAACACACTGGCTTCCACCCTGGTCCCGAGCACCCCCATTGAGCTGGTGTGCACCCGATTCTCCCTTCATGCTTTGACTGTGAGGATGGTGTCGGAGTTTCCATGAAATGGGAATGCTTCCTCTTGAGATTGCCCTGGCATGAGATCGTCTTGGCAATTAAATGAACAAACACCTTCAAAAGATGGCTCCACCACAGTCAACATGTTGTAATAGGAGAACTAAAATTACATTGGGTTAGTGGGTCATAGACCTAAAAGGGAAGGCGAATCCAAAGCAAATAGTGTCTGAGAAATGACAGCAGGTGGGGAGGCGGGCTGGCATGAGGGATGTCAGGAGGGGCCTCAGGACACCCTGTACCTCCCTGACTGCCCATCGGCCTGTTGTGTGTAAGAACCAACACACTTTCTTAAATGACGTTAAATTCTCTATTCATGTTGGCTCCCTTAGCTGAACAGTTCTCATATTTTCATTTTACCTTGTCTAGGTGAATACTGCCATGCCTACACATACCATTTCCAGTTTGAGGATTTTTTTTTTGAAAGCACATTATTTTTCTAAAATAAACACATTTGCCCATTAAGGAAATACTAACTGGATAGCTTTCTCTACTTGTTATTTTGCCAATGAATCCTTATTTTTTTTAAAATTTATCTTTGTTGTTAAGAGTATAATAGATCTCCTTCCTTTTATCTCATTAATCCTCTCCATCCCTCACCCCTCCCGGGGCGTCACCACACTATTGTCTGCGTCCATGGGCTATGCATATATGCATATAAGTTCCCTGGGTTAATCCCCCGCCTTCCCTTTGAAATGCATCAGTCTGTTCCATGCTTCCATGTCTCTGGATCTACCTTGTTCATCAGTGTATATTTAGTTAGCTAAAAATTGGGTTATAATCATCACTGTTGTCCTAAAATAACAAATATTTGCTGAGCTTCTGATAGGGACACAGTGCTAGGCACTCAGTGTGCACAGAATATGCACAAGTGAATCTCTGCTGATTTAAGAATCCAAATTGGCTGTGAAAACAGGATACATAAACAGAATGCTATGGAACAATATGAGGGAGCAGTTGTCAATCATCCAAATTATAAGTGCTGAAAGATTTCCAGAGATAAAATGGCCACCAAAAATTGGTACATTTAAGGAAGACCTCTCAGATATCAAGCTTCAACCTGTATAAGCACGTATGATGATGTGTTTTTGTTTAGAGATTGGGATACAGATCAGAATAAAGTGCTGGTGGTAATGGTATGTGTGAGTTTGGTGCATGTGTATGTGAGGTAAGAAGGAGATACAGGCTTGTATATGCCGCCATTTTCTGCAATTCATCAGCTCATCTGTGGGTGTACCCATAATGAATGGATGCCAAGAAATATTTCAAACTATATTATGGCCCTAGCCAGTTTTACTCAGTACATAGAATATCAGCATGGAAATGGAAGGGTCCCAGGTTTAATTCCGGTCAAGGGAAGGTACTTCAGTTGCAGGCTCCTCCCTGGCCCAAGCCTTGGTTGAGGTGCCTGCAGGAGACAACCAATCCAATTGATGTGTTTCTTTCACACTAATATTTTCCTCTGTCTTTCCCTCTCTCTAAAATCAATGGAATTATATCCTCAGGTGAGGATTTAAAAACAAACAAAAACTATATTATGGAGAAAACATTGTCCTGAGAAAGGTTGAGGAATTTATATGGTCAAAAGACCCCAGAAAACGATGCAAACTAAATGTCCTTTTAAAAATGCAAAGCAGGAGTACATATAAAATTTTTGGCATACCAATCTTCACCCTGTAGAGGAGATTTCATTTTCCCTCTTCATAAAATTTGAAAGTACTGATACACAAAAATATCCATTGTTTTGTCTAGAAGGAGTGAACATTCACCAGAAAGTAATGGAATACGCTCAAATTCTTCTGAGCAGATGGAAAACATGCACCAAGCGGTGTTTTTCAAAAATTAATCTAGTAAGCCTTAGACTGTGGAAGAAGAAGAACTGGAACCAGGAGACTTTTCTGAATATTTGCTCTAAATCCTTCCCATCATGACTAACCAAGTGTTGGGAATTTTTATTCGCTTGCTTTTCAAAAATTTTCTTTTTGGCTGTGGACTCCTTTCAATTAAAAAATTAAATTAAAAATTTGGGGGTGACAATAATTAATAAGATTATATAGGTTTCAAGTGTGCGACTTAATGGTAATTGGATAAATAAAATATGGTATATAGTAAGGTTTGCAGTTGTGAGTATGCGAAACGGAGTTCATTCCTGTAGTAGTATTTTAAAATTATTTTATTATTTTCCATATAAAAACTGCAATCCTACTTTTGCCAAAGTCTACCTATACCATGGACTACATCTTTAAATAAATATTATTCAAAATCTCAATAAATAAAAATAAAAGTGAAGCTGATCTGGATAGTGGAGACAAAACGGTTCTGCATAAGAGCAAGAAAACAGCTGCCCTGCTGTATGTGGGTGCTAGAACAAAATCCAGAATCTTCTCAAGGTGCAGAGGAAATACTTTTCAGGTTCCAAAAATGCTAACATGTCTATAAACTAAAGAGAACTGAAGTAATCAGAAAGGTAATAAAACAGGATCTCGTGGAATTATAAATAAACTCTGGGGCTAACCAAAGAAGGAACCCCTTTCTTTTAGAGATTAAAGTGAAACAAAAGCCATTTTGGGTTTGATTTAATTATTATGATCCTCTCTTGAGCCTCTACTGTTTGTGCCCCTCCTGATTTTCTTTATTTTTCTATTTTCTTTTTCTGAAGCTTTCCCCCACCCTGTTTTTAAGTGTGTCATGTTTAATTCACTTTTTGCAATTTCTTGCACGTTGTGTGAGATTCTCAAAGATGAAACAGACATCAAGAATAGGACAGGTAATAAACATAGAAAATGATGTGCATACTGTTGTTTTTGTCAGTTTGGTTTTGTGTGTTTTTGTCAAGGAAAATCAAGATTGCTGTGGAGAACATTCTAAAATTGAGAAACATTTCTGCAATTGAGTCGGATTTGACTCTAGATAAGGTGAAATGAAGATGTTGTGTCTTGATCATGTAGACCTTTGCTTATAATGCTTCCTTCTGTTAAGCAAATATTTAGGAGTTCTAACTGTGAGGCAGAAAGAATGGCCATTATGGGAATAATGCTCCCACACTGTGCTTCCACAAATTCAGTCTGTAGTGAAATCCAGACCGGAAAAAAAAAGACATGCCTTAAATTATTAAATAGTGTGACCAAATCCTCCCCCATCCAGCTTAATTCAGGCCAACAGTTTCCATTTTATTCTCACTGAAACCTTCAAAAGAAATACCAGATTAAAAAGAATTAAGTCTCCTAGCTCTGACTTCAATCTAGGCATCCCTCTCCTCTAGTAATGCATTTAAACTATTTCTTTATATTTGTACACATTTTATTTCCCAGATAAGAGTCTTCTTATAAGAGGCTGAGCTCAGAAAAGTTGTAATCTATTCTGCTTGATCAGAAAACTCTACAATGACAAATAAACCCCATTTTACCTTAAAATTGTAAGCCAGACTTATTAACAACCTGAGAAAAACAATTAGGAAAATGTCAGTGTAGTAGAAGAATATTTGAGAGCTTTAGGCTTGTGAGAACAAATGATATAAACACAGATGCTTCTACCTGTGAGTGCAGCAGTCACTAGTTAAAACAACCCATCAATATCAAACCAATTTATCTGCAGTTTATTAAAACTATTATTTTTATTAACAGTCACATCTTTGGATTTTTAAAATATAAATATACAGATATATGCAGGTATTTGCATTTTAACGTCTGTTATTTTGCAATTCACAGCAAAATTATGATAACACTAGGTTGTATAGGCACTATGATTCATCTAAGAGAAAATCCTGACTTTATTAAAAAGATAAGAAAACATTTTCAGAAGTCAAATCCTACTAGAGAAAAATGTTTTGTTTAGCAAAAGACATTGAGCCACAGTTTATGTAATCATTATATAGGGTATCTAACACAACAGTCAAGAGCACAATAGAACATATAAATAGCTCTCAAGATTCTTCAGTGAGATTTGCCCTTCATTTGGAGTCTCTTTATATGACAGTACACTATACCCATCAAGAATCTCTTATTTTTCCTGTTAATATCACCTTTAACAAGAAAATAAAGAAATAGAAACAATATCAAAAGCTAGATCACTTACCATAAATGCCTGTTGAAATGCAGGGAAATGCCTGTGAATAAACCACAAAAAAATAGCAGTAAATTTTAAAGATACAGCTCTGCCCAATCCCAACACCATTTATTTCAAATTCTCTGTTGCTTGATAAAGGGATGCCCTCACAGACGCAGGGTTCTGACACCCCCTCCGTTCATGTAGGAGACGTGGAAACAGGCACATTAGGTTCACTGAAAACTTTTTCTTACCACAGCATTCATCTCAGCTCACAAGAGCCAACTGTTGAATTTTCAGTAATCTTGTGAACCAATTGCTAAACACAGTGATTAATGAGAAATTAAATCACATAAACTGTTCATGAAATAAATTATATCTTAAAAAAAGACTCAGAAATCATCTCATCACTTCCTAATTTGCCATATCTTATTACTATTGCCCCTGCTCTTAAGATTACTTATATCCACCCTATGTAAATGGTGGAAGTACTAGGTAATGGTGTACTACTGAGCATGACCCTGCCCTCTATTAAGTGATATGCTGATGGTTTACAGTCTGAAAATATCAATCAACATTCATTTGTGGGTCAATTGAAATTATAGATTGGTTATAGGTACAAAATTTTGATAAAATTTACTAAAAGTATTATTGAAGAATCAATTAACTATACAACATTTATAATAAAATGTATTACACATAATTTATTCTTATACTCATGTGATACACATTCTTTTTATAAAATTTAAAAAATAAAATTATATACACACATACTCATTTTTTAAGTCAGTTTTTAAACTTTTACTGGCACACCACTGTATATACCATATGCTAGGGACTAAATATTTTTTTCCAAATTAGGTCACAGGAGAGGAGCCTCATGATGGGGTTAATGCTTGTGTAGCATCCCAAGCTTTTCATCACATGATGGTACATATAATGTGAAGAAGGCGGTCTGCAAACCAGGAGGAGGAGACCCTCACCAAACACCAGATTGCCTGGCACCTGGATCTTGGGCTTCCCAGCCTCTAGACCTGTGGGAAATAAATATGTCTTGTTTAAGCCAGGCTGTCTATGGGCAATTTTTAAGCAGCCCTCTAAATTAGACTTTCTAACAGTAGAATGTGACCTGAGCATGGCAAAGTCCTCTGCCAGTGTACCTTTGTGTGAAGTTAATCAAGCTGTTTTCATCCTCTGGGCTTTCTATTTTCAACTGAAATTAAAGATGATAACATCCATTATATAGAAATGTGCTGTGGGAATTAATAATAGAATCTGAAACTGCAGTTGCTGTTGACTGCAATAATCAGCATTATTATGGAGCTCAATAATAATGAAACATCTGTTATTGTTTTTTTATATATTTTCAGTTACATGTATACTACATTATATGTTCCTTAACATTTTTTAGAGAATGTATGCTTATTCCCTTTTCATGGATGTTATATTTTAAAAGACATAATGTGCATGATTTTGTTTTAGAGAGAATAATAACTGACTCTGTTAAGTTAACCTATATGTCTGAAAAATGACAGTTTTTTTCCTGTTCCTTTACTGGTACATGCTCATGTTTCTATCAAGAAAATAAGACAGTGTCTGGAATGATGTGGGAGCTATTTTATAATGAATTAAAGAGATAATTCTTTGAGTCCTTGATTTCTTGAAGTACCAATAAAATCTGAAGAATGTTCTTGAATGACTCAATCCATTCAATGAATCGGAACCAGGATAAGAGGGTATGAAGTGAATGCTCCTGAAAATGATGGTGTCTCTTTACAGGCACTCAGCAAGACTATCAACAGGTTTTGTTCTCAGTGAAAAATCACCTGCAAGCTACTGTAAGCAATTTGTTACTAATCATGAGTCTTCAGAGAACCAAAATAGCCTACTTAAAAATAAAAAATAGAGAGGAGTTAGGGTCATCTCTAGAATGTGTGCTATGCTCACTTCGGTTCCAATGTGTCTTTTAAATGAAGGAGAGAGATGAGTTTTGGAGCTCATGCTCAGGAATTTCATGGGAGAGAACTAAACACCAACATATCAACCATCCTGTGCTTGCAGAACAGAAATAGAAAGGTCTCAGAACTGCTGCCTGGAGCCATCAAGAGAGAGTTAGAAGATACTACACTGTTCTCAGCAAGTGCACTTTCCCTCCCACCTGGACATCCTTTTAGTTCATGATGATGAGACTTGCTTCAAGGATCTATGGAAGGATTCAGGTGAGTGAGCAATACCGGGTATCTGTCTGACAAATAATCTTGATTAATGCCAATTCCTATGGTGGACATGTGATGCCCGCCAGACTCCACTTCATGGGGGAATGTGTTGCCCTAGAGCAAGGCTTCCCATCCTTGGCACAACTGATATTTTGGAACAAATAAGTATTTGTTGTTGGAGGCTGTCTTGTGCATTTTCAGATATTTAGCAGCATCTTTAGACTCTATCCAGTAGCATGACCCACTCATGACAATCAAAAATATTTCCAGACATTGTTAAATGTCCTTCAAGGGGCAAAGTCGCCACAGACTGCGGACCACTTCTCTCTAATCTAGAGCCTAGACCCTAGCAGTGCCATCAGGGGTTGCCTTTTCAAACGTTTCCTGAGATTCAAAGAGCCACCTCACTCAAGGTCATGTCCCTTCCCAAGACAATCCATCCCCAATAACTAATCAATCCATAAGATAAAGGCTTTGGCTACCTTGGCTCATTTCAGTGATGGGCCCTAAGTACTTCCCTGTGTACACTCTTGCTTCCTCCCCTTCTTCAGGTGTGGATCCCAAGGGCATACCTTAATAAACATCCTGTACTCTAAACTGTCTCAGAATCTGCTTCTTGGGGAAATAACGTGAGTTAACTCCCTTCTGCTTTCCTGTTAGGCTCAGTCATATGAGTTGTTCTCCCCTCAGAGCTAGCAGAAGAGAGCACAAACTGAACAATTAATGACAACTTTCCTTTGCCTCAGCTCCCAGCTCTATCTTGCAATCAATCATGCAACTTAAAAATTGAGTCAGAATGTACCAACTGCCTTGTCTGTTTTAACAAGGACAAATAGCTTCATCTTAAAATGACATTGCTGCCTTGAATGTGAAGGCAAACAGATGTTTAATGGAGGATAACGTTGGTAATAGTATTGAATTAATTCAAACAAAAAGGCAGCGATAAAGCATAGGTGGAAATACAATATCATGGGAAATATTTTGTGTAAAACAACTTTACATATAATTCATCCAAACTAAATTTCCTTCATCATTTGTTATTACTCAAGAGAGAAAGATTGCTGGAACCGGTTTGGCTCAGTGGATAGAGCATCGGCCTGCGGACTGAAGGGTCCTGTGTTCGATTCTGGTCAAGGGCATGTACCTTGGTTGCAGGCACATCCCCAGTAGGGGGTGTGCAGGAGGCAGCTGGCAATGATTCTCTGTCATCAATGTTTCTAACTCTCTATCCCTCTCTCTTCCTCTCTGTAAAAAATCAATAAAATTTATTTTTTTAAAAAGAGAGAGAGACAGATTGAGACTAAAAAAGAATGAGCAACTAAGCTCAACAGAGGGATTTAATGGCACACAGTCTGTGCTCTTGGTCATAACAGATTTCTGACAAAGCCACCAGGAGTGTGTAGCATGAGATTTCTTTATTTTAAAACTATACTTAGAACCTCCCACAAAAGTTTTCTTCTGAGGAAGAATGGTAGATTGTAGAAAAAGCCAGCCAATTTTTCCTGTATTATTTTAAGTGTACATATATCAGCAGTCACCTGTAGGACCTGGAGAATGACATCACCAGTTTAATTTATAAGTCTCTAGATTCTTCTTCCATCAAAACCAAAAAAAAAAACAAGCAGTTTCTATACTAAGCGAGCCTGAGCATATAGCCATCACAAAACTGCTTTGTAGCACTTGACTTTTTTATCCAATTTTCCCCCAAATCAGTATGCATTTTCTCTCTGGGGAGGACAAAACATTCATTTGACTTAAAGAGTGAAAGAGGATTTTTCTTTTGTGAAGTTACAGATTGGGAAAATGTTTCCGTATTCCAGCATGTGCATTCCAAGTAGATTTGTAAAAACAAAAATCCTTCAGGCTGTATACTATGTCTTCCATCCACTTTCATGCCTGTCTCCACTTATCCCATTTCAGTAATTTGAGGGCAAGGAAGGAAATATCCTTCAGCCTCTTTGTCTTGATCTTAACAGTTCCTCAAAACCAAGACAATTCAACATCGTTACCTTTACTTGTTTTTCTGTAACCCTGTATTCTAGGTTCATACATTCCTGCAAAGTGGGAATTTCTCCCTCTCCTCCTTACCCATGGTTATTACCATCCACCCATTGCTTATGCAGCAGACTTGTGATCTGAGTAGGACTGACTCCCCCGGCTCATAGGAAAGGTGCCTATTGACCTAAGTAAGCAGCACACGTTCCACTTAGCCACTAGAACAGAGAGATGGAAAATTCTGACATCACTGAGCTGTTGTTATAAACTAACTGTAAAGTGCTCCCAACTTCTAGAATCTTTCAATTGCTAAGCCAACACTTCTGTGTTGTTTAGCCAGTTTTAGTTAGCTCTTCCATTACTTGAAAGCAAAGCATGCTATCTATCTATGTATCTTTTATTTAAGTGCTTTTAATTATATATCATATTTCACTAAATTGAAGAAGCTGTTGATTGCATAAAAACACATTGTTTTGTTGAAGTTGTATAAGTTAAATATAATAAGTGTTTTCTTATCCTTTAGAATTTTTAGTGTGTCCTTACAAAAATTGATATTTTGTATTTACTTAAATAATTTTTAAGTCACATCTTACTGCATATATAAAAAGGAAATAAATTGGTTAAGTTTCCCTAAAAATTCCTCACATGCCGAGTCCAGTACTTCTGAATCCCACTTCAAAACAGAATCATTGATCTAAATTTTCCAGAGTTCTATCCTGTGCTCTCTGGAATGGTGGTGATGGCCCAATCCTTTAGGAGTGCTTCACTGTTGACTGAACTTTTCTTCCAAGCCTCTAGCATGACCCTCTCTCTAAAGTTGAAGCTGACTCATTCTTCATTGGCAGTATCTTTTTTTTTTTTCAGACAGCACCCAAGACATGCACCTCCTCCTCAAATGGCCCCACTTGTTTAATTTTTTGGTTGAAAGTTAGTCACAGGGGTCAATTGTCTAGAAATGACAACCAGCGAACCTCATCACAGCTAGGTTGTACTATAAAATCTCTCAGTTAATAAGAGGCATCCTGCTTTCCAATAATTTAGAGTATGAGAAAATGGGCAGCAGTAATATTCAGGGTACCATCCTTTGACTTTAGATGTTTGGTTATCACTATAGTGGGCTGTGTCATATTTCCCTTATCCAGAATGCAGAGTAGTTGAATATTTCTCAAAGTGTGATATGCCTAACTCTAAGAGTATGCTTTGTCCAATTCAATGTAATTCATACATATTATTTTGACATACTACATTATTTTTCCCAAGTCTTCACCTCTCCTCACCTAACCCTTTGCTGTGTGATATTGCATAGGGGAGGATACAGTTTCATTGTCCCACTGATGATGGATATGATGTGATTTGGCCAATTGGATACTTATAGACATGACATTCAGGCTTGTACTCTTTCTTTTGGAGGAAACTCATGAATAGAACATGCTTCATATAGCTACTGGTCCAGAGATGCTCAGAGGCAGGTAGAGCAGACCAACTGAAATCAGCCAGCCAATATCAGCTGTGCACCAACCAACCCACTGGCATGCAGCAAGGAAGATATGCTTATTCTTGTATCTCACTAAGTTCTGGAGTTATGCTTGTTACACAGCATTACTATGAGTGATACTATAAATATTATAAAACTATGTTATTATAATGTATTACAACAAGGAAAATGGTTTCCCATGTAGGGTGACATTATAAAGTTTTCTTTCAAAATAAAAATACTTAAAGAGTCTATTAAAATACCAGATATTTTAATAAATATGCTTAAAATTAAATAAATACTTAAATTTAAAATGCTTAAAATTAAATACATACTGATGCAATAAATAGTATTACATTTTAGCAAAACTGGTTTTGCCCAGTGGATAGAGCATTGGCCTGCGAACTGAAAGGTCCCAGGTTTGATTCCGGTCAAGGGCAAGTACATTGGTTGCAAGCACATCCCTAGTAGGGAGCGTGCAAGAGGCAGCTGATCGATGATTCTCACTCATCAATGTTTCTAACTCTCTATCCCTCTCTCTTCCTCTCTGTAAAAAAAAAAAATCAATAAGATATATTTTTGTTAAAGTTTTAAAAAATAGTATTACATTTAAAAAATGATCAAATTAAAAACATTATTGTTTTTTTTTTAAATATTGAATACAAAGGCAAGAGGCCAGGGTCACTCAGTAGCTATAAATATGACAACCAATAGTACAGGCCCTTCATTGCCTCAGTTTCCCCATATATAAAGGATCAGAGTTGGACCAAATGGCTTAATCAGCTATTAGATTCTCTGGTGCTATAAACCAGCCTGATATCCTTCTCTATAGCTCAGGATAAAGGTGACAAAGAGACAAGCAATTTTATAACACCCTGAATTCCTCATGGTATTTGGATGTGCTAGGTGGCAGTGTGACAACAACAATGGCTGTCACTCTTGAATTACCACACTGTACTGAGCGCTGGGCTGAGAGCTCTATGTGTACTATTTGATTCATTGTCATGAACAATCCTGTGATAAAGAACATATTATCCCCTTTGTATAAACATGAAAGAGCAAAGCTAAGGAAGTTAACTTGCTCAAGGTCACAGAAAGGAATGCTAACTAAAAGATTAATTTATTATTTTATGTAAGAAATCATTGATCCCATTTTTGCCATTAATATTTCTTCATTATACAAATAAGTATGAATAAATTCTCAGACAGTTCAATGGGACAGGTATAGACATAGCCATGCCCCTCCCTTCCTCTGAGTTAACTAGAATAACCTTCTCCCAGGCCATAATGGTCATTAGTATGGTAGCATCATCCCACCCCATGCATTTGCACTGTAAAGGCTGAGTACAATTGCATCTTTTTGTTTATCTCAATCCTCTAATCACTTGTCATCACACTTTAATAACATTTAAAGTCAGAAGCTCCAAGCTCCCAATAATATGGCTTCCCCTCTGCCTTCCATCTTTTCCACTGTTTCTCTTTCTTAGAGTCCCAGCCACACTGGCCTCATTTTGTTCTTCAAACACATAAAGCACAATCCTGCTTCAGAGCCCTGGCCTTCCTGCCCCTCTACCAAGCACACTTCCTTTGAGATCTCTGATCAGATGTCCCTCCTCACAAAGACCCTCTCCTGCCTGCAGCCAAATCACTCTCTATTCTCTTAGGCTGCATGACATTCATTTAGGACTCCTCTCACCACCAACACACAGATGGTTGCTTGTTCATCATCTCATCTTCAGTTCCCCCCACTGGCATGCAAACTCCCAGGAAGAACTCTGTCTTATTTATTGTTGTACCACCTGCACCTGGAAAGGGGCCTGGAACTCAATCAATAGCTAGCAAACTACTTGATTAACAGTTGATTTCTATGGCCTATGCAACCATAGTCAAATATAGCTCTTTCTACACAAACCGGAGCATACATTGTATTTTGTGTTCTGAGACTCGCTTTTCTCATGCACTAGATCTTAAAGCTTTGCAATGTCCGTGTACTCGTATATTGATCTATCTCATGTTCCTAATGTCTATACACTACTCTATGAAATGGCTCCTCTATGTTTATTTAACTGTTTCCCCATTGATGACCATGTAGATAGATTATATATTTTTTCTATAACAAATAACTTTGTAATAAGCATTCTTGACTATGCCCTTATATGATTATCATATTCTGTTAGGATATATTACTATATATAAAATTAACTTTTTTAACCATTGGGTTAAAAATGTACATTTAAAATTTTGAAAATACTGACAAATTGCCCAATCCTCCAATTATTTTTTTCAGTACAAAAACATCTTCAACAGTGGAAAAGAACAAATAATTCTACTACCTGCCCCAATACATGGGTGAATAGAGCAAAAGGATACTGTCTCTTTAACAAATTACACTGGAAAATGCAAATATTACCAATGCATCTCTCATTCCCAAAACAAAATAATCCAGAGATCAAGGTCAATTAAAGAAGATTGTGCATAAGCTCACATAGAAATGGCCAGTGAAGTGTTTGGAGTGCACTGTGCAAGCTCACCCAGGCACAATAATTATGAGCAATCACTTTGTTTTGTTTTCTTCATTATACCTTGGAAATAGCTGTCATAAACTCATTTATTGCCAGCTGCTTTCATGTTTATAACTACAACTCCATGCAGCATAAAACAAACTATTACACAGCCATGAATAGTAGCAGTCCTCTTCCAAACTTTATATTTTCCAAGAAGACAGCTGGATTAGTTCCAAGGTGAATTTATTAGATGCGAAATGCCAGAACCAGCAAAGGGGGAAATTCGCCCTTGCTGAAGCTTGCTCTTGTAGCTGGTAGGAATGCTTTACTATAAACTACACGTATGTGAAAATGAGAACAGGTCACCATAAACCTGTGAACCCAAAAGAATGCGCATTCTGGCCCAAAATGTCTTCATCTTTAAACTCACTTTACACAGAAGCTAAGGGAAGAAGCAATGGTTAAAAAACAAACAAACAGACAAAAAACAAACAAAAAAAAACCCTTCTCATATCACAGCAAACTAGTTGTGCAATATGAATGCTCCTATTGAAACAAAATGCGCCTGAAATGATGTCTTTTCAATAACCTTAATCGCCTTCAATTTCGTAAGTATCCCTTCCCCATCTTTTTCTGACTTAAGTACGTGTATTATGTACACTTTACATCCCTGACTCCGAGGGCCGGGAGCATGAGGGGATGCCCACAGGTGACCTTTTCCTCTGCAGAGTCCAGGGAAAATAGAGGTAGTAGTCAATCATTTCAGATCCCCTGAGAAGTAAATTACCCACTTGAGACTGAAAGGTTCACCGCTCTTAACCACAGCCAAGACCTAACTTTGGCTGCAGGGAGAGGCATTCCTGGCTGAGGAGGGGCTGAGATGACAGGGAGAAGCCCTGTTTCCAGGGGACTGAGGGGCCAGAGCACTGCCGGAAAGAGCACAGGGCTTCAGGGGAGCCCTGGGGGACTCACTGACCTTGAGCTTTCGTCAGTGTGGCTGCAAAGGACACTGTCAGAGTCCAGTTCTTTATCATTCCCATGCTCCCCTCCCATCCCCCCCCCCACACACACACACACTCACAGCTACTGTCACAGGATTGCCCTCGGGTTGCTGGAACCTGCTTTGCAGATGCACTCAGACAGCAAGGAGTTCCAGAATCAAATCCCAGGGCAGCCCTTAACCAATGAGCATGGGTGGGGTGTGGCAAGGTGTGGATACTTGGGAATCCTTTCCCTGGTGGGGACAGTGCTTAAAGGTGACATTTACCCTGTGGTGAACATCACCACTGGATTTGTAGTCTCCTGGGATTTGGCAGGATATCCACCCATCCCTTGGAGTCTCAGTTCCTTGCATCTCTCCTACTTCCCCCCTCCTCCACCGCCCCCCTGGGATTTTCCCAATAAACCTTTTCCCTGAAATCCTCATATCAGAGTCAGCTTTTGTGGAATTGTTCATTTGTAGGATGTTAACCTTGGTCATGGAATGTTTAAGAAAAAATAAAGTTAGGGTGAATCTCAGAGGAAAGAGACTAGAGCAGCCATGGGCAAACTATGGCCCATGGGCCAGATCTGGCGCATTCGTCTGTTCTATCCGGCCCACAGAGCCAAAAGAGCAGAGGGTTCTCTTGCTCTCCCCTCCTCTCCTTCACCAGCAGCCCAAGATGAGAGTGCCAGCATGGTCAGGTTGCTTTTGTTCTGGCCTTCCAGTCCAGTTTAAGAACCCATGTGGCCCTCGAGTCAAAAAGTTTGCCCAACCCTGGACTAGAGGGTCATTTCCAGTCAGTATTGGTAAAGGGGAGAAGAAAAATCAAGTCTATCCTTATAAAGCCACGAAAAGTGAGATGGCGTCCTCAAGACCACAAGAAACATGCGCAACCAATATCGGGCTGGAAACCAGTGGGAGGCTGCCAAGGAAGTAGAACCGGGTGGACATTCAGAAAGTAACTCTGTAGGGAGGAGATGGTGGCCCTGGGACTCATGTGTTGCATGCTAATGGCAGGCCCCAGAAAAAAAAATGTGTTTCATGTAAAAGTTGGTTAAACAAGTCTAAGCAGGGTTCTTATCTACTCTTGGTTTTTAGTCAATCCCTGGCTTACTTAATACTTGAATCTTCATTGCTCCCTTAATTAGAAAGTTGAAGGTCTGACTTCCAAAGAAAACATTTATGGAAAACCATCAACAACAAATAACCACAAAACAAGAAACACAGGTGGTCTCAGAGAGGAGCAGCTAAAAAGCCTTGACCCCCCCCCCTTGGGTGGTGAGGTGCCATTTCTCCATCTGTGAGATGGGCACTATGGTTCAGCGACTCAGCCGTTTTGTAGCCAACCTGTGTCTCAAATGTTCTTCCAAGCATCACTAATGATCTGCTAACAAACCGAACAGCTAGTAAAAAGTAGAGAGATCATACACTTTCGATAATATTTACTGAAACCGAAGCTTCAGCTATCCGGTTCTTCTCTTGTGGCTGGAGAAACACATAGGAATAAAGGTACCGCCTAATCAATTCCAAAGCTCCTGGGACATTTTCTCATGGGCTTTGCTGTCTCTCATAAAAACACACAAGACTGCAATGAGGCATTATTATTACATCTTGTTCCCAGATGATGGAGTGAGTAATCTCCCTAAAGTCACACCGTGGCTAAGAGAACAAGCTCAGACAGAAGCCCTGATCTTCCCACTTAAAGTTCTAAGCACTTCTCACTGCAGAATCCAGTGAGTCAAGGGCTAAGGCCATGGTTGGCAAACTGTGGCTCTCGAGCCACATGCAGCTCTTTGGCCCCTTGAGTGGGGATCTTCCACATAATACCACGGCCTGGGCGAGTCTGTTTGAAGAAGTGGCATTAGAAGAAGTTTAAGTTTTAAAAAAAAATTGGCTCTCAAAAGAAATGGCAATCATTGTACTGCTGATAATTGGTTCTGTTGACTGAGTTTGCTGACCACTGGGCTAAGGGGATAGATGAAGAGAAGAGGAAGGTCCATCACGAGCACCCTAATCCTTGAGAAAGGACTGTGTATAGTTGAGAATTCTTTTTTTTTAAATTTTGTTTTAGAGTTGAGAATTCTTTTTCAGTATAATACAGTATGAAACCTTTGAGGCATTAGCCACCTATCTTAACAGTGTAAAGTTTGGCATCAAATGAAAGATTAGTGTAACTATGTGAAGGTAAAGGTGCTTTGGAACCACTGCTCTATTCTATTCAGGGGAACTGAAGATTGGGCACTTTGAGAACCACTGTGTCATTCTATTCTAACGGCATTGTTCTGTCCCAGCTGCTACACCAGACAACTGTAGCCCAGGCTTCATCCTCCTCATATTCAGCAAGGACTCTTACCCCTGGGATGAGCGGAGGTCCTTTCTTTTCTGTGCCAAGTAATCTATCTCAGACCATTTACTTGCCGATGGAACAGATTGCAAGATTACCAGCACATGTAGGTTTTATGCCTGAGGATTGTTTGACACCTCTGTTTTATCTCTTAAAATGTCAGCATGATCTTTCCACAACTTGGGCAATTCCATTTCATCCCCTCCATAATTTCACAGTGGGAAGCTGAAAACATTACATACAAAAAGAGATGGGTGTCTACGTGAATACAGCCACTTCTGAAGTCAATTATATGTGCAAACGCCCGACCTCATTTATTATTTATGGAAGCCAGGTGATACTCTCTTGACAGTTGCTTGGGGCCTAAACTACAGTGTGGTTCTTGAAGAATAAAGACTTTAAATAAAATGCGTTGCGATTATGTGGCTTGAGTCAATATGTAAAGGTAATAAATTCTTCTTTCCTTAGTCACGAAGGAAAACATTAGTCGAGCCTAATGTACACTTTATATTTAACAAGGGAATTAATTAGGGGATAATGACTAAGAAAGAGGTGAGCAAAGGACTCACCCTGTAGGGGTGACTAAATAAAGAAAAGCAAGGAAGTGAAAGGAAATTGATCATAGTTTTATTTCCCAAGTTTAAGGATTACCAATCATGGCCTCAAAATGGCTATGCTTTATGGACCAGCAATCACTGTGAAGAGTTTTATTAACTGGAGTCTGTTATGGAAATAGAAAAAAAAATAACAACCAGTCTGCAAGGAGATGCCTGATGCTCAGGTCCCAGGAGGTGAGTTATTTGTACACATTTCCCAGTGATCACAGTATCAATCCAACCAGGATCATCTCAGAACCACAAGGAGGGGAGCAGACATCTATCTTTCACTGTACATACAGTAAGCCCTCACTTAATGTCACAGCTGGATTCTTTGATTTTTAACAAATCACCAGTTAGGGAAACCATACATTTCTATGGTGAAAGAAATATGATAGGCTACTTATTATAAACAAGAGTTAAGTTCCTACAGCAGCTCATCAATAATATAATAAAATTACATTGAATGTAATAACATTATTCAAGGACCTGTTGCATACACCAATGATCAGTATTGGTCCCTGCACTGGGAGATGAACAAATCAATTTTTTGAGAAGGTTACACACCTGTGAATCACCAAAAAATAGTAAAGATTTACTGTATGTACTAAATCGTCATTATTGTTAAAGGGGCAATGAGTAGGTCACCAATTGATGGATGGATGGATAGATAGAAAAAGGAGGGCAAGATAGAAGGATGAATGAATGAATGAATGAATAGGTGAATGGACCAGTTCTGAATTTAAAAATGAATATTTTGGCTACCACTCACTCTGGTAGATTTTTATTTCATTGAAAGTTTAATTTCACAAAGTAAAGGATTTAATTTTTAATCACAATATCACAATTGCATTTTTAACAAGTTCACAGATAATGCCAATGCTGCTGATCTTGGGACTATGCTCTTAGTGGCAAGAGTTTAAAAAATTAATCACTGAACTTTCACACACTAATCCCTCTGCTCATGTTGACCATTACCAGTGTGTCAGTAAAGCTTTTTATGGTGCAAACAATAGGCAATTTAACTCCAAGCAGCACTCAAAAGAAAATAAACTTATATTCTCTTCTAATGTAAAAGAAATCCAATGATATGTATAACTTCAGGTAAGGCTGGATCTAGCAACTCAATGATGTCTCTAATTACTATACCAAGTAACTGGTTGCCTTAGGGTAATTGGCTTGTCTGAACCACAGGTTGTGTACATATGCAGCAGTTTTGAACATGCCACCTGATGAGGAAGATGCCAAGTAATATATCAGGTGCTTTTCTTTGTTCTTTTACTTTTTATATGATACAAAAGCTGAGGTGTCCCCTCTTGTCAAAATTGCAAGTGGATTTTTTTACTTAGGTTGAGAGGAAGTCCCTATGTAAGGGTTACTGAGAACTACTTATGCTTCAGTGATCTGAAAAACTTCCAAGAAGTTGGTCATAATTCAAAGACAGAGCTTACTAAAGACTATAAAAAAAACCCCACAAATATATGAATTATTATGTCCTCTCTTTAGATTGAACCATAAATGACCATTAATTTATAACTTTTTTAAATATCCATTAAATATTCTCTGAACTTGCCGAAACCGGTTTGGCTCAGTGGTAGAGCGTCGGTCTGCAGACTGGAAGGTCCCAGGTTCGATTCCGGTCAGGGGCATGTACCTTGGCTGCGGGCACACCCCTAGTAGGGGGTGTGCAAGAGGCGGCTGGTCGATGTTTCTCTCTCATCGACGTTTCTAGCTCTCTCTCTCTCTCTCCCTTCCTCTCTGTGAAATATCAATAAAAACATTTTAAAAAATATTCTCTGAACTCTCAACCCAATATTTAATAACCCTTTTGAATCACATGTACATGTTCTTTCTTATGTTTTTTCTTCCTCTTCTACAATCTTGCCCTCCACTTTTTCCTTGTTGTGGTTCAGTAACATGGAGTTGTCCTTAATGTGGCTCGTTGGACCATGCTCATGATACTGAGCTTCTAAGCAATTACTTCAGAAAAGTTAATAAGGAAAGACAAGAGTTTTATTCTGTTTCCTTTAGGGTATTTGACTTCCCTTAGTCTGGTCATTCCAGTTCTTCCATTCAGAATTCTGAAGTGCCTGGAAACTCAACCTTCATTTTCATTCACCTTTGATGTAGAGCAAAACTTGACATAAAAACACACCGAAAAGTTTCATATTTCGATGAGAAATGTCATGACATTTTGCGTTCTCAGTGAGTGCACCAATTTACAAGATTATGTTGATGTGATGATGACTGCTATCATATCCAGGAATCAAAAAGAAGATAAATGCAAATATGTTAAAATAAAATCAAAGAGTTATGGATCTTTATTCTATTTTTCTCCTCTTGAATATGAATATACAATATTTTCTAGTTACTTATGGTAAGGAATATTTTTGGAAAATTATAGCAATGCATATATGAATATCTTTGGTAGGTTTTATTAGGGAGACTTTTAAGTATGTAACGACTCACCTATGATATTTTATGAGCTTTCATAAATGGGTCATTTATCTATATAAATAATTTAGTTGTAGAAAATGAACATAGAGTTATATTTGGATCTTACACAGGCCAGAACCACAGGCGTAGTCATTAGACATAATTATTCCTATGCTTTTCAGAAGAATGTACTGATCAGGGGGCATCTCACTCAGATCATTTTCTGGCTTTAAGAGGCCTGAACTGTTATGCTGAGGTTTCTCAATAATTTAAATGGCACAATGTTTATACTAATATCTCAGAGAATTGTCAATGTCCAGGTGGAAAACACAGCCTGGGTCTGTAGAGGCCCCACAACTTTGGAAAATCGATGCAAGAATCTGGATAAATCAACCAAAATGAAAATAATTTTAGACGAGGTTTTTCTTTAACCCACACTGTGCTGTTGCTTTGCTCTTTTAGCCCATATGCTTTGATATTTTAGTTCCTACATTATGACTTACTGACAAGATATGGCATGGTCAAAAGCAACAAATAAAGTATATTAGATAACTCTATTAAAGGACAAACTTTTCTTCCCTTCTTGAACATTTCTACTGTTATTTCAGGTTTGTTTGTTTTTTTTTAATATGGTGCATGTGCAAAATTAAATCCCCTTGAACTTGCTTAACCTCTGCTCTGCAGGTCATCATTTGTCTCACTAACATAAAATTATAGGTTGTTTTGATGCTTCAACTATTAGCAACAACTATTATTATTTACAGCTCCTTTACAATAGCAGTTGCACTTTTGGGAAAATAATGAGAAACTAATTACCTCTGACTTAGCATATAAACTTTGCAAGTGTTCTTTTTGCCCCCTAAATAGCAAGCATTGGGAACAAAGGAGGAGACAGAGAGGAGAGTGTTGGGAGGTGGTGAGATCCTATGCAGCATAGGTGCATCAAGAGGCACAAGAATATTCACAGCAACAGCAAGCTCAGGGCCACTTCCAACCCCACTCCCATGATTCTGTGCAGTGACCAGAATTAAGGCCTCTGGACACATACTCCTGTAGACTGTAATTTTGCTTCAGGTACTAATAGAAGGGTTTCATGGGTCAGAAAATAAAAGACAAACTTGTAAGAAAATATTGGTTGTATTTTTCTCACAACTTTATACTGAGTCTAAAAATTAAATTGTACTCAAAGCATAAAATCTCAATATTAAGATAAAGTGTGAAGGGCTATGTAATTTTCAGACAGTTCTAGTATTAATTAGGTTAAGTGTCATTGTTAGGTTAAAGAAGATCATGTTTTTTTCTGTAAGATTTATTCAAAACCATGCAATTATAACTTTATATTGTATCTTCAAGGTCCCACCCATAAGATAATTTAATAAAACATCCACCCTTGCCAGGATGCAGCCTTTCAAAGTATACCTGAAAGAGAATGAGGTGAGGGGATATGCAACAAAATTTTCAAAATATGATTTTTTTTATCTTTAGACAAACGATAAAGTTCTGATAAAATGGAAGCTCCAAGATAAAGAATCATGTTAAGTAAGCCACTTCACAAAGTAAAAGCAGCAACACTATAGGTAAAGAATATTAAGAATCACTACCAAAGCACCAGTCTAACAATCATAGAATATCTCAGAAATAAAATATTTTACAAAAAAAAGACAAATCATGATTTATGAAGGGTTCCTATTTTGGAATATCACCTAGATTGTGATTTGGTTTTAAATCAGTCTCCTTCTCCCTCTTCCATCCTGGAGACAATTAGCTAATATAAAGTGTCCTAATCTGGTATTCACTCTCCAGAAATAGTTGTTTCAACATAGCAACTACCACTATCAAATAGCAGAGAGTTGGTTAATAAGCAAAGAAGATATTAGAAATAAATCTGCATTGGTGAAATAAGAGGTGTTCAAACTATGTTGCTGGCTAGAGAAACTTCATGGACACCATCTCCTCTATTTGAAAGAGTGTATAAGAATCTAGAGATTCTGGCAGGCTCAGCCACCTAAGGCCTATGGAGCTGAGCCAAGGTCACAGCTCTGTCTAAAGCTACAATCACAGGTTGAATGGATGACTCCATGGCCTGACTCCAGGATTGGCTGCTTAAAATGAACTATTTAAAAATGTTGTTGGCATGCCTGTAGGTAGAGGGAAACTACTAAATTTACAGGATAATTTTAGATGACTTAAAATATATTTTTTATTGATTTCAGAGAGGAAAGGAGAGGGAGAGAAGATAGAAACATAAATAATGAGAAAGAATCATTGATCGGCTGTCCCCTGCTTGCCCCTTACTAGGGATTGAGCCCATCAACATCAGAGAGGCATTATTGTTTTGTCTAAATATAAAATATATTGTCAGCTCAAAAATTAATGCCATCATACAATATATGTTTTCTTTTCAAGGTGTATTTGATGGCAGCAGCTAGTATGGGAAAACAAGATATAGTCAACAGTTATCTTTAGGGGGACTGAGTGGAGGAAGGCTCTGGTTTGGTTGAAAAGTTTTCTTCTATTATCAACTGGCTAAGAATGTTTCTTGCTAACAAGTACCTTTATTATTTCCCAAATATATTTACTTACTATTTTAAAACTTTCAGAAAAATTAAAAGGAAAGAATAAAAATATTAAAACATAAAAGATGAGTTCCAGGCCAGTGTGGTTTAGTTGGTTGAGCATTGTCCCATGTACCAAAAGGTCACCCGTTTCACTCCAGGTCGGAGCACATGCCTGGGTTAAGGGCTCAACAGCTGATTGATGGCTCTCTCTCTCTCTCTCTCTCTCTCTCTCTCTCTCTCTCAAATCAATAAAAACATCCTTTAGAAAAATAACTAAAATATTAGAGGAACTTACCCAGAAAAGACAGAAAACAAGTGGGCTGGGCTGGATGTTCACTACCAATTTAATATCCCACACCAGGGGTGGGCAAACTTTTTGACTCGAGGGCCACAATGGGTTCTTAAGCTGGACCGGAGGGTCAGAACAAAAACAACCTGACCATGCTGGCACTCTTATCTTGGGCTGCTGGTGAAGGAGAGGAGGGGAGAGCAAGAGAACCCTCCATTCTTTTGGCTCCACAGGCCAGATAGAACAGCCCAACGGGCTGGATTTGGCCCGCAAGCTCTAGTTTGCCCATGGCTGCCCCAGACCCTGAGGTTTCACCCTGCTTTGCTTCCTTAGATCAACCTATCTTGGTTTTCACTGTAACTTGGAGTGTAGCATATGCTATTAATGTTTCACCCATGAACCCTTGAAGCTCACCGTTCCCAGTACAGTCTCATCCCAAGGCTCTGTGGCTCTGTGGCTCTGGATGGATGACTTGAGTGATGGATATAAGGTGGGACGATTCTGAGATATGCTCCCAGTCTATCATAGGGTCTCATAGGATTGAGGCCTTGTTGCCCATAGCAGTAACCTGTTCAGTACTGCACCTGAGGCTTTCTGCCATTCCCACTGTTCTTCCACATTCCCCTATCAGTGGGTCCTGGCATCACCTTTAAAATCAACTCCATGTACTTACTCACCGGTAACAACAGTCTGCTTCTGGGGGAAGCCAGCCTCAAAGAGTGCTCATATAACCCTGTTTCCCCGAAAATAAGACAGTGTCTTATATTAATTTTTGCTCCCGAAGATGCACTAGGTTTTATTTTCAGGGGATGTCTTATTTTTCCATGAAGAAGAATACAGTACACATTTATTATTAAATAAAAATAAAGGAAATTTATTACCTGTATAGGGTATGGTATTACTGTAGTTGTCAATACAAACCAGACAAACTGTGAATCCTGGGGGCCTTATTTTCAGGAGGTTCCCTTATATTTCACTCAGAAGGAAACCGGTAAGTAGGTCTTATTTTTGGAGGATGTCTTATTTTGGGGGAAACATGGAGGTACATGTGCTCACATTAGTATTCATATGAAGCACACAGTCTCAAACATTTTTATTCAACCTAAGATATGGACAAACAGTCCTTTCTCTTTACTGCAATTTCTGCATTCCCTTGCCAGGTCTGGTTCTCCCCCTTGAAAGAATAATAAACTGATACATCTTGAGTTTTGGAACTGCATATAATCACTATTCAAGAGGAAACAAGAATTACAAAACAAATACTTCCTGCGACTTGCTATACAGAAAATAAAAGTAAGGAAGTAGAGAAATGAAATCTTAGACAAACTTGATGCTCAATCTTGAGCACCAATGACCATAAAATTGACAGGTGAGAACTTTAGGATGTATATAAAGAGTCATTGGGCTCCAAATAGAGGTTATTTTATTGTACAAAACCTCAAAGATTGCCATTTGTGCACAGTTGATCTATCTCCAACCAGAATTGGTTTCTGTGGGAGCTTTAAAATAATAATAATAATAATAATAATAATATCATAGGATAAAAACAGATAAAAGGTAACCTTTGGCCTGTACCCTCCAGAGATGACATAATAATAATAATAATAATAATAATTATTATTATTATTATTAATTTATTTTGTCATAGTTTTGAAGAGGCTCAGTATATTAATATTGGGTTGGTTAACAAGCAAATGAGATATTAAAAATAATTCCTTATTGGTAAAATGAATGGTGCTCAATATATACAGAAGGGAATAAAAGCTCAGGAATAAAAGTCTGCCAATTTGATGATCTGGTGGCAACTATTTCCTGTGAGACCAAAGGGTTCCTGAAGCAGAATAAATGAAATGACACTATTTTCACAAACCAACTCACTTCACCTTTTGAGAGATTCCCTTTGCTACACATGCTCAAAGATAAATAGAAACATGACTCTCGGACAAATATTTACAAATCCCGGCACCACAGAGCTCTCTCCTTCCCATAATGTTTTGTGTATTTCTACAGAGACACACTTGCTGCCGCTGAAAGATGTCATCTCTGGAGGGTACAGGCCAGAGGTCACCTTTAATGTGGTTTTATTCTACTGATCTCAGTGGCTGAAGAGAAGGGAGAGCTTTCATTTAGTGAGGTCTTTTATCTGACTCACTTCTTCTGGTATCTTCATGTGCTTTGCCCCTTCAGAGTTTAAGGTCAAAAGGAAGACCAGAAGATGTAGCAGGCTTGGAATAGCAGATAAAAAAGAGGGACTTTAAAAAGCAAAGGTCTGTTACAGAAACATGTATTTTTATCTTAGCTATCTAGTATAAAGCTCTGTTAGCTAACAGATACTACCAAGGCTGTGACCTATAAGCAAATAAATGCTGTCAAATATTCTAAGGGTATCCACTCCACCCAGCCAGCAACTGTCATCTAAGTAGGTCAGGAGGTAAAGCTGAGGTTTATAGAGGACTCTATAGAGGGGGGCATTTGTGTCTAAATTACACTTTTCCGCCAACATTCTGCTTATAGCATTGCAGAGTTAATTTTTTAATCTGGTTTCAAATTCATGGGATCCTTAAAGCCTTATATAATTTCTGCATATTTGCTGCCTTCCACTATCTAAGAATTTAAGACAAAAATCAGAAAATTAAATAGCTACAGTTGGTCCCCCTTTTTTAAAAAAAATGTGTGTTTGATTTCAGAAAGGAAGAGAGAGGGAGAGAGAGAGAAATATACATCAATGATGAGAGAGAATCATTGATCATCTGCCTCCTGCTTGCCCTCTACTGGCGTTCAAGCTTGCAACCAGGCATGTGCCCTTGATTGGAATTGAACCAAGGATTCTTCAGTCCAAAGGCCAACATTCTATCCACTAAGCCAAACTGGCTAGGGTGTGGGTCTCTTTTCTTAATGGAACTTTTGAAGGAACTGATTTGAAGCTGAAATTTGGTGAGAGTGGTCACTGGGCTGAGAGATCTTTAAGTCTTGCTGTCACTAATTAGCTCTGTGACCCTGAGGAAACCACTTCATGTTTCTCTGGGACTAGTTTTCCTCATGTGGAAAATACAGAGGTCACACTAGCTGATTTGTAAACTTCTTTCCAGTCTGATTACTTTCATTCTAAGAATCATAACTAACCTCCGTGAACACCTACCAAGGGCTGTGAAGTATTCCAAAAATGATAAAAAAAGATCACTTCATTCTCACCACAAGCCCATAAGGTAGGTACAATATTTATCAGTTATGGATGAGGAATCTGAGACACAGAGAAGTTCTGTGTCCTATGTAAAATTATATGCCTAGGGAGTGGCAAAGCTAGGGCACTCTGCCTCTAGAAAATTCTCTCCTAACCATCAGGCTACCTTGCCTCTGATCTCTGACCTCCTTAATGCTGTCCTAGAAGTAAAAGATGTATGGTTGCATAGTATCGAAGGTCCGGTTCCTCCAAAGCAGACACTGACCATACTTCTTTTGGATAAAAGTATTTTATTTGGAAGTTGATTTCAGAACGTGCTGTGAGAAACAAGAGGAGTGAGACTGAAAGTGAGCAAAGCATTACAGCCTCCATTAATGAATGAGTGACTGTGGGCAATTGGTGCTCAGTCCCGCTGAGGGCCCTTTGAGGAACTGTGTAGAACACAACTTAGAGTTTGCCACTAAGGGATAATTAGGCTGTTTGCACAGCAACTCCAATCCTAACCGGCTTAGTCCTTGAGCCAAGCATACCCTCTCAGCCACAGAATGCCTCTCAGCCTGAGCTACAGAAGTCTCCAGCAAGTATGGGAACTAGTTAGTAGCATCCAGGGTAGACTAAGTGGCAGGGGAAAAGTTCTGACAGCATCGGCTACACAGGGCTAGGAAGTGTAGGAACCAGGCAGGACTCACGTGTAGGCCATTTGGCTCCCGCCCTTGGCCTTTGAACAAGCTAATTATCTACCTTGACAACTGCATAGGCTCAGAAGTTTCTAAGGGAAAAAACAGCTTTGTTTGGTCTTCCACCAAGGGTCTCTCTGCCAACCAGGCTGCGCTCGGTGCAAGGGAAGAATCCTGAACCATTCTCTCCTGTGGTTTAAGTCCAGATTTGACACATCCCATGATTTATAAGCAGCCTGGGCTACTTAATGAGCTTGATCTGTGCCCCGAGCTAACTGCATCTTCCCTGTTCAGCTGCCATTGATTAAAAATAATGCTTTCTTTGTTTATTCTGGACAATTTGTTTGTCTTTTCCACAAATGCCCCATTAGCTATCTGACTCATGTTTTAGTTCAATTGTCAAGACTAGTAAAGTTTGTACAAGTGCAAAATGATACATGGCTGCCATTTATGCTCTAGTTGAAGGCACTTAAAAAATATCTGAAGCAAAACTTTTCATCTTCTTTTAATTAAAGAATAAAACCCAGTTTGATCTTATTACTCTGTGAGATAACATCTCACCAGTAAAAGACATTCCCGAAGGACTCTGATAAAAAGAATAAATATATTCTTATACTATGATTAATCCATATTAAAGATTCTCTTATTAAAGAAGGTCAGCATGGTTCATTTGATAGCTGGCTTAACTTTCAGCCAGGAGGTCAAGGGTTCTTACTGTTTGACATTCATAGACCTAGCAGTAGAATATGATGAAGTATCTGAGTGAGCAAACCGGACGTGACCTAACAGCCCAATAAAACAATGCTGGGCCCTTGTGCTGAGCACGGCAATTACGTAGTCATCTTATCCTCACATTGCATTGCAGGTGATTCAAATGTAGATGACAACTGGAACATGAAACTACCTCACTGGGTTCCTGTGAGGATAATATAAATAAAAGTTTTCAATTTAAGGGAGGAAAAAGGATTTAGCAGTGAATAGACCTTTCAAAGGCAGAAGGAGAAAAACCTGTCCTTTCAGAAATCCTAATCCATATTTTCTCATGTAGCCAGATAGATAGGAGAGCATTACTTCTATTCATTCATTCAACTGGTCATCATGTACTCATTCAGACCTTACTGTGAGCCAGACACTGAGAGGGCTGATGTTATCATGGAGAGCAAAAGCTGACAGGTCTCTACCCGTTACAACTCAAAAATCTGGCAGGAAAACAGAATGAAGGAAAGAATCACACTAAGGTGAAAGTACGCCTATAAGAGTTGTGAGGCTGGAAAATTGCAAGATGACAGTTGGCAATTTGACCAGGTTATAAAGGTCAGGATTGGAAGAAGTCCACAAGGAAATGTCACATGAGCTAAATCTGTAAGATGGGGAGGAATCCAGGAGAAGTGTAAGGACACACTTTGAACAAAGAGAATCCCAGGGAAGAGAATGCATGTGCAAAGTCCCTGTGTAGGTGAGGGGTGCAGGGGTTAGGATAGAGCTGGAGCTCAGACTGCATGAAAAGTTAGCACAAGATGAGACAATAAAGACTTAAGTAGATATGTTTGATTTTATCTCAAGCAGCATCCTATTTGAGAGTATCTTCCTGTTGTTCCTGGAGGCTGGCCCACATTGAGGTGCTGATTTGATTACACATACACTTTTTGCAGGATAAGATATTTGAGGGCTGAGAAAATAGCCTTATTTCCTTTCACCCCTTCCAACTTAGCGCCAGAACTGGCTCAATCAGCCTCTATTTTATTTTAGTGACATAAAATTAACATGCCATAAAAGTTCACCATTTTTAAGTGTATAATTCAGTGGTTATTAGTATAGTCACAAACTTTCACAACCATTACCACTATCTAATTCCATAACACTTTCAACACTTAATACAAACAACAACAAAACACACCACCTCGTATTCATTAGCAGTCATTCCCCATCCTCTTCTCTTCTCAGCATCTGAAAACTAACTAATCTACATTCTGTCTTTGGATTTGTCTGTTCTGGATATTTTACATAAATGCAATCACACAATATGTGACTATGTCTGGATTCTTTCATTTAGCATAATATCTCCAAGGCTCAGCCATACATGAATCAGTATTTCACTTTTTTATGTCTGAATAATATGCCATGGTATGACTATACCACATTTTGCTTCTCCGTTCATCAGTTGAGAGTCATTTATGTTGTTTGGGGTTATTGTGAATAATGCTGCTATGAACATTCATGTATAACTTTTTGTGTGAATAATTATCATTAACTAGAGGCCCATTGGATGAATAGGCTTTCCTTCCCCTGGCTTTGCTCCTGGCTTTCTGGGAACCAGTAAGTCTTTGCTCCTGGCTGGAGCACCACTCCTGTAGCTCCCTCCCCCGCCCCTACCCACCACACTTCATAGCAGTCATCCTGCCCCACCTGGCCCTCCATGCCTGGATATTCAAATTAGCCCACCATATTTGTGGGATTCATTTACATATTCACTCCTGATTGGCTATAGGCATAGCAAAGGTACAGTCAATTTATATGTTTGTCTATTATTAGGTAAGATTCTCTTGGTTATATGTAGGATTAGAATTGCTGGGTCATGGTAACTCTCTGTTTAACTTTTTAAGGAACTTCTATAATGTTTTCCATAGCAGCCTGTACCATTTTATATTCCCATCAGCAATGTACAACAGTTATAATTTTTCCATATCCTTGCCAACACTAGTTATTGTCTGTTTGTGTTGGTTTTTGTTTGTTTGTTTTGTTTTGTTTTTAATTGCAGACAGCCTAGTAGGTATAAAGTGGTATCTCATTGTGGTTTTGATTCCAATTTTCCTAAGGATGATGAACATTTTAATGTGCTTATAGGCCATTTATATATATTTGAATAAATGTCTATTCAAGTTCTTTGCCCAATTTTTAAACTGGGTGGTTAATATTTTTGTTATTGAAGTATAGCAATGGATAGTAGAGCACTTATCAGATATTTGAATTATATTCTCTCCCATTCTAGGGATTGTGTCTTCAATTCCTTGACAGTGTCCTTTGATGCATAAATGTTTATAATTTTGGTAAAGTCCAACTTATCTATTTTTTTTCTTTTGTTGCTACTTTGGTGCATACTTAAGAAACTGTTGTCTAATCCAACATCACAAAGACTCACACCTATATTTTCTTCTTATAGTTCTATAGTTTCAGCTCTTACACTCATGTGCTAAATCTATGTTGACTTTTTTTTTATTTTACATGTGTGAAACAGGGTTGTTCCAAATCCATTTCTTTGTGTGTGGATATCAAGTTGTTCCAGCACATTTTGTTATACTGTTGTTTCTCCATTGAATTGTCTTGTACCTTTACAAATCCTTATGCCTATGTCACACTGACTTGATTACTATAGATTCCCAGAAAAATTGAAATTATCCTATGATTAGAATTCCTATGACTGGAATTTCTCCATTGCTATATGTCATTCATCAGCCCCAAGCACTTGATTATTTTTGTTGATAATATATTAACAAAAATGTATATTTGCTAATAACTTTAAATTTAATAAATATTAACAAATTAAATACTCTGGAGTAGGTACCATTATCATCCCTATTTATCAGATGAGGAAAACAGAGGGGTCATGTAATTTGCCTATCATCATCCGTCTAGTAAAGTGATGGGTCTGGAATTGCACTCAGGCATTTTCATTCCCAGCTATAATCACTCATAATCATATTACATATCATTGCAATATGGGGTCTTTACCTTGGTGATCCTATAGCCAAATATTACTGATAAAAAATTCCTGTGATATCCCCAGTAAAAGAGTGTTTTTAAGCTTTGATTTGGATTGTTTCTTCCCTTAGGATAAACACCCGTCAAAATATGTTATCCAAGTCATCAGTGATGAATCTAATATCACAAGGCTGGCTTCACATCCCAACCAACAGGACATTTGGGTACTAGGGTCTCTAGTTAGAAGACTGTGGCTATTTCTCCTTGATCATGGGGTCTCAATGAGAGGCCTGCAATTATTCCTCTCTATTCCATTAAACAGTGTTAGCTGGTCAAAACTGGAGGCAAAACAGTACAGTTTTAACAACTCCATCACTCTTGCAGACCAAATCACTAATGTGGTTTGGCAGAGCATATATAAATATTCCAAATGCAAACATTATATGTATTTGGAATGAGAAAAAATAAATAACCAAAGTCATGTGTATGATGGGATCTCAAAACAGTGGGGTGAAATCCCAGAACCAAGAAATTTGAATCCTTTTTATCCTACTTGGCCACTAATTTCTCTCAGAAGATTTCTTATTCCTTCTTTTTGTCCTGAAGCTAATCCTGCACAACTAGCTTTTCTCACAAGATCAATTTTAATCCAGAAATATGACCTGACTCTCATGGGATAGAAGGCACACAACCAGGCCCTGAGGATAGACCTGTGAACTAGCCACAGCCTCAATAAATAACCATAAAATGGTGAGCTAGATATAGTTCCAAGACATTAGAGTATGTGATGTGCCTTCCAAAAGGATCAAACAACTAAACCATAGGGTCAGTGACTGCTTCCCAAAAGCAAGAGGCTCCTAAGCTGAGGCCAAACCAATGAGGACCATGTCCTGAGGCCGGTGGTGCCCAGGGACCCAAGCAGGAGATAAACTGGGGGCAGCCTGCGGCGCCAGCACAACCTGAGAAAACACAGGGACTAAGCTAAAGGAAATATGTTCATATTTTACAGGTTGTTTTAATGTTTGTTTAAATTTAAGAAGAAAATATAGGTCTATTATAAGCCTTTAGCAGGAAAACTAAGTGAAGGAAAACATTTTCTTTTTAACTAGCAGACTTCTTTTCTAGCAGTTTTCTTGGAGGGCAGTGAGCATGGGTGGGCCTTCCAGAGTTGTTGCTTGTCGTTCCTGCTGTCACTCAGCATGAGTGGCTTCCACAGCTGCTGGCTCACCACAGCAAGTGACCCTCTCACAGCAGAAGAAGACCCTCTCGGAACAGAACTGGAGGCCCTTAAACCCCAACTCAGATTTTCTTCCTCCCCTGGGCAGATGCCTCTTCAATGCAAAGAATGTGCTTGTGTCAGATGGCCTGAACCTGGAATAGCTTTCTGTAATCAACCTTAGTTTTAGAAAAAACAAACAAACAAAAACAAAATAAAACAAACAAGAAAACCCACCAAAACTTAAATTACTAATACTCTTTCTTTAAAATATAACAACAAAACCACCCACACACAAAAAAGCATTATTCTTCAAAAAAAAAAGAAAAAAAGAATCCCCTCACTTGTATGGCTCACATCTCTCTGTTCTAAAGTCTATGTGACTCACATGAATGAAAGGAAATGACTTCTAATACTGTACCTCCCAAGTAAGTAATAAAATAATTAAAGAGGACTGTTTGAGAAATGCTAAAGGAAACAGAGCAGATAGAATAAAATAGTATTTCATACTAGATATACTTTCTACAAAGTGAAGCTTCCAGGGTCAGTTTTATTTTTTCCTTTTAGGAAACCGCCACAGGGGTGCTAGCAGTGCAGACACAGTAAATCAGGGTCTGCCACCTTCTTTTGAAGGGCAGCTACTTTTCATTTCCCTGCAGCTTAACAAAATCACCAGGTGAGACCAGGGTGAGGACGGACAATGAAACCTCTCTGGTCTGGGATATAGAAGGAGCAAGCTGAAAGGACCCCATTAGTCACAGTTGCAGACAATGTGTGTTGCTTCTCTGATATCCATTTCCACCTTTTCCTGCCTAGTAGAATTTTGTTTGGTTGGGAATAGAGATGTGCCCAGCCCCAGGAAAGATAACCACAACCACAATGCCGAGCTGACCACGTGACACAATTGTAATCATGAGATGGAAGCAGAAGACTCCCAAACCTGGGAGCTCTGAGTAAACACCCACTTTTCCTATTGAAAGCAAAGATACGGGTGCTTAACACAGTTGTGGTAACTGGAACTGCAGGAGCCATCACACCCCCCATGAACCCACAACCAACACACTAAAGATGGCAGGACACAAAGAGAAAAGTTGTTTAGATGGATCTTAACAATGTTGAGCAGTTATTGACAAACTGCTCTGGGCAGCCTAACTCTGGAAACGAGAAAATGAATATATTTACTGGTGAGTTTATTTCTGACATTAGGCTCCCATTACTGATATCCTTAAAAGTGAACAGTATCCTCTTCTTCCTCCTCCTTCTCTACCATCCCCACCCTCTCACTCCTACCTGTGCTTCCCCTCCCCACCCTGTTCCCTGAAGAGCAGCCTGATACATTAAAGTGGCTATCTGGACTGGAATGAGAAGACTTTGGTTCACTCCCCAGTGATCTCACTTAATAACAATGTTATACCAAACACTTAATTCTTCTGAATCTTGATTTCTTCTTGTATAAAAATCAAGAAAACTATGAGTTGACAATCCAATTTCCTGAATGACAAAAAAGTAATAGCTGCCTTAGTGTCTCATTGAGTTAAAAAAAGTGGATGGGGTGAAAAAGCTCAATTAATGAAAATGAAGATGAGAGTAGGGGGTAAACAGCAATTTGTTTATTGTTCTTCCTGGACCAGCATCCGCATCACCTCAGTTTTTACAGCCATATTAAACATTTCCAGAATATTCAGCCTCATTGCTTGCTGCCTTGTCAATTTAGCACTGCTCAGAGCCACCTAGCCCTCTGGATGGGCAGCTACCAGAGCTGTGTATGCTCTGTATACTTCTTATTGCAAGGACGTATAATCCTTCTCTGTCCAGAGTTTACTAAATTAATGTGTAGAAGAAATTTGATATATAATTTACATACTGGAGAGACAAATAATTTCTCTCTGCCCAACATATTTTTGCTCAGTTTTTAGCTAATGGGGGGGGTGGGAAGCCAGAAGTAGAGTTGGTAAAGATACCCCTGGTGTTTAATTCCTTTATATGGGAAGCATTTCCCATAAGAAGACAGTGGGAGGATAAACTCCCACTGTGATATACAGATTGGGGCTGTGAATTTAATAATTTAATGACACAATCAGATTCCTGTAACTCAAGGAGTTATGAATTATGTAGATTTTTTACTTCTAATAGCCACCTTAATTTTAAAAATCTATTATGAAAATGTACACATAGACAACATATGAGGCTACAATAAACATCATATTTAAGAGTGTATCATCTGACCTTAAAAGTTTTTACAATTATGGTTGTTTTACTTGAACAGCTGTTGTACTACTGCACTGGAATTCCCACAGAGAGCAGACTGCTCAAGCAGGGCCTTTCCTTAAGCCATATGACTGGGATATACTTTATATTCTTTATACAACATACAGAATTTTTTGCCTTAACCATACTCTCCAAAGACTTTCAGTTACTCTATGGGAAATTCAGAGAAGGAAATGTCAGTCCTAGAGTCAAGATCTAAGCTTTTATGAAGGAATTCTCTCCCATTCAATGGAACACCATGAATGGCTTGGCCTCACAGTAGATGAAGAGCAATGGGATGTCCCCAGTAGACCCATGAATGATAAGTGAAACTTAAAAGAGAAAAGTTGGTGCTAGCTTGTGTTTCTCAGTGGTTAGAGTATTGGCCCATGCATTGAAGGGTTGTGGGTTTGATTCCTAGGCACATGCTTAGGTTGCAGCTAATCCCTGGCCTACCCAATTGATGTGTCTCTCTCACATCAATGTTTCTCTCTCTCTATCTCTCTCTATATATATCTGCCTCCCTCCCTGCCTCTCCTTCCATTTTCTCTAAAAATCCATAGGAAAAATATACTTGGGTGAGGATTAATAACAACAACAAAAAGAGCAAAGTTGCACATTATAGTCTTATACAGACTGATGTCTCCAATAAGAAGTCACCTTCTGCTAAATGCATGTTCTCTTTACTGTTATTTTGTCAAGAAGCCATGTAATATTAAAGCATGAAGTAAACAAAAACAAATAAATTTTAGAATAACATTTTGCTACCAACATTCTCAAACTACGGTGTCGAATCCAAAATTCTCTGTGGACCGCAGTTTCCTTGTCCTTAAAATAAAATTATACTAAACAATCTCTAATATCCTTTTCTTATAAAGACTCTATTATGGATCTTATCTCCAATTTGGAGAAGACTCATTTATTTACAGTTGCACTATTAAGGCTATACATTCTTGTGCCCAAATACTATCTAGGCAACATAGGAGTTATGTGACTTCTAGTAAGTTATCTAACCTCTCTTAGCTCCAATTGCCTCATCTGTATAATGGGCATCATATATACAGTGCTTGATTCATAGGGTTATTAAGAAACTCAAAGTACTGTAAAAGTCCTTAGGATAATAACTGCTGTGAAACTAACTCAATATGTGTTGGTTATCTTTACTATCACAGAAAGAAATGGGTGGTCCCTGATGTTATGGGGTTTAGATGGCATCATAGGCTTCCCTGACCATGAGAATTCTTCCCTATCCCTATGCCAGGAATTTTATAATTTGAAGTAGATGTCTGTGCATTTAGAATATCCTCTTTTCATATGTAAGTAGTCTTGAAGGATGAGCAAATTAGGCTCCTATCAGTGATTCACTCTTTGATGTACATTATTTGATTATGTCTCTTTAGCCAGTTGAACAAAATGCACTGAGAGTCAAGTTGTGATAAGGGAGGAGAGAGGAGAATTCATGTGATACCAAGACACGCCAGTTAGCATTTAAAAGTGGGTAGTGTAAGGCTTGAGACAGTGGCAGGGAAAAGAGTGACAGGGAAGCAAGAGCCCCAAAAGTGACTTGGTCAAGGTCAGCCTTGTTTCTAGAAATATTAATCTGTGTGAGGCAGAAACAAAGCTATATTCATTTGTATATTCCAAAACCTGGCATAGTAATATAAAAACAGAGAAGATACTCACTGTATTACATTGGGGGTTCAGGGGGCAACAAACCACTTCCTGTTTGTTGTTTTTATTTAATAAAGTTTTATTCAGCCACAGTCAGGCCCATTCATTTATGTATTATCTATGGCTGCTCTCATGCTCAACAGTAATCTGAGTAGTTGTGACAGAGACTATAGGACCTACAAAACCTAAAATATTTATTATTTTTTTCTATATGACCCTTTATAAACAAAGTCTGCCAAGACTCATATGAAATAAATGATTAATATACAAATTAATGAATAAATGTAGTTATAGATTTTATTTAAAATATTTCCAAAGAAAGTACAAATAGAGTGAGTAATTTTTACTTTAGGGCTAAAATATGGCAAAACACATAAGAAAAAAATAAATAGGGTGGAAGTTCACTGTTGTTAAATAATGGACCACATTCAAATGCATTCTCTTTAGCACCTACTTGCAGGTGTTCTGTTTATGTTAGAAATATATATATTTTTTTACTTTTTATTGATTATGGTATCACGTAATTGTTCTCATCCCCCCATTCCCATCCCAAACCCCTCCCTAGATAAGCCCCCAACGCCCCTCTTGTCCATAGCCACTTGCTAGGCCCATATGCAAGCACACAAGTCCTTTAGTTGATCTCTTCCCCTTACCTCCACCTTCCCCTGCTTTCCCTCTGAGGTTTGAGAGTCTGATGGTTGCTTCTCTTTCTCTGGGTCTGTTTTTGTTCATCAGTTTAGTTTATTCATTTTATTTTATTTGTGGTTGTGGTACAGGGTGGAGTGTGAAAAGGGTAATAGTCAAGGATAAATAAAATTAGGCATTCTCCAAGATTTTACTATGAAATCAAATCACACAGCAGAGAGGACACCTTTTATGGATCTTGTCTTATTTCTGCCTTACTCTCTAAAGTAGGGAGGGGGAGTTACAATGGTGATTAGTACCCTTCACGCACTAGGAAAATAGGCAGCCTTTTGTAGATAGGTGCTCCATTATTGGGCATCAGTGAAGTCTATTCTGTTCAACCCCTATGACCCCAAAGAAATTTGGGTCTGGCACCTTTGCTTTAAAACACTCATTGAGTTTAACCAACTATGGACTATGGGGTTTCTCTACCAAAAACAAGTAAGAGATAAAAAATAATGTGTGCTGCCAGAGGGGTCCTGCCAACCCTATAACTTAGGTGACTCTAAGGAATTTTTTGGAATCAGATTGAAATCCTAACAAAGTAGCAGAGCAGAACACATATGCAAGCTGCTTTGTGAATGAGGGTTTGGACAGATTTGTAAGACCTGAGTTCTCCTAAAGCAACCCGAAAATGGGTTAAGGTAATCCTTCAGAATAACAGGCTAAAACATGTGGGTGACTTCAGGTGATGGCTGATTTATTTGTACCTTCATCCGCTTTTAATAGTATCAACTTTTAAAGAGATTATGCTATGAATAATAATTTAATATTCAAAATAGGATCAGTTATACCTGCCTGTTGACCATCAATAAATATAACAACTCCTGGGAAAGAGATGAAATCTCTTTCCATCTGGGCAGTCCATGAGGGCCTGGGAAATGAGCAAAGAGGTTAAGATGCTGTCGCATCCAAGGACTAAGCCTCTGTCCTTGCCTCCTGGTTGGTATGCAGAGAGATCCACATTGTGGTCACCAGCTTCCTTTCTTGTTTGAATATGTGCTCCCAGGTCAAAGGGAGAACTTATTTGTTTCAAAACCTTTCCACAACTTTCCCTCCATGGCACATCAGAGTTGATTTTACTCCATTGGTAGAATAACTGAATGAAGAAGAGTTCTTTGCTCAACATGCTCTCATGCTCTCATTCTTTCCTGTTGAGTTTACTAGTATTTAAAGAATCATCTGAAAATGGCAACAGGGAAAGAATGTCATTTACAACCATGAGCCTTCTGGCCAGAATCTCCTTAAGAATTTTCTCCTTTGCACTTGTTCTATTCTCTCTGCTTATCTTTATCACTATCAAAACATTATCAGGGACTTATAATACAGAGGTCTATATGATATGAAGAGGGGGTTATAGGCAAATGTGTGTACACAAGTGCTTGGGGGCAGGTACATGCACACACAAAAGTGAAACTGTACTTCCAGAGAGAATCCTGTCAACAAATGTTCAGAAAGGTGATAGCCAAGAAGTAAGATAATGGCGGTCTTGCCTTAACCGAACAAGGATGGTGTTAAAGGACATTTGAGTAAAGAGTAATTACATAATACCTTACATTCTGGGCTAAGGAGCATATTGTATCTAACAGAAAAGCACTGAATTTTGGGGGCAATGGCTGATTTAGCAAAAATACTCAATTAAACTAATAATAAACTTGGAGTTGAAAAGAAAACTTTAGAGAAAGGACAATAAGAAGGAAAAAGCCTCAGGAATTTGAGTAGGTGTGAGAGAGAAAGATGAAGAGCCAGAATTGAGGGGAAATTATATATCGCCTTTTTCAAATATAATAAAGGAAGCTCTTATGAGATTGACTTGTGATAGAAAGACAGAAGAGGAAAAGATAACTGCTATTTTGACCCAAGATGACAGGAAGTAAGAATGATGAAACTGTTAACAGAAATGGAAAAGTTTGAATAAAGAGTCCCATTGGAGAAAAAGAAGTATTAGACATTAGACAGGTAGAGTAATCTTTTCTACATCTGTTCTCTTCCAGTCAGACACTTACTCCAGTCAGTGTCATGGAATAATCAAAGATGATGTGGCTTATCATAGTACCACAACATGCAAGATGTCCATGTCATTAACCTACTGGCAAGAGATCAGGCTGTTCTTTCACTTTGTGTCAACTTCAGAGATCAGAGGACTGACCCCTTCTCCCAGAATCAAAGGAGAAAGCTGTAGGATACTCTTAGGCTGGTGTCTTGCTTCCAAAAAAGAAAGAGACTGCCTGCAAGAGGGATGATATTTCTCACCGAGTGCTTTGGAAGCTGCATTGCCATGTAGTATATTCTTTAGAAAAATAAATAAACGATGGACAAAAAAAGAAAGTGGGGGAGTGAAGATGGGGAAAAGAGAGAACAAGAGGTAGAGAGAGAACAAAAATAAGAAAGAAAAAGGTGACAGAAGAGGAAAGCACATATTCTCAAAACAGAAGTTAAGAACTTTTGAAAAATTAGGTAAGTCATTTTAATATCTCTGAATTTTCAGTTTTCCTGTTGGAAGAGAGCCATAATGCAGCATTATTATTCACCTCAAAGAGATGATATGAGGTAAAATGATACCAATTATGCAAAAATTGAAGTAATTTAAAATGAAGTCTAACTATCTTAAAATGTGAATATTAAAGATGTGGAATAATCAAGAACCATCTTAAAAATTAAAATAATAAATCACATTAAATATGGTATTAGTGTCACATTATTGGCTTTCCTCATACTAATGGGCAACATATTCAAACACTGAATATGAATCTCACTGAGTAGAAAACCAATCATAATAAAAGTCAATGATGGTGGATAATTAGGCATTAGTGAATCCAAGCTGCACTGGCAAAAATAAGGACCTTTTTTTAGAATGTTAAAAGATATTTTCCTGTAGGTCTTCTAACCATCAAAAAAATATACTTTCACCCTAGCTGGTTTAGTTCAGTCAATAGAGGATAGGCCTGTGGACTGAAGGGTACCATTTTCTATTTTGGTCAAAGGCACATGCCGGGATTGCAAGCTTGTTCCCCAGTTGGAGGCATACAGGAGGCAGCCAATCAATGATTCTCTCTCATCATTAATGTTTCTATATCTCTCTCCTTCCTTTCTCTCTGAAATTAATAAAATATATATTAATTAATTATATATATATATATATATATATATATATATATATATATATATATTTATTTAATCTCCTTTAAATGATAAGTGAATCTTACCTCTGCTTTGAAGTTTTTAATAACTGGTTTCTTGTGCATTGCCTGAATTTACCAAATGGTAAATTAATGAAATAATCTATCAGAAGTACCTCTCTCTTCCTATTCCATATGTTTCCCTCTTAAAATTAACAACTAAATAACTAAAAAAAAAAAAAAATCCTGACCCCTAATACCAAAATAATGATATAAAGGCAAAGTTTGATGACTGACATTAAGTAGCAGCTTGATAACCTCTGGGCTTTGTTTTATCTTGTTCATCATTGAAAATTAGTATAGAATCTGAATTCATGTTTTTTTTTTCTTTCTTACTTTTAGGTGAGCTTTACAAATGAAAATTGAGCCCTTAAAATGTGGTCTACACTGAAATGTCTGGGATAGTTCAAAGGCCTTTTCTCTTTTGATGGACAGATACCCAGATAATTCTATATAATTTCTAAGAAAAGCTTACACGGATAATGAAAAAGGGAAAATAAATTCAAGAAAATGAAGAAGAAATGAGAATTTGAGGATTAAATTAAGATCTTGATGACTGCCCAGAAACCTCCATAAAAACCCTTCTTATAACCACCATCCAATCACATGGCTGGAAGAAATTACTTCCTCAAGATGTAAACTCCTTTTGCCTTCTGGTGAGTGTGGGAGCCTGACTGCCCTTTGGCAATGATAACTCCATCACTGTAGACATTGTCCATGTTCGGCACAGCACCAAGCACCTGAGCAAGGGCTAAGGATGGGAACTAAAAATATGAAGCCAGCTGTGACATAATGAAGTCATCAAATCCCAGCACACAACCTCATATCGCCAAGATTATTCGTCTACTATTTTTACTGCCATTAAATATTTTGCTTTTTAAAAGGCAAAACATAAAAACATGCATTGATTGAGCAGATGTTTCTGCTAAACTGTCTAGGATTCCTAGATTCTGCTTTTAAAAAGTTAGAATGATCATTCAAACCCTTTAAGCAGGTAGGAGTTTTTTCAGCTGATCCAGGCTAGTATTTATTAGCTCACTTTTATTTACCAGCAGTAGAGTTCATGTGTCATCAACTTGTTCAGTTACCTCTAAGCTATTTTCTTAGGTGCCTTAGACAGTTCTCATATTGTCCCCCTATTTTGATGAAGTGAGGTAGTACTGGACACCCTCCTGGGCCCCAGGAAACTTGGACCCACAGCCATTGGTATCCTCTCCATCTACCAAATGAAGGGTGTGCCAACAAAATGGCATGGATTAGGAAGTGTGGCAATAAAGAGCTCTGACTATGAAGCTCCTTTTTCTTCTTCTTCCAGTTTTCTGATTTAAATAAATCTTTTCCCCCCAAAAGGTTAAACTTTATGACCAACCAACCAATTCAAAATGCCTGCTTATAAAAAGGGTTCATTTTTTTATTGTTTAAAATGTCGAAATTTTAAAATGTATAGATGGGTTGTATTCAAATGATTTTGTTGTGTTCTAACTCAATAATAATTGATTTGCCAGTGATTTGGTCAATATGGCCTGAAGAACCACTTTTATTGTTCAAGGAAAGGTGGAGTTTTAAAATGTTATCTGGTGAAACTTAGAACATAATTTAAAATATATATTTGTTGCCCTAGCTGATTTGGCTGAGTGGATAAAGCATTGGCCTGTGGACCTGGGGTCCCTGGTTCAGTTTCAGTCAGGGACACATGCTCAGGTTGTGGGCTCGATCCCAGTAGGAGCATGCAGGAGGCAGCTGATCAATGGTTTTCTCTCATCATTGATGTTTCTATCTCTCTCTCCCTCTCCCCTTCTCTCTGAAATTAAAAAAAAGTTTTAAAATAAATAAATAAAATTGTAAATTATAGATAAGAATCTGCTTGTTATTCAAATATCAAATATTTGACTCCGGAGACAGACTCACAGGCTTAACTAAGAAAGAGCCACCATACTTCTGGTCATACACAGTCTCCTTGGTATTTTCTTCTTGTTGTTTATCATCATCTTCATCATCCTTTTAGTTCCCCCTTTCCTCCATTTTGTGTTTGCTTCTCTCTCTCTCTCTCTCTCTCTCTCTCTCTCTCTCTCTCTCTCTCATCCCCCCCCCCCATTTTCCCTAGGCAGGAACCTCCCCTCTCCCTCTTCAGCCTCTCCTTTCTTCACTTCTTCCAAGAAGCCTTTTCAGATCATCTCAGGTTGGGTTCCTAGAAACCCCTGCTCTAATAACAGCTTAAAACACCCCTGATTTCTTATACTGAACACAATATTTAAGTATGGATACCTTACCTCCTGCCCTTGCCTATAAGGTCTGAGGTATGAGAACTGCATATACTGTCCCAGGATCTGGCACAGAGGGTAAAACACTAAAATAGCTGGAAAATAATATTCTGGACAGAAATGGGGAAAAGAGGAGGTGGATAGAGAAAGGATTGAGTTAAAAGAGAAACAGGGGAGTTACATGAAGTGAGGGAGAGTAGGAAAAGTAGAGTGGAGAAAAGGAGAGGGGTGAGAGAAATGGAGAAAGCACAAGGAGAAGGAACATGGGAAAGAATGTAGGCAGAAAGAACGAAGGGAAGAAGGGGGAAAGATGGGGAGAGAAAGGGAATTAGGGAGAAAAAAGAGGAAGAAGCAATGGAAATACAGAGAAGTTGGGGAAGGATTACAGAGAGGAAGACAGGAAAGGAGGGAGGAAAAATGGAGGGAGGAAGAAAGTGAAAAATATGATTGACTGCAGGTGACCTATTCAGAAACAGCAGCACAATGGACCACTTAAGATTGTGCCCCTGCTGGCTTGAACTTCTCATCTCACAGCCTCAGATTTCTTTCTGAAAAACCTTTTTATGGGCTATAACTATGTTCTAAGTGTTTCTGAAGGTGGACTATATTATTTCTGCCAGTTTGGCTTTGTTTCCTCACCCTTTTTGTGAATTTTTATTAGTTGTAGAAGCAGGCTTTAATAAGAGTTTTGCTGAATTGTTCCTATCTCACTAAGCTAAATGCTTTTTCTTTTCTTTTTTTAAATGTTTTTGTTTTGTTTTGTTTTTAATTTGGAAAGATAGTGGGGGGAAAGAAAAGTAAACATGTTTGAAAATGTCAGGCATTATGGATAAGTCAGTTAGGGACCATGGGTTATAAGAATTTTAAAAGAATAGATGTTACCAGAGATAAACACTTTTCAAATGATTTTGTTGTGTTCTAACTCAATAATAATTGATTTGCCAGTGATTTGGTCAATATGGCCTGAAGAACCACTTTTATTGTTCAAGGAAAGGTGGAATCAATAGGGTATTAGGCCCACCTCTGCAAAGAAAGCATTCTGTTACTAACCTCACAACTTCAGCCAATACATTTCAGGGGTCTGAAATTAAAATCATTGGCTACACTATTACATCATCAGTGGAATTTTCATCAGCCCTGGACCCTACTGTTCAGGATCACTCTGTAACACAAGGGTTTTCATACCTCAACAGTACTTTTAGTGACTTCCACTTAAATAAGAATGAAATTTCCCAAATGGTCTCATAAACATTTTACTGCTATCAATGTTTGACATGGCAAACCTCTTATCCTCTGTGTCTTACTTTCTTCATTTTAAAGTGAGGGATTCATACAAAATTATTTTTAAGGTCCTCGTCTATTTAAAAATTTTGAAAACCATATGGGGTAGAACAGAAGAATACAGAAGGAAATGAGCTATACAACACTGGTGTACGTTAAACTGTTCTTTATGATCCTACAGATACACTATGGCTCAGGGCAAAGGCGTTGAAGTCTACTGCTTTTGTCAATAGCTATGACATGCAATCTATTTTGCTTAAGAACCCCTTTACTGGGACAACTGGGAAAAAATACAGATCATTTCATGGCCACTTTCTGATACTATCCTGTTTAAGTTATTTATTTTGGAATCTCAACATCCTTACATTTTCCGGTGTGGGACTTAAAGACTAAAAGAGTCTTTAAGATACTCAAATATTAATTTGTAAACACCACCAAAAATTTTGAATACTTTGTCCTAGAAATATTATAAAACATAAACTCATAGAACAGATCAAGTCTAAGAAGTCTTATTTTATGCCCAATTAAGGGAAGTTTATCTGTGCACTTTTAACAAAAGGGACTCTTGAGGATACATTCAAATTTACCTAAAGAAATAATTTCAGGATTAAATAGATTCAAGGAACAGTTGGCTAACTTCACCTTGGCTGTAAGGTATACATTTAAATAAGAGTGGATTTTACTTTAATGGAAAGAGACCAAGAATAACTGATGGGAAACAAATAAAGCCAAAATAATTCACAGGATGTTAATGGACCTGTCCAGGGGGGAAGTTAACAATTCATGTCAGTCCAGGTATCCATTCTCCAGAGGATGTTAACACAGGTCTCAAGGTAGTCCTCAGACACTAATGTCAAGAATGTGAAGGAAAATAAACAGACAAGTAAGTCCCTATGGTTTGCTCAAATAATCCAGACTACATTCAATTATACAATCATGTCACTCAGTATTTATGCACTTAGAATATGACTGCCTCCAGCCTTCTCTCGTACACCACTTTGAAATAATTTCATTTGTTTCCTGCTAACGACAAATGGATACGTTATATTTTGCAGGAACATGCTTTTTCATGGTTTGTGTCCAAAGAGTAGTTACCTTAGTCCCAAAACTCACTGACCTCTGTTCTTTATGAGGTCAAAGTTCTGTCTTGTTAAATTAAAAATTATTCAAGGCAGATGCTATGTCTGTCTTCAGGGTGTTTGAATGAACTTGAGTCTGTTATGTGTAGATACCATCTGCCCTCTCCTTCCTCTCAACCCCAAAGCTTCCCTTCTTCTCCACACCCCCTCTGTGCATTTGGAAATGATCTGCCTAGGATGTGGCTCTCAGGGCCCTGTTGATTACAAAACACAGAGTGTTCCGAACAGTCTCTGTAGTTATTATGCCATTTCCTTTGTCTCCCCTGTACTCCAACTTAGCAGTTTGATTATTTCCTGTGAAATATTATCATGGTTTCACAGGGACTTGTCAAGTCAAAGAACCAAATTAGGTGGTGGGTGTGTATAACTTTTCTTAATTAAAACCAAAGTGTGCACTAGCACAGTGTTGGAAGAATCATTTGACGATTAGCAAGATGCATGTGAGGGTGAAAGCTAGGTGAATGGGTTTCTTGTTTATTTTACTGCTGTCATAACCTCTTCAAAGAAAGCTATGCATATGGGCCCAAAGAACTTTGTTTCATATTTTAATTGTGATAATGCACTCATTGGTAATGATTTGAAAAAGATTATATAACTATGAAATTTTCACAAATATGGGTCCTGCCTCAGGATTTGGTACAATGCCTAGCACATAGTAGGAGCTCAATAAATGTTATCCTCAAAATGAAGGGATATGACCTTAGATCTGCCCAGAAATACACACACACACACACACACACACACACACACACACACACACATAACCAATTTCACTACCTGAAGGTTATACATTATGAATTAAGAACTGAGATGAACCTGGTTGGCTGGTTCAGTTAGTTGGAGAGAGTTTGTGAGTATGGTTCCTGGTCAGGATGCATACATGGGTTGTAAGTTTGGGTCTGAACCATAGTCAGGATGTGTGCAGGAGGCAAACGATCAATTCTCTATCACATCTATGTTTCTCCCTCTCCCTTTCTCTCGTTATAAAAATCAATAAAAGCATATTCTTGGGTGAGGATTAGAAAAACAAGAACTGGGTTGAAGCCACAGTGCTAAGGAGAACCCAGCATGTCATTAAGCAGGGCATGTGGTCCCTCAATCCTCCATTCCAATATGACTGAGGCATATGACATTTGTGGAGTGGCAGTAAATGTCCCCATGCAGTTTTGAAAAACTAAATGTTTTTGACAAAGCAGAACTACAAAGCATTTACCAGATTTCCCATTTCCCAGAAAGGCTTGAGTTGTCCCTAGGGCTCATTAATGGCCACTTTTTGAGATCAGAATTTAAATAGAGAAGCATTAATAAAAGAAAATCCACTAAAGAAAATAGACCTAGACTACCAAAACCATCATCGTCTTAAAATCCCCTTTATGACAAGTAGAAAACGAAATGTTTCTGCTCAATGTGAAACATCAGTTGTTTTAAAATGAGAACACACATTACCTTTCTCTTCTGGGAAGTGCACCAGGACAATAGAAAACACAAGCTTTCCTGTAGATCAATGATGTGAGTCTGCATCCAGAGAACTAAAAATAATAGGGACCAGGAAATCCAATTGTTTGATCCTCATGAAAGCCAATGAGACATGCTCAGCCTCATCCATTTTGCCCCTTAATAATATTAGAGCCAAAAGGAACATCACGTTAAAATAAAGCTGAGCCCCTTACTGGGAAGCACACGCTGTCCTAAAAAGAACCTGCACTCTAGGTTATTTCAACTATGTTTGAAACTCCGCTTTGTAACTAAGGGAACTTGGGCAAGCTTAAACCAATTGAAATAGAGAAGTATTAATAAAAGAATATCCCCCGCTAAAGAAAGTAGACCTAGTCCACCGAAACCAACAGAGCCTTCAAGGAAGAATGTTTCATCTGTTTTCAGTGTACCTAGAGCATGGTAAATATTAGGGTGAGAGGAAGGAATCACAAAGATAACTTGGGCCAGAGTATGCAGAGCCTCGTGGCCACTGTAAAGACTTTGGATTATATTCCGTATGTCATGGGAAGCCAATGGAGAGCTTGAAGTAAGGGAGTGACATGCTCTTATTTACATTTTTAAGTGTTTTACATGTTGTTGTTTAAAGAATGGATTAGAAGAAGGCGAGAGCGAAAAGCTGAGTGACTAGCTAGGATTCTTTTGCATGAATTCAATTAAAAGATAATAATGACAATCTCAGGTGTTGACAGTGGGAACAGAGAAGAGCAAACAAATTAGACATATATCTTCCAGGGGAAGCCAGAGAAATGTCAGATGAACTAAATGCAAGGTTTGAAGGAACAGGAAGAAATAGGAGTTTTAACCAAGTTGGAAGCTTGAGCAACTGAGTGAGTAATTTGCTAAAATGTGGACCCCTGTATATCCATATGATCAGATGATGTTTGCAGTGGGGAAAATATGACTTTATTTTGAAGGCTGGGTGATGCCAAAGCAATGCCAAGAGGAAATGTCAAGTTGAGAGTGGCATATATTTGATGAAATCAGGTGAAATTGTCATTTTTTTAAGACCAAAACTCATGAAATACTGGAAATTTTATATGGTTTAATATAATCTGCATTTGAAGGCCAGTGGAAAAATCAAACATCTGGAAAGACACTTCACATAATAAAGTCTATGTCAATGTTAGGTTTTATGTAATTTATAAGCGTAAAATATCATGTGAGCATAGTTTATCTTGGTACTATTTGTAACACATTAACATAAAGTTATACCCATTAATACAACTAATCAGATTATGATAATTCAACATCTACCAGGATTTCCTTTAATACTCCACTTTGGCTTCAAAGAATTTCTTCACATTTAAGGGGACCAATTTAGATTCCACACGCCTCAGTGGCAGCTGAGCACCATGAAATGAGAGCTGCCATGCAGTCATCTTTGCAGTTTACAGCTGGCACACTGTGCCCGAGTCTCTTCTCATGGTCTTGGTAGGTTGCCAGTTTAGGATAGAGATAATCTCATGCATCATCTGCAATTTTTTTTCATTTTGTTATGATTTTACTCTTCTGTTTGAATTTTATTTGCATAAAAGTCTCCAATATATAAAATCAATCACCACATATACTTTGTTAATTGTTGAGGTGATCATGTGTCATTAATGTGGATAGTAAACATACTTTATGAAGGACTTACCCTTTGACCATTTATTTCTTTTAAGAAATAAATTACCTTCTCAAAGCAAATGAAAACTATATCAAAATGTAATCAATACTATAAAAACAGACTATCTTAAAGCCTAAATAAGTGCACTGTAACCTATAAATGCAAATCCAATGCGTTCAGTCATAAATCTTCTCAACTTTTTCTTTAAAACATCTGTAGCATCTTTTCCCACTTTTTCCTTCCCTCACCATCAGTCTAGCATGGCATTTTTTTCCTCTTACCTGAGTCACCAAAGCTTCCCTCTAATGGTGGTCCCTGTCACCTATCTTCCCTCCCCTCTATAATCCTGCCACTCCAATCTTCCTGTCATCATTGGCATCATCAAAGACTGATGAAACTTTATGTATGGCTCACCACAGAGCTCTCCACAGGATGCCAGGTGTGGAATTTGCACCATTCTGCAAAAATATGTATCCCCAACATATGTGAAACAATTAAAGGAAGACCGTTGTTTTAATCTCTACATTTCAAACAAGTAAGGAGAGGGGGTTTTTCTTTACCCAATAGGACAATGTATTATGGAAAGTATTCTTATTCTAGAAACATGATTGACGGCGGGCATTTATTGAAATGTTTCTTAAATGGATCAAATGTTCTAATTCACACAGGGAGTACTTGGGAGCTGGAAGATACAGAGGAGCCCTCATTCATTCCTAATGAAAGTAAGGTATGAATTTAATAGTTTTCAGATTACACTTTTCAACTTTATCTGGAGGTAAGCAACCAGTAGTGAAGCATATGTGTTTTTTGTTTGTTTGTTTATTTGTTTTAATGTTTTGTTTTGTCTCTAGCTTTCATTATATCTGTGGAGACCAATGAGTAGTAGGAGCTCTAGAGCTATAATTATTTTCTAATGAAGATGACTTTTATAATGTTCAAATATAAAGTGCTTAAGGAAATGAACATTAGAAATAAGAATTACAAGACTAAAGAAAACTAAGAGTTGACATTGAGCTAGAAGTGAATTTAATTTGAGTTTCAGTTTTATTCTTATTGGAAATTAATTGTCAGACCTTGAAGTAGTCAATTAATTTTTCTCCTTCACAGTTTCTTCTTCTACAAAATAGAAGTGATCTGAAAGGCTTATGTTACATTCAAATATCAAAATCCTCTAATCTCTCATTTTCTGTGATACTATAATAGCAATTTACAGAGCACTATCTCACAATTCTGCTTTCTCACAGTTCTGTTGGTGGAGTATGCTAATATGGGATGGAGTGCCTTTATCCTCCATAATTCTCACCATCAAGGTACAGAGGACAGAAAATCTACTTTGATTAACATGATTTCACTTTTAACTTTCAGCAGTAAATATGGAGATAGTAATAAGCCTCTTGTCTGCATTTTCTTACCTACTAAAGAGAGTGACAATGTACAGTCACACATATTCTAAAATCTTGGTAATCTGTGGGTTTTGTGGAATTTTAATGCCAATATTATCTGGAGGTGATGTTCAGAGGCACTTTAGTCACTGTGCTGGGCCACACAAATTTCTTCATCTTGACTGGATGAACAGATGTTTAGCTGGACCCTATGATTCCCCCAAACTGCTAGTGTCCATTACTTTGTTTAATAACATTCCCTTGAGTATAGACAGAACTTGGCACTTTTTTGCAACCAATAGAGTATGACAAAGAAAATGGGATATCTCTCTGTAATTACCTCATGTTGTGTGACAAAGGTGATGGAGGGGAGGTGACATTATATAAGAATGCAGCTTGCTAGCAGACTTGCTCTAGAGTTTTGCTCTCCTTATTGGCCTTAAAGATAAAAGCTGTTCTTCTCTAGCTGGTTTGGCTCAGTGGATAGTCAGCCTGAAGACTGAAGGGTCCCAGGTTTGATTCCAATCAAGTGTACATGCCTTGGTTGTGGGCTCATCCCCAGTGGGAGGGTGTGCAGGAGGCAGCCAATCAAAGTTTCTCATTATTGAAGTTTCTCTCTCTCTCTCCCTCTCCCTTCCTCTCTAAAATCAATTATATATATATATATATATATATATATATATATATATATATATATATATATATATATAAAAGATGAAAGCTGTTTTAAAGTTCTACAGTTGCAAAGAGATAAATTCTGCCAACAACCTGAATGAGTTTGGAAGCAGACCTCTTACCCTGTCAAGCCTTCTGATAGGGACCCAATCCTTGTCAACATCTTAATTTTAGTTTCCAGAAGACACAGATAATCTGAGTTTGTCCTCCTGACACACATAAATGTGAAAAGAACAAGTGCATGTTGCTTTAGCTGCAAAGTTTATGGCAATCCTACTTAATAAAAGAGTAATATGCATAGTAACCATAATTCCACTGGAGTAATGCCCACCAGGCACGCCCACCAGATAATTAGAGCAAGTATGCAAATTAATCCCAACCAAGATGACTGCAGCCACAGAGATGAGTTGAGAGGCTTGGGTTTCCCCAGCAACAGAAGCCAAGCTTTCTGCCTTCCCTAGGCCTCCACTCAAGGCTACAAAGTTTCAAATAGAAATGATATATAAAACCAAACAGAAATGGTGGCAGCCTGAGTGAGCATGAGGCTTGGTTCTGCTCTAAGTTACAAAGTTTCAATTGTAGAAGGTGAACAAATTCCAGATACCAGGGCCTCTGCTTGGGTTGCCTGGGGGTGTGGCCAGCCTGCAAACCACCATGGGCCCCTCGCCCAGGCTGCCCCAGACACCAAGGGAACCTCCACCCTGATCCGGGACACCCTTCAGGGCAAACCAGCCAGCCCCCACTCATGCACCAGGCCTCTATCCTATCTAATAAAAGAGTAATATGCAGATTGACCATCACTCCAACAAACAAGATGGCTACCCCCATGTGGTCAAAGATCCTGCCCCCACGTGGACACAAGATGGCCACCACAAGATGGCCAGTAGGGAAGGGCAGTTGGGAGGCACCAGACCTGCAAGAGAGGGCAGTTGAGAGGGGCCAAGTCTGCAAGGGAGGGCAGTTGGAGGTAATCAACCTTGTAGGGGAGGGCAGTTAGGGGTGGCCAGGCTGGAAGAGGAGGGAAGTTGGGAAAAAACTTAGGAGTTTTCTTGGCAAGGGAGAAGTTAGACATCAATCAGGCTGGCATGGGAGTGGTTAGAGAGTGATCAGGCTGGCAGGCAGAAGCAGTTAGGAGGAATCAGGAAGGCAGGCAGGGGAGCAGTTTGGAGCCAGCAGTCCTGGATTGTGAGAAGGATATCAGACTGCCCATTCAGACCCAATCCAGGTGGGATTGCATCTAAACAGGCAGGTTAACACTCCTTGAGGGTTCCCAAAATGGAGAAGGTTCAAGCTGGTCTGAGGGACCCCCACCCCCACCCCGTGCATGAATTTTATGCACAGGGCCTCCAGTTTGTTACATAAAAATAGAAAAGTAATGAAGGAATGTATTCCCTTAAATTGAATTTATTCCCTTCCCTGCTGGGAAGGCTATTGGCTAAAGTTTCTCAGCTATCATCCCTCCTCAGGAATTGCCTCAGGTAGAGAGCCATCTCATTCAAAATTGCACCCCTTCCTAGAGGAAGCCCACATCTAATGATCAGTCAATGTGTAGAAGTGCCCCATTTTAAGACATCAGAACCAGATCTAGAGTAACTGAAGGGCCCAATTTATCTCTCTGCTCAATCCTGCTTCTTTCCCCTTGTGCCATGTATATCTGTATCTGTACATATTCTTATACCTATACCAATACCTATATCTATACCTATACCTACACCTTTACTTTTGCCTATGTCTATATATACTAATAAAAGGGTAATATGCTAATTAGACTGGGTTGACTGGGCATATTTCAGTCATCTGGTCCTCCTTCCAGACAAAGCCAGAGTGGCGGGAGCTGATACAAAGGTGGTTCGGAGTGATCATGCCTGCAGCAGAGGTGGTTAGGGCCAACCATGCAGGCAGGCAGAGGTATTAGGGGCAAACAAGCAGGCAGACAGGAGGTGAGTTGTTAGGAGCCAGTGGTCCCAGATTGTGAGAGGGATGTCCAACTGTTGGTTTAGCAGAGATCAAGCCTAAACCAGCAGTTGGACATCCCCAAGGGGTGCCATATTAGAGAGGGTGCAGGCTGCACTAAGGGCCCCCCACCCACACCCCATGTACAAATTTCATCCACTGGGCCTCTAGTGTATCTATAACTTTGCTAGCCTAAGTTATCTATCATATGAGTCATAAAATTATCTAACATCCAGTAAGGCTATCCTCTATTCATTACCACCCAATCTAAGAGACCCATAGCTACAGAGAGTGGATATCCTGAGATAAGTGTCAATAACAATTACTAACAATATTTCCAGCCTCTCTCATCCACGCACATGTTCGGAAAGACAGCCAGATATGCCAGAATCATCTTGTAAACATGAAACACATGGTATCAAAATGTTCTCACTTAAACTAGATAATATGTAAAAATCAAGGAGCATTTAAATAAAGTTAATATGGACATATGTTGATACATATATTCATTATTACTGTTGGTATAGAAGAGAGTAGAAGACCTTGCAAAAAGATTATATTTGAATGGTTTTTAACTGTGTAACCTTGAGAAATTGGTTTACCCCATTAAACACAATTTTATTATCTATAAATTTGGAAAATATTAGTCTCACAGGGTTGTGAGAGTTGTATTGAATAAGTTAAAATATGAAAATACTAGCAGAGTAACCAATATGTAATAGGCACACAATAGATGCTAGTCCCTTTTCTTCTTTGTTTTGCTAGATTCTCTATAAATCTTGATTATTTTTATTTTTTATTTTTAGGGAACGTATGGATCAATGCAAAATATCCAGAAGGGTAACTATGAACAATTTCTGATTAATTCAAAATTCAGAAGGAGCTGAGAGTCATCTGGTCCAGGCTCCTCCACTTTAGTAGTCTTTTAATAACCTCCCAAGTTACTGTTTTTCTGAGACTCTAGTTATGCAATGGGTGAAATTTGACATACTCAGATTTCCCCCAAGGTTTTTCTGATTCTTGATTCATAATGAGCAGCTGTCTTACCAAATTACCACACAATTATAGCATCCAAGTCATTCTTGGAGCTCTTTCAATTAAAAACAAAACAAAACAAAACACAAAAAACTAGCTGGGATCTTCAAGGCTTCATTTTCTGCACTTTGTTGGTCCACATCAATAGTGTATTATTTGGCACCATATAGAGATGATAGTTCTAAGTCCAAGGTATCCATGATTTATCTATAAGCCATATGACTTTATTATGTCAATAAATGCTCTGTTACTGGGTAGACCAATAGATTTTAAATGACAGTAAATTGAGAAGCCCTTGATGGATGAACCTTCTCAGTCAGATAATTTAGTGGTACCAAGATGAATGACTTATATGGACAGTTGAGACATTTACTTGTATAAAAGAAGACTGGCATATATTGAAAAATGTAAGAGTACACAAGTAGAGGCAGGAACTAATGGATGTTGATCCAATATCAGCCTATTTCCTAAACAAACAAATCCCTTATTTTAAGCTGTGGAGAACTTAAGCCAAACCAATCAATCCTCAGCCCTGGACAATTGTTTGATCTTTGTTATGCACTGGTCTGAATGAAACCATATATTTTACTGATAACTAAACCCCTCAAAGCAAACAGTATGCCTTCTAAAAATGTTTTGCTGTATATCATTAGCAGAAAAAAAGTGATTAATAAAAAGCTCTGCCAATTCTCTGACATGGATCTCTGATGGTTACTATGTGTAACAGTTAATAATGTATATTTTTTCAATAGATGGAGTTACACATATGTTGATATATATACGATTTGATATGTATGTATTTACAGCACACTTCAAAACTTCATGTGTCAAATTTGTTGATGGTGTTAACATAATATATATTTTTATGCTTAAAAATGTCAAATTTCATGCCAAAAAAAGAGCATTTGCAGGAAGTTTTAATTCATTACTTTATTTTGAAGAGAAAGTTATCATATACTTAGAGAAGCTGATGGTGAACATGCTCCATCTCAAAATACTTGTGAACGCTGGTTTAAAAGTGATGCTTTTAAAGTTATGATTTCTATGTGAAAGACAAAGAACATTCAGATCAACCAAGGAAGTCTGAAGACCAACAACTACAAGCATATATAAGATGGATGTTAAACTTAAAAACAACTTGCAGAAAGATCAAATGTTGCTCAGCAAACAATTTCCAATCATTTACAAGCAATGGGAAAGATTTTAAAGGAAGGAAAATGAATGCCCCATAAACTGAATGAAAGACAAATGGAAAACTGAAAAGTCATCAGTAAAATGTTGCTTCAAAGGCATGAAAGTGGTTTTTTTTGCATCAAATTGTGACTGGTTTTGAAAACTGGATTTATTTTGAGAATTTCAAACTCACAAAATCATGTGTTAATCCACATCAGCCATCATCAACTACAAGGCCAAATCACTTTGAAAGAAGACAATGCTCTGTGTTTGGTGGAATCAGGAAGGAGTGGTATTATTATGAGCTTCTAAAACCAGATGAATTGGTTAATACTGATCACTACTGACAACAAATAGTCAACTTGAACCACGGTTTGATCATGAAATGACCAGAATGTGCCAGAATACATGGCGAAGTCATTTTGCTTCATGATGATGCACATCACACACTTCAAAACCAATTAAAGTCGAGTTAAAAGATCTTGCCTGGGAAGTATTAACCCGCCCACTGTATTCACCAGACCTTGCTCCTTCAGATTCTCACTTGTTCCGATTGATGGCACATGCACTTTATGAGCAGCACTTCAAAACATCCAAAGTAGCAAATTTGGTCTCTGAATGGATTTCCTTAAAACAAGAAAAATTCTATTGGGACAGTATCCACAAATTACCTAAAGAAGGAGGACATGTGCAGATAGTGATGGACATTACTTTAAATAAAGCACTTTTGATGTTTCTCTTGACATTATCGTGTTTCCTTTGATTACAAACTCCACCACTATTAACTGGTACAACTAGTATAAATGCAATACAATGTACAACTGTTCATATTTCTGATGGGAGAGTAGGTAGGTTGAGGATATAAAACTGGAAGGGCCTCTCCCTTTATTGTTCTCTTAGGAATAGTTTCCAGAAACAAATTATATCAAATGTCTCTACAATCTTAAAATGTAATTATATAAAGAAAAGCTGCATAGGGTTGGAGAAATCTGGGCCCAGGGAAAGTGTGATCTTTTCTTCAATTAATATTAAGTGGAAGACAAATATATAATGATGAAAATAGCATTCTGGTATAAATGGAAAATATAAGAGAATTTGGGAACCATGAAAGACTCTTTCTCTCTCAATAGAACATATTATATATATTTTTTGAATGCAGGAAACATGAGTCCTCATTCAATGCTGAAAAGAATGAATTAGAATTTCATTAATGCAGCTGAAGATGTATATAATCTCTGAGTCTCAGGTACACCTCTAGTTACCTCAGCCTAGCTCATCACTTGAACCTGTGTGTAAGGATGTTAACTGCCAAGCAATTTGTCAGAATGAGGGAGGATAAAGTACTTTAATACTATTCCATAGAGGGGAAAATATTTATTATATGTGACATATTTATAATATGAAATTGCAGCAGGTAAGTAACATGAAAATCAGAAATAAGTGCCATGTGAGAAAACAAGATGGTCATTGATATTTATAGAATAATGTTTATAAGTTTTTTTATAATTACACAATTTCTATAATATATATTTTAATGAATATCTGTATATATACAGTAAAAGAATGAAGACTTAGATGGAAATTATACATGCCAAATTAAAGATATTAGTTGTATGTAGAGAGAAAACAATGGAAATATGTTTGGGAAGATTTAAAAAGGGATTGCATTTATTCTATTATGTTCTTATTGTGAACAAATTAATATTAATTCTAAGTGATTCCTTTTATTCTATATATATTTCTAAAATGTAATCATAATACAAAAATAACCAAAGTAAACTATGGGCCACACCTCCAATCTTATACAATAATTGTTTCATTAATGCATATAAGCATATAGAATTTTAATATAATTTCAGATGGTTTTGTATAACTTCTAAAAACCATTGTAAACATTGCTAATGGTCTGAAGACCATCGAGCTGAGGTAGGACCCCCTGGCTAGATGTTCCACAAGCCTCACCCTCATCATGTGTGAAGTCCTTCTACTACAGCACACTGTGCAGTCCTTACCCAGTGGTTAGCAAACTTTATTTCAAAGCAATTCTTAATAGAATCCAACATGGTGTAACAGAGGAAAACTAAGTAAATTGGTTATGTGTAAACTGTTCTTCCTCTTACATAGGAAGTGGCTTCTGAAACCTCTAAGAGAATTCTGAGTTAAGAAATTTTAAAACCAACATTTTAATATCTTACATTAAAAATCAAGTCAGGATGATGACCACAGTTAATCACCAAATCATCCTACTGCCCAGGTTTCCAATATTAACAAACTGCAGAGTATGATAAAAAGAAGAAAAACAAAATATTAGTTGTTGTTTTTTTATTGGTGGGTTGCTTTTGAATGATATAGGAATAGAATAATCCCTGGCCTGGTAGCTCAGCTTGTTAGAGCATCATACAAAACACCAAGGTTGTGGGTTCAATCCCTGGTCAGGGCACATACAAGAATCAGCCAATGAATGCATAAATAAGGGGAACACAAATCAATGTCTCTCTCTCTCTGTTCTCTATTTCTTCTCTCTAAGACCAGTCAATCAACCAATCAATCAATTAAAGATTAAAAACTATGAGATATTGTTAAAAATTACTTTGATATTGACAATTAAACTGGGTTATCTATGTGAATAAAAGTTGTCAGAAAACATTTATTGGCTATATCTATACTGTATACTATGAGGCCTAACAAAAACTTTTGCTATGTGTACAGTTAAAACTTAGAAAAATAGGGACTTACTGGGTTTATTTGCTATTTTTCTCAAGGAGCTCAGAACCTAAATTTATGTAAATTAAAATAAATTATACCTCTGATTAACATCCAGCCTTATGCTCCTTTTTTCATATTTTCTGTCTTCCCATCTTTATTCAAGGTTAAAAAATAAGGTAAATATTCCCCTACTGTAAACAGCTTCAAATATTTTTTTTAGAAAGAGATGTGGATATAAATAAATAAAAAGACTTATTTTCATTAGCTCCAAAATTTTCATTCCAGCCTCTCAGTCTTCTATAATAATTCTTTTATAAATGCCTATGAGTATACCACTTACTTTCCATGTACTGGTAATAATTTTCCACCGGTACACTTTTTAATATATTTTTATTGATTTCAGACAAGAAGGAAGAGGGAGAGAGCTATATATAAACATCAATGATGAGAGAGAATCACTTTTCAGCTGCCTCCTGCATATCCCCTACTGGGGATCTACCTGGCATGAGCCCTGACCTGAAATCAAACCATGACCTCCTGGTTCATAGGTCAATGCTCAATCAACCACAGAGCTATGCCAGCCAGGCCAGTGATATATATTTTAATGACATTTCTATTATTATTCGCCTGCTAGATAAACTGATGATGATATCAGTCATCAAAATGATAAAGAAAATAAAATGTAATTGGGTAGTAGACTAAGATTTAAAAGTTCTTCACTTCACTATCAATTCATGTACATTCTGCCATCACAGAAATGTAAGTTCTTACTTAAACATCTACATGAGACTATCAGATTCTGTCTTTCTTTTTTCACATAAATGTTACTTAATGAAAAATATAAGGTTTATATTTTACAGAGATGAAAAAGATTTCAGTTTTACCTCTTTTGGAAACTTGGAAATAAAGAAGCCACAATAAGTAAACATCTCATAAGAACTCACTGGTGAAAACCAAATAACATTTAAGTAGATGAATGATTTCAAATAATCATAGTGGATTTCCTCCCAATTTGTATCAAGCATGCCGTGCTTAGTCTTTGGTCTTTCTGCATAATAGAAATATGAAATCACTCAGCCAGCCATAGAGTCAGTCAGATAACTTTATGATTAAATTCAAAGTAGATATAGCCGAAACTGGTTTGGCTCAGTGGATAGAGTGTTGGTCTGCGGATTGAAAGGTCCCAGGTTTGATTCCGGTCAAGGACATATACATTGGTTGTGGGTATATCCCCAGTGTGGGGTGTGCAGGAGGCAGCTGGTCGATGATTCTCTCTCATTGGCATTTCTGACTCTCTATCCATCTCCCTTCCTCTCTGTAAAAAATCAATAAGATATATTTTTTTAGAGTAGATATAAAAATAGTTTCATTTTGATAATCATTTTCTTTTTTCTAAAAAATTAAATGAATAATTTTAGGCTGTAATCAGCAAAACAGAGGTCAGAGATTTTTAGAATTAATTTACATTTCATTATAAAACAATTCCAGGTGCAAAATTAAAATGCTTCATTTTGTTTCTCAATCTTTATTTAAAATTCCATTTCTATTTTTCATTCCTGCAGAAATGACATCCTATACTCATTTATGTTTTATTTGTTTGAGGAAAAAGAAAGTCTGAGCTCAGTCTACTGGGATCTAATTATCGGAACCTAATTCTAATTACAGTCTTTTAATTCAACGCTGTTGGCTTTCCTCCTCTCCACTTCATTTAGAAAAAAAAAAAAAAAAGGGCCATTTATATTGTTCAGAAGTTTTCCATGTTAGATACCTCTATTTATAGAAACCATGTACCAAGGGTTTTGTAACTATAGAATCTCAGTTTGCCAAACAACTTCATGCTCATTTGAACTATGGAATTTCTTTGTAATTTAAATGTGCAGGATAAGAGACATGCAAAGATGAAACATATACAAATCAAGACTTTCTTGTTAAGATAGAACATAACATTTCCCCTGAAACCTAATTTTTGCAAAAGGTATGAAGAGAGCTACTAATAGATGTTGCCTGTAGATGTTTAAATAAAATGCACCAATCTGAGCCCTATTATTAAACTGTCATAAGTCTACTATCAAGACAATATTTTTCTACTAACCCTGAACTGGCAACAAATAATGACAACACATTCAACTTGAAACTCTACAGTACATGTAAAGATAATTACTCCCAATTTTTCTCTTCATTTAATTTACCAGTATATTCTCCTTTGTAACATTTTTTTTCTCTCGTCAGATAATAAATACTAGTATTTAGTCCAAAGGCTCTGAATTTATTTCACTTAGGCCCTGTCCCCTTACTGAGTATTCACACTTAATTTTCACTCAGATATATTACCATCTCTACTAGTAAGCAAAGGCAAATATAATCTGTTCTGCCAATCTTGGTTACACAAGGACCATTATCATGACAATTCATGCCACACACACCTAGTCATTTATATTAAGATATAAGCCACAGGCAAGTACTAGGAGAACAAAGGCGAATCAATTCAGCAGGCAAAGAAGTATCCCCCCACTGACTCATCAAAGGCTGTGGTTTCCCTCCTGGTCTAGCCACAAGAAATACATCAAACACTGATGAACACATATAAATGTATTGACAATTCAGGTTGAAATGAGCAACTGCACTTTGAGCCTAGATTCAAACACCATATCTCTACAGGAGTGTGGTGTTTGATAGGACATCATAGATATTCCATGGTCAACATTTTGGGATAACAAGGTAGAGATTTTCACTGTGATGGGGCACGTATGTGGTTTTTCTTTCCTCTGCAGAACTTCTTAGAAACTTTAATGAGGCAAAAGAGGAAACTAAGATAGTGGTTCTCAAACTTTAGTGAGCAGCTTAATCACCTTATTAACACATGGATTGTGTTGGGCCTCCAGAGTTTTCTGATTCAGTAGGTCTGCAGAGGGCCTGAGATTTTACATGTCTAACAAGCTTCCAAATGATCTGACTGCTGGTCATCCAGTGGCCACATATTCAGAAGCTTTGAGCTTAAAAATACATTTCACAGTTTCATTGATTTTTTCCCTTTTTTTATGAAAAATGTATCTTACAGTACTACTGTTTCCTATGATATATGTAAGGAAGTATGTTTAAGCTTGGGAAAGAATTTTGACAACAAACAAGAGCAAAGTGATTCCTTCACTTTTAATAGGAAATATGACACTTTAGAAACAACTTATAAATCTCTTAAACTGAAAAATATGGAAAATAGTTCATGAAGATAGTTATGTTCTCATTGTAATTTATGACAAGTGATAGTCCTTTAGTTATTCTGATATGTACAGTTTAGTATTCTAACGTTTAGGAATTCAGTGAAGCAAGAAGTAGGTAATTCAGTGAAGCAAGAAGTAGGTAATATCAGGAATGTCAAAATCCTTAGGTCCAAAGTGTGTATTGTTAAATAATCTTTCCTTTTTACAAAACTTTATAATCAGGGCCTTTCTTTGGGGGAGATAAAATAAAGACTTTAAAAAGTCTTACTAAAATAAAAAGGGCTTGATTTCTATTTCTTGTAGTGGGCTTTGAAATGTTCATTAGTTCCTTGGGTTTTGTGTTAAAAAGTGTTTGAAATTTTGTTTTTCTAAAATAATAATAATAATAAGGAACTATTGTGTTAATAAACACATAATCCTATATAATAAAAGCCTAATATGCAAATTGTCCCTTGGGGCAGTCGTTTGAATGGGAGTTCAACCAGGAGTTCCACCACTCACTATGATGTTTGCTTATCACCACAGGTTGGCACAAAACATGGCAGACATCGGTGACATGGTACTGGCAGCTGGCAGCAATGGAGGTGCTGCTAGCCCCAATGGGTCCTGTGGAGAATGGAACTATGGCAGGATGGTAGAGCAGGTGGCACCAGTCCAACGTGGGGTGCCAGGTAGCCCTGCGGGGCTGTGGGACTGCGGGACTATAAGGCTGAGGGCACAAGCTGGGGCCTGATGCCTACAGGCCACCCAAGGGACCTCACCCATGCACAAATGTATGCACTAGGCCTCTAGTAGAACTATAAATGCATACCAGTACAGAAAATAGTACTGTAAAAAAATATGTATATATAACTCCCCCAAGGAAGTTTATTATTTGTTTTTTTTAAAAGTTCAAAAGAAGAAAAAAGTTAAACAAGTTAAATATCTCCAAATGGGTAAAGAGTTAATAGACTGTGGGTATTAAATTGAGGAAACAGAATTTCAGATTAAACTGAAGTTATGAAAGATGTGACAGCATAAAAATGCTATGTGAAAAACTAAATCTCAGAATTACTTCTCTGCTCAGATAGCACTGCACACAAGAAGGGTCAGCTGAATTATAGTACTGAAAATATAAATAATTTTGATTTTTCTTCTTTTAAAAAGGTGTCAATATTATTTAACAATATACAAACTTTTTTCTTGTAATCCTCATCAGAGATTATTTTTTCCATTGATTTATAGAGAGGGTATAAGGGAGGGAGGGAGGAAGAAGCTGGAAAAGAAGGGAGAGAGAAAGAAATAAAGAAAGGAGGGAAACATTGATATAAGAGAGACACATCTATTGGTTGCCTCCTACACCTGCCCCAACTAAGCCAGGATCAAACCTGCAACCCAGGTACATGCTCTTGACTGAAAATCAAACCCATAACCCTTCTGTGCCTATGCTCTAACCACTTAGAACTCTAGCCAGGGCAACAATATATAAACATTTTAAAATATTCCTATCAATATGTTAATTCACCCCAAAATGTACAACTTTAACTTTCTGGCAACTGGTATTAACAGTGCTAAGTTCAGAACATGATAGAAGTGTCTAGAATAGTTAGGTAAAAAGTTAGTGGAGAAAAGGAATGAATAAAAGGAGATTAGAGGCATCCCCAACTTAATTTTCTTCATATCTTAAATGAGGCTCTCTGCACATAAACAGTAGGCCCAAGCCTTATATCTGTATTTACTTTAGTAAATACATTACAGTTGATGCAAATGGATATGTGTCCACCAGAAATTAATAATCACTTCTAGGTCTTAACACTTTATTTTTTTCTTTATTTTCTACATTTTAAAATAAGTTGAGCCAAAACCGGTTTGGCTCAGTGGTAGAGCGTCGGTCTGCGGACTGAAGGGTCCCGGGTTTGATTCCGGTCAAGGGCACGTACCGTGTTTGCGGGCACATCCCCAGTAGGGGGTGTGCAAGAGGCAGCTGGTCGATGTTTCTCTCTCATCAACGTTTCTAGCTCTCTATCTCTCCTTTCCTCTCTGTAAAATATCAATAAAATATATTAAAAAAAATAAAATAAGTTGAATGTAAGATATATATATATATATATATATATATATATATATATATATATATATATGGTTTGTTTTGTTTTTTTAGTGGACATAACTTTAGACCCTTTTGTTTTTCCTTAGCTGCAATCAGGTTAAAATTCTGGGTGATAAATTTGCTCTTTTTGAAAGAAATGTTATTTTTTCTCATAAAAACACATACTCTCTCTTCATTGTAATTGTGTTAACATGAAATTAGAGATCTTGCTGATTACAAATTATATTTTCATCCTATAGTTTTGCTAAAAAACACTCAGGATTTTGAAGTTGAATAGAAAGGCTCTGAGTTGGTTACTCACTGAACAAGGCACAAGGCTTTTTTCTTTTCTCATTATAACATTTTTACATAGATTTTTTTTCTATATTCAGAGCTATAAGTATATTCTCTCCAAAACACTGCCTTTGATTTTAAACATCTGCCTTAAATTTCTGACCCTCAAAGAATCATTTAGAAGTACAGAACATTTTTTCTAGTTATTTAAAAACTGATGGGTGGTACAATTATGAAGTTGCCCTAAAAAGCAAATCTCAGCATATTCTTAATCAGAGTAAAATGTGATTCTTTCCAACAAATGCACTGTTGAATTTCTTTCTGCCTTTGTCAGGAAAACAGCTGTGAACAGATTAAACTTTCCAATTTTTTAAATCTTCTCTCATGACTCACTTGAGACACAATTTTATGTTACATAATTTTGAAACTTAGAGCTAACACAACCTCCAGTTCATTTAAGCATCCCGTGGGCCTCAGTTCCTTGGTGAGTATGCATATATTGAGGGCCTACTATGTGTTGAGCACTGTCCTTAATTGCTCTCCTAAGTTATCTCTAATTTCAGTGATAGAGGAAGGGAAGGCAGGCAGCTACGCAGCTTGCAATGTCCTGATGAAAAGAACTAGGAAATCATTGGCATGACTGAGAATACAATCATTCATAATGATTAGATAAATCTCTCAAAATTCTTGAATTCCACTTCTGTGAAAATTAAGATTTTGATCCAGTATGATGTAGGGGTCATCAATGGGAACAAGAGTAATGGAACCATTGAAACATCTCTCCCAGCACTGAATGCATAACACACTAGACCCATGGTTGGCAAACTGTGGCTCGCGAGCCAAATGCAGCTCGCGAGCCATGGTTTGCCACTCTGTTGACTAATAAGTTTGCCGACTACTGTCATATACCACTCTTTACCTCTTTGCACACAATATGCCACAATTGCCTAATCCTCACAACTTCCTACTACATGGTAACATTTAATCTAGTCCAGTGATCAGAAAACTCATTAGTCAACAGAGTTGCAAACCACATCTTGCTGGCCACAATTTGCAGACCACTGCACTACTAGACCATCTCTACTCAGGGAAGGGCTGCGGTGTGCTCTTGGATACAGTGACAGTTCTTTCCACCTAAAACAAAGTACATGTGCTAATCCGAACAGCTGGGCTCATGGAAGCAACAGGGCAGGAAGCTACAAAATGGGACTACCTTGAAGTAAACTAGACAGATGGCCAATACATACAAAGCCACCGGCATCCCTGCGTATTTAAGGAGGAAGGAGGGTTGAAGGAGACAGCAAAAGTCAAAACCTGGAGATCTTTAATGAAAACTATTAAGCACAGTCATGAAGGCCAGGTTAGTCTGTTTTATTATGAATAAAAATGTCTTAATGTAGGCAGTTCTCATTTGTGTATTCTATGCAATAATATCTTCATATAAAGTAAGGTTTGTACCAGGAAATTTAAAACCAAAGAAATTTAAATGTATCCATTAAAATTATATTAGTAATTAACAACAGTTACCCAAAACCATTATAAAAAAAATAAGACAGGTGAGTTCATGTGAATAATGCAGACACTAAAAAATATAAGCGGAGTACAATTAATGGATGTGTTAACTGCTCTTCCTTGTAGCCTGCAACGTTTCCATCCACTAGCCCCCACAGATACATTATACCAGATTGCAAAGCCCTTTGCAAAGTATAAAGTGCTATAAATATACTGGATAATAATGATAATTCATCTTGCCTTCCATCTCTATAGAATTTATTTATATTACTAAATTTGAGCTTTTATGGTTCCCAAATGAACCAATGGGCCCATATTTCTTCCCTTTCCTCCTGCAGTAATACAATCTAAGCATGTCAGGCAGGCCGGAGTGGGATGGGAGGCAGGGTTTGCCTGCAGTAGTTTATATAGAATGGGTCAAAGGACCACAACACAGGCCACTTTCCTGATCAATCACAATGGGTGCTGTCAGATTTCCTCTCGCTGGTAAAACCTGACAGAGAGAGGAAGCCCCTCTCAGTTGTCATTTCTACCAACAATTAATAGCATTGTCCTATAAAAGCAGCATCTGACCTTTGTGCTTTTTGAGACATTTTCTTTTGAGCTTTAAATCCCAGCACACAGAGGATTGCACAGTGACATTGCACCCTGATTTTGCATCTTGCCTTTGCTCTGTCCCATATTTCCATCAGAGACAGGCTACTGAAACTGGATATCCTGTGATCTCCTAGTAATAAAATGGTTCTACTTAAATATCACACCATTTCATTTGGCTCCACTAAACAAGCAGCTGGCCATCACTGGCCTGCATTTGGACTCCATGGGAATTCTCAAGTCACGGACCATTCAGCTTTACAAAGAAAAGAAGATGATGACAAAAATATATAGAAGAAGAAATAGAAGGAAACAGTGATATAGTTGAATAGAAGCTAAGTTAACCTGTGTACTGTCATGAACTTATATGGGTCTGTTCCTTTCTTATTTTTAATATCAACACTGTATCAGATTCCATAGAGTTTACCTTTTAAAATTTCCTTTCAGATACGTTAAACAATTTAATTGATCATAGATGCAATGTTTATATTGTACTAGAATGACTAAATTCCAATCATGAATTGAATAACTACTAAAAATGTTCTTTTAAACAAATCAATGTAATTACTGTAATGGGCTAAAAAAAACAGAATACATAACCATGTCAATCCATGCATTAAAAATTGGACAAAATTTAATATACATTCATAATAAAAATCTCTCAGAAGAGTAAATATAGAGTAGAACTTCTTCAACTTTACAAAAAGCTGAAACAATCAAACTTCCCCTTATAAGATGAATGGTTAAGCAAACTGGAGTTTACCTATACTATAATCTATGAGAGGCACACTTCAGCGATATTGTGGGTTCATTCCAGACCACCGAGATAAAGAGAGTATTGCAATAGAATGAATCACACAATGTTTTTGGTTTCCCAGGGCATATGAAAGTTAAGTTTACACTATAGTCTACTTAGTGTGCAATAGCATTAGGTACACAATATGTACATTTCTTAATTCAAAAACACTTTATTGTTTAAAAAAAATGCCAATTATCATCTGAGCCTTCAGTGAGCCATAGCCTCTGTTGTCTTGCTTTGATGCTGATGGCAACTGACTGATCAGAGCGATGGGTTGCTAAAGGCTGGTTGGCTGTCTCAGTTTCTTAAAATGAAAAAGCAGTCAAGTTTGCCCCATCCATGGGCTCTTCCTTTCACAAATGCTTTCTCTGTAACAGGTCATGATATTGGATAGCATTTTATCCACAGTAGAACTTCCTACAAAAGTAGAGTCAATCCAATCAAACCTTACCTCTGATCTAAGAAGTAAGTTTATGCAATATTTGAAACCCTTCATTGCCTTTTCAACAGTTTTCACAGTATCCTCATCAGAGGTAGATCCCATCTCAAGAAACTACTTTCTCTGCACACCCATAAGAAGTGACTCTTCATTAAGTTTCATCTTGACATCCCAGCACTTCAGTCTCATCTTCAGGTTCTGCTTTAATTCTAGTTATGTCTGCCACAAATGAAGCTAACTTCCTCCACTAAAGTCCTGACCCGCTCAAAGTCATCGATCAGGGTTGGAATCAACTCCTGCTAATGTTATTTTGTCCTCTTCCCATCACAGCTGTTCTTAATGGCATCTGGAATGGACAATTATTTCCTTCAATTTACTTTATGCATATTCAACAGAGGAATTACTATCTATAGGATCTATAGCCTTATGGAATATTTACATTTCTTTTTTAAAATTTATCTTTCTTATTGAAAGTTATACAGATGCACTCTCCCCCCCCCCTCCCACCTCCCACACTGACTCCTTCTAGTCCATCCCCTCCCTGTCCTAAACCTTTACCACACTATTGTCTGTGTCCATAGGTTATGGATATACTAGCCGCTTGGTGTCCCACAGCCCAGCCTTCACCCTCTCCAATCTGGGACCCCTTAAGGGGTGTCCAACTGCCCATTTAGGCCCAATGTTGTGGCTCGTATGATCTTCTACCCAGACCTCTAAAACTTTCTCCATATCAGCAATATGCTGTTCTGCTTTCTCCTTATTCTTGTGTTCACAAGAGTAACATTTTTAATTTCCTTCAATAATTTTCCCCCATATGTTTACAAATTGGCTAAATATTTGGCACAAGAGGCCTAGCTTTTAGCCAATCTCAGCTTTTGACATTCTTTTCTCACTAAGCTTAATCATTCCTAGCTTTTGATTTAGAGTAAGAGACATGCCACTATTTCTTGCTTTTGAACTTTTAGAAGCCACAATAGGGTTATTAAATGGCCTAACTTCAATATCACTGTGTTTCAGAAAATAGAGAGGGAGCGAGATGGGAAACAGGTGACCAGTGGAGCAGTCAGAGCACACACATGTGTCAGTTAACTTTGCTGTCTTATGTGGGCATAGTTTGTGATGCCACAAAACAATCACAATGGTAACATCAAGTATCACTAATTACAAGTCACCAGAACAAATATAATACTAATGAAAGAGTTTTAAATGTTACAGTAATTACCATAACGTGACACAGTGGCATGAAGTGAGCAAATGCTGTTGAAAACATGGCATCAATAGATATGGAGTTGCCACAAACCTTCAATTTGTAAAAAATAAAAATAAAAAGCAGTGTTTTCTAAGTGCAATAAACAAAGCTCAATAAATAAGGTATGCCTTCACTTAGCAATAAAAGGAACAAACTATTAAAACATGCAATGAGTTAGATAAATCTCAAGGATATTGACCTGAGTGGGAAAGACTCAATGTCAAAAGGTCATCTACTGTAAGATTCCATTTATATGCTGGCATACCTCACTTTATTGTGCTTCATGGATACAACATTTTTATCAATATTGAGGCAAGACCATCTACCAGCAAAAAGATAATGACTCACTAAAGGCTCAGATGATGTTTAGCATTTTTAGTAATAATGTGTTTTTAAATTATGATATGTACATTTTTAGATCTAATCCTATTGCACAGTTAATAGACTACACCATAGTGTAAACATAACTTTTATATGCACTAGGGCAGTGGTCAGCAAATTCATTAGTCAACAGAGCCAAATATCAATAGTATAACAATTGAAATTTCTTTTGAGAGCTAAATTTATTAAATTTAAACTTCTTCTAATACCACTCTTCAAAAATGACTCACCCAGGTCATGGTATTTTGTGGAAGAGCCACAATCAAGGGGCCAAAAAGCCACATGTGGCTCTCGAGCCACAGTTTGCCAACAACAGCACTGGGGAAACCCAAAAGTTTGTGTGACTCACTCTATAGAGATACTTGCTGAATCATCATGGTCTGGAACTGGACCTGCTATAACTCTGAGGGGATCCTGTAACATTCTAAAAATGTCAAATCACAGAGATGGGAGATCAATTTATGGTTTCAAGTGTTAGGGATGGTGGATATAGAGATGAGTGTTACTACAAAATGTGTAGTATTAAAAAGATCTTCATGGTAAGGTAATATTTCTGTACATGTTAGTGGCATTTCCACACATGTGATCAGATGGAATGGAACTATGTGCACACATGGTACCAGAGTCAATTTCCTGGGTTTGGTATCCTATCTAACAAAGAGGAAATATGCTTATTGACGGTCACACCCACACAAAGATGGTGGCACCCACAGCCAATAAGGAGGGAATATGCTAATTGACTGCCACATCCTCAAAGATGGTGGCACATAATCCCCTCAGCCCCAACACTGCAGCAGGTGCATGAGATGACTGGGCCTCAGGTGTCCCCCAGTCCCCTCAGCCCCCCAGCCACCCAGGGCTGGCCGGAGGTGCAGGCAAGCTTCCGATGTCAGTTGCCCAGCCGCTGACACCCAAAGCTCAGGTTACCAGGGCCAGCAGAGGCTTTGCGTTGCCGGCAGTGGCAGCAACAGAGGTGTGATGGGGGCATAGCCTTCTCCTGATAGCCTCCCCCACTGAGGGCTCCTAGAATGGCAGAGGGGGCAGGCTGGGCTGAGGGACCCCCTCCTCCAATGCCTGAATTTTCATACACTGGGCCTCTAGTCCTATATAATAAAAGGCCAGACCATAAGCATAACAACTGGAACAGTCACTTTGATGTGGGGGGCTGGTGGGCAGAACCAGGTGGCTGGCATTGGCAGTGGGGTGAGACCCAGGGCAGGGAGGTAGGGGTGACTGGCTGGCTAGCAAGGTGATGGGGCAGGATGAAGGCCTGAAACCAGCTGGATGATGATGGGGTGGGACCTGGGGCTGGTGAAGGAAACCAGGTAGCTGGTGGAGGTGATGGGGAAGGATGTGGGCCTGTGTATCTGGCTATGGCGGCAGGGCAGGCCCCGGGGATGGCGGTGAGGGAAACTGGCTGACAGGGCATGACAAAAGCCTGTGAGGGGAACTGGCTGGCTGGTGATGGCAGGGTGGGATGGGGGCCTGCAAAAGAACCAGGTGGCTTGCAGCAGCAGAGGTGGCCAGTGACTGGCAAGCAGGCAGAAAATGGCCCTGATTATAGGCTAGCCCTAGGGACCCTACCTGTGCACCATTTTGTGTGCTGAGCATCTAGTTGTGATACAGTTATGTAAAATGTAGATTTCCCCACTTGGGGAAACTGGATAAAGTGTACAAAGATGCCTTTTGTATCATTTTTGCAACTTCCTATTACCCTATAATGAGTTAAAAATAAAATAAAAATAATACAATGATATCTTTTAATTAGGCGCAAGAAATATGTTTTATGTATGGATACAGAGAGATGCTATAGACAAATAAATAGAGGCATACCTATATGCATAGATAATACTTAATATTCTTTGATAATATTTATAACTGGATACCAACTCATCAAAATAGATAGAGCATAAAATAAATAATAAAGACATCATATATAACTGAGAATATTTAGATTGATTTCTATTAGAGGCTCTAAAGCTGACAACTCTGAATAGCACAGATAGTTTTGTGACTGGCAGAATATTGCATCATATAATTGGTTCTCAAAAATTGCCAAGAAAAAGTAAAATATCTCTCAAAGTATCTGCCATTTTGAGAGAAGATCTTCCTCAGTTGAAGATTCTACTGCAAAATAATAATAATAATAATAATAATAAGTCTCTCTCTCTCTCTCTCTCTCTCTCTCTCTCTCTTTCTTACTCACACACACTGTGGGATGGATGAATGAATGAATGAATGAGGAAGTAAAGCATAAAGGAACAAGTATGAGTTGAGTACATTTTATTCTCTGAGACTAAGCCCCTAACTACAAGAGAAACTTTGTAGCCTTTATATGTGAAAAATCAGGTCATTGGTCTTCTTGAAGAAATTCTAATGAAACATTCACCTCAACAGGCCACTGATATGAAATTATTTCATATCTACAGGAGGGGAGTAATGTTTGGAAGAAGAATAAATGAATACTGACCTCTAAGTAGTTAATAACTCTTACAGAAGAATCTCTCTCTCAGTATGTATATATATTGAGTGAAGGCATGCCTTTTTCATTGGACTTCCTTATGACTGTTCAATGCCTGATGTCTTTGACTATAGCTATGTGGATGCATTTCCTATCTCTTTTGCACAATGTTCTATATTCATCAGCTTCTCACAGGCTAACCCTGTGCTCTGTCTTCCAACAGCACTTTATACTTTTATTAGCTAAATAATGCATTAAAGAATAAATGAGTACTAAGTATGTAGACATTGTTTTTACCTTGATAGATTGATTAACTTATCTCAACATCAGAAAAATATAGTATTTAGACTTTATGAAATAATTTGTTTGTCCAAAAATTCCATGAATTATTACTAAAAAATGTAGATAATACAAAATTAAGGTATAGAGAAAATAAACCTTATAAATGTTATACCTGATAAACATATATGGATTGTAAGAATTATGATTTATTATCTGGATTTTAGTAATATTAATATTCATGAATATGTTTGCATTTTAAATATTATTGGTTTCTCATGGACACATGTGAAAAATATTAAAGTTAATAAGCATACTATAATGGCAACATTGATTAGTTTTTGTCCAAAGTGTCAAAAAGAAAAAAAGAAAAAGGCTAAAAGTGAAATTCCCATTATGCCTGACATATTCTTGTCCTTTTGGCTTATTAAAAAGTAAATTAACTTTGAAAGTAAACTTTTCTTTGTCTTTATAAAATATAGGCCAGAAAATGGGGGGGGGGGTGTGGAATACTTGACATTCTCAGAAAGGCATCATATAATTTAAACCTTCTCATTTAAACAAGTATTTCATTTTAGCTATTTTTAAATATATTTTATTGATTTTTTTACAGAGAGGAAGGGAGAGGGATAGAGAATTAGAAACATCAATGAGAGAGAAACATTGATTAGCTGCCTTCTGCACACCTCCCACAGGGAATGTGCATGCAACCAGGGTACATGCCCTTCACTGGAATGGAACCTGGGACCTTTCAGTCCACAGGGCGAAGCTCTATCCACCAAGCCAAACCAGTTAGGGCTCACTTTAGATATTTTTATAGCATGTTTGTTATATAATTGAAAGCCCCAGGGCTGGATATGACAACACGAGAAATTCTAAGGGGAATCTATTTGTAACTCTTTAGTGAGGCGGTTCCATTGAGTAGGCCTACTAGTTCATCTGGTGTTGATCACTGCTTGCATAGTCACTACCTCAACTCTTCCATTCATGTTAAGATTGTTTTGTTCTGAGACTTCTATTATCTCTTCCTGAAGGACATACAATAAATTTGCATACTCTGAACTCAGATAGCAATTCTTTTGTGACAGTGAAAATGAAAACACACATTCTCTTTCATAGCAATTTGGGTAACCTATAATAACAGTATTTTGTTATATGGCAAGTAATAATATTCTTTTCCTCCCCCAAATTTTAGATATATTTATTTTTTAATTATGTTACTGGAAATATCCCTCAGATTCTTATTAATATTCAAGTAAAGTTCTATAAATCCTTGATATATTCAAGTTTTATTTTAGAGAAGATCTAACTTAAAAATCATATAAAAATTTGATGCAATATAAATTACTTACAAGAACATTTATTGGATATTTTTGCCAAAATCAGTGCTAAAGCTTTTACCTGCATTGTCACATCTTATTCTTTTAGCAATGCTATGAAGTAGACATTACTGTCCTCACCATTATGAAAATGAGAAAATTGCAGTTTGGAGAGATTATGCAAATGAGCCAACATCTCACAGGAAATTATGAAGGTGGACTTTGGACCTAGAGTGTATGACTCCTGGGCTTTGGTCTAAATCTCAAATAGCCTCTAATTATGATATAAGCCAACTAGAAACCAGAGAGTGATAAAAAGTTGAAAGTAGAAGAAACTTTTCATGTAATTTAAGAAGCCATTACAGAAAAATAAACTGAGGCCTGGAGGGTGAGGTGACCTGGGGAGAAACACAGTGCTTGTGAGTTACTGGAAGCAGAGCTTGTTGTAAGGGGCTGGACCAAAGTTAGAAACCAAAGTTCTTTCCATTGGATAATCATTAAATAGAGAACCTAATGATTCCTGAAGAACAAAAGATGAATTTTCCTAATTCTGAAAGACACTTGAGATACAATGAAACATATAGCTGGGCTTTGTCTCTAGTTCCTGGCATAGAGCATTTAAAATCCCAGGATTTCTTGTGAAGGAGTGTCTTTGTTATGCTAATGAGGCCATTCAGGGGCAAGAAGATAGCTTCAGAATGGGAACTGATCACTGGAAAATGAAACATTCAATTAGACAACTAAAACTTTAGGCCAGCCTGACCTTGTGGAGGAAAAGGGGCTGTGGACTGAGGTCAGTCTTGGGGCCAATGACCTGAGCAGGCATGCCTCCATGATAAAGCAGGCACTAACTCAGCAGAACTTCCTTGTGGATGATCATGTGGATGAGCTGGGGGGCCCACAAGCCTGTAGTCCATAGGGAGAGAGCTGAAGCTCTGCTTCCTCCCACCCTGTACACCTTGCTCTTAGGCTATTCCTGATCTGTGTCTTTATAATCTATATTTATAAAATTATAAGCAACCTGTCAATCATTCAACTGGCCACTATGATATGCACTGACCGCCAGGGGACAGATGCTCAACACAGGAGTTGCTCCTAGTTGTCAGTGTGCTCCCACAGTGAGAGAGCCACTCAGCTGTCCAATAGGTGCCATACGCCAGGCTCAGGACTCCCCCCAGCACACAGGGCTGGTGAGCACAGATGTGGTAGCATGAGCCTCCCCCGTTTTTGTGGCAGTCCTACCAGATGGCATCTGTAGGCACAGTGAAGCCAGGATGAGTGGGAGTGGTGTGGCTCAGGGTTCTCCCCAGCCACTTGCCACTTTGCACATTATTACATCTCTCAAATGTCGGACTGCAGGTTTCAGCCCTATATACATAGGCCTAGCTGACATTCCCTGAGGGAGTGCAGGCCAGGATGGGGTACCCCACCAGAGCATGAATCCATGTACTGGGCCTCTAGTTTTATATAATAAAAGCCTAATAGCAAATAGACTGAATGGCAGTACAACCAGTGGAACAACAGGTCACAATGATGCGCACTGACCACCAGGGTGGCAGAAGTTCAAGAAAGGAGCTTCCCTAGCCCACAGACTCCAGGTCAGCCAAGACAGGTACAGAGGGTCCCTCCTCCCACCCCCCACCCCATTACCTGGTTGGTCGCCCAGCAGAGGAAGGTGACTGGCAGTGATGATGGGGCAATAGGGGTCCAGGACCAGCTGTTGAATGGGCTGGCTCTGCACCCCAGTCACCCCACTGGTAACCCCACAGATTGGCCCTGATTGCCGACCAGGCTTAGGTATCCTACCCATATACAAATTTTGTGCACTGGGCCTCTAGTAAGACTATAATCCTAAGTATGGCATATAACTGAGTTCTTTAAGTTATTCTTTCAAATCATCAAACCTGAGGGGATCATGGAACTTTAGAATGTATGGCCAATTGATCACAAGTGAAGACAGTCTGGGGACTGCCAAAATGTGAGTGACTTCTCAAGTAAGGGGAGTCCTGTGGGGAATTGAGCCTTGGACAAGCAGAGTCTGACAACAACACCATATAGTTAAAGTGAGAATTGTGTTTCAGTATCTCAGTTGTTTTCAGGCTAGTTTGACTGAAATGGAATAACACTTCAAGCTACAAAGTATTAGGTAAATTGGTTCTACTCTCTGTGTCTAAATTCCCCATTTGTAAAATGAGAATAAGAATAATGTCACCTAGAGTGAAATTTAGATGAATCATATGCATAAAGTACCAAAAAGTACCTAATCTATAGTTAATTAATAAATTACCACTATTGTTATTATTCTTAGACAAGTTTATTATAGTATAGATATAATTTTATATCCCCTATTATTTTTCACCTTGCAAAGTACAAGCAGTTTTCCCTGTTGCTACATAATCTTTATAATGCTCATTAATGTCTGCATAATAATCTATCAAGTTGAGACAGAGTGGTTTACTTTTACCACTGCTCACTGAAAAGAAATACTTTCATTTTTTGTTTTTAAATTACATAACTTTGTATGTAAGATTTTTAAAAATATATTTTATTGATTTTTTTACAGAGAGGAAGAGAGAGGGATAGTTAGAAACATTGATGAGAGAGAATCATCAATCAGCTGCCTCTTGCACACCCCCTACTGGGGATGTACCTGCAACCAAGGTACATACCCTTGATCAGAATCGAACCTGGGACCCTTCAGTCCGCAGGCCAACACTCTATCCACTGAGCCAAACCAATTTTGGCCTATATGTAATATTTTTCCTTATTTCTGAAAATGTACATAAGAGTTCCCAAGGTAGGATTACTCAGCCAAAGAATACAATTATGTTTACAGCTTAAAAACACATTGTCCTGTTGCTTTTATTAAAAAAAAAAGTAGTATTATTTTACAATGCCCAGAAATGTGCACAAGTACATGTTTTATGACAATCTTTTTAACAATTGTTATTATCAATATTTTAATATTTTATATATAATGTATATTTTACTATCCTATATAATAAAAGCCTAATATGCAAATCGACCAAACTACAGAAATACCATCAAGGTGGGAGCTTCCCCCAGTGAGCAGACACCAGGCCAGCCAAGTGGGGTGACAGTGGGGCATTCCTTGATCACCCACCAGTTGTCCCACAGAGGGAAGAAAGCAGAGGTGGCAGAGTATCAAGCGTGCAGCAACAGGAGGCCCAAGTTAGGTGCCAGCAGGGTCCCCTCAATTGCCCGGCCAGTCACTCCACAGACTGGCCCTGATCACAGGCCAGGCCTAGGGACTCCACCCATGCATGAATTTCCTGCACTGGGCCTCTAGCATTATATATATTTCTTACAATCTTTTGAACACTAGAGAAGTTAATAAAATCCCCTCTTATAAATTAGTTCTTTCAGATATTTTCAAGTATCTATTGCTATTTTTATGTGTTTTGGCAATTTGATGAGTTCCTCATGGAATGCAGATATTTAGCCACTATCTTTTTTTTTTTTTTTTTTTTGGCCATTTTAAAATCACTTCAACATCATAGGGGATGTCTTTACCAATATTCTTTTTGTTGTCTGGACTGGGAACCCTCACTTGTGTGATCCATAGAGGGTATTTGAAAGGATATAGAGGAAAATCATGAAAAGGAAGCACAGAAGAAAACATTGGGTCTTAAAAAACCTAAAAAGTGACCTGTCCCATTCTCATCCTGTGAGGCCTGAGCTGCTGGCTCTACTTCTCTTGTCAAGTCACATTCTCCATGCTCTCTATAAACTGCCTTTGTCTACTCTTTTGAACATGGACAATTCTGGCTGCTTCACAGTTCCTGGCCACAGGCCTCAAGTCCAGGTGATCTGACAGATTGAAGACCAACATCCACTATCTGAGTCTTGGTGCCCATATTCCAAATCACTTTTCACTCAATTATCTACCTTTTTGCACTAATCCAGGGCTCTGAAGTCATGCGTTATTTGGGATCATTTTTAAACCTTTGGCATGTAAGTTTTTCTAAGAAAAAGACACAAAATTGGCTAAGAAAATGATTGGCATGCCTACTAGTGGGTACAATACAGAATGCTGGATTTCATGTGTGCCTGGAGTTAAGCCAGATGACAAAGTTTGAGAGCATAATCCTCAAAACTGCACTCACTTCTGATGCCAATTACCAATCTGGGGTGCCCCAAAGTCAACTGCATGTTTGAAATTTACTAAAAAGTTCTCATAGAACTCACAAATGATTAGACTCACATTTATTGTTTGTTAGAGGGAGGGAAAGGATACAGATCAAAATAAGCCTATTGAAGAGATGCATAGGGGAGAGTGTGGAAAGGTCCAAATAAAACCTTTCCATTGTCCTTTGGTGTGGAGTCAGGAAATATTACTCTCCCATATTGATATGTAAAAACACAGAATATTACCAATCAGAGACTTTCATCTGAGCTTAAGTGGCCAGAGTTTTATTGGGGCTCTATTACATAGGCATGATTGATTGATTGATTGAATACTGATGTGGTTGAACTCAGTCTCCAGGATGACTAAGCCACATGGGTAGTCTATATGGCATGGCCAGTTCCATAGTATAACTGTGATGCTTGGTCAGTTCCACCACAAAATTATGTCTGTGTGACTGACACCATTATAATTAGCTAGTTACCGTATTTGCCGGCATATAAGACGACCCTTTGGCCCTGAAAAATATGCCTCCAAGTGGGGGGTAGTCTTATATGGCGAGTATATAACAAACTCTGTATTTTCAGTGGAAATGTTAGGGAGTCGTCTTATACGCCCAGTCGTCTTATAAGCCGGCAAATACAGTATTAATATTTTGAAAAGGAGTAAGGAGGAGGCCAGACATTTTATGCATGTCATGTGGGCAGCTTCGACAGGAAGCTGCAGTTTCACACTCCGCAGGGAACCATCAGCCCATTCCCTGCAGGTCACTGGGGGGAGGGGTCCAATAAAGGGGAGATGAATATATGCATAACGAGTCAGGATGACTAAGAAATATATTGGTCAGTCAAACCTGGAAACAGAGATCATTGGCCAGAGTAGGCAGGACCCCTGCAAATCTTCAAAAAAAATTGAGGATACATAATACCCCAAACAAAGAAGTTTGCTCTCTACGTGCTCTTGGCTAACATGGACTCTCTTGTTCCTGCTTCCTTGCATTTGCCCATGTTTCCTCCATAGCCATGTGGCCCCGTGGACCCCACATGCAATGAACTGATGGGTTGCAACAGGGAAGACTGACTAAGCTAGCCTGATGCTGAATGGACTGTGCAGACATGGAATGAAGGCTCTGGATAATGGCCCTAAGTTTATCCTGCTAAAAGCAAGATGGTACTTCCTCCTTGGGAGAACTAAGGGAAATGAGACCTTGAAAACTCAGGGGTTTGATGCCACAGAAATAAAGCTTTCTATAATACCTCATCCTCCCTTGCAAGTGTCCAAAAATCCCTTTTCTTGGGATATCAGAAGAATTCCACTCCCACAAGCAACGGGTTGGGACTAGGACCTCTTCCTACTGGTAACATTACCACTCTGCAAGCACATCACAATGTTCCTATTTAGTTAGCCCAAGGCTTCCAAGCAAACAAGAATAACCTCTCAGGAGCCAAAGACCAAGGCCAGATCTTCCCTTAGGGAAAGGTTAATTCTTTACTACAAATATGAAATATGTTAAAAATAAAAATTAATGGCTGAAACCGGTTTGGCTCAATGGATAGAGCATCAGCCTGCGGTCTGAAAGGTCCCAGGTTCGATTCCGGTCAAGGGCATGTACCTTGGTTGCGGGCACATCCCCAGTAGAGGGTGTACAAGAGGCAGCTGGTCGACGTTTACTCTCTCATCGATGTTTCTACCTCTCTATCCCTCTCCCTTCCTCTCTGTAGAAAATCAATAAAATATTAAAAAATAAAATAAAATAAAAATTAATGATAAAATTAATCCAACATTTATATGAATATATTATTCATATTGTTTCATTTAATCCTCATCTTAATCAATAAAATCTTCTTTATAACATAAATAAATAAAATGATCATAGAGGTTAAATAATTTGCCAACAGTCACTTAGCTAGTAAATGCCAAACTGAGATTCAAATTTCAAAACCAGCTCTTTCCCCTTTCTACTGCCCAAGCTTTGGCAATAAAAGCCTAATAGAGGTGAGCCAAGGGTGTGTCTGTGTTTTCCTGGATCACAGCACAGCTGTGAAAAAGTCACTTAACCCCAACTGAATGCCACTGCCCCCCAGTTCATCCCATCCCACAGGTTTTTGGTTGGAAGTAGCCAGAGAGCCAAGTGAAAGCTTAAGAGGTCATCAGGGACAAAATTAAAAAAAAAAAAAAAAATGGTCCTTACTCAAAATAGCAAAAATCCCTCCTGCTGATACTTTCTAGAAAAATACTTACAAAAATGCAAATACCTAAAACTACAGGTGAAATTATTTCAATTATTCTAGATGTTACATTAATCTTCATTGCTATTATTACGCATCCATGGGAGTTAATGCATGGAATGGATGGGGATACTTGCCCTAGCCCATTTGGCTCAGTGGTTTGCAGACTGAAGGGTCCCAGGTTCGATTCCCATTCAGGGTACATGCCCAGGTTGCAGGTTTGGTCCCCAGTGGGAGGCATGAAGGAGGCAGCCAGTCAGTGATTCTCTCTCATCATTGATGTTTCTATCTCTCTCTCTCCCTCTCCCTTCCTCTTTGAAAGTAATAAATATATATTTAAAAAATATTAACCTACCAGTAAAGTTGTTCAAAGGGGAAATGAAAATAAAAACAATCTCTACTATTGTACATGTTGTTGCTCTACAAAATCAAGAAACTGTAACAAGTTTTACTTTTTTGAATGAATACTACCGTATTTTCCCAAAAATAAGACCTACTTACAGGTTTCCTTCTGAGTGAAATATAAGGCATCCCCCAGAAAATAAGGCCCCCAGGCTCTGTCTCAAAATGAAAATTACCATAAACTGGTCGCTAGGGCCGCCCCAACTGGCATCTAGCAACCAGTGACATTACCCGGAGTCCTGACTTCACTGCTGTGTGGAGGCTGAGCTGAGGGCAGAGTGAGTGGTGAGCTCAGGGCAGGAGAGAGGAGGAGACTTTCGCAGATGCATATAGAAGAACAGGAGGGCCAAAACCGGTTTGGCTCAGTGGTAGAGCATAGGTCTGCAGACTGAAAGGTCCTAGGTTCAATTCCGGTCAAGGGCATGTACATTGGTTGTGGGCACATCCCCTGTGGGGGGTGTGCAGGAGGCAGCTGGTCAATGTTTCTCTCTCATCGACATTTCTAGCTCTCTGTCTCTTTCCCTTCCTCTCTGTAAAATATCAATAAAATATATTTTAAAAAGAAGAAGAAGAAGAAGAAGAAGAAGAAGAAGAAGAAGAAGAAGAAGAAGAAGAGGAGGAGGAGGAGGAGGAGGAGGAGGAGGAGGAGGAGGAGGAGGAGGAGGAGGAGGAGGAGGATTAGAGGGGACGGGACACGGTGAAGGTGGTGAGTGCTGGTCTGTCTCTGGTGACACTACCTGATGCTCGCAGACGCCTTCATGATGACTGAAGGTTCTCAGTCAGTGGCAGACCCTGCTTCAGCCCAGATCCAGGCCCCAGCAAGCCCAGTGACAGTCCCCAGGCAGGCCCCAGGGGGTAAATGTCTGATAAAGGCATAGAGGGGATGTCTGGTGAAGGTGTTCAGTGGCACAGGGGTGGGGGGAGGGAGGTCACTTAAAATGACACAGGAGAATCAGAGGGGACAATCAAAATGACACAGGAGGATCAAAAGGGGCTATTAAAATGGTAATCCCCCCCCTCTGATTCTCCTGTGCCATTTGGATTCCCCCCTCTGATCTCCCCTGTGTCATTTTAAGTGATTCCCCCTCCCCCCACCTTGATGCACCAATTCCTCTTTTTTACCCCTAGAAATGAGGGCAAAAAGAAAAACTACTCTGTGGATTACACGAAAGGAATCTTGGAAGACTCTTGGGGCCAAAATCTTACTGCTTTCTGCAAAGAGAAGATATTGAGTATCTGATTAGTCCGAAAATGGCAAGCAGAGTATGGTAACCTCATTGAACAAATGGACAAGGAAAATGCTAAAAAGTGCAAGTGTGGATCAGGTCGGCAACCATTATTTTCTGAGCTGGAAGACCTGATCTGTGAATGGGTTGTTAACAGGAGAGCAAAGACTTTGGTTGTGAATAGGGCTGAGATTCAAGAATTTGCCCTTGCAGTGGCACCACAGTTTGACATAGCCCCAGAAGACGTCAAAGCATCACAACACTGGCTGGGTAATTCCTTCAGCGAAGTGAACTATCTTTCAGAAGATCTACAATATTGTTTAGGTTGGAAGATACTCAAGTTATTAAGCGAGCACTTGCATTCAAGTCCTTTATTGATGATGCTGACTTCTCTAAATACAATCTTTCCAACCTGATTGCTATGGATGAAATTGCAGTGTTTATGGGCCAATCATCTCAAACAACAATTGAACAGCGGGGTGCCTCCTTCGTGTACATTCCCTCCACTGCTTATAAAAGTGCACGTGTTTCTTGTATTTTGGCAATTTGTCTGGATGGCACTAAAATCCCACCTTTAATCATTTCTAAGGGCAAGAAGGAAAAGATTGAACATATTTTGGGCATTTTTATTCTTGAAACTAAAAAAGCCTGGGCCACACAACCAGTTATAAGGAAGTGGGTTGATTTAATGCTGCCACTTGTTATGCAGGGAAGCCAAAGAGGTCTGCTAGTCTGGGGTGCAGCCAGCACTCACCACACTAAAGACATGAATACATTTCTTCGGGAAAGAAAAGTAGATCAGATAATGATTCCCTCAGGAATGACAGCCTATCTCCAGATTTTTGATATTGCAATAAATAAGCCATTCAAAGACAATTTGAACATGGAAATTGATGACAACATTGAAAATAGAATGAAGAGAAATCAGCGTGGAAACTTTGTGAAACCTAAACTGTAACAAGTTGTGACTTGGGTGAAGAATTCATGTGAGAAAATCACTGACAGTTGCATTGCAAATGCACTGCGCAAGCAGGCTACCTTGACAAGAAGTACTCATTTAAAGACAGTGCTATTGCTAAACATGAGAGATTTGGTCCACTGATTTTGAAAGAAATGGAATCACAAGAAATTCACTAGGAAATTCAGGAATTGGATTGTTATGATGATGTTCCAGAAGATGATGACATTATTGTCATTGAATAAATGAGTAAATTCTTGATACTGTAGGATTCACAGTTTATCTGGTTTGTGTTGACAACTACTATACTATCTTGCCATATACAGGTAATAAATTTCCTTTATTTTCATTTAACAATAAATGTGTACCGTATTCTTCTTCATGGAAAGATAAGATATCCCCTGAAAATAAGACCTAGAGCATCTTTTGGAGCAAAAATTAATATAAGACTCTGTCTTATTTTCAGGGAAACAGGATATTAAGAAATTCCTAGAATACCAGTTTTTTACTAGCATTGTTAAGAATATGCTAATCTGCTGTCTACAAGCACATACAGATTTAAAATGAAGTTTTCTGGAATAATGTATAGATAGGTAGATTTAGTTCACAGTATTTTGATTAATGCATATTCAGATTATATCTGCATAGTACTCAAATCCTAATGTGTGATCCTAAATAAAATAAACAAACTTTCAGTTCGCCATCTGAATAAACACCAATTTGCATTTGTGATTAAAGGTTATGGGGATATTTAATATCAAGCTGAGTTTTTCCTTCCACTCATCATTTCCTCCCATTTCCTCCCTTACCTATATCCAGGTAAGAACTGAAAATTAACTCTCTTTCAGGAAGTATATCAACAATTAGAAAAGTATAATTGAAAGTCAAATATAAACATATATCTAGTCATTATTAGTTTTACCTGAGCTCCTCCAGCCCTACTTGCCTGTGTAAATGGGGTCTTACAGGGTGACTGTGGACAGCCTTGGCGTTATGATCATTACAGCCTTATTAAAAATCAGAGGCCAAAGTTGTAAGGATGCAGAAGCAGATACCAAAAGCAGGAAGTACCAAGCTGCTGTCACTTTACAGGTATCTTCTCCCTATTCTGTCAGCTCATTAAGCCTCCAAGTTAACCAAAGTCAGTTTCATTAGACTTCTCCATGCAGATATTTATTTAAAAGCCAGGCTAAACATTTTATATGCAACATATGCTATAAAGTCACTTCAAGTGGTTGGAAGTGTACTCTCACTACCAGCATTGGAAGCTTGCCTCAAGGTGATGGAGGATGGCAGTGGGGCTATAAAGAAGGGACACGGCCACCTAGTATCCCTCTCCAGCCTAGATGAGGCCCAAGGGTCCTTAAAGGAACTTTCAGCCAAATAAAACATTCTCAGAGAGCTTTTCCACTTTGACAGTTCCATCCACTATAATTAAGACCTGTTTTTCAGCCATGTTATTTTTTTTTCCTTTTTCTTAATGCTTGTTCCAAGAAAGGAATTGCTTGATGGGAGATCAAAAGCTGGAAAAGGTTAGTGTCTCCATAGGAACACGGTGTGCCAACTTCCTTAGGTAGTAACATATGGACCACAAGTAATGCTTTAGACATAAAAGGGAAACATGAACAAAACTTCAGGAAATAAATACAAAAGGAAAAACTTAGAGCAAATAAACTGAAAAATAAGATTATGTTTCTTGGTTCTCTTCTGGGGGCAGCTATTGAATATAACAAGTTGATACAAACATTCAATTAATTTAAAATATCTCCACAACACACTGGGTAGTTTCTGGAAGGAACAAAAAAGGACAAGTAATAAAATAAAATAAAATATCTAGGTATATGCTAAAATTATCCAGAGCCTAGTGCATCTCTTCCAAGAAAGAGGTTAACCTATTTTTAAAAAAGTAAATAAATAAAAAGGAAAGCATGTCAATTAATTGATTAGAAAAGGAGAAGGATTTCTTTTTCTCGCTGCATTTTAAAGCTGAATTTTTTTTCTTAACTTAGCACATTAGTCTATAACAAGGAGCACTAGGCTTGTTTCACTAACACAGTCACACTCTACAGCAATGTTTCTTCTCCCTTCAAAATGTCAATCCTTCTGTTAATAAACAGAAAAAATCCATGCTCCTGGTTAAGGAAACACTAACTGCTTCTGTAACAGAGCAAAACAGATCTCAGTGGTTTAATACAGACATGTTTACTTCCTGTATCACCACACCAATGCTGATGTCAACGTCCACTGTGTGTGTTCGGGGTGGATGAGTTCTCCCCTGCCTCTGGAGGACACAGAAGCTGCCCTCTGATGCACGTGGCCACCTTCAAGAAAGAGGCCTAAGGCTGCTCTGGGGGTCAGCTTCATTCAACCCAGCAGAAGAGGCAAAGGACTTGGAGGACTGAGAAGGCAGGTTATCACAGACTGATCTGGAGGTGACACATCATTTTCATCCACATTCCATTGGCTGGAACACTACCACATGGTGTCAGCCAATGAAAGGCAAATGGGAAATGCAGTCTAGTTGGATGCCAAGGAAGGGAATGAGCTGGGTGAGCACTGACTAGTCTTTGCCACAATTCCTAAGAAAATCCTAATAAACCCTCATAGAAGATGCCACGTATCAGTTTCATGTTTTAAAGTCTAGATATGACAAGTCCCTACCAGCCAAAAATATTTCTGCATTCACTCAGAATGTTTACCAAGTACCTGCTATATGCCAGAAGCCATTTAAGTAAGAAGGTACACTAATGTGAAAAAAAATATATCTTTTTTGTTGTTGTTGTTAATCCTCACCTGGGGATATTTTTCCATTGATTTTTAGAGAGACTGGAAGGGAGGGGGAGAAACAGAGAGAGAAACTTCAATGTGACACAATTGTCACATTTGCCTCCTGCAAAGACCCCTACCAGGGTTGGGGATCAAGCCTACAACTAACTTACATGCCCTTGAGTGGAATCAAACCCGGGATCCTTCAGTCCTTGGGCCCAGTTTATATCCACTGAGCCAAACTCCTAGGGCAAAAAAAACAAACCCTTCTTATGTGGAGATTAATGGAAAGTTGTAAGACAATAAAATAAAGTGGTAAATGTTATAGTATATTAGAATTGATTAGGACTAGAGATAAAAAAATGAGACTGGAGAGGCAAAGATTTGAGGAAGCAGTTAAATTTTAAGTATGACAGTCAGGACTTAAAAGGAAGTGATGATGTGCACCATAAGAAAGCATAGTCAGGCATTCATTATGTGGTTTGTATAAAATTTTCCCCAATATAATTTTATAGAATCCTGAATGTGGCTTATCAAAATATAATCACTTTTCTGAAATTCTGATACTCATCTTTTCTCCTGAACCAACCCAAGTGATAATTGACTGTCCTATAAAATAAGTATAAAGTGTTTATCTTTCCATTTTTAACAAGTACAAAGCAAGAGAGATTTTGTTTTTTATTATTCAGAAAAAAATAGTACTCGCATTTCATGTACTCCACTGAATCCTTTGATATGTGAAGGTACTCAAGGGAAGTTAGTGTCTTGACCAATAAGACTATATAGGGCAATAATGAGAATCCATTTAAACCAGGTTATTTTGAGAAATAATTTCATGTATATAGGGACCTACAAGTTCCAAATAACCAATAAACTTTAAAGACTTTTAAAATGATGCCAGGACCGGTTTGGCTCAGTGGATAGAGCGTCGGCCTGCGGACTGAAGGGTTCCAGGTTCGATTCCGGTCAAGGGCATGTACCTTGGTTGCGGCCACATCCCCGGTAGGGGGTGTGCAAGAGGCAGCTCATCAATGATTCTCTCTCATCGATGTTTCTGGCTCTCTATCCCTCTCTCTTCCTCTCTGTGAAAAATCAATAAAAATATATTTTAATAAAATCAAATCAAATAAAATGACCCTGGACACTCACCTTGTAAGAAATTTATCCAACAAATAGTTGTGAAGGCATCAGGAAAGGGTTGAAATGAACTTATCATATTCCCCTAACCTAAATCGTTGCTTTTATATTTAGCACCTGGCTACACACTCAACTGCCCAAGTCAGCTTTGCCCCTTTTGGAATCTTAGGTTCTAAGCCCCACAGATTTCAGACTAGATTTATGCCCAGCAGATTCCCCTGACTTATAATGCCATTGTATTTTATCTCTATCAGGCCTCACTGTGTTTGATTTCATGAAACTAAAGCTTAAGGCAGTGATCATAAATGGAGAGAATTAGCCACTGGTAGTGTAAACTAACTTGACAGGATATATAATGTGTTTATATTGAATTGCTTTCTAAGAGATAGTTTCTTTCTCCTAAAAGCACTCATGGAGAATCACTGAATCTCTGAAAAAGCAAAGACCTCTATCTCTCAACCCAGCCAGCTCCAGGCAAGAAGAATGGAAGGTGCCGCTTTAGCTCACTGAGCTCAATAGCACGTGGACTTCACTGCTGTTTGCTGTATGATCTTGAGAATAAGTTCTTTTATTACAAATCTGTTTCTTTTCTGAACCCCAATTCTATTTATAAGCAATTGCCTACATTGGTTTCCTGTGCTAAAAATCCTTCCCAATGGCACAGTTTATCCAAAACTAAAGTATTGTTTCCCTCTTAAAAGCCCTCATAGGAAAAATAATTCTGCTTCTAAAAAGTAACCTAGTATTTAAAGGTCTCCCTTTAGTCCAGGCTCATGGACTCTGATCACATACGACATGTTGTCAGAGTTCTTGCCAGCTGAAAACTCCCATTAGGAGCTCTTAAAGCCTTCCCGGGCAGCAAACATCTGCATAGGTGGCTACCAGTTGACATCCTCTCCAGGAATCCAACTCTCCCTGCCTGGCTATGCACTTTCCTACATCTTGACACTTGACACATGAGCAGTCAGATTTCTAGATCCCTGGACACCAAGACTGGCTGGTTGCATTTTCCTTAGGAGCCACGTGCCAAAGAGGAGCAACAGCCTCTAATCTTGCAGGGCCACAGGGAGCTGTGGGGCATCCAGAGCTGCATGGCCCAACACAGTGATACTAGCTATGTGCATCTAGTGACATTTAATATTAAATAAGTTAAAGTTAAATAAAATAAAATTAAAAATTCAACTCCTCAGTTGCACTAACCACATTTCAAGGTCTTAAAGCTGTATACATCTAATAGCTACCATACTGGACAGCACAGAGAACAGAGACTATTTCCATTATCACTGAAAGTTATTAGACAATGCAGATCAAGAGCATACAAATAAAACGTGAAAGGACAAGGATTTGGCCAAGAGGAGTCAGATAGATTCATCCATGCAACAAAAATGTGTACTGAATTATGCTGATCCTATTCCTAATATAAAGTAATATTCTACTAGGCTTAAAGCAGAGCTGAAAGATGGAGAGAGTTAAAGGCAAGGATCTTTGTCTATTTTGCCTACTGATAAATATTAAGAATGTAGAACAGAGACAGACACACTGTTGAAGCACAGTAAATACATTCTAATTGAATAAACAAGTACACATGGTTTAGCTAAGTATAAGGAGATCACCACAGAGAATTAGGAGGAATACTTTTCTAGGCTCCATTATAGGTTCCATTTAATGACACACTAAATATTGCAATCATTTTTCTATGGACACCCACTTTTTAGTACCTAATTTCATATCTTAGGCCAGTGTTTCCCAAACTTTTGACATATGTGTACCCTTTCTATAATTTTTGTAACGCTGAGTGCCCCTTGTCAAAAAAGGATGTATTTTAATAACAATCAATATATATATATATATATATATATATATATATATATATATATATATATAATTTTTGGTACATACACAAAATAATGATAAATGAAAAATAAAATTATTCATAATAAAATATAAATAAAAGTTATATTATAAATAGCATTTATTTGCACACCAGATCATCTCACTCAGCACTTAGATCAAATTGGTCTCTATTGTGGTCACTTCTGAGCAGTCAAATCCTTGATTACTTTATTTAGCATTATTTCAGAGTAATAGTGTTTGATGGAAAGCTTGTAGCATAGGAGAGCTTTTGCCTAGCTTTCCCACTCAGAATTTTACACAGAAAACTGAGTCATGCTTCTCCCCATCTCTGTCCCACCCATGCGTTCCCAGTGTTGGCAAGTACAATCTGACAGAGGATAAAGACTGGAGAGTGTAAAGGAGAAGAAAATAATACCTAGTCAAAATACTAGACTTAGGAATCTCCAAAGTCAGAGGAAGGGACTAATATTTAGGGGGAAGATGAAATAAGGAATTGGGCCCTGTCTGGGTGGCTCCTTTGTTGGAGCATCTTCATCAAAAGGTTGCAAGTTCCATTTCCTGGTTAGGGCACATACCTACATTGTGGGTTTGATTATTGTTCAGAGCTTGTATGGGAGGCAACTGATTGATGTTTTCTCTCACACTGATGTCTCTCTCTCTCTCTATCTCTCTCTCTCTCTCTCTCTCTCTCGCTCTCTCTCTCTCTCTCTGCCTCAAAAAAATCAATAAACATATTCTTAGGTGAGGTTTAATAAATAAAGAAAAATTGGAAATATTTAGGTTTCCACCATTATGGATGGATCTGTATTTAGACTGTAACAGATAATTTATATTTTATCATCTGAATAAATATTTAGAAGAAGCTTGTTTCACTAGGCATACCTAGATTGAACATCAGAAGTTTATTTGGATTGGTGCTCTTGTGCCTTTTCCTACACTTCTCTATACATAGATATATGGTTTTAATGATTATATATATATATATATATATATATATATATATATATATATTACATATTATATATTCATAAGACATACCCACTTAGGTCTATCTGTTAAAGACATATTTTAAAGTGGTATGCAGACTTGAAGGGAAGAAGTGATAACTCATAAAACTAAGTAGACCACAGAAGTGAGTCTTAGGATGGCATGAAAGATGTTTCAGTTCATGTTCCTCACACCCTAAATGCATGGCCAGTCAGCTTTATCCTGATATATTTGAATAAAAAGCTCAGGTCCTTTTAGGAAGAATGAAAGTTTGATAAAGCTCCTTGAAACTTTTCTTAGAAATGATCAAAGGATAGTCACATACATAAATTTACTGAATGGGGAAGTCAAGATACTTATTTCTAGTCTTAATTCTAGCACTAATTACTGTAGATAGATTATTTACTTTCACTGGGTTATTATGTGTGGTCTCATTCTGTTTCCTTGTATGTAGTTTTGGAGGTTGGAGGTGGGTCAGTGTTAGATTTGATAAAGAGAGAAAGCAAGAAAGAGCAACGCAGAGAGAGAAAAGCTATCACGGAGTGTCAAAATATTAGATAAGTAATGTTCTAATGAAGACTCCTCCTGAATCATTGCCCTATTTATATCTGGCAAAACAAGTAAAGTAAACATGCCATTTTAACATTTTAATTCAGTAGATCAATTTTTCATCCTCAATTAGCTTGACACCATCTTTGGAAAATGCTTGCAGTAGGCTTTTGGTTTCCTTTGCTTACAAAAGGGCTTAAGTGCACCCAACAAATGAATACACAAAATGTCAAAATAATGTTGTAAGAGAAGCACGAACAAACCAAGTCGCATCAGATGTGCTCTCAAATGTGTGACCCTAATTCAACCTGATGTGAGTGTGAGGCCTGACTGATTCTGGGCCCCATGAGGACTTCTGACAACATGCCTCTTGCTTTGTACTGGGCATGCTACAGTTCCTAGGTGCATCTGAGTTAGCACTGATGCAATGCTTTCTATTTACAAAGCTCTGCATAACCATTAATGATTCAAACCTTGCAACATCCCTCCAATGGAGGTCAGTAGCAAAACTCCAGGAGCACAGGTGTAGAAACAAGAGGAAGATGTTAAATGACATGGTAGAAACAAACGGCAAAGAGAAAAGAGCTTTCCATTCCTCGCACAGATATATCCAGATGAGTGAGTGATGGAAAGTATTTCCAAAATGAGGTCACATCTACTTCCTCACCACCACTGAAGTTAAGCCCTCTAAAAACTCCCTTCTCTGTCTCCCCCTTTCCTCGCTATTTCTTTCATCCCTTAAATGACTAAAGTCACATTTCCATTTTGTGAAAGTGAGTTTGTCCTTTGCTATTTGCAACTCAGTTGCATATCCTTGACTGTAATCTAATAGAAGTTAATAAAAGACCCTATATAACCAAGAAGAAAAGACTAAATACAGTTAAATTATACCATTGGCTTGTCCACAATTTTCCCCTGATTTTAAGATTTGCACATATCTACTGATATCCATCCATACACTCCCAGGGACTCAAGTCCCTACTATAAGAATGCTGATTGTTCCCAAGGGCTTCAGTTCCCACTGCCATACCCCCAAGCTCTAATTCTAAGATCTGATGGTCCCTAGTCACAGACACTTAACAAACCCCAAGTTAAGGAACCCTACTCTAATTTCTGGAGGTCATCTGCCTCGTTATATCTGTACAACATGCTTATATCTCACAAAGAATCTATTTCTAAAAGGCTGCACGTTCACCATCATTTTATACATTATCTGACATATTTCTATTGATTTACATCATAAGGTAATTGATTTTTTACCTTTAGATTAGAGGTATATCAAATTGTCAATCGCTCTTAATGCCTTAACTTTAAATGTATTTACTTTTCTCCTTCCCTTTATTTTTCTACCAATCAATATTAGAGAAGCCTGAAATGTAGAGTTTTAGAAGTGTATGCACTGTATGTTTAAGAACTGTGTTTGTATAAAGTGAAAAAGTTCTTAATTCACCCTCTAGATTTGTTGCCTGCATTTTTCTTAGTGAAGGGCAAAGCCATTATTAAACAGAAAGGTTCTTCAAAGATGGCTTCAGGGCAACGCTTTGCTGATTGTGAAGCGCAGGTGAATAAAAGTCTCTGCAGATTTCTTATACTTTCCCCTTGGTTGCATCTGAGTATAATTTCTCAGAGGGTAGTCCTGGACTCATCAGGATCATGCCACAATAAGGTAACTTAATAGATACTATAATACTGCCTTATACCATTTAATGGATTTTTACTATTTAATATAACATGAATTGGTGATGTCATCTGCATGATAGGACTTTTTGTTAATGTTCAGCAAGTGATATTAACAACTTAGAAGTTACCAAAGGCAAGTCACATAATCAAAACATGCAAACTGCTTTACAATACCTTCCTAATCATTTTATGTCCCACAGAAAATGCAAATGGTCTTAGGGTGGGGATGTATTGGATGTCTTTATGGAAAGTATTTTGTGTAGTGAGTGGAATGCAAAAACCTTGCATACATCACTGTAGAAGAAAACAGCTACCTCCACCCCTAAAAAATCAGTAAGTAATTAGGCACCCTAACTCTCTAATCAAAATAATTTTGCTGTATTTTCTGCAAGATAAAAATATAACTTCTCATTTTATGGAAATGATGTCTAAAAACCTGTATTTTGAAGAAAAACCATGTGAACAGAAGAGAATGGTAATCATGGAGGGGGAAGCATGTGTGTGGAGACTGGGTAGTCAGAAAACTAGGATTTGTAGTTTTCTACACTGATCGGGGGAGAATGACACTGGATGGAAAGGGTGTAAAAAGCCAAAGTCTAAAAAAGTATATTCTATTCTGAAACAGGGATGGGTTAGTCTGGAGGACAGAGCTCCAGGACACTTGACTCTTATTTTCATTCTCCCCTATTCACCAAGTCATCTTCTGTGGCAAAGTCATCTCTCCCAGGGCTCTGAATACAGGACACCCAAGCAGAGTGCTGTTTTAGACTTACCAAAATTCAATATAGCAATATGAGTATAGTTTATCCAAAAGAAAAACCTAATCCCATATTCTGGTTATTTTACTAGGATAATAGGAGCAGGTGAGGCCAGGCTAGCTTTCCTATAGACCTTATTTTTCCTGAAGCTATTATAAGCCTAGGAAATGCAGGTCAATAATCTACTCTCCACTGCATTATTAAAACTACACTGTAATGGAAGAGAAATATAACAAAACTCATTCTTCTTTTCTTTTTCTTTCTTTTTTATTTGGGAGGGCAAGGGTTATCATAACATTAGGACAAATAATAGCATGACATGGCACTGTATTCCTACCTTCACATTGCCAGCCAAACTACAATGAATATTATATCAGAAAGTAAATATTTACAATTACTTTTTCTGTGTTCCTTAAACAGAAATTGGTTCGAATAATGGCCAATACAAATCACAGTATTAAAGAATTGGCCTGGAAACATGATCTTTATTTGTTCAGAAGTCATTACAACAAAACAGCTCTGTTGGAATATGCAAATTCACTGATAAGTGCAAGATAAGTTACTTCAGAAACAGTTTTCAGCCATGCTCAGGATCCCCAGTCACGCTGGGCTTCAAGGGCTAGGAACAATTTTGCAGCCAGTATTTCCATCTGCCCTACGGTTGGCAAGCAGCCAGCAGCCAGGATGATCAACAGCATCTGGGGCTTACGACTTACCAGCCAATGAGTAATTTATTTTTGCTGTTTGGTGTTTTGTCGATTGATTTCTTAGAGCGAAAATTGCCAATGCTGGAACCCACCTGCCAATACTTTCATCTCTGCCAAATTATTTTGAAAACATAATGTGAACATCAGGACACACACAACCCAACACCTCACCTGTGACAGATGAAACTATTATCACTGTATACTAAGGAACGTAGTAGCTGAAAAAGATTTTCAAATGTTATCTCTCTCTCTATTTATCCATCTATGTATATATATATGTGTATACATACACACTTGAAATGCTTCCTTTGAGTTTCTAAACACAATGAGTGGTCCTGCCTATAATATCTTCCCTACTAATGACATATTTGCTAGAGGCCAACTTTAATAAATTAAATGGGCTTATTTGAAGGAGCCAGGAAAGCCTGTTGTTGATATTAATAAGCTTTGGTGAAATGTTCCAAATATACAGAGTGTACAGTTCTCAAGGCTATCATCTAAATTGTGAACATTGTGCTTATAAACTAAAAAATAACGATCATACTTTAAAATGAACCATAATGCTGTGTTTACAATTAGAGTTAACAAAAGCTGGGTGAGATACTGCACCATTTGGCAGAGTGATTAAGAACTAAAATTAAGAATTGAAACTAAGCTACCCCTTTGTATTCCTGATCCATGCTCCACTTCTTACTAAAAGACTTTTGCCTGAAATTTTTGGGTTTCTTCACCAGTAAAATGGGAATAATAATCTATCATGGGGTTATCTTAAAATTAAATAAAATAACTAAAGAGAAGTTCTCTTTAAAATTGCCTGGCCCACAATAAATCTTTGACAAATGACAGCTGTTTCTATCCACCTTGAATTTATAAGCTCCTCTGTGATAGATAAGCAGACATAAAGAGAAAACTCCCAGGCCTTTTATGAAGGACTGTTGGGGGATCAGCAGTAGCAATGGGGCACTTAAAAGTGAAAGCTTAGAGGTGGGTCTCACAGCAAACCTCAGAAGATTTAACCAGAATCACCAGGAAAGAAACTCACTGGCATATAAAGGTAAAACATGGGTGAAAATCCAGGGGAGAAAGTTTGAATGAATAAGTACAACATGGGGTATTTTTAAGCAATGTCTTTTAAAGTCCTAATGGATTGAATAAAAATTATAATGCAATATTATGCTTTCTGGGTTTTATGTGACTGTGTAGAGGAGAGAAAAAGAGAGGCAGATTAGGTAGAAAGAAGTGCTCCTAGGATAAAAAAAATATATATATATATATATTAACTAATCTGACAGATGGGGCACTTTTAGTATATTTTGGAAAGTGTCTTAAAGCCACCGAAGAGTCTTCAGTATATTCGGGGGATTTATGACCTCCTAAATTCAAAAATGAAAAAAAAAATATTGATAGGGGTGGTTGAGGAAATAAAGTTATGGGGCAAAATATTATGGAAGTCTTATAACAAAGACACAAGTGAGAAAACTGAATGAAGAAGAAGGGTGGGAATAATAGAACTATGTTCCATCATAATTCTCTTACTCAAGGAAATAGGTTTCTTAGTTCCCTAAACTCAAGGTAGTTACTGACTTGAGAAAGGACAAACACACACACCACATCCCACCACACAATATGTTTGGAAGTTACCAAAGCCAAAAGACCTGTTGAAATCTTGTTAAAGCATCAGTGCTGATGTTAAAAGGCAAAACTGAAGGTACAAGAGGGAAAGTGTCAAGCTGGGAGCCAGGTGCCACTTTCACCAGTGACACCTGAGCGCCAGGCGGAGCCTCAGAGCCGGGGCAGATGCAACCAGAAGGCACAGATGTAAAGGTTTAATTATGAAGAGCAAGAGCTCTAAAAGGTCTGAATTATTCCCAGAAGTTCTAAGAAGAAAAATATATAAACACATTGAAGAGGGAGAGGGCAGACTAGAGAAAGCTCCACTTTGAAAAACTCTCCTGCCCCATCTGAGAGTGAGGCAAAAAGAGGTGAGAAATGGAGGCAGAATATAGGTCAAAGAAATAAGAAAACTGCTGAATCTCTGGGAAAGGCCTTGAAAGCGAAATGTGTCTACAACAAACATAAATTCCATGTCATATTTTTGTTGTTAAAAATTCATGGTTAGTTCCTCGTTTGTAATTTCCACTAAGGTAAACCCAAATTGTTTTCTCTCTCCAAAATGTTTTCACTATCAGATTATAATACTACAATCAATCAAAAAAAGTTTATGAAGCATCAACCAAACTGTGCTTCATTCAGAGGCATAGAGCTAAGGTAAGGAGGAAATTGCAATGACAAGGAGCTTGAAATACAGGGATAGAGATAAGATTCAAATGTTTAAATAAACATGGCCTCATTTACTTTTACAAAAAAAGAGATGTTCTACTAGTGTTTAAGAAGTGCAAAAAGGAAATTGGATCTTGGGTAGCTGGCTTGCCTGGGTTAATCTGAAAATATTTTAAGAAAAGGAAATATTTCAACTGGGTTTCTGAAAGGAGGGGTTCACATAGGTAGAATTACTAAAAGAAGGCACCCTAAGTGAGGGGAACACAGTGAGCAGTGGAGGTGAAAGTACAAAGCACAGGTTCTAGAAGAAGTAATTTCTGGGGAATGCAAGTAGATCCAATTGGCTAAAAAGTGGTGAGCAGAGGGAGGTGGCATCTCAGATCCAACATGAAAACCCTAATTATGCTAGGTGTTTGGGGTTGGTATTAATAGACACTTGTGCTAGTGACTGACTCAAGATAATTACTTCTTCCAACCACCTAGATGTTGCTTTTATCTCCTTTTGCTACATGTGGCAAGTTTGAGGGAAGGGTGTACATTTACATTCTTTAAGATAATTTTCTGAAAGATCACAAACAACAAGTGTTAAAAATGTGGAGAGAAAGGAACACTTGTGCAGTGTTGGTGGGATGGAAAACTGGTGCAGCCACTATGGGAAACAATATAGAGGTTCCTCAAAAGATTTAAAATAGAACTACCATAAAAGGCAGCAATTCCATTTCTGGGTATTTATGCTAATTTAATAAAAATATAATCTGAAAAAATATGGACCCCCATATTTACTACAGCCTTATTTGCAATAGCCAAAATATGGAAGCAGCCTAGCTGTCCATCAATAGACAAATGGGTAAAAAAAGATGTGGTATATAGATACAATGGAATGTTATTACTAAGCCATAAAAAATGAATTCTTGCCATTTGCAACAACATGGATAGCCCTAGATGGTATTATAAGTGAAGTAAGTCAGACAGTGAAAGGCACATACCATATAATTTTACTTATATGTAGCATCTATAAAACAAAATAAAGAATCAGCAGAACAGAAACAGGCTCAGAGATGCAGAGATGTTGACTTGGGACAGAGGGTTTGGGGGATGACTCAAAAACTTGAAAGGAATTAAAAAGTACAAATTGCTAGTTATAAAAATAATAACAGGGATATAAAACACAGAACAGTGAGTATAGTCAATGATACTATAATAACTATATATGGTGTCAGATTGGTACTAGTCTAATTACTATGTTGTACATCTGAAATTAATAAAATATTGTATGTCAAAGTAACTGCAAAATATGCTGTTATTTAAAAAAAAAGAAGAAAAGAAAAGAAAAAAAATAATATTGCCAAAGACACATTGAAGTCCTCTGTCACTCTGGACTTCATATTATGAGAGAGTAAATTTATTTATTCTTCAAGTCACCTCACGCCAGTTATTCCCTTATTTTCTATCAACAATTAAAAATGTTTCTAGTCAGGGTTTGAACATTGGTTAAGGTAATTGCATTCGTGTGTGTGTGTGAGGAGATAACTTTAATGTGCCGAAAGGAAATAAATGCCAACCTAGAATTCTATGATGCTATACCCAGGAAAAATATATATCAATAATTAAATTTTAGGCAAACAAAAACTAAAATGGTTCACCACCAGGGGAAGTACACATAAAGAGAGTAATTTCATAATGTTCAGTTTCAATTTAGCAGGAAGATATTACAAATTTAAATCTGGTTAGCTAACAAAATAGCCTCAAAATATATGAAGCAAAAATTTTACAGAAATCCAAAGAGAAATAAACAATTCACCTTCATCCTGGAACACTTTAACATAACTTTATCAGTCACATAAAGCAGTAAGTAAAAAGAATAAAAAAGAAAAGAGAATATTTGAAGAGCACAATTAACAAATGACTTAGACACAGGGCACTATTATAGGCAAATTCAGAACATTGCTTTTTTTTTGGTTTTTTGTTTGTTTGTTTGTTTGTTTTTGCTGTTGTTAATTCTCATTTGAGGATATTTTTTCCTTTTTTCCCCTTCTTTTTTTAGAGTGAGAGAGTAGAAGGGAGGAGTAACAGACAGAGAGAGAGACACATCTATGTGAGAAAGACACATCAATCAGCTGCCTCCTGCACAGGCCCTACCAGGTCCAGGATCAAGCCTGTACCCAACCAAGGTATGCCTTTGACTGGTATAGAAACCACCACTCTTCATTCTAGGGGCCTACACTGTGCCAAACAGGTGAGAGCTAAAATACTGCCTTTTCATGAACATGCACAACAGTTTAAAAAAATTGACCATTCACAGCCTGAAATACAATGAGAATCCTATACAATAAAAACCTAGTATGCTAAGAGTCCAGTCATCTGGTTGGCCTTTCAACCAATTTCATCATAATATGCCAATGATATGCTAAGGCTGCTCAACCAGTTGCTATGATGTGCACTGACTACCAGGGAGCAGATGCTCCAACTGTTTAAGTTAGCTTGGGGCTGACGTCCAGCCAATCTGGACTAAGTGAACAGGTGAACAGGCTGCACATGCCCTGGAGCCCTCCTGTGGTCCAGGTCCCCCCTGGCTGGCCAACCTCCCACATCCCTCCCTAGTCCCAATTGTGCACTGGTGGGGTCCCTTGACCTGGCCTGTACCCTTTCACAATCCAGGCTGAGGGACCCCCCTGAGTGCAAAAATTTCATTCACCAGGACTCTAGTGAATAATATACAGCTACCTATCCACAACCATACAGATGAATCTCACAAATAATCACATTAAGAAAGGTGGCAGAACAAATGTATATATGCTATATAGTTCCATGTATGTAAAGTGTAAAGACAGCAAAACTAATCAAGGCTGTTAGATTTCAGAGTAGTGGGGCAGTGACAGGAGCTTCTGGTTTTCTGACAATGTTCTGTGACTATATTTGTGTAATAATTAAAAATCTATATTCAACTTGTGAACATATAACCAACTGTACATTTATGATGTGTGTAGTTTCCTATATTAAAATTTGACAAACACAAAGTTGTTGTTTTTTGTAATGACTCTAATGGTCTGAAAAGCAAATTTCAACACATATCAAAGAATTAATATCACACTGGATATGATCTAAAGAGAGTGTGATAAAACTAGAAAATCTGTAACCCAAAGATTAGAGAGTATCTCTATGTATAGAGAATATCACTATGTGTTTAGACAGTGAAAAAAAAAACATATTTCTGAATAATTATTGGTTGAAGAAGATATTAAAAGGAAATTAGAAAATACATTGAATGCTTGGTAAAGAAAACATTACATATGAAAATTTGTGAAGAAATTATTGATAACTTGTTATGGCCCAGATTATATTTAATTTTGATAAATGTACCTTTAAGCATTTTAAAGAGTTTGTTGGGTGGTTTCATACCTACACAGCTTTCAAAAAGCTGTGACCTATGTGATCTAGTTTCAAATAGTGTTCTTAGTCTTAATATTCAAATCTTCTACATCCTTATTGATAAGAAAATTGCATCTTTTAAGTTCTACTTACTACTTAGATAAATATAATAATTAATTAATAATTGAACATTCAATACATTGCAATAAACTTTTGTATCTATATGTAAATGTAGATATGCATACTGTATAAGACAGCCAATGAATATAAGTTATCATTAGCTTTTAATAGCTAACATTTGAATGGTATTTTGAAGTTAAAAAAAAAACAGACAATGGTGGAGTGAAGGCATGGAGTGGTGCAGAGTAAGAGGGTCAATGGGAAAATAAAAGGGAACATTGTAATATTTTCATAATAAAGATATTTTTTTTAAAAAAACAGCATCCACTTTTCTGCCATTTGGTTTTCTCAACATCACTCTGAGGGAGCACTATTATCTCAGTTAAAAAACTTATCAAAGTGAGAAATTGTCGAAGAGGATGGATGACTTTCCTGAGTCAAAAGCTAATTGGAAGTAGAATAGAACCATGTTTCTGGCTACAAATATCTTGCTATCACCAATGCCCTATATAATATTTTGCTATCATATATAGAAGAGATCAGAAACAAAGGTCTATATAATTGAATCAAAATGATCTTCTTATTGACAAGCAAAACTTTACAAAATAACAGGAAAAAAAAACATCACCTATGCGCACACACACACACAAAAAAAAAAACCAAAATAAAACAAAACAAAACTAGTTGCCATATTTAAGAAGCCAACTTTGAAATAAATGACCCAGACACTAGAAGTCAAAATGTTCAGAGATAGTTAATGGGGGAACTAGGGACCAAAAAGTATGTGCATGTTTTGAGAAGGACTTTTCAGAAATTTGCATCACAGAGAATGATTACTTAACTGAGAACCCACAATAGCTGTGTAACACAGGACATTTAATTTGTCTTGGGTTGTGAAGGCCTTTTAAAATAGCTCTAATTGGAGAAGCATATTCTCCTAAGACCCTCTTAAAGCGTGATCTAGTTTCAAAAAGTGTTCGTAAGCAAAGCAAAAATCCATCAATCAAAAATTAATTTCTAGCTGAAACCGGTTTGGCTCAATGGATAGAGCTTTGCCTGCTGCTGAAAGGACCCAGGGTCGATTACGGTCAAGGGCATGTAACATGGTTACGGGAACATCCCTAGTAGGGGCTGTGCAAGAGGCAGCTGATCGATGTTTCTCTCTCATTGATGTTTCTATCTCTCTATCCCTCTCTCTTCCTCTCTGTAAAAAAAATCAATAAAATATATTTAAAAAATAATAATTTCTAAATCACTGAGATTCTTTGCTTGTTTTTTCAACTCCATAAAGAGAATATGCTGCATACAGCAATGATAGCTAATGAATATTAAACACAGTTACATACACTATATATAAATTAACTAATTGAATCCTTATAATATCCATTTAAGTTATTACTGTTGTTTTATCTTCATTTTACAGATGAGGAAACTGATTGTAAAGAAGCTAAATAAATTGACCAAGTCATGCATCTTGTAAGTGGCAGTCCTGGGATTCAACTGCAGGCTCTACAGCTGCATCTCCATTCACCCCATCAATGCAACTCCTCATCCAGCAATTCCTGAGAAAATCCATCTCTTAATTCTGACCTAATCTGCTCTTCCCTCTCAATTCTCATAAAAGTCTAAACTACTAAAAGTATAACCTCTGCCTTTGGAAGAGAAAGGAGGAAGGAAAAAGACTAGTGAAGCCTCAGTCCTCTTTAGCTGCAAGGGATAACAGAAAAAGGCAAGGGACTTGAATTTGCATTAGAATTACTGGAGGCTTTACTAAAACACAAACTCCAAGGCCCCACCCCTACAGTTTACCTTTCAGTTTGTCTGTGGTGTGGCCTGAAAATTTGTGTTTCTAAGAAGTTCCAGAATAACACTGGTCTGAGGACCACACTCTAGGAATCATTGCTCTGGGTTAATAGTTCTTTGCTCTGATTTGAAAAAAAAAAAAAAAAAAAAAAAAAGAACACTAGTTTATCCAGTTATTCAAAAGTTCTTCTATCTTATCCAAGTCTAAATAGCAAATTCCTCTAACCAGATATTGCTGGTTCCAGCCTAAGAGAAGTAGGACCCAAAGGAAGAAGCCACACTTCTTCTCCCTCAGCTAATAAAATAAAATAACCCTTCTTTCTGACTCCATCTTGTTTAAGCTCACCCAGTTAGCAACTTCTGCTTAGCTCTGTACATAAACATGGTCATCATTAAAGGCATCTAACCTGTAGCCTAGGAAACACTGAAACTACCTCTAGCATAAAACTAGCTCTCCAAGGAGAAAATAAAAGTATCTACGGAAATAATGATTGAAACAGGAGTTTGATGATCAAAAGCAAAGAAGGTATGCCATCCCTTTGGACTTTTGCTGGCATCAGATGTCCACAGTCATCAACCTGTTCTTTACCTCAAACTTCCACTGATATAAAAGCCTGAATTCTGTACTTTCTCAAAATGATTCTTTAAGACACCAATCTACCATCTCTTTGGCTTGCTGACATCCTAAATAAAGTTTATTTTCTTGCCCCAACTCCTCGGTGCTTGACTTCTTGTATGTCCTCCAACAAGCAGTAAAAACTTTTACTCGGTTACACTAAGGACAGCCTTTTGAGTTCCCCTTGTCTTTTTTTATTTTTTTTTTTTTTGGTGGGGGAGGGCTACCTCTTCCTGTCAGTAATGTCCTCTTCCTTCTAACTTCATGGAATAGAAACCTCAATTACTTTGGGGGAAAAAAAAGAAAGAAAGAAAAGAAAAAGAAAAAGAAAAAGAAAAAGAAAAAGAAAGAAAGAAAGCTATGGTTTTAGCTTATATCCCCAACAAAAAAAAGAATACTCAAAAAATACTCATTATTAAACACAGGTCATAGAAGGATGGCTTCTTTACACAAATTGATAGAAGAGAAGTATACCAAAGCAACTATAAGAGATAGCATACAAACTGACAGCAAGAGATCATACTTAATCATCATCATCATGATGCTCAAATCAGATATGCTCTCCTCAAGGGTGTCAATATGGGAACATACTCAACTCCCTCAATATAAAACATGAAAACTGTATTTGTAGTAAAAATTCCACATTAAATCTCATTTTCACCTAAATAAATTATAAATCAATTGCACAAATTCCATGCATGTATTTTACTTTATTTTTTAATCCTCAACTGAGGGTTTTTTATTCATTTATTTTTTCTCTTTATTTTTTTTTAAGAGAGAGAGCTTAGAAGAGAGTGGGAAAGACAAAAAAATATCTGTGTGAGAGAAACACATCAATTGTTTGCCTCCTGCCCAAACCCTGACCAGGATCTAGGTTTGGGAGGAGCCTGCAACCAACATACTTGCCCTTGACTGGAATTAAACCTGCAAGCCTTCTTTGGTCCATAGGATGATGCTCTAGCCACTGAGCCTAACAGACTAGGGCTTTATTTTATTTTTAATGCTGGACTATGAGGTCCAAATTCAAAGCTCTGTTTTGTATCTAGGACAATGTTTACTTGCACCAAATATTTAGAAAATAAAATTTTCTTCCCCCAAGCTCAAGGAATTATAGGTCTAAAGTAAACAGAAGTAGTACATTGATTTAAACTGAAGGGACACAAACATTATTTTACTTGCATTTCTCAGATGATTTAAATGGATTTATTCAGGTATGCTAAATAGTGCATTACTTTAGCAGAAAATGCAATTTTTCCTATTTTACATACCAAAAAGAGTTAAAATGTTGTCCTATCTCAGACAAAAATGGGGCTTCCATGTCAACAACATTGAAGAGAGTTCAAGCAGTTCAATCTTCTCCATTTCCTGTATAATAATAATCCATTTTATCAGTATTTTGAATTCATCTTCATTAAAATCTTTGTTTTTAACTTATTAAATATGGCCTCAAACATTTTTCAAGAGAAAAGAGAAAGAAGATTTCTCAGGGAAATGGGGATATGTCCACTCAAGTCCAGAAATATGGGCTTTATAATTACTAATGCTGGAGTAACACATTTAACAATCATGAGAGTTAGATGCACAGGAGAGTTTATTTTGCTTTACTGTCTGAAAAAGACCCTAGATAAATTATATGTGCATGTGTGAGTATATTTGCACATATAAACACATGTATGCATAAATATATATACTTGTAAATTGATGCTCTCAAAAAACTTGATAAACAGTATTTAAAAAACAAGTTCCTAAAAATGACATAAGGAGAGAATTATTTAAATAAAGACATTTATTAGGATTATGGTACCATCTACTAGAATGGGTCAAATGCAGTTTTACATGCCCTAAAGCTTTATTTTGAAGGTTTAGCATCTAATTTTCTAAGACAAAATTGTCAAAAGTGTCTCTTTGAATTTAATGCCTTTATAATCATAAATTTTCACATAGTATTTTCTAAAAAATCAACACCCCGCTATACATTATAAATGCATGAATACTGTACTCTGACTTATGAAATAATCACATCAAATTTAGTCAGCATGTAGTTCATTAATAATTCAACCAAGTAGGATGCATCATCATCAAGATAACAGACATTTAAAAATTAAAGATACAATCTATAAAGAACAAATATTATTTAGTGTAAAAAGCATTTTTTTTCCTTTTCTTTTCTTTCTTTTTTTTTTCTTTTCTTTTCTTTTTTTTCTTTTTTTTTTTTTTGAGAGGCAACAAGAATTTATTTGAGATCAGGAACAATAGCTTCCAGGGAAGCTCTGATTCAGAAGGAAGCCCAGATAATAGTTCCTAGAAGTCTGATGAGTACACAAAGGCAGGGATATTTTTAAGAAAGAGAGGGGAACCATGGCATCCATGGAAGAAAGGCATTTCTATTGGTGCAGATCACACAGCACAGTGATGTGAAGACTAAACAATGCTCTTAATTTCAGTCTGGTCGTCATCAGCCCAGTAGTCATAACTGCTTTCTTGTTATATCACCAGTTTGGGGGAAACAAGGTTCTTGGGCCCAGTCACTCCAAAGAAGAGTTTGTCCCATTCTTTAATTTTCCACTATCTGAACATCAGGTGCAGTCCTGGCAGTTCCTCCTCCATTTCAAGGTGGTTCAGTTTATATTATGTACAATCTTGTGTTCATTCTGGTCTTTCTGCCAGTAATTCCTTCAGAATCATTTTTTAATTAGTCTTTATTATTGAGATTATTACATATGTCCCTCTTTTTCTTTTCCCCAAAGCTCCCCTCCACCTGGTTCCCACACCACCCCAGCTCCTCAGCTCCCTATTGTCTATGACCACAGGTAATGCATACATGCATGTAAGAATTTTGTCTAATTTCTTCCTGGTCTCCCCACACCCCCATCCCCATGAGAATTGTCCATCTGTTCCATTTCCATGCCCCTAATTCTATTCTATTCACCAGTTAATTTTGTTCAACAGATTTTTTTTTATTCATTTGATTTTTAGATTCAATTAGTGATAGATATGTATTTGTTGCCACTTGGTTGTTCATATTTCTTATCTTTACCCTTTTCTTCTTCTTCCTCTTCTTAAAGAATACATTTCAGCATTTTATATACTACTGGTTTAATGGTGATAAACTCCTTTGGCTTTTTCTTGTCTGTGAAGCTCTTCATCTGACCTTTAATTCTACACAAAGCTTTGCTGGGTAGAATAATCTTGGTTGTAGGTCCTTGCTATTCATCACTTTGAATATTTCTTGCCACTCCTTCTGGCATAAATAGTTTCTACTGAGAAATCAGCTGACAGTCATATGTGCACTCCCTTGTAGATAACTAACGTTTTCTCTTGCTCTTTTTAAGGTTCTCTCTTTGTCTTTTTCCCTTGGCATTTTTATTAAGATGTGTCTTAGTATGGTCCTCTTTGGATTTCTCTTGTTTGGGATTCTCTGCACATTCTTTCACAAGGTAGGGGAAGTTTTCTGTCATTATTTCTTCAAATAGGTTTTCAATATCTTGCTCTCTCTTTTCTTCTGGCATTCCCATAATTCAGATGTTGGTGTGCTTAAAGTTGTACCAGAGGTTCCTTACATTATCTTCATATTTTTGGATTTTTTTTCTTTTGCTCTTCTGATTGGGTGTTTTTTGCTTCCTCATATTTTAAATTATTAATTTGAGTTTCAGGATGCTCTAGTCTACTGTTGAATCCCTGTATATTATTCTTTTTAAAAAATATATGTATTTTATTGATTTTTTTTACAGAGAGGAAAGGAGAGGGATAGAGAGTTAGAAACATAGATGAGAGAGAATCATTGGTCAGCTGCCTTTTGCACACCTAATGGGGATGTGCCCGCAACCCAGGTACAGGCCCTTGACCAGAATCGAATCTTGGACCTTTCAGTCTGCAGGCCAATGCTCTTTCCACTGAGACAAACTGGTTTTGGTAATTATTCTTTATTTTAGTCAGTGTATGCTTAATTTCTGACTGGTCCTTTTCCATTTTTATTTTTAATTTTTTATTTTTATTAATATTTTTGGCCTTCTCATAAGATTCTTGAATGTCTAGTTCCTTGGAAGGTTATTAAAGATCTAGTTTCTAAAAGATCTTGAATAACCTTATAACTGTAGTTTTGAACTCTATATCCAGTAGTTTGCTTTCTTCTATTTCTTTCATTTGTGGCATGATTCTTTGTCTTCCCATTTTGGCTGCTTCCCTGTGTTTGTTTCTATATATTGGGTAATTGTTGAGTATCCTTAAGTTGATAGAGTGGCCAGCCTTGTGGCCTATAAGACACAGTGGCTCAGCCTCCCATACTACCTGAGCTGAGCACTCTAGGTATATCCCTTTGTGGGCTATGTGCACAATATTTTTAGTTGACCCTTGATTGCTGTTGGTGTCACTTGGAGGAATTGACCTCCAGGCAAATTTGTTGTAGGGACCAGTTGTGACTGCAGTGGGAGACACCCTTATGGAGCAGGACTTGCTTCAGTGGGGCTTTGGTACTCACTGAGTCTGTGCCTTGAGTGTGTTGCTTATGGATGTGAAGAATTGTAATATGGTATGGTCTCACACTGACCACTGGGTATTCTGGCTCTTAGGTCTCTAGGGAGGTGCAAGTCAGTCCCTGCCTGGGACCATCCAGCAGGAGCGAAACAAAGATCTGCAGATACCTCCTCTTTGTATCAGGTTTACAAGTGCCCAGATGAGGCCCCGCTGTGAAGGCAGGCAGGCTGATACTGGTACTGGGTCTTGGGTCCTTATTGACAGGTTTGGGGGTCCCTGACCCAGCTGCAGCTAGTTTAATAGAGTTTTAGCCTGAGAAGGGACTGGCCATTCATATGCAAAAGCTGCTGTTACAGTTTGGGTGGAGTTGTAAATTAGATGGGGTGGGGTCTAATGGAATCACCAGAGCAGAGCAAACAGAAATGGCTGCCAATTAGCACTGCACCAAAGAGGTCCCAGCATGGTAGCAATGACCACTGTGAGCACCTACTGTATTTGCCAGCGTATAAGACGACCCCCTAACATTTCCACTAAAAATACAGAGTTTGTTATATACTCGCCATATAAGACTACCCCCCACTTGGAGGCATATTTTTCAGGGCCAAAGGGTCATCTTATACGCCGGCAAATACGGTACATCAGGAAGAAAGCCACCTCCAGTTCCTGCTCCAATGCCAGACAGACAGTCCAATTTCTCCACATAAGTGTCTAGGTACCAAGATGGAAGGTTCCTATGTTAGCTACTTCTAGTGCTCAGCACTAGAGCTCAGAGGAAGCAGGAATTTGTAAATTCAGTTCATGATGCCTGCCTTTTATGTGTAGCAACTGGGTCTCTAGTAGCTTCTGTGTCACTCAGCCCCAATACACACTTGTTTTTACAGCCTACAGTTCTTAGTGCCCTTAGGGGCACTTTTTCCAAGCTCTGGAACCCTGGGCTGGGGATATGGCCTGTGGCTGGAATCCCTTGCTCCTCCCAGTGGCCTTCACAGAGGCAATCCCCCAGATTAAGAGTGGTACACCTGGGTGCTATACCAGCCCATTCTGTGCCTCCATACCTCCTACCAATTTCAGTGTACTTCTTTACTTCTCTAGTTGTAGTACATTCAGCCAGCTTTCCGGCAGTTCTGGATAATGTTTGTTCTGTATTTTAGTTGTAAGTTTGATGTGATTGTAGGAAGTAGAAACTACAGGCATTTACCTATTCCACCATCTTGGGTCTCTCTTATAAAAATAATTATTTATACTACAAATCCACTTAACTTGTTAACGAATAAATTTCATAAGTTACTCCTATGCATGTCTCTAAATTAACTAAAATACAGTTGGCAAGTTGTGGAATCCCTTTCCAAACTTATAAGGACATTCCCATGTGTTATTGAACCTGGTGTAAATAATTAAACATTAACAACCCTGCCTGCTTTTTCATATTAAGGAGACATCACATTTATCTATTCCTATAAATCAGTGGTTGGCAAACTATAGCTTGAGAGCCACATGGGGCTCAGGAGCCGCAGTTTGCCGCTCTGTTGACTAATGAGTTTGCCCACCACTGGGACAGGGGCTTAATCACAAGGAACAAGAACAGCCTGTAATTATTGGAATTGAGAGTCTAGATCAGTGGTCAGCAAACTCATTATTAGTCAACAGAGTGGCAAACTGCAACTCATGAGCTGCATGTGGCTCACGAGCCTCAGTTTGCCAATCACTGCTGTAAAGCATCAAAGCTAAACTATTTTGCCCCCATTTTAAAAGAAAAGGAAAAACGATAGCTGTTCATGTAGAGGCTCCTATGGAAGTCACAGGTAGGATATAACCAGGAGCAGAGGAAACATTTTCACAGGCCAACCTGTGAAATTATTTCACAGTAGGAGGAAGCTTGCTGAGAAGAATAACTTCATTTTGGGACTCTAAAGTTGGGGTGACATCTGAGCTTATAAACCCTGATGGCTCAACAATATCACAGTGATATAACACCTTCCTTTCAATAATATCACCTTAAGCCATTAGTCCAAAGTGGCAAGAAATATTGACCTGATGCAATATCCACTTGTTAATATTGACTTCCCCTTCATATCAAGATGGAAGGTTCCTATGTTAGCTACTTCATTGGCATTATTTTTTTCCTTGCTGTGATCATGGAACATCAGCTTGGGTTCTTTAGAAATATAACTGCAACTATAAAATAGTCTTACATTTTCCATTTCTATGAATATTGGCTGATTATTATCTTTCATGCAGCCATCCTCCGCATGCCCAATCCCTGATCTACACCTTGATAAGGCCACTCTACTCGCTCTGTGTGGTAAAGACATTTTGCATCAGCTCCCATTTGAAAGTCCTCTGTAGACAGTGGCCTGAGTTGGCAGTATACCAGAGTTAGCCACTTCTAAATATGGGGCATAGAACAATGTTTGTTAACTTATTTTTAAAAATTTAAGCATGCCTAAGAATCATTTGGAAGGCTCAATAAAAGACAGATTTCTGGGAGTGAAGTTGAATCTCTGATAAGCTTCTAATCCCATTTTGAAAACCATTAACATAGAGGCTAGACCAGGGGTGGGCAAACTTTTTGACTGGAGGGCCATAATGGGTTCTTAAACTGGACCGGAGGGCCGGAACAAAAGCAACCTGACCATGCTGTCACTCTCATCTTGGGCTGCTGGTGAAGGAGTGGAGGGGAGAGCAAGAGAACCCTCTGTTCTTTAGGCTCCGCGGGCCGGATGGAATAGCCCAACTGGCCATAGTTTGCCCACCCCTGGGCTAGACTCAGACAGAGGTTGAAAGATGTCAGATGGGTACTTGTGAGGTCACTGAAAGATTTCATTTAAAATATCATATATTCATTATCATTATCAGCTTCTTCTTTGAGGATAAACTACTTAAAATAGTATTTCCTACTCAACTACCACATAAGCACTGTATACACACATATAGGGAGCCCAAACTTCAGGCATCATACCAAATCACCTATAGACATAGCTCCTTCATCCACAGTCACTAAACTGGATATTAGGACCATCTCTAATCTTTTCATTGTACCTTCTAAAAGGAGCATTATAAGATAGTTTGGCAGTGAGTGAGATAAAGATAAGATAAATATAAAAGCGTCTAAAATATTTTACACAACCATATACACTGAGTGATCAGATTTTCATGATCTCTGAATGCATTATATATATACCTGACATTTGTAGGTAAATTAGCCATACACTGCATCATATGGGATATGGATGCCGAAGGCCTGTTCAAACACCTTTGCTATCTTACCAACATAAAACTTCTCCATTCACACAGGAACACAATGATTAGATGGTCCAGCACTGGAAAAAAGTCATGTGGTCCAATGAATAACACTTCCAGTTGCATCATGCAGATGGCAGTGTGAGAATTTCGTGGAAACAGCATGAAAGCATGCACCCCACATGCATGAGTACAACCCTTCAAGCTGGTGGGGGCAGTGTTATGATTTGGGGCATGTTTGCCTGGCATAATTTGGGCCCTTTAATTAATGTGGAACAATGTCTAAATAACACAACATACTTAAGTATCATTGCTGATAAGTTCATCCTATCATGTCAATGGCATATCCCAATGGAGATGGCTTCTTAAAACAAGACAATGTGCCATGCCACTGTACTCTTATTATTGTCCAGGAGTGGTTTCAAGAACATGAGGGAGACTATCTTGCTTAGGTGACCCCCACAATCACCAGATCTCAATCTAATTGAGCGTTTATGGGACTAAGTTAAAGGAGCCAACAGGCAGCTGGTTCCACAACCATCAACTCTCACAGAACTGAACAGTGCTATTCATCAGGCATGGTGTCAAATTCCTCTCATCACCTTTCAACATCTCGTGGAGTCAATGCCAAGAAGAATTGGCGCAGTACTGAAGGCAAAAAGTGACCCAATAAAGAACTGATGGGGTGGTCATAATAATCTGGCCACTCAGATATGTGTGTGTGTGTGTGTGTGTGTGTGTGTGTGTGTATATATATATATATATATATATATATATATATATATATACACTGTACATATATAAATACATATATATATACAATATATATATAAATACTGTATATATATTCTATATATATATATATGGGAAGAAGAATCAGCAAGTTGATGTTTCTCTCTCACATCATATCTCTCTCTCTTTCGCTCTCTATAAATATTAATAAAACACATCCTTAGGTGAAGATTAAAAATAATTAAATAAACAATAAAAATGTGTATAGGGAGAGTATATTTATGAACCTAAGAGAAGGTAGAAAAAGAGAGAGTAAAATAAGTCAATAAGAATTTTAAAAATAACAGTCTTTATATTTTATAAATCGAAATTGTTTAAAGTATAGAAACTGTACTTTATATCAACTTATCCAGTAAGGTCAAAACATAATGCTCAAATATATCTATGGATCTCTGGGGCTCTGTATAGAACTGGGATATTTGCTCTTATTAAAAAATTCCAATTTTAAAGAAAACAGCATTGTTTTATGAGACTAGCAAAGATAAATGCTGTTATCAAGATAAGGATCAATGAAAAAATGTCCAAAGTGATCAAAATATTTTTCCAAAATAACTTTCTCATTTTATTATGAAAACAAATATCAATGCATTTTCAACATCTTTAGGAAATATGAAAAATGGTCCTGATGTGTTATCTCATTCATCATTTTTGAAATTAAGGAAAGATAGTTTTTCCTCTTTCATATTTATTCTCCAGAGGCAGATATAACAAGGACAAGAGAAAGCAGCAAATCAAACAGTTTGGATCTGAATATGATAGATATAAAAACATCACAGGGCTTATCAAGTACCTAAATACAATTACTAAGAATGAAAGAGAAAGTATTAACTCCCTGGAAATAAGTGTACTGAAATTTTAGTCATTAGGTAATTCTTGTGATTAGGATAAATCCTAAAACCCTCTTCCCAAACACCCAAAACTTGGGGAAGGCCACCATATGTCATGCTAATGGAACCTCTGCTCCCTGTTGCCTGCATGAGCTCTGATTAATGAAGGACATGCTATGAATGATAAAAGTGATTGCACTACATAAGTTAGGGTACAGACCGGCCATGGCTTGATTAGATTCTGGAACAAACACCTCTTCTCTCCTGGGGCATGGCTGTCCCCAGCATAGCAGTCATCTGTTAAGTTGTGGTTAACAAGCACCAGTCTAGAATTTAAAACCTGTCTTTCCAGAGCTGCTTTAAAACCTCCCCCTTCCCCCCCAATAAAATTTAGATTGAAGGAATACATGAGAAGAAAAACTTAAAAATTACAACTCAAGCCCTAACTGGTTTGGCTCAGTGGATAGAGCATAGGCCTGCAGACTGAAGGGTCCCAGGTTTGATTTAGGTCAAGGGCATGTACCTTGGTTGCAGGCATATCCTCAATAGGGGGTGTGCAGGAGGCAACTGATCAATGTTTCTCATTGATCTTTCTAACTCTCTATCCCTCTTCCTTCCCCTTTGTAAAAATCAATAAATCAATAAAATATATTTAAACACACACACACACACACACACACACACACACACACACACACACACAACTCAATAGAATGTAGAGGCCCACATATGGCAATCCATGGACAAACACAGGTATGTTTCTAGCCTTAGCTGTGATGAGAATTTGTAATTTCTATTTAAAAAAAAATACTAGTGGCCTGGTGCATAAAATGTGTGCACATTAAAAAAAAGGATCCAGGATCAAGTCCCTGCCCCCCACATGTGCTTTAAAATCACGTGAGACCCAGACCCAGCTGTTCCACCCCTCCAATTGGACTAGATCCAGGCCCAGCCAGTTCCACTCTTATCAAGCCCCATGTGGCAGGGGGCGTAGCCTCAGGTCCCCTGGCCTGGTGCCAGAGGTATGGCCTGAGGTCCCCCAGATGCGGCAGGGGGTGTACTTTGAGGTCCCCAATCAAGCCCTACCAACTAAGGGACATGGCCTGAGATCCTCTATCAAGCCCCACTGGGTGAGGGGTGCAGCCTCAGGACCCCTGGCCCAGTGCTGGGGCAGAGTGTGTGGCCTGAGGTCCCCTGGCCTGGTGCTGGGTGTGGGGGGCATGGCCTGAGATCTTTCAGCCTGGTACCAGGGCAGGGGGCAAGCTCTGGGGTCCCTGTCAAGCCCCGCTGCATTGGGAGTATGGCACTTGAGGTTCCCCAGCCTGATGCCAGAGCAAGGGGTGCAGTCTGAAGTCCCCTGACAAGCCCTGCTGGGTGAGGGGCAAGACCCGAGGTCCCCTGTCAAGCCCCATGGGGGTGGGGGAGGGCTTAACCTCAGGTCCCTGCTGATTGCTGATTAAGGCTCCTTAAGAGAACTTGTCCTCAGCTGTGGGCGCAGCCATCTTTGTGACACTGTTAGTCAATTATCATATTCCCTCTTTATTAGATAGGATTCTTTACTGAGGCTTTATTATACTTAAAAAGTCATTTACTTTAGTCAAATGTTCAAATTCTCAAGGAACCTTACAAAAGAAATAATGGGACACATTCTTAGCCACCACAGCTATGGACAACAAGGACCAAAAGGGTTGAAATATCTTATTTATTGTAACCTAACACCTTTAGATGTATTTCATTGTCAGAATGTTAAGATACAGATAATATTCATGTCTGTCACCCTAACTGCTACTTACCATAGAAAGGACAATATTGTAATCAACAAGCTCAAAGACTTAAAATTTGTCTGCCTATGAAAGAAAACCTAAATGCCATTTTACTTATGGATAGAAGCAAACCTTTAAAGATAATTTGAATATTTTTTTTCAAAGTCAGGCTCTCAACTATAAAATACTGATCCTAATATACAAGAATGTAATAAGGTAATTTCCATATATTGTCTTCAGCTTAGATATGCCTAAAATTCAGCTAATAGATTCTCTAATTGTGGCTGAAGACCAACACCACCTTTTCAACCTATGTTATGGTTAAAGACTATGACAATGAAATTTATTAAAAAAATTCCAAGGACACATAAGAATTCTTCAGAAGGCCTTGTCTCCCTTCTAATATTTTCAATGTCTTGGTTAATGTCCGCTAATGTGATGGCACAAGAGATAAAGCTTTCAACTTTTCACCATTGAGCATGATGTTAGTTGTAGGCTCGTTATTTATGGCCTTTATTATGTTGAGATACATTTCATTTATACCTAATTTGATGAGAGATTTCCATTATTATTATTATTAAAAATGTTGAATTTTTCCAAATGAATTTTCTGAATCTATTGAAATAATCCTATGATTTTATCCTTCTTCTGTTAATATGGTGTATCATATTTATTGATTTTTATATGTTGAAATATTTTTGCATTCCAAGGATAAACTATACTTGATCTTGATTGTGATTATGATCCTTTTAATATATTGAGTTCAGTTTGCCAGTATTTTTTTTGAGAATGTTTCCACCTATGTTCATCAGAGATACTGGTATGTAAGATTCTTTTCTTACATTGTGTGTATGTGGGAAGCATATCCATGGAGTGCTCAGATGCCTATTTAGCAATTTCTTCTTTATTTTCTGTATTCCTGTACAACTGCTAGAGGTCAGCCCTGTAGGCTGTCAGAGCTAGGTGAAGTGGAATCTGCCCCTCAGGTGGCATCTGTAAAAGGTGGGGTATAAGATGTATAGTTCAGGGAGAAGATGGAGTTGGGGTTTTGCTCCTGATTTTAAGGTGCTGTTCGGGAATGAGTTCTAAAGTAAAAGTATGTCTCGGCCTCTTTTACCTGTTTCAATTTGAGTACTTTCTAAGTATGCCAATGTGTAGGAGTCATTCCACTTGCTTCTTGATTTTTCTTAGTGGGAATTGAGTCGTCTGCAGCTATACATGTGGCAGGAGAGGAAATCAAGAGATTCCAGTATTGCCTTCCTAGTGATATCAGCTCTCTACTTTGGTTTATTTTAACTGCTGTAAAATAACAATAATCCATGTAATATAAAAATGAAATATTTCTTTTGACAGGGTTTTGTTTTTGTTTGTTTTTATTCCAAAGGTTTCGCATGTTTTCTCCCTTGGGAATCATAATTTTCAAATATGTTGATATCTTATGAAACCTTTATTTCCAAAGATGTAGATATAACCTGAATTCTTTCTTTTCATGCTTAGCCTTTGATTTCATATAAAATTTTCTCTTACTCCAGAATAAGCTATAGATATCATCTCTCTGAGACCTGACTACAAAGTACAATTCAATAATCTTTCTTTGAATCCCTAAAATTCTTGTTGTTATATACATTGGCGGCTAATCACTTGTGTGAGTTTATTACATGTCATAATTTACCAAAAACACTGAACATTACGATGGATCAACCTCTGCCTTTACTTTCTAAACTTTCAGCTTTTCTTGATAATCCAGATATCAAATTATTAAAATTGAAATACCATTTGCCTCAATCTCCTATTCTCTTGTGCCATCACATTAGCGGACATTAACCAGGACATTGAAAATATTAGCATCATACTGCAAGTCCTATACAGAGCAATCAGGCAAGAAAAAGGAATAAAATACATCCAAATTGGAAAAGAACTAAAATTGTCTGTTTGCAGAGGAAATAATATACAGAGAGAATTACAAAGATGCCAAGGGGGGAACTTTTAGAAATAATAACTGAATTCAGTAAAGTTTTAATATAAAAAAATCAATATACCAAAATCAGTTGATTTTCTAAACACTAACATTTAACTATTAGAAAGATAAGTTCAAAAGATAATTTCATTTATAAAAGCATCAAAAAGAATAAATACTTAGGAATATTTAACCCAAGAGGTAAGAGATATGTACATTGAAAACTTTAAGACATTCTTCAAAGAAATTGAAAAAGACACAAATAAATGAAAAAGTATTCTATGCTCATGCATTAAAACAAATAATATTGTTAAACTATTCATACTATGAAACAATCTAAAGATTCAATGTACATAAACTAACAAAATGCCAATGGCATTTAGAGGTTAGTGAAAGGGTACTAACATTCAGTTACCCTATATAATAAGAGTCTAATATGCTAAGTATCTGGTCTACTGTTCATCCAATCAAAGCCTAATATGCTGACATGCCAAGGCCGTTCAACCGCTTGCTATAATGTACACTGAGCACCAGGGGGAAGACAGTTGACTGGCTGACTGGTTGCTATTACGTGCACTGACCATCAGGAGGCAAATGCTCCAACAGGTAGGTGAGCTTACTGCTGGGGTCTGGCCAACTAGGACTGAGCAAGACTGGCTAGACATGCCCTGGAGCCTCCCGTGGTCCTTCTCTGGATGGCTAACTTCCTGTATCCCTCCCCAACCCTGATAGTGCACTGGTGTGGTCCTTCAGCCTGACCTGTGCCCTCTCGTAATCCTGGACCCCTTTGGGGATGTCAGAGAGCTGGTTTCAGCCCCATCCCACAGGCCAGGTCGAGGGACCTCACTGTGCATGAATTCATGCACTGGGCCTCTAATAAAATAAATAAATTATTAGGATCCAATTGATAACATGGAGACTATAAATTAAATTTGCAAGAAGAGTAAATCTTAAGTGTTCTTACAAATAAAAAAAGGTAAATATGTAAATGATGGATGTGTTAATTAACTCAATGGTGAGAATACTATTACAATGTATAGGTAGACCAAATAACCAAGCTGTACACTTTAACTACAGTATAGATTTGTCAACTGCACCTCAGTAAAGTTGAAAAAAAAAAGAAATAAAAACCAATAGGTAATTGTTTTCTGGCAGCATTGGTGTAATGTCTTGTATGTATCTTGTTTTATATCACATTGAGCAAAAGAGGCACAAATGAGAGGAAGAGAAAATTTTCTAAAGTCCATTAGGTGGCTTTTAAAATAAAAGCAAATGAATGAATTGGAAATAACTTAGAACTTGTATACATGAGGCCTATATTGCAATCTTGGCATTATCTGTTCAAGTGTAGCCTGGGGTTGAGTTTAAAGGAAAAAAAAAAAACACACAACAACATCTTTATGTGCTTAGAAATTGGAGTCACAATCTGAGGACATCTACAGTGATTCAGTTGAGAGAATAAACTTGTAACACAACAGCACCCATTAAAGAGGAAGGGACAAATGATGAAAATGCATAGAAAGTAGAAGCAACAAGATTTGTGGAAGTGATTAGGTAGAATGCTGTTGATGGAGGGAAGTGGGAAAAGAAAGGCTAAGGGTGATGGCTCAGAGGTTTATGGCTTAGACCACAAGCTGGATGGTGGCATCATTTACCAAGATAAAAAATATTTGCAAAGGAAGAGCAATTGGTGGGGGCAATATTAGTTCATTGGATTGACAATGCTTATGAGGTTTTGTATATAACTTTTTTAGAATCCTTTCAAAAATAAATAAATTTCTCAGGGGAAAGAAAATCAAATAAGTCTAAAATATTGTGGCCATTACAACACTGATATCTATCTATCTATCTATCTATCTATCTATCTCTATCTATCTATCTATCTATCTATATCTATATATATCTATATCTATATATATATCTATATATATCTATATATCTGTATCTATCTATATCCATTTTATTGTAAAAGCGTAATACTGTTTTTTTGGTCCTCTATGGACTTTACTTTTAAGAGTGGGGTTTTTATTGCAAGCCAATGTTTCTTTGAAATTCATCGTTCTGTAAGACAAGGAAGATAAGAATAAAGGTTCCCAACTGCCAAAGATTTTAACTGTCCAGTGGAAATAATGAGAGCATTTTGCCAATTACTGCCCCCTTATGCTCAGAATGGGAAAGGCATATTATGCAATTCAATAATATACAATGACAACATGTCAATGTCAACATATAGCATTATTCTAAGTGACAAGTCCAAAACTCTTATTTTATAGTTGAAACCATTGCAGATGAAGGAATGACAATGACAGAGCTCACTGACAGAGAGGCACAGCTAAAATTCAGAGCTGACTCCTCATACAAAATCCTTTTCCCTTTACAACAGTCCCATTTCTTATAAATAGGCTTCATGAATGCAGTCATGTTTCTAGTATACATACCTTATTCGTGCTTCAGTAGAATCCATAATAAAAAAATGAAGACCCCTAAGGTTTAATACCAGCATAAACAATCCACCACTAAACAAAAGACAAATTTAGGGAGAATGGGTTCCAATTGCTCTCAAAAAGGTCATTCATATGTTATTCAATTATGTAACCAAAATACCCAGGAAGAAATAATTCATAAAACCTAAATTACTTTGATCAAAACTGCTCACTCAGTACCATAAATGAATAATTAACTCAACCTTGTGGCTTGGTGGGGTTAGGAGAGGGGGTTAGATTTTGGCTTTCAATAATTCTTCCACTTAACTACTTTGAGAAAAGGAGATTTCAGTAAGTAATTGGGATTCTTTTCCCTAAAGTTTTCATGATTCTGATGGATTTTATCTTATTTTGAAATTCTTATTGTCAAGCCAAATGATTTTTATTCTATGTGGCTCCACTGCTGTGAATCATTACTCTGTCTCCTAAAAAGAAAGGCATAGCATGTGCTGGTAAACGTTCCCTTCCTATTCCAGCCTTGAAATCATTCTCTGAAACATACTCCGGGCCATCACTGTCAACCATTGGCATACAAAATTAAACCCATTTGCCATCTTTGATTGAGTTGAATCCACTGGCATTTGTTTAGTATATTAAAAAGCATATTTTCCAAACTTCATGAACCACACAGCCACTTGAAGATCCACAAAGCGGAGATACTAACAAAATATTAGAATGAATTACAGAGAAAAGATGCAAAATGATTCACTTATTCCCTTGAAGGGAAGAAACAAAAAGCGTCCCTCTGTGTCTTTTCAAAAAAAAAATGTACATCACAAACACTTTCCAATCTATAACTAATATAATCAAGGAAGCCATTTAATTAGAAATTAGTGTGATTAACATTCCTTGGAGAGTAATTTGTTTTACTAGATGGCTTTCATAAAAATAATTCTTAGAGGGTTTCTTTAAAAATTAGCAAAGCTAATTGTAAGATGTAGGAAGAAATAGAGATTTTAACAAGAGTACATTACTATGTTCGAGTTGTAAGTCATCAAGATATAGTCATAGACTGGGAAGCAGAGAATGCCAAAGCAGAGTTGAGGGCCTGCCTAGTGAAGATACTGAGCCAAGAACTAGGAGCAATTTATTGAGGGTCCAGGTCACATAGAAACTGCAGGTGAGCAGGCTGTTTCATAAAGGCAAACCCCAAATTAGACACTGGAAACTATACTGTGCCCAAACCAAGGGAAGTTCCAAACACAAGAGAAGAAAAGAACAAGTAGGTGCAGAGCCCAGAAAGAAGTCTGAGGAATGCCTGCCTGGCAGCCACATCAACTGCCTTTGCCACAGGAAGGGTCTGTCCATGAGCTTGCATTCTGAGACACATTCCCAGAAGCTGTGATGGATTCTCACTTACCCACAAAGAAGGAAGCTCATAGTTACTGAGTGCCTACTTTTCATCAGACACTGAAATAGAAGATGCAAGTGACTCTGTACTCAACAACAACAACAAAAAAATAATAATTTTTCACCCTCCTGATACACACAGCTAGTCTGCATTTCTCAGCCTCCTTGCAGGTAGGCATTTCAATGATGCTGAGTTATGGCCGATAGCATTTGGGCAAAAGGAACCCATCCTACTATCTAGTACCATTCAATGAAAACTTTCCATAAGTAATCTACCATGTGTTTATCCATTTGCTGGTTGATAGGAAACAAGAACCTAGAAAGTGAGGCCCTGATAACCATGAGAAATGTTCCCCTACTCATGAACATCCATAATGGACTGTTGTGTTAATGATAAATGAATCTTTATTGTATTAAATTTGGATATTTCTTTGCTATTGAAGCTAGCTGCACTATGCATCCGCTTATTTAATAACTACAAACATTTGTTGTAGTGGTATTTTCATCCTAACTTATCAGATGCATATATTAGATGTATCAGAATTTGAACCCAAGTCTATCAGATTCTAAGATTGATTTCCTCTTACCATATGCTATAGTAATCAATATATGAATAAGAGAGACATATGGTTTGATTTTTTAATTGAAAACAATCCATTGGCATTTAGTACATTCAAAATGTTGTGCAATTGCTACATCTATGTAGTTCAAAAACATTTTATACCCCCAAAAGTAATTCCAAACTCATCAAGCAACTACTCCCTGTTTACCCATTTTCCAGCCCCCAGCAAACGACAATCTGATTTCTGTCTTTATGCACTGACATATCCTAGACATTTCATATAAATGGAATCATACATTATGTGGCCTATTGCATCTGGCTTCATTCAATTAACATACTCTTTTTGAGGTTCCACCATAATGTAGAATATAACAGTATTTCATTCAGTTTTATAGCTAAAAATTACTCCACCATTTATTTATCCTCCAATGCACATTTGTATTATTTCCACCATTTGGCTACTGTGAATAGTGTTTTGATAAACATTATACCATATTTATTTGTTTGAGAACTTGTAGTTGAACTTTCGGGTATTTACCTAGAAGTGGAAATGCTGGGTTTTATGATGATTTTATGTTTACCAGTTTTGAGAAACTGTCAAACTGTTTTCCACAGTAGTTACACTATGTTACGTTCCCCCTGGCAATATATAAGAATCCAATTTCTCCACCTTTTTATTTTTTTTAATTTAAAAAAATATATATTTTATCGATTTTTTACAGAGAGAAGGGATATGGATAGAGAGTTAGAAACATCCATAAGGGAGAAACATCAATCATCTGCCTCCTGCACACTCACTACTGGGGATGTGCCCACAACCAAGGTACATGCCCTTGACCGCAATCAAACTGGGACCCTGCAGTCCACAGGCCAACGCTCTATCCACTGAGCCAAACAGGTTTTGGCTTCTCCCCCTTTTTAACAACACTTGTTATTTTCAGAGATAACCCTCCCAGTTCTCTCTCTTTCTTTCTCTCTCTCTCTCTCTCTCTCTCTCTCTCTCTCTCTCTCTCTCTCATATATATATATATATATATATATATATATATATATATATATACACCGTATTTGCCGGCGTATAAGACGATTTTTTGGCCCTGAAAAATACGTATTTGCTGGCGTATAAGACGACTGGGCATATAAGACGACCCCCTAACATTTCCACTAAAAATACAGAGTTTGTTATATACTCGCCATATAAGACTACCCCCCACTTGGAGGCATATTTTTCAGGGCCAAAAAATCGTCTTATACGCCGGCAAATACGGTGTATATATATAATAGATGATAGATAGAGAGACAGAGATAGAGATAAATCAGAGAGAGATACATATACATATCAATAATGAGAGAGAGAACCACTGACTGGCTGCCTCCTGCATGCCCCCTACTGGCGATCAAGCCTGCAACCCAGGCATGTGCCCTTGGCTGGGAATTGAACCATGATCTCCTGATTCATAGACTCTCAACCACTGAGCCACTCCGGCTGGGTCCTCCCAATTCTTAACCACCACATGTGAGTATGGGACCTGCCCATTCCAAGTCTCCACCATTCCTATCAGTCTTTGCCTTTCTTTTTTTTTACCATGGCTTTTTCTGTGTAGTCTTAGAGGACTTCTGTCCGGCTAGTCTTCAAGAGTTCCTGTTCTGTACTTTAATTGTAGTTTCAATGTGGCCCTGGGAGAGGTGTGCATAGCTTTTACCTATCCTTCCATCTTGACCAGAAGTTTAAGTTGCCTTTCCCTTGGCTCAACATTCACTTGGATGCTGCAAACATCCAACTGTTTTCCAGATCTCTGACACAATTGATTCTGACAGTTTTTATTGATTTTTAAAAATATTTCTGCGATGGATAGGCCCCTGACACTATCTTCTCCTCCATTGTTGCTGACATTACTCACCATGTGTTTCTGACATGACACTGAGTAAAAAAGTATTGGTCCTAAATGAGACCACATTCTTAATGTAAATATTCATTATTACTACATTATTACCAATTTAGCTGGTGAATCATAAACATCAGCTAATTAGAACCCCCAAATAAAAGGAATGTAGTGAAAAATATCAATAATAATACAATTATGGGAATGGCTACAGAGAGTTTAGCCAGGAAAAAAAGTAACTTTTGTAAATACATAAGAAAAAAATGTGTTTCTTAGTTTGCCTAATGTATTACTGGTATAGAAAAGGCCATATTTGGGAATATCGACTGTCATTAATCCACCACACAGATGCACATACACACATACCTTCATTTATCTCTGCTCCATAGCCTGCACCCAACCCACCAAGTGTAGGAGATAGTGAGCAGATGAACACATCAGATTCCTTGACATTTTCATTAAAAGAAGCAAGAAGAAAACCCTTAGAGAAGGCGCGAGTACAAGAAGTGACCCCATAAAACAAGAAAACATCCACACTTAAATGAGAAATCCGCTTGAGCCATTGCATTTCAATTTTTAAAAGAAAAAAGAAAACTCTCCATTCTCTTACTGGAGTTTTTGCTGAAGCTTTTCCCCCCCCCTGACTTGAATCATTCTCTTTCTTACTAGTCATCCCTTAAAGAGAGCTATTTTATTCAGATATCAGATATACACTTAGCTGTGATTGGCAGCCCTCAAGGAGATAGGATTTATTTTTATTGGAGTGAGACCAAATGAGTACAATTTTAAAGCTTCAGGTGAGTCTGGCTGGTTTAAAGAAAACTGATCAGACAGCATGCAAAACAGATTTCAGAGCTAAGTATTTAAGATCTTCAATATTGAGACTAAACCCTACTTCCAGCTTTACTAACTCCATCCGTACCTCTTCACCTGGTGAGGAAACCAGAAAAATACCTGGTAGATAATCACTCTTTCCTGGGCTCTGTTCCAAGCACTATTAAATCTTCTCAACAACCCTAAGGGATGGATACTATTATCTCCATTTTACAAATGACATAAAGAAGTCTTAGAAAGATTAAATAATTTAACCAGAACATATTATGCTAGTAAAACAGAGAAATAAAATGAAAATCCACGTTAGCATGACATCTGAACCTGTCCTCTCCCAAGCAACCCATGCTGCTTCGAGAAGCCTCCAAATGGCAAAAACTTGGGCCACATCAGACTTCACATACTTGTTCAGATACTCTATAATTTAACATATATCTAAGCTGCTCCTCTACATGCTTTTCTTCTGCCTTAAAATCCCTCTTCCCTTCTTTTTCTGAAGAATGCCTACTCATTCTTCAATACCCAGCACAAATGTCACTTCCTCATTGAAGGTTTCTCTTAATTCTGTTTCAATAACCAATAGTGTTCTCTTTTGTGGTCCTACAGTACTCAATACACAGGAAAATAAAATGCTCTACTTGCCTCATGTCTGTTTCCTCCTAAGGCAAGTCTCTGTTCTTATTTGATGTAGTTCCAGCCCACACCATAGTTCTTGATACAAAGTAAATAAAACACATATTTACTTCTTTAATTGAATCATCCATCCATTTAGAAGTTAATCAAATGATAAAGTAATTAGTGCTTATGGACACTAGATGAAGACAAGACATATGGTGATAATCTGCCATATCTATAGATGCTTTGGAAAAGCAAATGGGAGGAAAGACTCCTACTAGTCAGCAATGCATGATGGAAGGTATTACTCAGGTGATCTCAGGATCAGTTAGGGACTCAGAAATATAACTGTCATTCCAAAATTAGTCCTTCCTTTCCCCTTCTATAGGGAAAAGAGAGTGGCAAGAGAGATTGGGGCGGGGGTGGGGGGTGTAAGATGTCTGCAGCCTTTCCCTGAGAGCTGTGCTGCCTGAGTAAGGGGAAAGTGAGGCAGATTCTATCTTCCTTACTAAACTCTATATTCTTTGGTCTCAGATTTTATGTGCAAGATTTTCTCCAGTTAGTTATTGAATACAGATGTTCATATGAAAATAAATCCATTCTCTCAATGAGGAAAATTTTCCATCTACATGACTATTTCTTATGGCTTTCCATCTGGGTATAAGGAATCAATGATAAGGAACAATTAAATGTGTAGAGAGATGGAGCAGTTTTAGTGAGGATGTCTGTTATCATTTTTTTTTTTTTTTTTTTAGGGAAGAAAAGTGACAGGTTCAAAATCCCCAGAGAGAAGTGAAGCTGTTCTTGAGTTGAAGAACAAATGTTTAGATTGTAACCTTCCAAGCTTTGGGGAAAATGTGAAGAAGTACAAGGAGACTCAACCAGATCAGTCTGTTTCAAATCAGTGCTTTCCTGAAGACCATATTGTAGTTTCCAAGACCTCTGAGTGGGGGCAATTAAGCCAGGGCTGGAAGGAGTGCAGGTCACATGTGCAATGGAAGGTTAATCCTCAGTGTTGATTTTGCAGGCAGGAAGTAATAAATGTCTATATTCCTTTTATTTGTCCCCTTAGAAATCATTGCTTAAACTTAAATATTTGATATTTGGCAAGTAAGTGGACCTCAACTATAAACAAATCATTAAAGAGTGTAAATTCCAATGTGAATGACCTTCATCTTTAACATTTGGAAGTCTGAACAGGTTTTATTCCACAAAGCAAAATTTCACTTGGATCTATTTAAAGAAATACCTAATAATATGTTCAGATCTATTTTTAAATATATTTTATTGATTTTTTTTTTTTTTGCAGAGAGGAAGGGAGAGGGACAGAAAGTTGGAAACATCGATGAGAGAGAAACATCAATAAGCTGCCTCCTGTACACCTCTACTAGGCTGCAACCAAGGTACATGCCCTTGACTGAAGTGGAACCTGGGACCCTTTAGTCCACAGGCCAATGCTCTATCCACTGAGCCAAACTGGTTAGGGCCAGATCTATTTTTTCCTTATATACTAACCTTTAATCTCAGGAGTAAAGAGATTGAAATTACAATTTAAAAAACAAATATGGCTGGCCCTATTTGAATGACACTAAACCAGAAAAATAAAATTTTCCTTTCTAATAAAAGAGTAATATGCAAATTGACGGTCACTCCAAGACACAAGATGGCTGCCCCCATGTGGTCAAAGATGGCTGCCCCATGGGGACACAAGATGGCCACTACAAATGGCCTGCAGGGGAGGGCATTTGTGGTCAGTTAGGAGTGACCAGCAGACAAGGGAGGTTGGGGGAGACCAGGCCAGCAAGGGAGAACAGGTGTGGGTGATCAGGGAAGCAGGGAGGGCAGTTAGGGGTGACCAGGCCAGCAGAGGAGGGCAGTTGGGGGATACTAAGACTGAAGGAGAGGGAAGTTTCAGGGGACCCAAGCCTTTAGGAGAGGGCAGTGGGAAGGGCAGGCCTGTAGTGGAGGGCAGTTGGGGGTACCCAGGCCTGCAGGGGAGGGCAGTGGGAAGGGCAGGCCTGTAATGGAGGGCAGTTGGGGGTACCCAGGCCTGCAGGGGAGGGCAATTATGGGTGACCAGGTTGGTGTGTGTGTGGGGGGGGGTAGTTAGAGACAATTGGGTTAGCCAGGAAGCAGTTAGGTGTCAATCAGGCTGGCAGGGGAGTGGTTAGGGAGTGATCAGGCTGTCAGGCAGAAGCAATTAGGGGCAATCAGGCAGAGGCAGGTGAGTGGTTGGGAGCCAGCAGTCCTGGATTGTGATATAATATTAAGATAAGGCTTAGATTTGGTGTAATATAGATCTCATATAATTATATAGAAGTTAAATATAAGTTATAATTATGTGTGAAATTGTGTGAAAGCATTACAAAATGGAGTGAAGGCCTGTACTCCATCTGAACCCTAGCATGTAAGCTTGAGTGGTGACAGGGCGAGGCATGGACTGCACACAGACTGAAGACCTGGGAGCGCCACTGGCTGCGAACTACAGATAAGGACAGGAGGTCCACCATACCCTGGAATATGGACAGGCCAGCCCTGAACATAAGGGCTATATAATCTGAGATGCTGAGAGCATCACTTAGGTGACCTAGCCTCCAACCGGACCACGTCTCTTCGTCTGTCTGATCTTCACTTCACGGTCTGTGACGCATCCATTGCCGAGCCCGGAAGCCACCGAGCAAGGTAATAAATTGTGTCTCACTCCAATCTCGTTTCTATCTCTATTTGTCTCTGTGTGTGGGTCCGACCAAGGAAAACAAGTTGGGGGCTTAGGAGTTTTAGCTTGTAGAACTCAGACTAAGCTAGTTACCTGACTGACCTGCATGTTCCGAGCCTTGGTTGCATAAAACTGGAACAGATTGTGAGACGGATGTCTAACTGCCCACCAGGATTGGGCCTGAATGGGCAGTTGGACATCCTTCAAGGGGTCCCAGATTGGAGAGGATGCAGGCTGGGCTGAGGGGCACCTGGCCTCTAGTTTTATTATAAAAAACAATCACACTGTTAGGACAGTTGCTAAGATTCCAATAAGGTGTGCTGTTTAGAAAATAGTACTATTATCAAATTAATGTCTAGATTTTAATAATTGCACTATGGTTATATAAGAAAACATTTTTGTTTTTAGGAACTACACAATGGACTATTTAGTATTAAAGGGTCTTTAAGTTAACATCTTACATTTAAAGAGCTCAGAAATAAAAATAATTATGTGTATTAAAGAAAAATCTATACATATATGTTTGGGAGGGAGGGAGAATGACAAAGCAAAATGTTAACATTGCAGATTCTGTATGAAAGGTAAATGGGAATGAGAATTCTTTGTACTAGTTTTGAAATTGCTCTGTAACTCTGAAATTCTTTCAAAATAAGAATGTCCCTCAGAAACTAAGCGATAGAAGCCTCACTCTCTGATGGAGGAAACCATGATCACACAGCTGGTTCACTGCAAATCTTGATCTTAAGACTCCCCTCTGGAGTCTGTGGCTCTGCAGAAACATCAGCTTGATCTCAAGAAATCTGCATAGAGCTCCTAATTTGAAAGCATTACAGGGATACACGTTGTAACAGCATAGAGCTTTCACTTTGCTGCTCCTCCCAGTCTCTAACTAGAAAGCCTTGTTCTGATTACACTTTTGGCCTGGGACATAGAGAGCCCTTTCTTCTCTCCTCCACTTACTGCTACAGTTTCACACACACAAGAGGTGTTGGGGAGGAAGACAGATCTTTGGAGAGAGCTCCTATCCCCTCAGCAATCTAAATTAAGGGCAGAGCTTATAGCTTATTTGCATATTAAGATTTTCATATTAATATTCCAGGTCTGAATTTGCATATTAAGATTCCAGTTCTGCCCCTTTAATACCTATGCGACTTTGGGTAAATTACTTGGCCTATATTTCTGTAAAATGGCTATAACAACACTATCTGCTTTATAATTATTGGGAGAGTTAAATGTGACAACTTTTGTCAAATACTTAACTTGAAACGTGACACATAGTAAGTGCTCAGAACATGTGAATTGTTGTTTTTATGACTAAAATGGGTAGCTGGTATTAAGTCCATATTGTCACTTCTGAAAAAGTGAACTGAAGAATAACCCAGCTGCTAGATGCTTTTGGTCTCAAATACTTATGAATATTAACATTTGAACAGAAACACAGCCCTGCAATGCCTATTTTACCTCCTCCTTTTTCATCAAGGAAACTGATCATTAAACTAGAAAGATAATTGGAAACAATGTGAATGTTCATCGGCAGGAAATTAGTTCAATAGGTTATGATACTCACCTTCATTGAAGTGATAAGAAGCAATTAAGAAGAATGAGGTAGGTGACAATGCACTGGAGTAGAAAAATATCCAAATCAAACTGGGAAGTAAGTGTAAAAGAAGCAAATAGAACAATGGAATCTATAGTATGTTTTCAAGTTTTAAAAAGGTTCACAAGGAAAGAAAATGTGGTTATATTAAAAACTATTAAGACATACCTGTGAATGAGATTGGGAAGAGAGTGGGAAATGTCTGAATTCCACCTTACTGTCTATAATTATTTGGACATTTCAATAATAATATCACTATACATACATGATAAGGCTACCAAACATGCTACTGAAAATTTCGATATATGATGATAATAGATAGATAGATAGATAGAGTTCTTTATCTATCTATCTGATTTAACACGAGAATAGCCTGTCAGGTCCTTGATGATATCACAGAAATTGCCAGAGCTACTCAGATGTAGCTTGTCACAGTTGTTACTGTGATAGAAGGAAGAAAACAAAACAAGACTTAGCAAACAATAGCAACAGGGAGTACTTAAGCACTCATTTGTTTTCTTAACTTTATTGCGTAGTTAGCAAAAACAATCATGCACAGGAAATTATGGCATTTCATAGTGTTACTATACCCCAGGTAATTATAAACTATTTGTTAAAATATGAATCAGTTTTAAAAGAGAGGACAGCATAAGCGGAGCAATGTAATGTTAAGTAGGTACAGTTTTATGAAGAAAACTGTTAAAACGTTATGTTAGAAAATTTCACCATGGGGAAGAAATGACTAAAATAAATAAGAAACCCTTGATAAATGGAAGCTGTAGAATGGTGTGGTTTATCCCCCGTGATACAATTGAAAGCATGAGACCAGAGTCACACACTGACTGCTGTGATCATGAATTCAGATGGCTATAGGATTCATGTGGGTAATGCCCATAGGTGTGGGGGCCCAGTGGTAGTGATGGGGGCGAGGGGGTTGTATCAAAGATGAGAGTCGGATTAGGGCAACTATAGTTGCTCATCTTCATTGATTGTACTATTCAAAAATCCAGACCTTCTTTTACCAACATTTCTTCTTATAAGAAAACTCCCATTGTAAAGGTTGGCAAACCAGTTCAGTATGTGTTCATATAGTAATGTATAAGACTAAATAGAAGATATCTATGGGAAAACTAGTCCCATTGCCACTGTTTCTCACCTCTGAGAATCTAAGACAACTGGTGGAAAAGCTTTCTCTCTCTAGTCATATTCCAATTGTCCTCACCCCTTACCCTATTCATGCATTTATTATAAAGTTTATTTTATTCTAAAAAAAGGAAGAACTTACAGGGTACAGGATAAAAACTAAGACTGCAAAAGACAGCAAAGAAAGAAAATATAATTAAGAACAAGAAGCAGGTTCTGGCCTTTAAGAAACAGAATTTTGTCGAGCAAAAAGAATTATGTAAAGGACCTGCTATAGTAATAATTAGTACAGAAGAATTAAAATGAGAGATGCTATGGGAAACTTCTAAGAGTGGTTGATTCATTATAGCTTGATGAGGAGGAGGATCTCTATAGAAGCAAAGTCCTTGAAAATTAATAGAATTTCAACAAATACAGAAGGGAGAGGTATTATAAGGCGACAGGTCAGCATAGCTGAAACGGTTGAGTGTGCCCAAGCCTGGTGTATTGGTGAAGCAGAAGAAAATTGGTGTGATAGAAAAATAGGGTACATAAAGGAGTGAGGACAGTGTCCACAAATACTAATATAAACCTTATTCTGTAAAAGAAGGGGCTATGATTTATTATAGACAAATGCATTAGAGAGGTGACATGATTTTTCCAGTTTTAAATTCCCTCTCACTTGTAAGAAGTGGACTGGAAAAGTGAGAAGTTGACAGAGAAAAGACTGGTTAGTTGGCTATTTTTATTGTTAATGAGGTAGTGAACTAGACTAGGGACTGATCCTAGAACAGAGGGCATGGGTAGGAGTTATTGTAGAGGTGAGCTTTTTGAAGCTTTGCAATTGAAGTGAATGTCTAGAACAAGGCAGCATGATGATTTTGAGATTTCAAGTGAAAGTTCTTAGAAAAAAGAATGCCCTTAGAACCCTGGTCAGCAAACTGTGGCTCGTGAGCCACATGCGGCTCTTTGGCCCCTTGACTGTGGTTCTTCCACAAAATACCACTGCCTGGGTGAGTCTATTTTGAAGAAGTGGCGTTAGAAGAAGTTTAAGTTTAAAAAAAATTGGCTCTCAGAAGAAATTTCGATTGTTGTACTGTTGATGTTTGGCTCTGTTGACTGATGAGTTTGCTGACCACTGCCTTAGAAGTATAGGAAGCACGGGTGGAAAGACCTTCTTCCGTAATGTCCTTGAAAGACAAAAAGTTCTTTAAAGGATATAATTTCAAGATTCCTGAATGGAAACAAAAAAAGCCACTGATCTGAGGATTCCAACTAATATCCCCACTAATCCGCCACCAGAGATAAGTAAGATAGTTAAGTACCTGTGCTGACTGTCCTGAAAGCCTGGGCAACAAAGCAAATCCACAAGTCCCCGAGGAAAGAAGACTGACACTGGAGAGCAAACGTCATTTGGGGACAATGCAAGTTGGTGACCATAACCCCTGACTGTTCTTAAAACTGCTGCCTCCTATCCTCTGAACCTGCAACCAGGCTTGCCTCATGTGTATATATATATATATATATATATATATATATATATATATATATATATATATACACCGTATTTGCCGGCGTATAAGACGATTTTTTGGCCCTGAAAAATATGCCTCCAAGTGGGGGGTAGTCTTATACAGTGAGTATATAACAAACTCTGTATTTTTAGTGGAAATGTTAGGGGGTCTTCTTATACGCCCAGTTGTCTTATACGCTGGCAAATACGTTTTTTTCAGGGCCAAAAAATCGTCTTATACGCCGGCAAATACGGTGTGTATATATATATATGTGTGTGTGTGTGTGTGTGTGTGTGTGTATATATATATATATATATATATATATATATATATATATATATATATATGTTTTTATGGATTTCAGAGAGGAAGATAGCTAGAAACAGCCATGATGAGAGAGAATTGGGGATGGAGCCCAAAACCAGAGCATGTGCCCTGACCAGGAATCAAACCCTGACCTCCTGATTCCTAGGTCATTGCTCCACCACTGAGCCACACTGGCAGGGCTCATCAGCCTCTTCAGAGGTATTTTTACCCACACTCTGGGCCAGAACTGCCAAATATCTGCTCCACCATCCTAATCAACCAAAAGGGATTGGGGGTGGGGGGTAACTTAGATCCTCTCCCTGCCTTTCCACCTTAGGCCCTAAAATAGTCACCTGGAAACTGCTTTGGGGAAATTATATGTCCCCCTCTCAGTGGAAGGAGGGACAGCAGGCCAGGGAGATGGAGTAAATGGTCACTGCTCCTGCCTGGCTGCCCACCATCTTGCTGGCTCCCCTGCCTCTGGAGCTGTTCCTCAGTGGGACCTGTGCTCCTCTGTCCTAGAGCTGCCACAGGGCAGGCTCACCAGGGCAAGATTCTCTGTCCAGGTCACACACCCAGGACAGCCCTGAGTCCTCTGGTACCCCTAGAGACCAGCTGGCTGAGAAGAAAGGGTAAATCAATTCAAGTAGCAAGCAGTTTCCATTTGGTCTTCATTTCAAATCACACACATTTCCCAACATTTTGCCAACAAAAAGATAAAATTGTACCTTCGTCTGCATCTGAGTCTCATATCCCCATTGTGAAGGTGGTGACTCTTTTTTAATTTCACAAAAAGCAGTGCAATTTAGCAAAAATTAAAATAGAAATATTTTCATCAGGAGTAGGTCAGCACTTCTCAAACTTGACTGTGCATATGAATCACCTGGCTGTCTGTTATACTCCTGAACCTAGTTTAGTAGATCTCAGAGGGTGGGGCGAGTCTGCATTTCTAACAAGCTCCCATGTGATGCCAATGACAAGTGACCACACTTAGAAAAGATTAGAATAGCAGTTGTAATACTTGACTACACTGTAGGATCACTTAGGAATCTGAAAAATCTCTAAACCTAGGTAGTACCCTGGATCAGCTAAACCACAAGTGGGAAACATTTTTTTTTTTGCCATGGGCTATTTGGATATTTACAACATTATTCATGGGACACACAAAATTATCAGCTTCAAAATTAGCCTGCTATATTTGGTCAAACATTTAATTAGCTCACCCTTAATGCCGTGGCAGGATCAGACCAAATGATTTTGAGGACCATATATGGTCCATGAGCCAGAGGTTCCACATCTCTTGAACTAAATCTTGAACCGTATCTCTGGCAGTAGGACACAGTAAACACTATTTTGGAAACTTCCCAGGTGATTCCAATGAGCAGCCACACGTGGGAACCACTATTTTGAAATAATGAACACATTTGCAAGTGATAAATATGAATAAGAAATATCTGGAGGCTTTAGATAATGCATTAGGTCTTAGGCTAAATTAATGAAAGTAGATACTCTATTTAAAAAGGAATGATTAAAAGTCAATAGTTTTCACCATTCTTTGGCTGAGCCATATATCAAGTACAGTTTGAGGAGCTGCACTTTAAGAAATATATTGATATCACAGACCACCACAATAGAATAAGTCATGTTATAGAGAGAAAAAGGGCCATAACAGCTGTCTTCTACTAATATAAGGCCTGTTGGACACACCACATACACACACACACAGACACACACACACATGTAAATAAATAAATAAGTAGATTCAATACAAGAAAAACAAGAAAAACTAGGCTCTACTACTCCTTACTCTCTTCTCAATTGAATGAGGCATTGACACTTGGACGAACCAGTCTAGATTCTGTTTAGATAAGTTTTCTTTCACATTCCAGCTAATTCTAGGAGGGTTCCCACACCCACTTATGTCTGAACCAGTAAAGAAGAGTCTGGATCTCAAACTGGATCCTAACACATGAGCTTTGCCTTATCATTGCAACTACTTCCTTTTATTGTACAGGTAGGTGTATGAAATCTTTTTAAAGCACCAGTAGGAATGTGACTGAGTTGAGACAATATTGATTGCTTTGCATGAATGATAATGAGGATGGTCACTGGAGCATGAATCTTTGTCCACACCAACTTAAACAAAAAATGCATACTTTTTGGCAATATCAATTCTTCTAGGAAAATCTGATTTAAAAGGCCAAAAAATCCTATCAGCCTTAAAATGACTTCCTTGAGGTCTGTCCCAACATTTAACAGTATCTCCAAAGCTATAATGTCTCTTTGTTGAATTAGGAAACATTTGCAATCTGTTCATGCTTTGTTTATGCTGTGTTTAAGATTTAATGAAGATTTGTTACCGGTAGCCAAAGACAAGAAAATTTAAACGCTCTCTGCCTAAGAAATTTTAAATGACCCTGGACTGTTTTGTTCTGTGAATAGCTGTGTTTCTAGATAATGATTCTTGAAATAGTTTCAAAAGTGAGAGTTAGAAACAGCAGAAGAAAATATATACATAAATTAGAATGGAATTTACCAGCTTACACATACACACACACACACACACACACACACACACACACATACACAAAAACACATTACACATTCTTTTCCTGTCCTTGCCTCAGAGACAACAGCTTTAGAAACATAACAAAACAGCAAATACTGGTAAAGTATGCTTCAGGTTTTTTTTTTTAATTTATCACTTCCAATTATTATCAATATCAGAATGGTAGACATTCATTATTTTAGTAGGGGGTATATGATGGGTTTAGATGACAAAACATAGGTTAATGAGTCAATGTCTTGAATTCAAACTCTCATCCATGCCATTTAATACCTGTGTGAATTGGAGGAAATGGCCTAACTTTTCTGAGCTTTGGCTTTTTACTAGTAAAGTGAAGAGACTAATACATTGCAGGATTATGTGATACAGAAAACCAGAGAAGAACCAAGCAATACTTAGAGAGATGGAATTACATTTATTATGTGCAGGTCCAGAGGAAAATGTCTCTCAAATTCTGGGCCCCAACATGGAGGAACTTTCCATATTTATATGTTTTGACCTTATTTGTCCCCCAAATATAGGGTGTTTCCGGCCCCCTTTGCAAGTTCTTAAAGAGAGCCCCTATGTGCTGGGGCCTTGAGACCTCAACCAAAGGCATGGTCTGGTGCCAGCATTGATAATTTCTTCCAGGGAAGGTATAATGGCCTCTCTGAAGTGGGAATAGTCTTATTTTCCTTATTCTTTAAGCAAGCATTTACAGAAGCCAAATAGCAGGGTTAAAATTTCAAACAGCAGTTTTTATATAAGATGGATGTTTCATGTGAAAGGCTTAAATTATGTCATACATGAAAGGTGTAAAATGTAATATTTGGCTTATAGGCGCTACTCAGTAATTGGTAGCTAGTTATATCATTATTTTAATTCCATAAATATTCTATATATATACATATATATATATATATATATTCTCTTATATATAAAATAATTTTATATAATATAAATAATATATAATATATAATATATAATACACATATTCTCTTAATATATAAAATAAAGCCTTAAACTAAACATAAAGCATAAATATAAAAATATACTAACAAGATGCCACAAATTCAAATTTTCAAAAGTAGTTTATTAAACACTAGTCAGAGATAAACCCTCATCACAGCATTTATCATTCCCACATAACTACATGAACTTGAGCTGTGCCTGGAATTCTTGGACTCCTTCCTTTACCATTGGATGCTACATGGTGATTGCATCTCAGAAGCAGCCATGCTGAACATTAATCTTACTCTTCTTATGCCAGCCAGTCTCTTATTCTTCTTCCACTTCTCTCCCCTGCTCATTCCCTTTCTACTTCCATTTACCTCCTCCCCACATTATTAGATATTCATAATTTTTTTCTAAAACAAATGATTTACAAATAGGAAGATACCATTCTGGCAGATCTAGAACCTGGTCCCTGTCTAAAGAGGAACTTCAAACCAGTGGCTTCCTCACTTTAATGCCACTGATAAATCAGATGGCCTGACTGGGAAGCCCAAAACTGTCCTTCCCCAGACATATAATCTTAACCCACCCTTAAGACTACCAGTTTTTTTTTTTAAATATATTTTATTGATATTTTACAGAGAGGAAGGGAGAGAGATAGAGAGCCAGAAATGTCCATGAGAGAGAAATATCGACCAGCTGACTCTTGCACACCCCCTACCGGGGATGTGCCCGCAACCAATGTACATGCCCTTGACCAGAATCGAACCTGGGACCTTTCAGTCCGCAGACCGACGCTCTACCACTGAGCCAAACCGACCTCGGCAAGACTACCAGTTTTAATGTCCTCATCTGTACAATGGGAATTAGAATTCCTGCCTTATCTGTCTCATTTCAGAATGCATATCATAGACTGACATAATATATATGATGAAAACACTTAAATCCAACATCAAAGCCTAGAATCAGCCATTGTATTTCTTAGGCCTATATTTTTATTAACTAGAAACAACAGTGAAATTTACAGACTGAGTACCACACCTGTGATCAAGTTATTTGGAACTCCACCCTGGGGACTGTCCATGTAGAGCTGACCTCAAATTCCAGGTTGGAATGGAGGAAGAGATAAAGGGAATTGAGATTTTGGTAAAAGACATAAGAAATCAGATTCTAGTTACCAACATACCATAATATGTCATGTAGGATTTCTCAATATAAAGTACACACACACACACACACACACACACACACACACACACATACACACACACATTCACATAGAAGTGCACTATTTTTATTTTTAATAACAGAGATGTATTTTGTATCAGGCAAGAGAAATGGTGATGGGAATGGGGACAAGATTGGGGATCATAAAGTCTGGCCTACCATGTGGTGTAGGAGCTTGGACTCTCAAGCTTCCATGTAAAGGATTAAACCCAGATTCCCACACTATGATCTATGTCACACTGAGCAAAATTTTTTAATGTTTTGTACTTCTTCATCAGTTTCTTCATCGGTAAAATGGAGATAAAAGCCTTACTAAGTTTGTATAAAGCTCAAAGAAGGGAAGTCACATACATTGGTCAGCATATTTCTGGAATTTAATATGCTTAATACTTATTAATTAATTACCATTATTATTATTATGATAATATGTATATCCAATATCTTTTCTCCTCTATTCTTTATTTTAAAAACCCTCTCTTAATCAGGGGTGACAATGTCCTAAGATGGAAAGTTATATTTTCTGGTCTCCTGTGCAGGTGGTGTTTACAATTGAACTAAATTCTGGCCAATGACCTGTAGACAAACGTTTTCACAGTACTTATAAGAAAGTTCTTTAAAAATGGATCTGATTCAGCTTGAAAATTGCTTTCATCTTTCCTCTTGTCACTGCTTTGAATTCGTGAGGGCCCCATGGCTTAAATATCTATCTTAAGACCACAAAGCAAACTAGACAGTGGAAGCCACATGCAAAGGATAACAGACTAGAGAAAGGAAGCCTGAAGTATTGGAAGCATCATGGAGCTGTCATGCCAATCCTGAATTGCCTCTTTTAGATTTCTTTTGACTAAAACTAAATAACCCCTATCTTCTTTAAGCTGCTGTGCTTGATATAAACATTATGCCAATAATGGATTTACCTCTATGCCAGACACAGAAGAAATCAAAAGCTCTATGCATATAAAGTTCTTGCCTGTAATAAAGAATGTTCTCTTTACCAAGACTAACTTAAAGGTTGAATCACGACTACTGCTGCTAACTTTTTGCAACTTTTCCTTAAAAAGCACCTGATTTCCTTCAGACAAAAGTGCTGTTAAAAATAGGAGAATGAAATCCAACACAAAAGAGAGAGTAGAAGAAGATAGAAAGAAAAGAAACTGGTAAAAATCTAACAGCCCTGGAAAGAAAGTGATTTATAATGATATGTCATAGTTTAGAACAGCACATTTTCAACACTTTTCATCTCATTACACACATAAACTAATCACTAAAATTCTACAGCACACCAAAAAATATATATTATGTCCATTAGACAAAACAAAACAAAACCAAAAAAGGTATGATTTTGATTCATTCACACCAAATTGGTATCATTGTGTTGGCTGTTGTCATTTTTTCATTTGACAACCTAAGAAAAAAAGGTTAGTACCTCTAACCAAATAGTAAGGCATTGTATATTTGAAAAATTCTTACAGCACACCAATTGAAAATTGCTGAGTTGGAGAGAAGTCAAAGGAAGAACACAGGAAAGGATAAAGGTATAACTAGCAAAGAAGGAAACTAATATGAAGGAAAAAGAGATCAGGAGCTATACATTGTATATAGTCAAATATGAATCATTCACAAATTTGTACTTATACGCAAAATGGTAATGACTTCCCTCAACATGTTAGTGCACAAACCAACTCTTAAAATCAAGCTGATTGTTTGTTCTATTTTAGTGGAGACTTAAAATAATTGGGGTCCTGAGTAGGTCAGACAGATTCAAGGACAAAGCTAATAGCTGTGCAGATGGTGACAAGTGCTTAGATTTCAGATATCTTTTGAAGGTAGAAATACAAGGACTTGCTAATGTTTTTGATGGAAAGTATGAGAGAAAGAGAGAAGTCAAGGTTTTTGGGTTAAGCAACTAAATAGATAGTGGTACTGTTTATTGATATTTGGAAGGAATGGTGGAAGGACATTAAGGAGTCTCTCTCTCTCTCTCTCTCTCTCTCTCTCTCTCTCTCTCTCTCTCTCCCTCTCTCTCCATTTTTTTTATTGGACATATCTATTAAAGAGTCAAGCAAAGCTGTTGGATAGGCAGTTTTATATATGTCTGGAGTTTAGGAGAGAAGTCTAAATAGGATGCATATATCAGATATAAATGTAAAGCTATGCAATTGCAGAGATTACCAATGAAAGGGGAGAGCAAGGGGTTCCAACATTCAGAGGTCTGAAAGAAGAGGAGGAGTCAGGCAAAGAGATTGGAAATAGTTGCCTAGGAGCCAGGAGGGAAAGTGAGCAGTTACGATGTCCTGAATGAGAAAGTGGTCAACGATAGTAAATGCTGCTGGGAGATCAAGTAGGATGAGAATGGAGACTGAACCCCGTGCCTTTGTAAGATGTAGTCCACTGGCTATTTGTTGAGAATGGTTACAGTGGAATAATGAGGGCAAAATCTTAGCTGGAGCAAGTAGACAAAGAGAGACTAGGAGATGGAGCAGTGGAGGGAACAGCAAAGATATTGATTTCAGTTTTGTGGTGAAAAAGGACAAGTGTCAGAAAATGATGTAGAAGGTTTTGTGGGGTGAGTGAGGGTTTTTTAAAACTTTGATTTTGCCTTAATTGCTTTTATTTATATCCCAAAGGGGATTATAAAGGGGGAAAATTATGTTTTCATAAAGAAAAGTGGGTAATTCTAGGACTAAAATCTCTGAGAAGGTAAAAGAAACTGCAATCCAATGCCCAAGTGGAGATTGAACAGTTTGGTGGAAAAGAAATGTATCAATCACTTAAAGATAGGGAAAATCATTTCATTAGGAAAATGCAGCAAGCTTCTCTGCCATAGTTGATTGCCCATCTGAAGTGTGTACTCATAAACATTAATTAGGTCTGCTAGTACAACTGCATTATGTATTTCAAAAATGCTTGAAAGTTTAGTGCCAGTTATGGCTGGTCAAAGCAAGTCTCATTTAATACACTATCTTTGCTTGGGTTCCTCTCTAGCTGATATTAAGATCAAGATTCCAGGGCAAATAGTTTATCTGCAAGGTGATCCCAACAGGGAAGAGTAGGGAAATAGAGAAGGGAAGACTCCCAAGGGTGTTTTATCAATCCAGGTATCACAATGGGCAACTGAGCTTTAATCCTACTGGAAAACTAGACGATGGTATAGAACATGCTTCATAGTTATCATTGCCTGCAGGACTTTGGCTATATATACACCACATCCATTAATTATTGGTGGTGTATTGATCTCAAGAACTTTCAAATCCATGTTAGGTCTAGTTGTCTAGGATGTGGGCAAGAAGTGTGTTCCTTAAAGGGCAGGAAAAGCCTTCAAGCAAAGAGATGCAGGTGCTCAGAGTTAGAAGTGAAGCTGGATGGGCCAATGGAATACGGGTTGGATCTTGACAGTATCTGTTAAGATCCTTAGCCAAGAACAATGGTTATATTTTGGTTTGTTTCCTCCTGTTCCCCTGTCACAGAACTCAGAGCTGCGTGGGTTGCCAGCTGCTAAGATTGCTCTCCCAGCCTTTTCCTTCATGCTTAGTACTTGGAACCAGAATAAGAAGTCACCAGTGCAGTTTGCATGCATTATCTCATTTAATCCTCACACAATGCCTATCAAAGGCATTGTTGGCTTCCTTTCCCAGCAGAAGAAACCAACACTTAGAGCTTTGTCAAGATCACATCTTTAGTACATAATAAAGCTAGAGTATCAGAGCTCTCAGACTCCAAAGCCCGAGCTCTCAACCTGTGTTCTCAGATAACCAGATCCAAGTACCTCATATATCTGGTCCCTCACCTGTCCAGGAAAAAATTGATCAAGGCTTAATCTGGCAATCTCTTTGAAGGACAATTTGTTTGGAGAACACCCCACACAATATGCCTGGCTTAATTCAGTTATTTTATTTCTTAATTTGTGAGCAGACTTTTCCAAATGGAAAAATTATATGAAACAAAATGTTTGAAAAGCAACACTCTGTAATTGAGTCATTAAAAAGAAGAGTAATTAATAATGTATGGACTTTATTATACTTTCAGTCACTGGAAACTGTCAATGGAGAATTACAATTCTCTTCTGACAAATTCAGAGTCTTATAGGTGTCTCTGACAATGCATGCAGTTGTTCTAGCATTGTGTAAGTGGGAAATTGTTCTCTCATGGAAAATACAGTCTAAGGCCATGGGGCCACCATTGATATTCTGAAAGGGTTGTATTCCAAAGTTGAATGGGTGGAGAATATAGAGAATGGAATCTAAAATAAATCAGAAACATCCAGTCCATTAAAGATGGGTTGGTAAACACCTCCCCTGACCTCCTTTTGTCAATGCTGCATAATTTTTTCATGAAATCATTCCAGTATGCTCCTCTATACTAGTAAATTCTCTATTGATCTTTGTGGTCTGCTTAATTAAAAGGAAAGTTGGAATGTAAAAGCAGACAGCTTTTAGATCTTAGATCCACACCTTTCTCTTCTCTAAAAATACAAACACACTGCAACAATTGGATTCTGAAATTGACTCAGGTATTCTGGGCTTGGCGCCAAAGTCCATATGTGTGTAGTGAAGAATTCTGCACTTATTTGGGTGAGTGTATCAACAGGCAATAACTTTCCCAAGCCCTCTCTGGGAAAGAGTTTACAGACTACTTAGAAGGGCACAAAGAAACAATCTGCAATAAACATTTAAAGCTATGCAAGAGCCCTCAATATCCAAAGGCAGTCAATGTTGCCAGCAAAAATCATGGGTCCCCTCGCCTATGTGAGGCCTCCAGCTTGAAACCATAGAAGGTGTGACCACGGGACACACAGGGCCTTCAGGAGATCAGAAAAATAAAGGCCATAAAATGGGTGATGCTGAGAAAAATTTTACCCCTCTCAGGCTACTTTCATTCTGGCCTTGATGTTGTCACCTACAAGCTTTCAGCATGAAAAAAAAAACACTGTTTTTTTTGTTTTGTTTTGTTTTAAAGTGAGTTCTATAGGGAGATATTGTGCCAGCACTCAAATTCATTAAAATTGCATTAATATCCACTTATAGAGTTGCCATTTATTTGTTGCATAACATATTCTGTTAACACTGGAGAAAGAGATACATGAGATTTTTTTCCTTTGGTATCAGAAATTTTTTCTAGGTTGGATAGATATGGTCTTTTTAGGCCACCATATCACCTCCTTACCATCCCTGTAGTTAAGAGGCCACAGGGGCTGGCTGTTGTACATCCCTTGAGGGGTCCAATATTGGAGAGGGTGCAGGCTGGGCTGAGGGACACCCCCCTGACCCCGTGCATGAATTTCATGCACTGGGCCTCTAGTAAAGAAATAATATGCAAGTTGACCCTCACATCCTCACAATATGACTGCCCCAAGTCATCACAAGATGGCCCCCAGAAGATGGCCACCCCACTTCATCATAAGGTGGCCACTCCAATGTTGTCACAAGATGGCTTCTATAAGATGGCCACCCCCCACATTGTCACAAGATGGGTGGAGTGGGATGGCAGGGGATAGCAGTGACCAGGCCTGCAGGAAAGGACTGTTGGGGCCATCAGGCTGGCCAGGAAGCAGTTAAGCATTAATCAGGCTGGCAGGGGAGTGGTTAGGGGGTTATCAGGCTGGCAGGCAGAAGCAGTTAGGGACAATCAGGCAGGCAGGCAGGCAGGAGAGTTGTTAGGAGCCAGGAGTCTCGGATTGTGAGAGGGATGGCTCTCATAGTACAGTCTGGCTGAGGACACTTACCCACCCACCTACCCCCAGTGCAATAATTTTGTGCATCAGGCTTCTAGTTATGATTATAAAAGGGATTGTTGGGAATTATGTGTAATATCTTTGTAGCCATCAAGCAGGATACACAAATGATATTTTGTTCTCTTTGCTTCAGATTGGATATATTTTAAGGCCCTTTTTGCTACAGTTTCTTTCCTGTCTTCTCTCTCTTCTAACTTATATGTTGAAAAGGCAGGCCACCTGTTTTGTAGAGTTTTCCAGTATAGATTTTTTTCTTCTGGCTCCATTGTGTAATTTAACATGTCCTCTCTTCTGTTTGTTTTCTATAAATTGGTAGTTATATCTAGAAAATTTATCTAATTTAGGTTGAATTTTTTAGGGGATGAAAAATGCTAAGCTACTTCGTAAGTACATATAAGAGACACAGGACTAGTGATTTTCTGTGTGCGTGTGTGTGTGTGTGTGTGTGTGTGTGAAATGTTGGAAACATTGGATAAGCATTGCCTAGATCCTTTAATTCATTAGGTTTGCAGAGTGGTGACTACCTTATTCTTTCATTTCTCTTTCACTTATTAAAGGAATGATTCTTTCTTTTTTTAAATAGATTTTATTGATTTCAGAGCAGAAGGGAGGAAGAGATGGAGATAGAAACGTCAATGATGAGAGAGAAAATCATTGACTGGCTGCCTCTTGCAGGCTCCCTGCTGGGGAGCAAACCAGCAACCCTGGAATGTGTCCTGAGGAGTAATCAAACTGTGACCACCTGCTTCATAGATTGACACTCAACCACTGAGCTCCACCAGCCAGGCAGGAATGTTTCCTTCGATAAAGGGAAGCTTCCCTGCATCTAATCTTTGGGTGCCAGCTCTAGCATGTGTTTTTCAAAGCAATAGCAACACATTCCCTATCTCATGCCCATCTCAATAGACTGTGCACTGAAAGAAAAGAAAAGCAGAATTTATTTTTTCTCTATTTCTGCTGTTATGATATAATATTAAACATAATAAAATTAAAAAAATAATATAATAAGTCATCTGATGGCTAGGACACTTTTCACTGTTGTTTCAAACTGAATTTCCCTGATTACTAATGAGGGTAAGTGTTTTTCTCAAGTGTTTACTGGCCAGCAGACATTGTACTCGCTTCTGGTTTTCTGTTATTGAGGACCAGAAGTATCAGATTCCAAGGCAAGGGAAGGAGGGGCAAAGGTTGTGGTGCTGCACACTGCTGCAGGTCACCTTCACCTCACTGCAGAGAACACTGTAGGGACAAGAGTGTTTCCCATATGAGAAACACTCGGTTGGTCAGGTGACATGACAGGAAAAAGATGCTAGAAAACCACTAGCCTGGAGGTGAAAAGGTGACGGTAAGGAGTCTCACCATCTGTGAGAGGAGATCTGAGCTTCAAAGCAGCCTGAAGAAATAAACCTGAGAGAGTTTGCACATGTGCGTGCTATGTTGGGTTCAGTAAGAAATTAAAGAGAACAGGTGGTTTAGAAGAGGGAAGGTTATGGCAAGAAAAATAGCGGCAAGCACAGCCTGCAGATGCCTAATAACTGGGGCCTCAAATGCCCACAGGCACCCAGCAGACAGGAACAATGGAAGGAGTGGACCTCATGCCCCACAGAGTGGAAGGGGTGGGAGCTGTGGCCACCTGGAGATGTCCCATCCCATCAGCTGTAAGATTCCGTTTTTGTCCAGTATTGTCTGAATTCTTGAGAGTTGGAAATCTAGATTTTACATAGAATCTCCTGATTTTTAAATTCACTTATTTTGCTTTGTTTTGTCTTAACATTGTGCCTGCCAAACAAAATACATACAGCCACATTCAGCCCTCTTGGGTCTTCAGGTTGCTATCATTGCATCAGAGAGTTGGACTCTCTCTGGGGGGCAACAAAATATCCTTTAGTCTTGGGCCTCGGGACTGCTCCTAGTTCCTCTGGCCCACATAGACATATATGTTCACAGTCATTGGTTAAGAAGTTAGTATTTCCATTTCATGTGCCTTCAAATACAATCAATTTTTTTTTCCACATGGACATGACTGAGCAAGTTTCACCATTATCGTTGGATTAGGATTTTTATAGCATTCAGCAGAGGTGACCAAAGTGCTAATGTGTGTGTGTGTGTGTGTGTGTGTGTGTGTGTGTGTGTGTGTTGGAACATAAGGCCACTGAGGTAGCTTTAGAAAAATAAATAAATTTGTACTTTGTCCTGAAACTGTACATATAGATATATGAGACATAACATATTATAAAACTTCATTCACTTGAAGATGTTGCAGTGCATTATAATGAAATGCCACATTTCCTGTAGTGCCATACTACTCATAAATCTTTGTATGAAAAGACATACTTCTCAAACACCTGAAGCATTGTATATGATGAATGAATAAGAGGGATATGTATACTACATGTTTCCAAATGTCTGCAGGGCTGCCATGTGATAGAGAGCATTTACTTATTCTGCATATATATCCCTTAAAAGTACAAAATTTTGGGAAGAAGTAGCTGAGAAAGAGATAAAATCTTGGTGTAGTACAAGTAAAATCTCATAGCAGTACTTCTTGAATACAAGAACACATTGCTTCAGCAACCAGTGAGTTTTCTGCCACTGAAAGCATTCAGGTGATGTGCATCACAATATGGGAACAGAAAATGGTAGCATCTGGGTCACACATTAGATAACATATAAGCTCCCTTTCAATCCTTAATTTTAAAGATTCTATAAAATTTAAATCCATAAACAAAGGGGGAAATATCCCAGTAAAATTAATAAAGAAGTAGGAATTAAAAAAAATACAGATGGATCAAAAGATTGCATCATGAGAAAAAATAGTAAATCAAAGTAAAGTGATATAAAGCATGTTTAAAAATATTCAGCAAGACTCATTATTTCAGTTATATTACTTAATATACTTCATACTAATGCTGTAGTGTTTTATAATTATAATCAGTTATATAGCTTAAGGTCTCTGGGGTTAAGTGACTTCCCTAAGGTCATAAAGAAGCATTTTAATCAACAAATTAGAAGCCAAAGTTTTGACTCTGAGCTGCATTCCTTTTATTTGCATATGAATTACCACATAATCCAAATCACAAGTATAATAGGGTGACTTTATTTATCAATCAAAACACATGGCAGAAGCTAATATTGGGTAAATAAATGATAGGATAAGTGGAACAAATATTTATTAAATACTCTTCCCACTCTAGGTCATATGCTGGACCTTTTACATCCCATCTCATTTTATTCTCAGTCACACCTGGGAACAGAGTTTATTGGCCAGAATGGGTGCAAGCCCAGGTAAATTTGGGAATACTTTATCCCCTAAACAAAATAATTGTCTTTCTTGTTTCTGGGCTCTTGGTTCTTCTTCATTTACCCCTGCAGCCCTGGCCATGTGGACTCCACAGACAATGGACTTATCGACTGAAGAGGGAAAGACAAACTAAGCTAGCCTGATGAGGTATTGGCCTGCTCCAACATGAAGTGGAAACTCTGGACACTGCCTCTACTTTAGTGCTATTAAAACCACAGCTACTCTTCTTTTATGAAGGGACTGGGGGAGAGGGAACTTGGGAACTCAGGGATTTAATTTCATGCAAATAAAAATCACTCATTCTCCCACGAAAGTCAGAAAATTATTTTTTCTTGGGATCTCACAAGAATTATAGGCTCATGAGCAACAGGTGGGAACTAGGACCTCTCCCTCCCATAGGTAACAATAGGGAAAAAGCAAAGGTCAACCAGCTGATATGCCATATTGCCATCACCAGGAACTTGTTATTTTTCACCTCTCCTCTCTTGGGTTTAGATGGGTTTTTCACATTGAAAACTTTATGGAGCAACATTTAACTTAATTTGCCTTTATGTCAGAAATCTTGGAGAAGGAAGTGAAAAAGGCTAGCTGATGGAATTTGCCAGCATTAGTGACTCCCAGGGAGCTGAATTCACAACTTCATTTGCAATACAAAGCTCACTTAATTAATTTGGCTGCCTGGAATGCCCTTTCTTTTTCTTCTCAGATTGCTTCTTCATTCTGCTGCCCTATCTCCCCAGCAGCATCCAAAGCATTATACATCTAGCCATGATGATTTATATTTCATTTTTTTAATTTTATTACAAATACATTTTATAAATCAGTCTTTCTAATTATACTCTGTAGAGATAGAATATTATTATTTTTAATTTTAATTTTTAGCATCTGGCTCAGCACCTAGGAATGGAAATGAATGAGTGAATGAATGGATGGATGGTTGGATGCATCTAATGCAGTATGATCTCAGAAACTTCAACCTACTCAAATCACAGCCCTTTCATTTGCACAGTGAGGCTGGAAAAAGTTAAATGTGATAACCAAGTAGATGAGACCTGTGTTTGTAATGCTGCTTGTATCCTCTAGTACTTCCTGCAATGAATGAACTCCAGTAATTTCACAGCTTTCTGGCATCTTTAATAGCCTTTCAGTACCTTCATTTTAATGGCTCAAAGGAAATTGTTACAATGTTTGCAATGAATGCAAATTATGGATCAATAACCCTGAGTGTCTCATAAAGAACCCCACTAAACAGTTATTGTATCTATACAATAGCATCTCCTATGAAATCCCAATGAGCCAGCTTTAAAAACAAACAAACAAACAAAACAAAACAAAAAAACTTCTTGCCCAAGTCTGCAGCGCGTAATTTTATAAATAACTCAACTGGCTTTTATCCACACCTCCCCTATCAACACCTGGCATAAAGGAAGAAAAATAAGAATATACAAAATGAGTCTTATAAAGACAGACATTCCAAGCTAAATAATGCTTATTTCAACTAGATAGTGAAGACTTCTGTTTTAATATGTTCTGCCCTACTTCCTGCAGGGAGAAAATTATAGCCTTTGGGATAAATACCAAGCAAAGGCATTATTTGAAAATATGTTACATATATTTTGAAATAACACCTTGCCCTGATTTTATATTTCAAAGTTTACAAAACCCTTTCATATCTGTATTATTTCACATCATCGCACAAATAGCCCTGTGAAGCTGAGTTCTTGTTATCATTGTCATGTTACATATAAGCAAAGAGATTCAAACAATTCCTGTCTCAGAGTATATTATCACCCTCTTCCAAAGAGCTCAGGTTCAAAACCTGCAAATCCTGTCTTTTCCCTCTTATTTGACATCAAATCAGTTATCTGTACTAAATTGCTTTAATGTTTCTTTTTTCTATCCCAATCGCTATAGCCTTAGACTTTTGTCTTGCCCAGTACCTAGCACATAGCAAGGCATTCAGTGATTATCTCTTGAGGGAGTAAGAGAGGGAATAAGCCAGTGAGTGAGTGAGTGACTGGATCCTTTAAAACTGTGGTTTTGCCTCTAGTTTCAAAATTTTTCACACAAATCTCCTTGTGACCACAAGAGTGATCTTTTTTGGGATACACACTTGATGTATTTCATTCCTCTGGTCAATATCTGCAATTGGACAGAAAGAAAAAAATAATAAAACCCCATTGATTGACTGAAAGGGCTTTTTAAGACCTGCTTCTGATTAACTGTTCAGTCCATCTCTTGCCACTTCCCATCCTCTTCGGAATTGTTGCACATTGAATAGGTAACCACTCCAGCCCCTACATGCACCCTGTCCTCATGCCTCCTCCCAGGCTGTCTGGAGTGAGAGGAAGACAAGCACCATTCCAAGTTACTTCTTTCCAAGCTTTCCAAGGAAACATGCAAACCTAGAAGACCCACCCTTGGGAAAGCATCGACTTTGAATACATTCTATTTTTGTATTATACATGATTTCCTATGTGATTACTTCACTCTACATTTAAAATTCCTGGAGGCTTGTCTTCTATATGAAATCCTTTTGTTACTACCAACAGAGTGCCTAATATATCATAAACATGAAACTCATCTGAAAGTGAGTAGGAAAAGAATGAATGAATAAGATCCAGCCAATCAAAGCACAATGTTCTCTCTACCTAGCTTCGTGGATTAGTTCTCAAATGGATAGTGGGCCTGAGTAGGACCCATCAGTGTCTTCACTTTGGCTTTAGTCAAAAGTATTAAAAGCAGCCAAAACCGGTTTGTCTCAGTGGATAGAGCATAGGCCTGCAGACTGAAAGGCCTCAGATTCATTTCTGGTCAAGGGCATGTACCTTAGTTGTGGGCATATCCCCAGTAGGGGGTGTGCAAGAGGCAGCTGATCTATGATTCTCTCTCATAGGTGTTTCTAACTCTCTATTTCTCTCTCTTCCTCTCTGTAAAAAAATCAATTATTTATACATTTATTTTTAAAGTATTAAAAACAGTCTCTGTCTCCTTCCAGGATCACTGGCTATCAAGATCAAAGAGCCTGGAGCTGCCATTCTGCCCACCATGTGGAGAGAGCTTGACTGACAATTAAGCTAGCACCGAGGAAGCAAAACTGAGACACAGAGAGACTAATTACAGATGGCCTTGTGCAGGCAACTTGTTCCTGTAGCCTTGCCAGAAGTCCTTGACATTTTAATCACATGAGCCAACACAGTCTCTTTTTCTCCTTTTTAAATATGTTTTCATTGATTTCAGAGAGAGGAAAGAATAAGAAGAAGAAGAAGAAGAAGAAGAAGAAGAAGAAGAAGAAGAAGAAGAAGAAGAAGAAGAAGAAGAAAGAGAGAGAGAGAGAGAGAATTGATGAGAGAAAAACATCAATAGGCTGCTTCCTGCATGCCCCCTACTGGGGATCGAATCTGTAACCTGACATGTGCCCTAACCAAGAATTGAACCAGTGACCACCCAGTGCATGGACCAATGCTCAACCACTGAGCCACACCTGCTGGCCCTTTTTCTTCTCTTAAGCTACTTTCAGTTGGAATTCAGTTTTACAACAACAATAAAAAAGCTCTGTTTAATACAGAGCTCAAATAAAAATTATTAAGCAAAAGAGAAAATCACCCCAGGTCACCCAACTCCATTAAAAGAGGCATTTTTATCCCAAACCATTATCTATTTTAACAGAATACTCCTGGTCTTTCATTTCCTAAAATGAAATCTTGAATGAGCTTTCTGAACACTTCAAACAACTCAAAGAAATACAGTCAGAAGAACTGTAATTTAAAATGGCAAACAGCTACTGAATTTAAAAGGCATCATTGCATATTTTATAATAAAGCACATTGAATGGAACAGAATTAATGAATGAGTTCTTTAACTGTTTAAAACTTAGGCAAGAACAAGAAACTGTTCAGAGAAAGTAAGCAAGAGGAGCAAAGAGAACCATGGGCCCCTTCTGATCTCTTGGGTGACTTCCTATCTCAGCTTTCTGCTTCTACTGAAGACCACACTGTCTATCACTAGTAGAGAGGGAATGGAAATTTATGTCCATCATAAAATGCTGCCCAATAGGTACTTTTATGAGATTTATATACATACATTAAGTCACTCTGTCCTTTGACATGTACCTCCAATAAACCTCGTGGTTCTCCCTCATCATTTCATGCCAAATGAAAAGTGGTAATATTACCAGATTTGTAGTTAATTATCATGAAATATGACTCCTAATGATTTAACATCTTTGTTAAGAAGCCATAGTAACACAGTGCTGGAAAACATCATTAAACCTATCATTTATCCATGACATTTACATTTTGTTCACAATCAAGAAAAAGCTAATTGACAAAGCACATCTATATAATATTTATTGAGAATCCCCCCTCTCTCTGACAGTTTAGCACATTAAACTTTTATTTATAGGCTCTATCATTTTTATCCTTTTTAATGACCTTGAAAATGACTCATATTTCCTTATCTTTATAATAAATTTATGGGAATATAATCCTCCCTCAACATCAAACTTTTAAAGGGAGTTGCTTCACATTCTGTTTCCCTGATGAGCAAACATGTTGTATGAGAATTCCATGGAACTATTACAAATCATGGCTAGGGAAATGTCAAAGAGCTTCTCTTTGACTAAACAGAAAATGTTTTTAGGGAGGGCTCCCTGTTGTTCTCTCTTCTCTAAATCACCAAGCCATGTTCACCCTCAAAAAGATTTCTGTATTCTACAAATCTATTGTTTAAGTTTAACATTAGCATTATCTTCTGAATGATACAAAATATTGCAGATTCAATGGGCCATCAGGGTCCAGATTTTTTAAAAAAAAAGAAATAAAAAAGAAAACTTTCATTCAATTGTAGATAGATCTATTCAAATTAGTCCACAGGAATCTGATGAATTTTGTCTACCTGGATAGAATAGAATGAAGCCTTACTTAAGATCCTATGTAACATAGTACCTCTTTCTCTCTATTACTTACTCAGTCTGTTTTATGTCTTCACTGTCCACATCTCCACTTGATTGATATATAACCTAAGCTACCTTTATTTCTATGTTTGCTGTATTCCTCCCCTCCCAGTGAGAATGTAAGTTCCCTGAGGGTAGGGTCTTTATCTTGGAGTACATTTCCAGATCCTAGAACACAGCCTGGCACATAATCAGCATTCAATAAATATTTACAGAGTAAAAATATGATCTAATAAAATTGGAGAATCATGGTGTTAGTTTCCAGTTATTTCTTTATTCAGAAGCATGGTTTAGTAACTTCATGGTAATTCTATTCTAACCTAAGTACCTCACAGTATAGTAAGAGGCTCAACAAACTACTAATTAAATTTTTAATTTAATGTTCATTCCCTTTTCAATCCAGAAGCCTTACACGCTCTCTTCTCAAAAAACCTTTGGAAAACTTCTCCCCATCCTTCATTCTGATGAATTCTTTGCCATCTGTTCCCTCCCACCTTAGCATTTAAAAATGTAGCTGAATTTAACTTTTTTTAAAAAGTAAGAAAGCCTCCTTCTCTTTTATGCATGTGAGAAGGGTGAAGATGGGGTGGATATTGTGCTGGAAATAGACTTAGGGGGTTCAGGAAAGAGGTACTAGTGAATACCTTCTTATTAAACATGCATCTTAAAGCTCCTTAAAAATAAAGAGTGAAAGACAACTAAGTCTCATGAAGGAAATCTTTGCTTTTCTAATCAGAACAGATTGACAAATTAAAAACATCACTATATATGAACTATGTTGAAATCCAGTAAGGCAGTGAAACAACCACCCTTAAAGTCATTTGATATGAATAAGGATGACTAGGTCTTTGGCTAAATAATTAAAACCAATACAGGTTCCAGGTGAGGATGTGTTAATGAGAGGAGATACATACACTTCAATGAGTTCTAGAAAAATGTCATTAGTATACTTTGAATCCATAATCAATATCAAACTGTCCAGCAAAGTTCACCATTGAGCTGGAAATACAATACTGAGACATAATTTTTAAAAATTCAAACTCATACAAAGTTGACACATACCAAAGATGTTCTTAATTAATTACTGAGAGAAATAACATGATCGTAAGCTGGTTAAAGAAGAGAGTGATTATACAATGGCATTTAGCATTATGAAATTAAATTGCTAGTATATATACAAAACTGGATGTTGCTCCAATAAATAATTATACACTAACATTTGAGATTATCTTTTCTACCAGATGAATTTCATTTTTTAATTTCTATTGCATAAAAATCATTTGTATCAATTTCAATTTTCTGCAAGCTAATATTTCCTTCAGAAAGATTTAAAATATTGACATAAAAAGAAAATAGTAAAATAGATACTCATAGAGAATGAAATTATCTTTTGGTGTGCTTTTTAGATGATAACCTGCTATGATACTGGAAGACCATCTAGTCATTCTTTTAACTATATAAAAGTTTTGAATACTTTATTTTAATAAGTCACAAAAATAAAAGAAATGGGCAAAATCTGCTGATTAAGATACATGTTCTACTAGGTATACATACATAAGAAAATCTATACCATCTGCCATCAGCAAGCCAATCTTAAAATATGACAGACCAGGCTATATTTTTATTTAATCATTATAAAAAGTAATCACAACCACAATATTTTAAATATGAACATAATATCTATAATTTATAGAATAATGGCTTTGTGATATATAGTATAAAATTATAAGAATGTTAGTTATGGGTCTTAATGTGCCCAAGGTCCTAGAGCCAGTGGTGCAGTTATTAAGCCACTAACTACAAATTGATATATATAGCTATATATATAAATATATATAGCTATATCAATATTGATTATTGATAATGTCTCTAAATATCCTGCTAAGATTACATATAGAGATATGTAGAGATCAAATATTTACTTAGAATTGCTTTAAAATAATCCAGGACTTGAAAAAACATGGGAAATGGTATAAAAAACCATTTAGGCTGTAAGATAATCATTGAAGCTATGAATGGATACATGGGAGTTGTTATTCTGTTTCTACTTGTTTGTACACTTGAAATTTTTTATAATAAAATCTTTAAAAAATCACAAAGTTGTATACAGATAAATTAAACAAATAATGTAATAAACTAACCCCCCTTCTCTTTGTATTGAGATGTAATTGACAATAAACATTATGTAAGTTTAAGGTGTGCAAGTTTGTGATTTTATACATTCATGCACTGGAGGGGAGTCTCTCAGCCTGGCCTGCCCCCTCTCACAGTCTGGGAGCTCTCAGGGACAGGAGCCAATCTGGAGACAGGGAAAGGGATGTCCCATCACACCTCTGCTGCTGCCACTGCTGGCAGCACAAGCCTCAGGCTGGCCCTTGGTGGCTGGGCAGCTGCCATCCAAGGCTTGTCTGAGCCTTGGGCCAGTCCTGGGTGGCTGGGGGCTGACGGGATGGGGGGAATCTAGAGGTAGGCATGCAGAGCAGATAGGCCTGCCTGGAGACAACCCTAGCCTTGCCATGTGCCTGCCACCACAGTGAGGCTGAGGGGACTGGGTACCACCATGTTGTGGCTGTGGGTGCCACCACCTTTGAGGGTGGGTCAGTCAATTAGTATATTTCCTCCTTATAGGCTGTGGGTGCAGCCATCTTTGAATGTGGGGCAGTCAATTAGCATATTCTCTCTTTATGAGATATGCTATATATAGAAATAATAAGACTGGTTTATCACTTTAGTTACATAGTGTGTGTTTATGTAGGTACAGTTAGAGCTTTTAAAATTTGCTAATTTAGCAACTTTCATATATAATACAATATTGTTAACTATGATCACCATGCAGTACATTACATCCACAGAAATTAATTATTTTATAACTGGAAGTTTGTGCCCTTTAACCACCTTCACTCCTATCAACCACCAATTGGTTCACTGTTTCTCTGAGTTAATGATGTCCCACAAATCCTTTAAGCTATCTTCATTCATTTTCATTCCTTTTGCTTCTATAGATGAATGATTTCAAATTACCCATCTTTCAATACACTGATTCTTTCTTCTGTTGGTCATATCTGCTGTTGAAGTTTTCTTTTGAATTATTTAGTCCAGTCAGTGTATTTTTCAGATCTAGAATGTTTTTGTGGATTCTATTTCTATGTTGAACTTCTCATTGAGTTCTTGAACTGTTTTTTTTTTTTTTTTCTAATTTCATTTAGTTGTGTGTTTGTGTAGTTCACTCAACTTCTATAAGAGAATCATTCAAAATTCTCTGAGAGGGTTCACGGGTCTCCATCTCTTTAGGGTCAGTTGTGGGAACTTCATTACTTTTCTCTGTTCCTGTCATATTCACCTAATTCTTTGTGATCCTTTATTCCTTGCATTGGCATCTGTACCTTTAAGTAAGTGGTATCCTTTCAGAGATGTTAAGAGTTTTGCTTTGGCATGAAAAGACTGTCAACAATAGTTCATCTTAGAGCACTGGACCTGTCATCCAGTAGCATCCACAGGCAGGTGAGTATTGCTGTTGGAGTGTCTGGTTAGGCAAGGCCACTGCCTGTGCTCTGAGGTCAGGGAATATGCTGCTGGCTGGGCTCTGAGGTAGGAAGGAGCTGCTGAGTGAGCTCCCTGAGTGGGCAGGGGTGTTGGCTGTGCTAAGCAGCCAAATGGGGCCACTAGCTGACCCTTGCAATCACTCCTGGACCACTGAGGTCTCAGCTGTGTTCCCTGAATGGATGGTCTCACTGACCATACTCCATGTTAAATGTATCTGACAACAAGCTATAGTAGTACTGAGCCTTTCTCCCCTTCAGGCCTGGGCCCTCCCAACTGCCCTCCCCTCAGGCCTGGTCACCCCCAACCTCCCTATCCTTCAGGCCTGGTAACCCTCAACTTCCCTCTCCTTCAGGCCTGGTCACCCCCAATTGCCCACCCCTGGAGGACTAGACCATCTTCCCCCAACTGGTGGGGTAACAGGCTGGAATCTGTGATGAAGGAGGCCACTGAATGTGCTCCATTCTGGTTGGGAGAGGCCTCCAGCTATATTATGGGTGGACAGAGACTGTGCTGCATGTTTGAGCAGGTTTGATGTCCAGGCTCCTTTGTCAGGTGGAGATATAAGTGATTCAACAGGGTCATTGGCTGGGCTTCCTGCCTGTGAATGCTACATGCTGTGTTCACCAGGGCAGGGACTTAGGATGGGCTCCACTCTGAGGCAGGGTTGCAGACTGAATGCCACAGCTGGGCTCCAAGCATGTCCCCTGTCACTGCTCAGGATCCCTAGTTATGTCATGGGGCCAGAGGCAGTTAGTAGGACTGCTGGTTGGATTCTGCCCAAAAGATGCTGTAGAGCTCCACAGCTGCCTAGGTTTTCTGACCAGGCTTTCAGGTTTGCAGGACTGGAGGCTATACTGAGCAGCCAGTTAGGGCTGTACATTTGCTTCTTGGGCCAGAAAGGGCCATACAAAGGCTGCATACTACTATAGCTTGTTGTCTGGGGACCTGAATCAGACAGAACTTCAAACTGAGCTCCCTGGCAAAATGGCCAGGTCAGAACCACTGGCTGTGATCTCTGCTCTGCTACTTGTGGTTTCCCCACCACCACCACCAGCCACCCTGGGATGCCCATAAGGTAAAACCTGAATGGGCATTTTAGGGAGTCTTTCGATGCTTAGGCAGTGGGATGGCCACCTGAGACTCTCTGGAACCATAGGCCCAGAGCACTCTCAATGTATCAGTGAGCTAGCCTGGAGGATGGGTGACACAGAGATGAAATATAGAAAATATCAAAGCTGCCTTATATGAGTATGCCTCACTTTTTGAGAAAACAAACTTTGCTCAATATTTAAGTTAGCTAACTTCGGATGTTACTTGCAGTCAAAAGCATTCCTAATCATTTCAATTATGTTCTTTTTTTTTGGTGATATATGTGTTATAAAAAACAGCATCAACGTGTTTGCTAAAGGCAAGATGAATTACAGCAACCAGCCCACTAGAAGGCTCTTAACTTGATCAGATAAGAAATAAAATCAGACTCTAGGGTTTCTTTTTCTCTTCAGGCACATTTCTGCTTCCCATCACTTCTTTTTCACACATTCCTCTCCCTAAGTTCACCTGCTCTGTTTCCATATTTCCTCATATGAGTATTCCTCAAGATCTACTGAAATAAGAGCTTAGCCATACTCAGCCAGTTGTGTTTGTCCTTGGCACCCATTCCATTATGGTTACAAAATGGTTGCCATAGTGTCTGGCATCTTAAGAACATACTATGCTATCTAGTGGTAGAGGGAAATTATTTCTTCCTATGTGGTTAATTATTAAAAGCAAGTAACCATTTCTCTGAGGTCCTTGCATAGTTCTCTAGAGTCTCATTGGGAAAATTTGGATCAAAAATCTACTTCCAGTGCATTTACCAGCAAAATTAATGAGGTCTGCTTAAGTGGAGGTTGCCTAATGGAATTTGAACTTTCAGTAATGTGGTGTGGGTGCACAGTTAGAAAGAATGGCTGCTAAGTAGGTTCCTATAACCTGGACCAGTCTTCCTCTAACTCTATTTTTTAGAATTTCTGTGGTCTTCTTAAAATTCAAGTTTTAGTTCAGAAGGTCTAAATCGGGGCCCGAGATTCTGCATTACAACAAGCTCTCCAGTGACCTGATGCTGCAGTTTCCACAGACAGTGATTTCTGTATAGGATCTAGACTCCCAAGGACCAAATGGAGGATAGACTGGCATGAGGGAATCTAACCAGACTAAAATTTCTAACTGTGTGACCTTGGGTATATTAATTACCTAAAATCTCTAAACCCCATAGGAAAGAAGAAGGGAGAGAGAGAGGGAGGAAGGAAGGAAGGGGGGGAGAAAGGAAAAAAGAAAAGGAAGGAAGGAAGGAAGGGAGGGAGGGAGGGAAGGAGGAAGGGAGGGAGGGAGAGAGGGAGGGAGGGAGGGAGGGAGGAAAGAAGGACATAAGGAAGGGGAGGAGGAAGAGAGAGAGGGAAATAAACCAGACAATGGGAATCTCTAAAACACCTAGATTTCTACTCACTTTTGTGATTTGTCAAGGTCACTCTTTAGTGACAAATGAGGTAGCCGGGAAGAAATAAACAGGATGGTGGTTATTAAGTACATTTGGTAGAAAAAATAAATAAACTGTAGTATAAAAGCTGGGTAATGGTGACAAATGCATATGTATGACAGAATAAAGACCCCAGGGTCCCAGTGGTGGCAAGCTGTGCTGAAACAGCACAGTGATGTTATAGTTAGAAAGCTCGCCCTGCCTTTGGGACGCCTAACAATGCATACATTATGCCCATGCTACAGAGTTCTGAAGAATAAAGATTTTAGCCCCTGCCTTTTACCCAGAAGGGAACTGTAACAATTTAGGGAAAGGTCATGAGGAAAGAATAGAAGAGAATTGACTAAAAGGCCACCTCACCCAACTTCATGGCAGGAGATGGATGACTTTACTTGAGGAGAGGACAATGTGCTGGTTCCCATCTTGACAAATCAGACAGAAAAAGTGAACAGGAATCAATGATAAGCAGCATGGGCATAGAACAAAACCTTGGCAGAGAACCTGAGTATAAAGTTTTCAGGCCTGCTTCTGAATTGCCCCCTTTCTTTGGGTACTTGACTTAGCTTCTCGGTCTTAAGTTCCTTGTCTATAAAATGAAAGAAACACCCCCTTCCTTTTAGAGCTTAATAATGTTGGAGATAATCAGAAAATAAATCTGCCAAGAGTACATGCTTAAAAAAGAGGAACTCATATTGTAATAAACCATGATAAAAGGTTTAAGTTACTGTAGGAATTTCCAGTGCTGCACATGTAACAGGTGTCTGTCAAGAGCTACTGAAATAATAACAGTGGTGAGTGTGTACTTGACAAACAAGCACCACATGGAGGTCTATTACCTCACCTATCCTACCACCCCCACAATATGGGTGATATGGAAATGTGTTATTAACTGTTGTAGGAGGGGTGATTTTCTACAAACACTGATCATTTCCCTTGTCCTGCCCCTCCAACCTAACCAACCTTCCTTCTCCACCTTCCCTGTAAGGAAAGGGGAGTATCTGGGCTTCTTTCAAATAGAATTCTAACATTTCACACAAGTCATTCCCTCAGTCTTCATCAAGCATCATGTTCAGCCAAGTAAAATAGTGAAAACTATTCCAAATACTTTCACTATGGGCCCTTGCCTTGGACTTTGCTTTGCATGCATGTCAGTGCTTTGTTCATTTTTTGGAAATGTAATATGGTTGTCCAGTGTGTCCTGTATTCTTCTTGCCTTCTGGCTACATTCATTTCTGGGCACTTGAAATGCATTTAAAACAAGTCAATATCTGGGGTCAGGTTGGATTTTGTTTCCTTCAATGAAAATGAAGGGAGTTTAAGTTTATTTCCTAAAACTTGCAATCAGTAGTTAGTGGAAGCTTACTTTTTCTTCAAAGACAAGATCTATGAGGGACTTTTATGTGCCTTCTGCCCATCCAGTGTTGCTCAGTGGTTGAGAATAGACATAGGAACCAAGAGGTCATGGTTTAATTCCCAGTCAGGGCACATGTATGGGTTGCAGGCTTTATTCCCAATAGGGGCTATGTAGGAGGCAGCCTATCAATGGTTCTTCTCATCATTGATGTTTATATTTCTCTCTTTCTCTCCTGTCCTCTCTGAAATCAATATAAATGTATTTTAAAAATAAATAAACATAATATATTTTCATATGTGTCATCATGGCCTTAGTTTGAGGCCTTCCTGCAGTGTGGAAAACTTCTAAATAAAGTGTAGAGACATGCAGGTGGAGAAAGGTCAAGACATTTTGACTCCTCAGTGCTGCCTTTTAACACCTGTCCAGATAACCTTTGAGGAGGCCTCTCAGAAAACCTCTGAGATGTTCAAGGTACTCTTTGCAGCCATGATGACTGCTAACATGGACTTTCAGCTATTCCCAGGCTGGGAAGTTAGGGCTTTAACCTGATTATAAAGAACACCAATTTTATGGCCAAAGTAGAGTCATCGTTCAACGAGAAGCCCAGTGCACAAAATCTGTGCCCCAGCCGCAATGAGCACTGCCATCTTTGCAACAGAATTACAGTTAATTTGTATATTACCTTTTAATTACATATAAGTATTACATAACAATTTCTAATGCATGCCAGTCAATAATAGGACAATGCAGAACTATTTTTGAAATTTAGTAATTTGAACAAATAAGTAAACAGAAAACTTAAAATATAACTTTACTTATCATAATAACACTCCTACTGGGACTTATTCATTTGACATCTCTGAGAACATTCTTATATTGGGGTGATTTAGGAATAGTTTCATATACAGGCAATAATTCATAATAATGATGGTATTAATGATAATGCTAAGCACAATAACATTTATTGAGAATTTTCTGTGTGAACACGAGTGATCAGAGCTGATAGCTATTATATCATTAAAGCTTTTTTAACATAGTGAAAATACACTGACAAATTCTAGGCTAAGGGTCTACATTAGGATAATAAAATTTTCTTCATATTTAAATATAGTAATATCTACAGGGAATTCATACATCTTAACAAAAGGAAGATAAACAATCCAATCAAAAAATAGGCAAAGCACCTAAATAGACATTTTTGAAAGAGGACATTCAGAAAGCCAAGAGACATATGAAAACAGGCTCAAAGTCACTAATTATCTGAGATATGCAAATAAAAACAACAATGAAGTACCACCTCATACTTCTCAGAATGGCTATCACCAACAAATCAACAAACAACAAGTACTGAAGAGGATGTAGAGAAAAAGGAACCCTCCTTCATAGCTGGTGAGAATGTAGTCTGGTGCAGCCACTGTGGAAAAACAGTATGGGGTTTCCCACCAAAATTAAAAATGGAACTGCCATTTGACCCAGGAATACCACTTCTAGGAATATATCCCAAGAAAACTGAAACACCAATCAGAAAGGATATATGCACCCCATGTTCATAGCAGCACAATTTCCAATAACTAAGATTTGGAAATAGCCTAAATTCTCATCAGCAGATGAATGGATTAGAAAACTGTGGTACATCTATACAATGGAATACTATGCTGCTGTAAAAACAAAAAAGAAGAAGAAGGAATTCTTATCATTTGCAACAGCGTGTATGGAACTGGAGAGTATTATGTTAAGTGAAATAAGGTAGTCAGTGAAAGATAAGTACCACATGATCTCACTCATTTATGAAATATAAAGCACATTATAAACTGTTGAAGAAAATAGAGGCAAAGAAGCATCAAACAGACTGTCAAACTACAATGGAAAGGTAGAGAAGGGTTGGGGGTGGTTAGAGATCAACTGAAAGACTTGTATGTATGCAATATAAGCACAACCAACCAATGCAAAACAATGGGGGGGGGGCAGGTGGTGAGGGCAAGTTCCTGTGGGTAGAGGAGGCTGGGGGGAGGTCAATGGGGAAAAAAGTAGACATATGTACTACTATTTGTAAGACCTTAAACAATATTTTAAAAAAATCCATATTCACATGTAATAAATAAACAAATATATAAATAAATAAACAAACAAATAAATAAAGTATACAAGTATAATGCACCAACCTTAAGGGCAAGTACTTAGCATTTTATATTTTTTGGCACCACATAATACCACAAATGTTTATTGAAAGAAAAAGGTAAATTTGACAAGATTTGGAAATCTGGAAATCTGAATTATTTCTGTGAAAAAATGCAGTTTGATAAAACCATTAATAAACAACTTTATTTCTAAGTTGTTTGTAATAAATATTTTATTTTTACAAATCAAAAAGTGATAAACATTCATCTCCCCAAGCAATGCTCTCTTACAAAAGTAATAGCACAATTGCATGAAGATGGTTTGGTAAGAATATTCATTGCAGCATTACTTGGTAAAGCAAACATAGAGCAGAGCATATAGAGGCCCTGGTCGAGTAGCTCAGTCTGTTAGATCATTGTCCTAATATGCCAAGGTTGTGGGTTCCATCCCTGGTCAGGACACATGCAAGGATCAACCCATCAATGCTTAAATACAGGTGAGTGGACAACAAATTGTTGTGTTCTCTCTCTCTCTCTCTCTCTCTCTCTCTCTCTCTCTCTCTCTCTCTCATAAATGAATAGAAGAATTAAATATGCAAATAGAAAAGGTAACAAAGGTAGGGACTTTTATCTCCTATTATAAAATTTAGAAATTAAATATTGGGATAATGCATAATCATTTAATAATCACATATTCATTCATTAAGTGTTGAGGTTGAGGTTAATCCTTGTTACATATATACATGTTACTTTTCCCTCTTTTTCTGTATATTTCAAATCACAAATCTTTTTACAAAAAAATAACAATCCATATTTTTGTCACAGGCAGGAGATCAGCATTGCCTGAGGGAACTACCCCCTGGTATGTCTGCCTAAGGAGTCTGAGATTGCTGCATTTTCCGGTGGGCTTCTTTCACAGCAGAAAAAGTTTAATAGTAGAACACTTAGCCCAAGCTATTTCATTGGTCTTCATTAGGCATAATATGCAGCCTGGTTAAATAGCAATGCAATTCTAAAACATTTTTATTGTAATAGCCCTCATACTGGTGTGTGTGTGTGTGTGTGTGTGTGTGTGTGTGTGTGTGTACTTGCCTCAGTACTTTGTGAATATGTTCTAAATTTAAAATGATTGCCCAGGATGCCCTGCTTTCTCCTGGCATTCTAGCTCAACTAAATTTTTGCTTACTTAAAGTACATTTAGAAAAAGACACTAGCTGCTTTGAAATTGGGTTCTGATTTCTTCAATGATAATGAGGGGAGTTGAAGGTGTTTCATACTCCCCCCTGGAGATTTGGGAGCCACTCATGAACTGCTGGTAATTCAAGGCCATTTAATACTCAGACAGGCCAGACCCTACATTTCAAATACGGTTCACCTGTGCAGCATAGCTTTGTGCCCAAAATTTTACTTCTACCCTTTGGGACCCTCTCCTTATGGGGTCAAACAAGATCGGGGACTTCTCCAAACTTCCTGTCCTTGCATTCCACATAAGGTTTACTGCCCCACATGGAAAGATCAGCCTACTCATCTGTTTCCCTCAACAGAGGAACATCTCTCACCACCCGACTTCATATGCAGTAAATTTGATGCCCATTCTACCCTAACTCTAACACTCTATGTTATTGGGTACATAGCAGAATTTGCTACATGCCATGAACATCTTTCACTATATTTCAACCAGAGGGGTCCTCTCAAATGCAAATCTGATAGTTTTCACACCAGTAGTCCCTCTCTATAAGCAAGTCTCTGTATGTTGTAACTTAGAATTTCTCAATTCTGTCTCTACATTAGAATCACCTGGAGAATTTTATTGTTGTTGTTTATTTGTTGTTGTTTTTTAAATAAAAATAACCCCAGAGACCCATTCCATGCCTCTACAGGGGATATCTAAGCCCAGTTGTCTTTTACAAGCTCCTCATAGGATCTTAGTGTGCAGCCTGTTTCATTCTAGCTTAACTTTTGGTACTTCGGCCTGTTTTCAATTATTAAAGTCCCCCATTCTTCTCTCCAAAATACCTTGCCCCAAACTACTGAGAATTTGCCTCAAAGCAACCAACCCATAAGCCTTCTTTTTTAAAATATATATTTTATTGATATTTTACAGAGAGGAAGGGAGAGAGATAGAGAGCTAGAAATGTCAACGAGAGAGAAACATCGACCAGCAGCCTCTTGCACACCCCCTACCGGGGATGTGCCCGCAACCAAGGTACATGCCCTTGACTGGAATCGGACCTGGGACCTTTCAGTCCGCAGACCGAAGCTCTACCACTGAGCCAAACCGGTTTTGGCCCATAAGCCTTCTTAAACTTCCACATCTCAGATCCATTGTACTTAAACTTTTCCCAACCTCCCAGACTAGGTCAGAGTCCCTGATCTAAAACATGCAGAATAAGCTGAACTTTCTCTTTGTTAAATTACCACAATTTGCAATGAAATAGTTTCCATTTCTGGAATTACTTGATTATTGTTCATCTTTCTTAGGAGAAAATGAAATGAAAGAAAGCAGGACTATGTCTGCTTGGCTCATTTTATTTTGGCACATAGGGGAACACTTAACACATAGTAGGTATTAAATATTGAGTGAATGGATAAATGAATGAATTAATGGAACCGACTCCTTTCTATTTACATCAAAACTTCAGAGAGCCGAAACCGGTTTGGCTCAGTGGTAGAGTGTAGGTCTGCGGACTTAAAGGTCCCGGGTTCGATTCCGGTCAAGGGCATGTACATTGGTTGCGGGCACATCCCAGGTAGAGGGTGTGCAAGAGGCAGCTGGTCGATGTTTCTCTTTCATCGATGTTTCTAGCTCTTTATCTCTCTCCCTTTCTCTCTGTGAAATATCAATAAAATATATTTTTTTAAAAACTTCAAAGAAATATAAGGAAGAATTGGTCTACTCAGGGCCTTCAGATTAAAGGACAGAAGTTAACTGTCCCATTGCTAACATATCACCTTCCTTAGCTGAACATGATGGGGTAGAGAAAGAGAGAGAGAGAGAACTGCAGTGAAAATCAGAGAGCACCCAGCCACATTATTGTATCTAGAATAGAGACTGGAATAAATCTCAAATCATTTTTTTACAGAAGAATGGGATCTGACATGTGCCAAGGCTGGTCCTATTTGTCCTTAGATGTGCAGGACAACACAGCCCAGAGCAGCTGGACATCCAGCTAGTGAGTCTAATGGTAAAGGGTTCAAAACATAGCCTGCCAGGCCAGACTTTTCATAAAGAAAAAAAAGAAATTTATTTGTAACTGTGCTCTCAGCCTACTCCAAATAGATCCTGATGGCATGTTTCCATTTCACCAGTTTTCAGACAAACATAAAATAGCAACTTTCTTATTTCCCCTGTTCACCTTCTTTACTCAGGTAAAAAGCAGCTTTTCTCATGTCTCCTATTCTTACTAGTTATGAGGTAAGGCTGCTGTAAGTCCTTAGGACTGCCTTAGCTCACTTCATCCTTAACAGAAAGGTAAAGACCATGCAGGCATCATCATAAGAAGAGCTACTGTTTATTTAGTGCTTATGTGGTAAGCTTATGGGGTAACCAACCACTGTGATAAGTGCTTGGCATATGTTATTTTCAATCCTTATAACTTAGCCAGGTAGATTTTAGTATTCCCACTTCAAAAATAAAGAAACCAATGCTCAGGGTAATTGCAGAAAATGTCCATTATTATAGCTATTACAACAGTGGGAAAGGCAGAATTGTAACACACTTTTTGTCACAGGTCTCTAAGACCTGAATTCTCTCACCATCCAATGTACACTATGTGCCTACAAACAGAGCACCCAATTGTCAGAGCCAACAATTGTATCCAGATACCCTAAGGGCAGAGAAGAAATCAATGACTCGGCTACCCATACTGCCCCTTCAGTCACTAGGCCTTTAGAAAAAAAAAATTGCCTTTTTTTTCACCCTGAGATCTTTTATGCTTATGTAGCAGTTCTCTAAAAAAGCCAAAATCTCACCTTCTTTCTTCACTTTCATTTTCTTTGCAATTCACTGTAGAGAAGGTGTTAGCTTGGGTAGGGAAGTTTAATTTTTAGAATCTCAGACAATAGTGGGTTTCCTTTAATAGATTTCAAGGTCAAGGAAACAGCATGAAGAAATGTTAAAAACCTCTCAACAGAAGTACCATGACAAGTCCAGGCTAACTGGAAGTAAAAATATTGGAAGTCAAAGGAAAGGGACACTGGATGAGAAGGCCAATTGACAACTGCAAACACTATTCTATATAAAATGAAGTTTATGTGGAAGTATATCATATAGATTATTTTACTTCCCAATTTGAAGAAAAATAATTGACCTTACTATGATCTGGAAATGATCAATTTCTACTTTCCAACTTGCATACTGCCTTCAGAAATTATTTGTTCATCTGTGCCATCAATACCACAAGTTCCTACCATTCACATCATAAATGTAAGAAATATGTATGTACAGTAGTTATGAGGAAAAAAAAAACAGCTTCTTAACTGTGATAATGGTGCCAGACATGTTTTTGTTTATGCTAAATGCTTCACAAATTTATTATTGTAAAATAGAGGCCTGGTACACAAAATTCTTGCATGGGGTGGGGGGTGTCCCTCAACCTGGCCTGCACCCTCTCTAATCTAGGACCCTTCAGGGGATGTTTGACTGCGGGTTTAGGCCCAGTGGAGCCTAAACTGGCAGTCAGACATCCCTCTCACAATCAAGTCTGCTGGCTCCTAACTGCTCACCTGACTTCCTGTATGATTGCTCATAATCACTTCTGCCTGATCACCCTTAACAGCTCCCCTGCAAACCTTATCCATGCCTAACCACTCCCCTACCGGCCTGATCACCCCCAACTGCCCTCCCCTGCTGGCCATCTTGTGGACATTTTGTGATGACGTTGTGGTGGCCATTTTTGGACAATGTCATACTAGGGTGTCATGCGATGCCACTTAGGCTTTTATTATATAGAATAGTAAAATAGAAAGGCCTAAAAACCACTTATAATTGGTTTATGCCAAAAACATTTACCCTATAAATTAAAATAACATTTTCCCATGTGTACCTTTTGAATGAGTTCCAAGGAAACAGACTCTTAAAAATACAATCCCAATTATGATTTGACTAGATAAGTCCAATATTCTGTTGATATATACCAGGAGATGAGGGGAGAACACTGAAAAACTTCCCAATAGTTATGTGAAAAGTCTTACAGTGAACACAAAGTATGGAAAATGCTAATACATTGGACAGCATGAAAACATCAAAATAGAAGTTTATTTTGAACAAAGTTTTCTACACCCATCGGCAATTTTCAAATTTCCTTTTTTAAATTTGTAATTACTTTCTAATTAATTAATTAGGCATTTTAGCAGACTTAAACACTACAAAGGTTAAATATATATAACTGTTAAATGGTTACTGTTACTGAAAAATATGGTGTTAATCAGGGTTAAATTCTCCAAACTTGTTTTTAATTTTTCCCTAAGAATATAATTTTATGTGAGGCAATGCTTTATTATAAATATCAAGGGTGGGTGGTGTGGGAACAGGTCCCAAGTCTACTTTGAAATGTGGAATTTCATAAATAGAAGAGTAGTATTTCCATATGGCTGTGTCTGTACTAACAGGAGCCTGCTTGTTAACCACAGGGTTTCTGAAGGGAAGTTCAGTTGTGTCCTGGAACTATTTCTGGATGGGCCCACTTACCCTGGGCTATCATTGGTCTTAGGGTAGGGAGACCCACTAACTGCACTGCAGATTAATGGGGAGGTGAGGGCAAAGACAGTATCTTCCTCTGCACAGATTTAGAGTTCGCCTATCTTTTCTATTTATTCACTCACTCATTCATTCATTCCTCGAAGTCATTATTCTTCTAACAGCTATTTACAGAGATTATACTGTACTTCAGGAGAAGAACCAGAGGCTTTATATGTATTATTCACTAATTTGACATTCATTAAGTATTTCTTGAGGTCCTACACTGTGTGAGTTGTGTTTTAGAAATTAATAAATAGATAGACATGGCTTTTGCCTTCATAAAACTTCTCTGGGTATTTTATGTGGGTTTTTTTTTGGTGGGTTATTATTATTTTTTTTTGGCCTTGGGGAGTGGGGGGTTGAATCCAGGTTTTGTGAGGCCTAAAGTTTATAAAACTTTGGAGGCCCTATTTACCAAAAAAGAAGACACAGTTATAAAAACTGGCCTGCACAAGTGTGGGACCTATAGGTATAGTTTTAGGGACTTTCTGGGAAACCGGCCTCCAGGCTCTACACCCCCAAAATCTCCTGTTTTAGAGTCTCCATCAGGGCCTCCCAACCAGCAGGTCACCAGCCATTGGAAATTTACTTCTTTTGGGACTTAGCATCATGTACATTTTCCAGAGTCTTCTAATATCTGCAAATTCTCCTAAATGAGATCACAGCTTAAGGTACTATTATCTCACAGGTGCTAAATAAATACTGAATTAATTAATTAATTAATTAAGTGGTAAATAGCAGCCTTGTTAGCCAGTGAGGGGGTGGAAGCGTGAAGAGTGAGGGAGTTTCAGGTACACCCATGGAAAACAATAGATATTGAGAAGGCAGGCACATACAAAGTAGGAACTGTCTTCCTTACAAATCTCTTCAGAGTCTGCCTTCCCAAGACAGGCAGAGTAGCATCTGGGTTCTCAGTAGTGGCAGTGACAGTTGCTGCAGCAAATCCTAAAAGACAGGCAAGTGGCCCCTGAGCATATGAACAAATCTCCTCTGGGGGCAATTGGCAGAACACTCTTAATCATAATCTAGTCCAAAGAATTCTCTTTAAAGCCAAACAATATTTGTCAGTATTCCAGGTTAAAATACACTTATATTTCTACTTTTCAGTTAGAAGTAACACACAATTCCTAGGCAGCCACAGCAGCTACTGGGAGCTGGGGCCAAGGGGAGCAGGGCGGTAGGGGAAACTGGCAGCTAAAAAATGAGAAGACTGAAGGCTGGGAAAGGATGAGACTGGTTCAAAACCCAAAGGAAAACCTTGTTCAAGTACAGGAAGAGGAAGCTAGTCTGAAACATGTTGGTCTGGCTGCCATGTGTAGTAAGCTAACCTTTTTGGGGGAGGAAGAATCATGGACATATTCTATGGAAGGGTTGCAATATTGAACACATTTTATCTAACCAGGTCTCTGTGTTTGTCCTAAGAAAAGTGTGAGAGTAGGGATTTATAATCCAGCAAAACTAATTTAAAGATACATAATGAGCTCCAATCTGAACCACATAGTCAAGAGGACTTGGAAGAGAATGTTGTTCAAAAATGTTGCTATCCATTCAAAAGAGGCTGATGGAAATCTATGGTTCTGGGTTTTTAAAGAAGCTAATTCAGAAGGCATTCTTTTTCTGAGGAGACAATGAACAGAAAGACAGAAATTGTGGTTGTTATGGTCTGCTGCTTCCTGTTTCCCAGGGTCTTGAGGAAAGGCTTTTTTTTTTTTTTTTTCTGGGGCATTCAGGTGTAGAGATTCCAGTTGCTATCTTGGCCATGATTCTGAGGAAAACATAGCCATTCATTTATTTGTTCAATAGTTAGTGCATTCATAACACTGAAGAATCCTAGATTCTTATATTATGATCCCTATACTCATGAAAAGAAACACACAGTAAAAACAGTGGAAGGAAGGAAGGAAGGAAGGAAGGAAGGAAGGAAGGAAGGAAGGAAGGAAGGAAGGAAGGAAGGAAGGAAGAAGGGTTGCAGGAGGAAGAGAGGGAAAGAGGGAGGAAGGGAGAGAGGGAGGGAGGGAGGAAGGAAGGTTGCAGGAGGAAGGGGGGATGGAGGAAGGGTTGCAGGAGAAAGGGGGCTGAGTGGGTGTACTTAAATTCTGGCTAGGAAAGAATTCAAAGCCAAGACTCAAACTATAAGAAAACATTTATTTATAAAACCAAAGAGGTAGAAGAAGTAATTCTTATAATAGATGAGTTTAGGAAACAAGTTATAGAGACAAAGGAAGGACCCTTGGAGTTGGGGAGTGAAGAAGGTAATGGTAACTGCTTGAGGGAAAGGAGGAGAGGGGAAGGAGAAAGGAAAGAGAAAGGCCTGGGCATGCTCCTGGGAGGGAGAGCACCCTGGGATCTCTCCATCCTAAGGGTTTTAAGGGTAGAAATTTTTCAGGGGTTCCAGGGGAAGATCTCAATAGAATATTCAGTTTTCCAGGTGGGTACTTTCAGGGCTGTGATCTCCACTGATTGATTGGTTAGCACCAGGACAAGGACCATTATTCAATGCAGCTGGTCCTGAGGTTAGCTGTGGCAGGTTTTGTTGCTTTTCTGGGCCTGGAGCTAAATATAACTGAGGCCTAGATGTTATCTATAAGGAGGAAAGGTCAGGGGGTCCAAACCTTGTGATATGCTAGAGGTGGGCAGAAAGGTCATCCTGGGGGGAAGATCCCACCCTACAACTGTCCTTTGCTAAGCACTTGGGACTTTCTGCCCTGGTGACCTTCTATACCGGCTCATCATCCTTGCTCTGCTCACATCTGTCTAACAGCCTACCACAGAAAGTAGAAAAGAAAGGAAGGAAGGAAGGGAGGGGGAAGAGAAAAAATATTCTAATTTATTTTAAATACAATTTTAATTTGGTAGAATTCTAAGTTTTAAAACAGGCTTCTTAAAAACTTATATCGAGATTATAAATATCAATAACCATCTTGAATTCCATTTTCTCTTATGCTGCAATTTTCTGGCATCCTGCACTGCTCTTGGATATCTCCTTCAACAAATCAAATTAAGCCAAACAAACTTAAAACTCTCTTTTCTCTCTCTCTTCTCCTCAAATCTCGGCTCCTTCCCTTCTCTTTATTCTTAGCTATTTCACTAACTCCCCAAATTCACCTCCCACTTCCTGAATTGATTGATTGATTTTTCTGCCCAGTTTATAATTCCACAGGAGAAAAGCCTAGGAATCTGTTGATGGGAGCAGGTGGAGAGAATGAAAATATGGTGGCTTTTGCGTGGAGGTTAGGCCTGAGCTGGGGAAGCTCCTAAGTCATCATTGAATGGCTGACACTGCCCCATATTCACTACATATGGGTTTTGAACCCCTATGTTTTGCTAGCATTGTGCCAGGCTTCTGGGGACACAAAGGCAGCCAAAGCACTGTCCCTGCCCTCCAGAGCAATCAGGTGCAGGAGGCAACATAAGCAAACAGCAAATGATAATACCTGTGAAAGGCACCCGTTCAGAATCTTTTTAATGTGTTGGACCAGATCATTTATTTTATTTTTATTTTTAACATATTTTTATTGATTTCAGATAGAAACATCAAGGATGAGAGAGAATCACTGATAGGCTGCCTCCTACATGCCCCTTTTGGAGACTGAGCCTGCAATCCTGGGGATGTACCCTGACCAGGAATCAAACCATGACCTCCTGATTCATAGACTGACACTCAACCACTGAGCCATTCCAGCTGGGCACCCTTCTACATTTGGGTACAATTCTGGGGGCCCGACTGGAAGTGGGCAGGCAAGTGGCCCTGAGTCATGGGGAGGGCTTCTGAGGAAGCACTACCTCTGAGCCATGCTTATTAGGAGTTAGCCAGGCAGGGTTGAAGATGCAGAGGGGAAAGGATAGAAGAACAGTTCTGTAAACAGACATGTGAAGAGATTTCCACTGAGATCCTAGTTACACCTGTCCTCCTTTAAACACATGATCTTTACCTGCCTGTCCACACAGCCTTTCCTTCCTTCTATTTGCCACTTACATGTGTCTTTAGTCCACAGCTACTTCTCTCCACCTTTTCTGATAAAAAATAAATTGTTCTAATAATGACTGCGAATCCCCAAGAACAATTGCTCCCCCCCCCTTTTTTTTGCTAAAGATTGCAAATATTCCACTCTCCTTCCCCAGTTAGAACCTCCGCCCAACCTTCAAGTGCCCCTGCATTTTAGAATACAATAGAAGCACTTGGCAATGATGCTCTGGTCCAGCGGTCACCACCTTTTCAGACTTCATGGACCACCAGTGGTCCGCGGACCACCAGTTGGCAACTGCTGCTCTGGTGGATTTTCCTCCATAGGCACAACACAGAGGCAGGAGCTGGTAGCCCATGTGGTTAACTCCAAATGTGGCTGAATCCAAAAGTGAGAGCACAAACAAGAGCAGAGGGGACCATAATCTTTCATGGTTAGCTTTGAAAGTTAAATTCTAAACTTGGGTCTTTGGATCCACTAAAGAGGTCCACTAGGGACTCACTGAAACCAGAAATGAATGGCATGGAATCCAAACATAGAAAATGGATGGTTCTGAGACTGGATTAGAAGGAAGAAAACGCAAAGTGGTATATGCTTTTGAACTCTTGGGAAGTAACTGCAGTGAGCAAAGGTGTCTTGTCATTGCCTTTTGCCACCTGGTTGGTGCGGACACTGGGGACTCTGGCTAGGCCTGGTACACAGCTAGTTAGCAGGAGTTGAGAAGCCGGGGCCAGCGAACATGTGCCAGGCCCCAGTGGACACAGGGGGGGGGGGGGGCGCTCCTTCCCTGGGAGGGCGGGGCCAGCTCCCGACTTCATTTTGGGTAATTCAACCCTAGCCCTAACCCAACCAATCAGGGTCACGCTAGGACTAGTCCGAAATAAATACAGGCTTACTGCAATTGCATCCGATGAGGCTCCCTGATCGTCTAGGGGTTCATGATACTAGGGCACAACAGAGTCACACCTATCCTCCCTTAAATATATCATCTTTACCTGCCTGATTACACAGCACAATGCATGAAGTCATCAGGACAGTGTGTGGGTCATGGCTGATATGCAATGAAAGTACATTGTCTTAAATTAAGATAGGGTGTAAGGTACCAAGACCTCAGGCTTATCTAGTGAAAGGCAGTGTGGAATATATTATCCTCAACTGTGAAGGAAACTTACATCTTCTCACTTCCTCTTGGGGTGATAAAAAAAATCATTACAGCAGTAACTGCATGTTCAATGTGTTTGTTATAGTTTACAACCCTGCTTATAGATTTCTTTTAAGTTTATAAAAAAGACACTTAAAAAAATTACCCACATTTTCCAATTTTGCCACCATCTGGGCAAACAATGTGAATATTTACAAGCAAAGGTTTCCAGGTAAAGACTGAGGCTCAACAGTATTTGAAACCTGATAGTGTTGCCCTTCAAAATTGCCTGTGGATTCCCTCCATTGTGCTCCTTTGCTAAGCTTTTGAACAAGCATGTTAACACCCTCAGGGAATATTAGCAGATGCTAAAACATTTTATTAGATGATTTATTAAGCAATTGAGGGCCATTCTTTGAAAAATGGAGAGAGAAATCCAGACACAACAGAAGTTAGAAAAATCAGAAATCAATGTTTGGAACAATGGCAGCTAGTAACCTCTTTTCGTTGTTAACATACCATCCTAATTCAAAACAGACCGATGTCTGTGCAAATGCTTAAGTTTTTTGGTGTGTGTGTGTGTGTGTGTTGTTTTTCAGTGAGAGAAGGTTCAGGAAAAGTGTGGAAGGGGGAAAAAAAGGAAGAAACAAAGAAAAAAGTTAAGTGCTGTTATTGTGTTTATGGGAAATTCAAATTGAACTGGAACATTTTTTTAATTGGTCCCTTTTCAGGTCTGCACAAAGCTAAAGCTATTTAGGGGGGAAAAAAGTTACGTGATGATAATAACCATATCTAAACATGCTGATAGAAGAACATTACCAAGAATGGGCAGCTCATTGTTTCAGGGGAGAGGGATGGGCGAATAGCTAGCTGGGTTTGACAGGCACAAGGCAAGCCCTACCAAAGTTCTCATTAGATGGCAGAAGCTGACATGCTCACTTTCAGGTCATCCGTTTCCCTCCTCCGGGTCTCATTTTGAGATTACACATAGTCCTGGGAAAGTGAATGGAAGGAAGTCACTTCCAATTTAGTGTGCATGTGCTTCTAAGAGGTCTTCCTTAGCACAGGCAGACTGGAATAATGAATGAGAAGCCAGGGCCAGGGAAACAGAGCGGAACTTGCAGGGTATTCAGGCAGCCACTGCTTAGTCCCTCTTCCTTGCAATTCTGCAGCCACGGAAGACGAAAGCAACCGCATTTTCTTTACAGTTTCCCCCAGGTTCTGCCATGTTGCTAAAAGAACATCATAGTTTGTTCATTCACGTAATGATTTTTGTTTGCAATACAGAGAGTACAGCGTTCGTTAATAACAAGGAGAAACCCAACCTACTGACCTTTCAGAATCCCAGCAGATGGTGAATCATTAAATAGCTGATTGAAAACAGTCCACATTCTGGCTCTTCGTAAAATACTATTTTACTTTGTGCATCCTTTTGTTAAAAGAGCCATCTTCTTTTAGCACTCACAAAGTAAAAAAGGTAGGATCGGAAGAAGTAGCAAGACAGAAGTCATGTCAGCCAGACGGAGCCAAACTTGACTTTGTTGGGCCAAGCATGGGCTCTAGGAGACCTGCTCGTTTTGTGGAAGGCAAATTAATTGCCTATAAGTCTCTGCCATTTAAAAAGTCATGATGCCCAGCTCTCCTTGTTCATTAATAGTAAAGCAATTGTTGGTAATTGTTCTGGATTTCAACATCTAATTAAAGCTAAATGGCTAGATTTGCATACAATGAACAATAGAAGTGACTTACACCCCCCACCCCCAATCCCACAGGCATAATGAGCATCACAATGCAATGTCATTAAAACTTGCATGCTAATTATTGCTAATTGTTCCATGCAAACAGAAGCCATTTCATTCAGAAGATAGACTTTTTTTTTTCTTTCCACAAAAGCTTAAATCTTGCTGTTCATAAGAAAGACCCAGAATGCTTAACTCACCTTTAAAAAACTGTTCAGGAAAGATTTTATGGTTTTGGTTTTTCCCAAAGATATAAAGAAATCTAGGTTTCTTTATTGAGAGGATTCAGATATTCCATTAAAGGAAGCTAGTTAGATTTAACCTGATTATTCATTGCACTTGTTGGCAAAATGTGAAATTGACCAATTAGAAATTAATAAGTGTTCATCAAGTGTTTTTATTTGTTTGTTTGTTTTGATATTGCTAATAGAATTAAATTCTAGTGTGGCCCTTCAGAAATTGTTCCCTAATAAATAGAGGGCCCCAAGAACAGTGAAATATTGGACATGTTTGATGTAGACACGAAACTGGCCTTCTCCAAAATCAATGCTAAATGCTACAAATCCAATGATTGATTGTCAAAAGTCAAATGGAAAAAATAATGGTGAAAATAAATGCTGAGTGTAAACGGATTACTAGAGCAACACCTCATTTATTTTGTATTTAGAGCTGTCCAGTTTTAATGCTGCCTTAAACTGAGCCTGAAAATGTCTAATCATGGCATCACATAGAGTAAGACCAAAGATTTGTGGTATAGTCATAGTGTACCACCCCCTTGGTAATAACAATAAAAAGATTGAATAATCTCATGGTCCATAGTTCATTACCTGCTGGGGAGGCTCAGCTGGTATGAGATATATTAAATGAATTCTTATCAGAGAATTGCATGGGTTGTCTTTCTACATTGCTAGTGGGAGTGAGGTTATTGGGTATTAGCATTTCTGGAGGCTCCAGAGGAGAATTAGATGTGGTAGAAAGCTTTATTTTCGTTGAATTATGTTTCTCAGTTTGCAAAGTCGCATTTCCCTGAGTCCGGTCCTGGACGACGGGCAGCTGGGAATTCAGTAGAGCTAGAAGCAGAAACAATGCTCAGAGTTTCTGTTCCATGTTGGCACTGGGTCTGATTTAGCATTAGTCTAGTTGCAGTCTATTGGTCTGTTGTGTGGGGGGTCCACATGGATGCATGAGAGCCCCACAAGCCACAAGTCAATTGAGAACAAGCAAGAGAGCAAACTCCTTTGTTTTGGAGCTTTAGTATCTCGAACCTTCCTGCACTGGCCACACCTCTCTGGCCACAGATCTATTCCCACATGTGACTAACAGGGAAGTACCTTCCCCATGCTACCCAGACCTTAGTGGACATGCATCTGTTCTTCCCTTGTCCAGCCCTTCTCCCACCCATCTGCAGGGAAGAGAGCTGGGGGTGTTAAACTGCAGCTTTCAGACTAAGCTGCACAAATGACATGCCTACACAAGGTGGCCTTCCCTTTGCTCCTTTCCAGCTGTTCATAACTAGGTTAAATTGCAATGGTTTCAGAATGAATATTTCTGAATGTAATTTGTTTTATAAAAAGAAAACTAATATCAAAGAGAAAAAACGTTGGTTTTTTTTGTTGTTGTTGTTGTTGGTGGTGGTGGTGGTGTGTGTGTGTGTGTGTGTGTTAATAGCAGAAAGAGTTTAGACAAAGGCGTTTCAGGAGGGATCCCATTCCATTCCATGTTGTGACATTCTGTTCCCTGCCTGTGGCTTCAGAAGGGGAACTGGACGCTGTTGCTGTCAGAGGCACCCTGGGACAAGAATCAGAATCCCTCCCACTTTTGATTACAATAAAAGAGGAAAGAAATGGAAGAGGGGAAAAAAGAGAGACCGAGAGATAAGCCCATGGAGTGAAGACTGGAAGGGCTGGCTAATAAGTAGAGGCTGTAAGGCTGTACTTGGTTTAGTGCCTGGGTGGATCCAATCTTCTCTGTCTTAGCTGTCTTTTGCTTTTATTGTTTTTGGCATTTCCTTCCCAAAGAGTTTCAGCTCTCTGACATATAAAGGGATGGTTGTAAAAACAACCAATTTGTAATTCCTTGGCAGCACACAGATTTGATTTTCTGACTTTTTAAAAACCACCACAACAAGTACAACAAAGTATCAAGTAAATTCTCTTTAAAATTGGCACCAGGTCAGAGTGATTCATCTGTCACAACAGTAAATATAAAACTGCTCATGAAATGGCCCGGATATTCACCTATTTCTCCTTTCCCTCTCCAAAACAGCTTCCTCTTACCGGAGATTTCCTCCTCATTTACAGAAGGCTTAGCTCCCATGCCTGTCTGCTCTCCTTAACTTTCCTTATCCTTCCTCTCTCCCATTTCCCATTGTTCCTGGATATTTTACTAATAAAAAAAATAATCCAAGACTTGAAATAGGGCAAAAGCATGGACAGCACAATGTCATAGGGAGCAAAAGCCCCCAAGAATTTTCTGGGGGAATGTGTTTTGTTCAACTCACTGATTACTAATTCTAAAAGATCCTCAAAAAGTAAGTTCCATGCTAATTTGGAGAATTTACTCAGGGAGACAAAAATAACTTATATCCTGGAGAAATTATATTTTCAAAAGTTATCCTTCATTATTGTTTAGGAAATTGTATAGCTAACTTAGCAACCTTATCTTACTATTTTTTTATTAAGTTGCCTATGAATATCTAGCTCCTCTAATGCTCTTTGAATTGGTTCTATCATCTTGCTAGTTCTCTCATTAATTAAGGAGTTAAACAAACTCTGACACTTTTCTATTTGTGTGAGAGCCACAGTTTTAATGTATTGATAATTATATTTTGGCAGTAATCAATTTTTATATATCTCTATTACTTATATTATTTAATTCACTGGTTTTAATTTTTAATTATACTGTGAAATTTTCAAAACCAGAGCTTTTTATTTCTGTGTCACCAGCACGGATTCCTGGCATTCAATAGGTGCTCAATGCATGCTGTTTTTGTATTGCTGAATTCAATTTCATGACTACACTCAGAATTCAATGAGTACAGTCACCTACATTTGGCCTCAGAAGCTTGTATTTATTTCTCCATGATTTAGAATTTGAGCTACTAAATAGTTTTTATTTTAATGCATGCTCCATAACATAAACCTGATCATAACCTACCTCATCTGGTATTTCACATTTGTGTACTTTGTAAGAGATTCACATATGCAGGCAGAGTTTTCTGCCCCCTATACTTAACAATATGCATATATATGAATATCTACATTCTAGTTAAGAGTATAAAAATTAGCTAAGAGAAAGGAAAGAGTCCACATTGTCATTTGCAGTATAGTTTTCACAGATTATTCCTCCATAAAAAATGCTAATCTATAATAATAGAAGTGTAATATGCTAATTAGGCCAGACATCCTATCTGAGGTCCTTCGACACAAGCTTCTGGACAAAGCTGGGGCTATGAGGGAAGCCTGGATCCTGGGTGCCAGAGGGAAGCCAGTACCAATAGCCAGAGAAAGAAAAGCCTACTCTTGCATAAATTTTGTGCATCAGGCCTCTAGTTTAACAAAATTTGAACTTGCTTTTTAGTGTATAAAACTGCTGAAGAATTTTCCCCCTTGAAAACAGGATTCTTTTCTGGATCAGATGCCAACAAATTATAATACTGGAATATGTAATCAGTGTGGTGGAGTGGAGGTGAGGTGGGGGCTGGTGGGTAGGGAGGGAAGGGGGAGAAAGAAAGAAAAGAAAACAGACATTGACAGCAGTAACCAAAATATGCTTCAAATATTGTTAGGAAATTTCTGACATTTCAAAATAAATTCAAGTCTATAGTGTCCATTTGACTGAAAATTGCATGGTTAATGGCACTTCAGAAACATTGTTTGATCAGTTTCTCATATCCTCTTACCTAATCCTTAGAAATTACTTTGCTAGCCAGAACTTGTATTTTATGTTTCAATTGGTTTAAGTTACTATAAACAGCTACAATTTTAAGTAATGAGTTAAATTCAATTTTCCCAATTTGCTACTACACAAATTAGGTTCTCTAATCTTTTTTATTATTATTATTTTCCAACCACTAGACTGCAGATATAAAACAACACACATTTTATTTTTAGGTATTATTTATGTACTTTAGACTGGCTCAACAAATTTATCTTCCATGTATTCTATACCAAATCCAAATGTCTCAGAATATTTACTTCAATATTATTGATCAATAATAACTCTGGAAGAATTTTTTAATAAGTATTGACAAAATCCTCAATTGTTATAAATTTCATTAAATCCTCGTGATTCCACCTTTGGCCATGGGTTGTGTATGCTGTTGTGGGGCACTATGGGCCCATATCTGGTTTACTGTACCCTTGCATTTGTGTTCCACACCCTATAGGACAGCAACTTTGCAGAATGCCCTCTTGCACTCCAGGACCCCTCAGGGGATGTGGGAGAGCCAGGTTCAGTCCTATCCCCAAAGGCTAGGCTGAGAGACCCCACCTGCAGGAGGGATCTTGCTCACTCCACAGAGGCGCCACCTGCAGGGGAGGGGCCAAGGGAGGTTGGCTCCAGGGCATGTCTGGCCATTCTTACCCAGTCCACCCCAAAGGCCACTTTCTATCTGATTTCTTTTCAATGTGCACAATGCTATGCACTAGGTCACTAGTATATTAATAAAGGGGTTAAAAAAAAAAGTGCTACCTTGTGGAAGAAATGTTTTAGACCACCAGTGTTTTTCAGTTGTGGATCATCAATCAAGGTTTGATTCCAGGTCAGAGCACGTGCCTGGGTTGCCAGCTGCTCGATCTCATTGGGGGCATGTAGGAGGCAGCTGATCAATGATTCTCAACATTGATGTTTCTATCTCTTTCTCCCTATCCCTTCTTCTTTGATATAAAATATGTATAGGGAGGAAGGGAGAGGGAGGGAGCTAGGGAGGGGAAGAGAGAGAAGATCTTTAATTCATTTCCTCCTGGAACCTATAAACTTATCATTCACATTAGAGTTAGAGATGCCTAGTGGATGTTCACTAAGTCAACAATTTTGGTGATGTGACATTTGAAAGTTACCCAGGAATTAAAGCATGAGAAAAAGAGGTTCCAGATGAAGCAAAAATGTATGTGCACAGTTTCTTAGGCTCCCACTTAGCTTTTATGTCTGCTTGCTCCATATTCCAGTTATCGAGTTTCCTATTCCATAGCATACAGAAGCACCCAGTCATAGAGGCAAGAGAGACACCATTCCACTATACCTTCTTATGATTGTACTAAACAATTCTGGGGTCAGACATACTTGCCTATTTCAATATTGGAACCAGGCAAAGAAAACTTAGTTTCTTACTCCAGGAAATATAGATTCTTATAAAATATAACTGTGTACCAACTGAAAGAGCTCACTCTGGCAATAGCTTGCTCATCAAGGCTGCTTTTGATCTCTCACCTCACTGTTCCTGCCAGTCCAGAGCTATGGTAGCATTAAATTCTGCTAAATCCCAGACACTGAACTGTTGTGTAAGACCCACCTTAAAACCATCTAGTTCATACCATACACTATAAATATTCTATCCTCATTTCCTCATTTGGAAATACTACTAAGACAATTCTGGTGCTGATCTTTCATTCTACAATAGATTTAATAAATGCAGCTTTGCCTGACCAACAGATTTTCCTGGCAGACTTTTGGGACATTTATAGTCAAAAAGGTGCACTGCTAAGAAATAGCAACCATTGGGACCTAAATGGAAACATCTAACACTTTACATCTAAAACTTTACCAATCAAGCCCAAGTACCTAAAAATGTCTATCAGTCCAGGCCAAATGACTGAATCATCAATATAATCTTAAAGCATATTCAATATAATCTGTTTAAAGACACAGGAAACATATATTTTACATAGAGTTCTAAGCTAAATCATATTTTAAAAGTTGTTGCAGCCGAAACCGGTTTGGCTCAGTGGATATAGTGTTGGCCCGCCTACTGAAAGGTACCAGGTTCGATTCCAGTCAAAGGCATACCTTGGTTGCAGGCACATCCCCAGTGGGGGGTGTGCAAGAGGCAGCTGATGGATGTTTCTAACTCTCTATCCCTCTCTCTTCCTCTCTGTAAAAAATCAATAAAATATATTTTTTAAAAGTTCTTGCAAATATCCAAAGCCTTCTGGAAAATACACTCTCCAGATGAGGTGTTCCCAGGGCTTCCAGTTAGCTGAGATACCACCATACTACCAGCTTCTGAATTGCTAAGGAATGTTGTGCCTTGCCCCTATATGGTTCGGAATTTAAGGAATTCCTATCTTTAAAATGGTCTGTTAAATTTAGGCTTTATACTCAGGCATAACAGAATTATATCTCTATCTCTGCAATTTTCTAGATCCTCAGCAAGTTGTTTAACTGCTCTGACCCTCAATTTCTGTTTGTGAAAAAAAGAAACACAGATAATCATACCAACCTCACAGAGACACTGTGATAATTATAATGTAGACTCATCAGTACCTTGTTTATTAGATGATAAAACTAATTAATATGTATATTAGCAGGTACCATTATTCATATTTGACATGAACTCAATTTAACTCCTACAATTGTGCTTAAGGTGAAAGCTACTAGTATTAATACCCATAATCTAATGAGGAGAAGATTGAGGTTCAGAGTATGAAATAATTTGCTGAAGTGACGTGGTTAGCACATAAGGAGCTAAGATTCAAATCCAGACAGTTTTGTCTGTAGTTCCTCTCTTTCTCACTGTGCTGCTAAAGCAACAAATGGCAGCTAAAGGTGGCAAAAGTTTTAAAAGCTCACATTGCATTTGGACATCCACCAAGTTATTAATTATTCTAGCTGACATATCTTCATTTTTCCTTTATGATGAAAAATACTGAAAATGGTTTTTAAAAAATATGTACTGTTTGCACATTCTTTCAACTGAAGAAAAAAACTTATTCTATTTTTTTAAATATATATTTTATTGATTTTTTACAGAGAGGAAGAGAGAGGGATAGAGAGTTAGAAACATCAATGAGAGAGAATCATCGATCAGCTGCCTCTTGCATACCCCCTACTGGGGATGTGCCTGCAACCAAGGTACATACCCTTGACCGGAATTGAACCCAACACCTTTCAGTCCGCAGGCTGATGCCCTATCCACTGAGCCAAACCGGTTTCAGCAGAAGAAAAAACTTATTCTTAATCAGTTACCTGTTTACAAGGTAAAATCCAACTCCTTTGCTTCATAAGGCACAGAGGGATGGATAAACCACATTACGGAGTTAAAACTATGCATTGAAGGTTTCATTAACTCATTTCTTTGAACATGGAAGAGACATTTAAAGTATGTGTTTCCCCACTTTGGAACTAACTGAATGGGAACATGTTTGAGAAGAAAACACTGTTGAAGTCCTAAAAGTCACAGCAAGGAAGATTCATATGCGAGTGATACAGGATGGAGGGCAGAATACTTTATAAAATTTAAAGAGGTTACCTTTGAGAATAAAATTCCATAAAATGAACCAAAAATCAATGAGCTCAGCCCTTGTGATAAAACAACACAATCCATTCTATGCTAGAGTCTTATCTTGGGTGGCTGATGAATTTGAGGTAATACCCAAATTATAATCATGGTGAATAGTGTGTCAATGTAGCCTCATCAATTCTCTTTCTATTCACCTGAAATGAAGACTGTGACCTTCAGCATGAAAAAGGGAAGCTAGAGTTTGAGACTATCAGTTTTCTATAATCATCTGCAGTTCAGTCCCAGGGTTAGGATTGTCTCACCCAAAGTCTTTATCACGTAGTCCAAGTGGGAGGTCCACATTTATGGTACACCAGAGGCCTGGTGCACAGATTCATGCACATTGAAAGGAAATTAATTCAAATAAATATTTTAGTATCATTATTTGTCCTTTTCTATAATAGAAGTGTCAACCAAATTTACAATCAACAATGGCAGATGGAAACACACATGTGAGATTGGGACCAGTGATTTTATATATATATATATATATATATATATATATATATATATATATATATATATATATATATATTTGCTTAATAAGTCCTGATTTCTGATTTAGCTAAGCTTTTTCTAGCCTAATGAAACACCCCAACTTCTCTTTCAGGTAATTGCCAGGAACACAGCAGTAAATATCAACATGAAGCAGATTAGTATTGTAGATCACACAGGGAAAACTAAGGGTGAAATATTTAACTGTATGCAGTGTTTGATTAGATTATGTGCAGTTAGAAAACCTAAAGTCATTTTCAAGTTCCACCATTTCTTACATTTTTTCAGTTGGGGCAAGTTTCTAAATTTTCTAAATCTCCATTTTCCAGCTAATGAAAAGAAAATAGGATTCTACCAATTCTCCTATCTACATACACTAGGAGTTCTGTGAAGATCAAATGAGATGAGACACATGAAAATATTTTACAGACATTTGGTTAAAGTGTAAAATGTTTGCACCTGGCTATAAAGCAAATCATGTTCTTGGGTTGAAGAAATTCCAGGAAGGCTAGTAGCTAGGGAAAGGAAGCCAATGTTGCTAAGTGATGTCATTACCCACAGCTCACAGAAACCATTTCTGTGCTGGGCTGTATTGTGGGCTGCATTTTGTGCCATGGGGTCTTGGCAGTGTTGGCTGCAATTTGGTGGGATGTTGCTCCAGGATGGTGGTGGGGCCTGTGTTCGACTTGGGGGAAGCTGAGTGTTGCTTTGTTGGCTCCAGGTCCACTATGCCGTTTTTTTGTTTGTTTGTTTGTTTTTTGTAAATGGCCAGTGCATATCACAGCAGCTCCTGTGTTGTGTCTGCCACCTGGTGTTCAGTACACATCATAGCATCATAGTGACTGGTTGGACGGTTGAATATATATATATATATATATATATATATATATATATATATATCCTCCCTGCATATAACTTGTTATGCTAATGTTCAATGTCTTACAAATGGTTTAAAGTGCTTCCTTGCATTGTTCTTAACCTCATAATTTAGCTTTGTTCAAACTAAAATGGTAGATTATATGTTATCTTAAAAATCAGAAGTTTCTGAACTGCTGTATAGCCACATTTTTTCTTATAAATCAATAAATCAAATTTCTGGCCTATAGACCAGAGTTTAGGAAACTTTACTGTAAAGGTTAGATAGTAAATTTCTTAGGCTTATTGGTCATGTGGTCTCAATTTTAACTACTCAATTTTGCTGTTATAATGCAAAAGTAGCCAAAGGAAGCCATACATCAACAAATGGGCATGACTATTTTCCAATTAAACTTTATCTAAACAACAGGTAATGGGCTAGATTTGGCTTTTGCCAACCTCTGTTACAGACCACCAACATCTGTGTGTTGGTGTGGTAGGCAGAGCACTGGACTTTCAAAGGTGTGTACTTCCAACCCCCAGAACCTTAGAATATGTTACTTTACACAACAAAAAGGACATTACAGATGTAAATCAATCCTTTTGAGGTAGGAAGATTATCCTAGATTATTCTCATAGAACCTGAAGAAGGAACACATACCTGCCTACACTCTGCCTGGTTAAGACCCATTTTGGACTTTTAAACTTCAGATCCACAAGATAATAAATTTGTGTGGCTATAAGCAAGTAAATTTGTAGTAATCTGTTACAGCAGCAGGAGGATACTGACACATTTGGATTAGCAGGAGTCTGCCTAGGCTGCTTTACAGCTGAATGTGTGGGAGGATGCCCTCTCTATGCTTGGTTAAGCAGGAACTATGCTTCTAGAATCCCCTGTGTGGTATCCTAGTTAGATGTGAAAGGCAGAAGCAGAGTAGCTGCCGTTGCACTTGGAAGACCAATGATTAGATGCAGTGACAAACCCTTACAAAAGGGTATGAGTTCCAGGCTGTTCTTACTCTTCTCCTCTACTCATGAGCCTGTGGACTCACCATGGCCCCAGGCCAACAGCAGATGTTTAATGGTGCTCCTGTGGGGGCAAGTAGTGACAGCTCCACAGAAGCCCAGCTTCCCATTGGGTTCCCACAAACCTCTTTGACTGGACATGCTTGGTTTATCAGAGTTACTGGTCTGTGACTCCTCTGAACTTCCAACTTCACCCCTAGATCTTCACTTTCCCAGACCCTCCCTCATGATTTAAGTTCTAATTCCTATAATAAATCTCTTCCACCACAAGTTCCATGTTTGATTCTTGACTGACAAAGAATACTTTAATCACAGCAAATGTTGGACCAGCGAAAGAGAGAATGTGTTGACCATGACAGTGGTACTTAGGCTCGAGACAGGCCCTGGTGAGCAGCTGGCCTCTCTGAATGGCATCCTTTCCTTGCAATTCTGTGGCTACAGTAGCCTGTCCTCAAGTGCATACACAAGAGACTTTGGGGAGGAAGGAGACACAGGAATCTGGGAACAATCTCAGTTCTGCCAGTGATTCTGGGCAAGTTGCTCAATCATTCTGGTGATGTTTTCATGCCCCCCAAATAAAGGACTGATTGGTAGACTACATACAAATATTTGGTGCCTTTTCTCTGAGACTATATACCTCTTAATTTCCCTGTCCTTTTAAATGTAGATATGGCCATATGACTTGTTCTAGTTAATTAAATGATTAATGACTGGGTAAATGAATGGTAGATTCTTTAAGAACTGCCTTCTCTCTTTCCCTTCTACTGCTGTGACAGGCTGGGTTTTAGCGAGAGGCAGACTTGCCAGCTGGTCCTGGAGTGAATGTGATGGTTAAGTAGAGCTATAGCTGCCCAGGATTAACACACTGCCTGGCAGAGAGCTAAACCTTTGTGGGTTGCAAGCCACTGAGAAGTTGGAGGTCACTTGAGCATTATTTAGGCTATCTTAACTGATACAAGACTAAACTATATGCTCCTTAAACATGATCTCTAACATTTCATTTTTAACAAGATGAATATTTTAATTGGCACAATACAGTTGACTCTTGAACAATGTGGAAGTTAGGGGAGTAGTCAAAAATCCATGTACATGACTTTGACTTCCCAAAATACCATTGACTTAACTACTTAAGTCATACTAATAACATAAATAGCCAATTAACATATTTTCTATGTTATATGTATTATGTACTGTAGTCTCATAATAAAGTAAGCTAGGGGAAAGAATATATTAGGAGAATCAGGAAAAGAAATACATTTACAGTATTTATTGAAAAAAGCCTGTGTATAAGTGGACCCATGCATTTAGGCTTGAGGTTTTCAATGGTCACTGCCTATATCATTTCATTTTTTAAAATGTCCATATGCACAAAGGAAACAGAGCCTAGTATTATCTGTGCAAAATTAATTATAGAAATACATGCAATAAAATAATCTTTATATTGTTTGCATGGTGTCTAAAATCTACATAATACCAAATAATTCAAATGACTAAATCTTGAAATAAACAAACTGAATGAACTAATTTAGTCAGAGTTATATGATGCCACTTATTCACAGTATTATAAAACACTAGCTAATTATTTTTTTCCTTTTGACTGTCTTCTTAATATAACTTTCTGCTTTGAGCTGAAGAATTCATACTTGGGGCTTATCAACTGCAAACAGTAGCAATCCAGAGACATTTAATTAACTGTGGGGTGGGTAGTTGCATTTTTTAGGTTGTCACCTGGAACTTTCTCAATTTAGAATAGTATCTTGTTGCCTAAGAATCAATCACTTGCAATTGAAAACAAAGCAATTAACACTGACTTTTTTTTTCAAAGCCAGTCATTTGGAAATAAAGACAGAAAAAATAAGTAAGATGGGAAAGGAAGGCAGAAGAAACAGATGTTAATAAGGAAATTATGTGCAAATCCGTGTTTTCTAAACGTTTGCAATGAATGAGTCTCCTCTACAGTTGGCATAACATTTCATTTTACTCTAAAGTCCTTCATTAAAGGTTACAGGGAACACATTCATGGACTTAATTTAATTTTATTTTTTTGTTATTTCTCACGGAAGGATTTTTTTTTTCATTGATGTTTAGAGACAGTGAGAGAGAGGAGGGGAGGGGGAAAGAGACAGAGAGAAACATCTGTGTGAGAGAAACACATGAATTAGTTGCCTCCTGCATATGCCACAATTGGGGCCAGGAATGGAATCTACAGCACAGGCACATAGTTTTGATGGGAAATGTAACTACTTAGTAAATGTAACTACTTACTGATTTGTTAGGGCTGGGGTTTTTGTTGTTGTTTTCTCCTGCCTCTTCCTAAAATGCTCAGTGCTACCAACTGTGCTACAATTTCTTTGAGCAGCATATTGTTAAACAATACACTTACTGTTTGTTTAGTGAGAATTTACACTGGGAAACCTTGAAGTGTGAGGTTTTCTAACCAAAGGAATGAACAGGCATGGCATTGTAATTTATCTACCCAGTTTCCCCGAAAATATTAATTTTTGCTCCCAAAGATGCGCTAGGTATTATTTTCAGGGGATGTCTTATTTTTCCATGAAGAAGAATACGGTACACATTTATTGTTAAATGAAAATAAAGGAAATTTATTACCTGTATATGGTACGGTAGTACGGTAGTTGTCAACACAAACCAGACAAACTGTGAATCCTACAGTATCAAGAATTTACTCATTTATTCAATGCCAATCATGTCATCATCTTCTGGAACATCATCATAACAATCCAATTCCTTAATTTCCTAGTGAATTTCTTGTGACTCCATCTCTTTCAAAATCAGTGGACCAAATCTCTCATGTTTAGCAATAGCACCGTCTTTAAATGAGTACTTCTTGTCAAGGTAGCCTGCTCACAGTGCATTTGCCAATGCAACTGTCAGTGATTTTCTCCCATGAATTCTTCACCCAAGTCACAACTTATTGCAGTTTAGGTTTCACAAAGTTTCCATGCTAATTTCTCTCCATTCTATTTTCAATGTAGTCATTAATTTCCATGCACAAATTGTCTTTGAACAGTATTTAACCATGCCCCATAACCAGTAAGCTAATTGGAAATATTAGCAAGTTTTTGCAAAATCTGTACCTATTGCTAGACACATTAGATTTGAGGTAAAACAGATAAAGAAATGTTTGCAGTTGGCCTTTATCAGTCTTAAAAAAAAGGTTTGTAGTTGCCTATAACTCTACAAATATCTTATGCTGGTGTTGAACATACTTGTAATGTTAGTCAAAATTCCTAATACCAAAAGGAAAATAAGTCCCTGAAGGTTTGTTTTGAGTTTTTAGTAGAGAAAAAACTGTTAGAACTCCTTTTTTAGGAAGCTATGTGTTTTTTATTTTCCTTTCCTTTCCTTTTCTTTCCTTTTGTGTGTGTGTGTGTGTGTGTGTGTGTGTGTGTGTGTGTGTGTGTGTGTTTGGTTCATTTTTATCTCAAACCATATCTTCTGGAGTGATGCACAGGGAATGGCAAGAAAGGAAGGAAGCATCTGCCTAATTAACCACTTAACCATAAAATCTAGGGATCAGTGAGGCATCAACCAACACCACTCCAAACTGCAAAGCTTCCCATGTCTCAAGATCCAATGAAAACCCAACCTCCCAGGCACTAAAACCATCACTTACATTTGGAATTATCAAATTCCTATTTTGTATTTCCATTACATGATCAGTAATAAGACCATCTTAGTATTGCTAAAACATTCATTTTTTCTAATGTTATAGCAAGAACAAGATAAACAATAGATGTTAATTCATACAAAAGGGAAGAAAAGAGGTAAGACTTGCTCAAAGGATTAAATACTATGTGGCAATGAAGGTGAGCTAGGCTTCCTTCCCCACACCTTGATTCACAAATACTTATGCATACTAATGATTGGAGTAGTAAGATTATATATATATATATATATATATATATATATATATATATTGAAGCACAAGTTATTGAAAGTACATTTACTCTTCCTTGAAAGGCATAACCAAATGCACTTAGTTTATGCAAACTCAGTGCAGAGACATTTCTTTGCCTTTTGTAAGAGGAAGTTAAATTCAAATTTAGTTCATACTTTTTGCATGTATTTTGCAGCACTCTGCTAGGTTATTGTGCATTAGACTGTGAAGTATTAGCATCCAAAACATTTAAAAATAATGTAACCAATGTACAAGCCATTATGGTAATGTCTATAAAGTTTGGGAGGCTGTTTCTGAAAGTCCAGTGCTCTCTTCAATTTCTCCCCTGCTGCACCATTAGTGCAGGATCACCAGCAAGCGGGGGAGCCTGTAGAGAGCATGTGCTGGAAAAGCAGGGGCACCACAAGTTGTGTATTTGCTTACTGGAATGTCTGTGTGAAAGAGCTTGATTTTCTTTATATATATAGTTATCATTGAGGGACAATAGAGTGTTGATGGCTTCCTTGGATTTTTTTTCACTGTTTAACACTGTTTTTAATTTGAATTTTTAAGGGCTCTGTTCTTAAAACTCTATAAAATTGGAAGCACTAAAATTTGTTTAAAAATTTAGGGAATGCATCTATGTGCTTTGATATTATACATATATAAGTCTGGTTGATGTGCTTCAGTGGTTGAGCATCGATTCATGAACCAAGAGATTGCTGGTTCAATTCCCAATCAAGGCACATGCCTGCATTATGGGCTTGATCACCAGTAGGCAGCTGATCAATGTCTCTCTTGATGCTTCTATCTCTCTATCCCTCCCTCTCTCTCTAAAATCAATAAAAACATATATATATATATATATATATATATATATATATATATATATATATATAATAAAGAGGTGATATACAAATTGACCATCACTCCAACACAGAAAGATGGCCATCCCCATGTGGTCAAAGATGGCCACCCCCATGTGGACACATGATGGCCACCACAAGATGGCCAGCAGGGGCAGACATTTGTGAGCGATCAGGCCAGCAGGGAAGGGCAGTTGGGGGAAACCAGGCCTGCGGGGCATGGCAGTTAGGGGCAATTGGGCCAGTAGAGGAGCAGTTAGGCATCGATCAGGTTGGCAGGGGAGTGGTTAGGGGGTGATCAGGCTGGCAGGGAGAAGCAGTTATAATCAAGCAGGCATGCAGGCGAGCAGTTGGTAACCAGCAGTCCTGGATTGTGAGAGGGATCCAAGATTAGAGAGGGTGCAGACTGGGCTGAGGGACACACACACACATACACACACACACACACACACACAAGCACATGCACGCATGCACACATGCATGAATTTCAATCACTGGGCCTCTAGTTTGTTAATAAATGAGCAGATTCTTTGTTGAATAAAATCATAGTTCTTAAATATTGAGGAACATTTCTATAATTTCTTGTGGTATCCAAAATATAACATCTATTGATACAACATATCTTTAAGTTTTATTGTCTTTTATAACATTTTTCATCACTTCTTTAAGTTTAGAGAATCAACAAAATAATAAACTGAGTCCAGATTTATAGCATTTGTTAATTTCTGTGGTGTAGGTATTTTAACTGTGGCTAACAAAACCATAATTAGATCCCTCAAGGCATGCATAAATACTAAGTAAATATATTAATTTTATTGTGGAGGAACCCAGCAGATACCATTTAAACCAATTTCAAGATTAACATCATCAGTATTACGACATATCAAAATCATGAGCCTCTTGATATAATGGACCACTCCATCATTGTTGTGGAATTTTTGCCCAAAGTGTATAACCTCAGTCCAGATGGAAAAATAATATAGCTTAGCTTCTTGCATAAAACATAGACCAGATGAAGAAACGGTTCTATTTTAGGCTGAACATATAACTTATTCTTCATTAATGCTGTTGACCATATTCTCATGTGAGACTTAGTCTCCCATGATAACCAGACATCCCATCAAACTTAAAGCATTTAGCATGAATTCTAATTATTCCTTTTTATTAGGGACATACTTTTAATATCTATTTTTTACATTAAAAATAGAAAATTCTTGAAAAGCAGTTTCTAGATTTTCATTGTCTTGAAGACTTTATGCAGTGGTGTGCCTGACTTTTTCCTCCAGACAAATTTCTAATCAATTCATCAAAGTCCAATCAAACCTGATCTTCATAAAGAGCTGCTGTGCTTTCTTCACAGGGCCGGCCATATAATCTTCTATATTCATGGATGGTTGTTAACTGAGAGTTAGTTCTCTTATTGTCACTTCATAGAACTTGCATCTAGAAACATTGTGAAACCACCTAATAATAATAATGCAAACTACTACCAATAGAATGTAAGCTCCACAAGAACAATGTATCCCAAGTACTTGGAACAGAGACTGGAGCATAGTAGTTGCTCAGTACATATTTATTGGACAAATTACCATTAATAAACCTTACTGTGCAATATTTTAAGCATTTTATAAATACTGTTTTATTTTGACTCTGGCCAGTGGGGCTCAGTTGGTTAGAGCATCATCCCAGACACTGAAAGTGTGATTCCCAGTCTCTCTCTCTCTCTCTCTCTCTCTCCAATAAATGTTTGAAAGAGATTGTTTTAATTATCATTTAATGATATGTCATTCTTTTTAATGCAAAAGTACATTTTTGTGTTATTTGAAAATATTCAGTTCCTTTATAGAAGTAAAACAAATTGGGGTATATGAAACTCACATGTTAAGTAATAATAACTAAGTAAGTAACTTTTGAGATAACGGTAGTATTGACAAAATGCATTAAATAAAGTATTAATTTAATAACCTATATGATGTGATACATACATGATAAAAGAAATGAAAGAAACAAGAATGTTATCTCTAAATAGAAAGAGATGGCAATACCATTTCATGAGCTTGTATCATGACATCTCTAGAGTGAGAGCAATGTCATCCCTAATGTAACCTCCTACTGGTGACACCCATCATTGTTTCTTTTGGTCCTACATCTGCTATGACTGAGAAATAGAGATAAATGCCAATTCCATTCACCCTGAGCTACCTGCTGGGATTTCTTGCCCCAGTGTCTTCTGACAGAGCAAGTATGTGCTGTTGGCCTCAGATACTCACCTTCTGCCATGTTATCTTGCTCAGTCCTCAACTCTGGTCCTCCTGACCCACACCATCTCAAAAAGGCTGAGATGAAAGAGGAGAGAGAGATGGAGAGGGAGAGGGGAGGGAGAGAGACAGGGACAGGGAGAGGGGCAGGGGGAGAGGGAGGGAGGGAGGGAGAGAAAGAGAGAGAGAGAGAGAGAGAGAGAGAGAGAGAGAGAGAGAGAGAGAGAGAGGATGGGACCAGCCAGTGCAAATGTATTACCTACTCCTCTCTGTCCCCTGGTTTCTGTACCCTTGATCAGGTCATGACTTAATTTGATCTGTAAGCTTTTCTGTTGTGTACCCTTTGGGATAGCTCACCTGCTAGTACACTAGCAGCAAGGACATTTCCCAAACAAGGGGCTCAGAAGAGATGGATAGACTGCAGTAAAGTCACTCAGCTCTTAGAATGGTCAATATATTGCTCAACGTAGGCCATTATTTTAACTACTATGCTACACTATTTCCATGAGATACCTGCCAGGAATTTTACTTTTACATACTTTAGAAGTGTGTGTGTGTGTGTGTGTGTGTGTGTGTGTGTGTGTGTAGGGGATGGGGGGGGATGGATAATATTCAAAATAAAGATAATTAGGATGTTACTTGGACCAAGTCTGTAACATGTTTTCTATTTTTAAAGAAAAATCACCTTTGCAACTACTGAATTGTTCATAAATAAATCAAGAAGGCTTTCTTGATACTGACAGATTTATTTTAAAAATTTATTGATTTTCTTTACTTTGCTCTTTTAGTCTCTCAGTTCAACAGCTTAAGAATAGCTTAAATTCTATACATTGAAATTGGTCATCTAAACAAACATATCTTAATATTCGCAGAGAAAAAAATGCACCTTTTAAAAGCATTACCTTCGCACTAGACTATTAACCCTCCAGATATATGGCAAAATGGTCCCGTTGTTCAAATCTAATGGCAGGCTCGGGACTCTGTGTTCGTGTTTTGAATTGACTATTTCCCCATGATACAGTGATCTAATAACTGCTGCTCCGGTCAGGGACAGATAAAGCACTCGAGATGGAAGCTCCCATTGTAAATCTGTTTACTGTTTCTATACAAATTCACTGTAATATACTCCCTTTGACAGTGTGCAGGGCCAATATTTCCTCTGAAAAACACTAGTACTGCAGAGGCCAGTAACGATTTTTCTGGGAATGTTCCCTAGCCTGATTAAAGGAACGGAAAATAATTAAGTTGAGAAATCTGGCAAAATTGAGAGGTTTTATACTTTCATGTGAAATAGACTTTCCTTGGCGTTTGCTGGATTTACATCTGCAGAATGTACAAGTGACTAAAAATAAGTCTTTCAAAATGCAAATGAGATAAAGCAAGAAGTTTTGGAGACTCTTACAGAAAGAATTGATTATAGTCATGTTGTAAGATTTTTGAGAAAAAGATAAACAATATATTTCCAAAATGGTAAAAGAAGATATGATTTTTTAAAAAATCCTTATATTGTAATAAAATCAAATTATTCACCTCCAATATGTCTTCTAATAGATGAAGAATTTTATATACATCCAACCATAAGTGGCCAACTCTTCCACAGTTTGCATGATGAATCAAATTTTAGAATTATGTGTTGAGAAAATAATCAACCATGGTGACACAATATTTTGATACCATTTCTCCACTACTTAAGCATTACATTCAGGACTCCATGCATTTTATATAATATAATGCCAGTCACATTGATTACCATTCTTATGACATCTATATCACACTATTCTTAAAGAAGTGCATAATTTAGATTCAAGAATAAATAGAAGAGTTCAAGAGTAAATAGAAGTAGGGAACAGACTGTAATAGACTGTGGAATCTTAGAGAGAAGGCAGGGGAGGGTGTTTGGGTGGGAAGAGATCAACCAAATAACTTATATGCATATATTCATAACCCATGGACACAGACAATAGGTTGGTGAAGGCCTGGGGTGGGGCAGGCTATAAGAGTTCAGTGGAGAAAAAAGGGGATATAACATATATAATACTTTCAACAATAAAGATTTAAACAATATTTGGACAACTCGTGCTTATCATATTGCCCTATCAGAAACTCAGTTTAACTTAACCCAATGTTTTTCAATTCAATCATATCTAAAAATGCCTTTTTTATAATAAATCTTTTCTAAAACCCTTTTGCCTATGCTAAAATGCCATCTATAAGTGTACAGCTCAACCACATACAGGAAGCAGAAGGTATCAGTGTCCCACCCATATCTCCCCAGAACTCATCCCTCCTGTGTACACCCTCGCCCCACTGCCCAGCATCCTCCCACAGACTCCCTGATGAGACTGTGAAGGGCTTTCTCTCAACCTGGCCAAGCAGTGGACAAGGAATACTGGGAAGTTAAGACTCCAATCCTCTGCCAACACAGGTAGAAGTTTAAGATAATAGCTCAGCTTTCCCTGCCCGATGGGACAATTCCTCAGCACAATCTGCAAGGTCTCCCAGAGCTGCCCAGCAGGACTGAGCCTCAGCAGTCCACAGTGGTAGCTTGCTTAATGCTGTGATGCTTAGCTGCCTTCCCTTCCCTTTCTCATGCCCCACTGATCGGGCAGTGCTTCCTAGCCCAGTCTTCTAAATAAAGTACTTGTCTACAAAACCTTGTCTCAGGGTCTGCTTCCAGGGGAACCCAACTCAGAACAATACATCATTTTTTTTAAAGCAGCCTATTCAGTGTGGCTTAGTGGTTGAGAGCTAACCTCTGAACCAGGAGATCATAGTTTGATTCACGGTCAGGGCACATGGCTGAGTTGCAGGCTCAATCCCTCGTAGGGGGCATGAAGGAGGCAGCTGATTAATTATTCTCTCTCATCATTGATGATTCTCTCTCTCCCTCTTCCTTCCTCTCTGGAGTAAATAGAAAGATATTTTTTTAAAAAAATCAACACAATTAATGCCATAAATGTAATATAAAAGGAAAGTGACATAGTAAAATTCTGTTTCAACATTTAAAGACTTAGTCATGACTACATGTTGCTTAATACAACACATAATGTATGAAATTGATCTGCACCTAATGAGATAGTTAAATAATTGCTTCCCTACATGGAATCACCATGAAGAGAACACTGGCCGATACTTAAACAGGTGCAACGTATCCCCAGTTACCATAGGTGGCATGGCCGTCAGTGGCATGATTTTCTCAGGCTCACCTGGTAAAATTTTGAGCTAAGCTCCAGCTTCCCTTAATTTTCATGGTAGTTCAGTAATATATGAAGAGCAAAAGGATTTTTTATATACCCCATTGCTCATAAATACATTTTTATTTATATGACTATCCAGAAAAACATTAAAACATTTTGTGGAATGAAACATTGATTTTCAGTGTACTCCCGGTCAGCCCTCAAAATACAGCATCCTTGCCCCCCCCCACACACACACAACATGCTAGTGGTACAGCAGAGGAAAGGAAGAGGGAGAAGTTCAGTGTCTACAGCCACTGGATTTAGATTTCCTTCTTCTAAACCCCACCTTCATTTTTGTTAGAGGTAAGAGCTTAGGTAATTTATTTTTGGTCATTCTGGCTCATATCCCTTATCTGTAAAGTGAAAGAAACCACATTCTCTAACTTCAGATTTGTCCTGAGATTGATTCAATGAGTAAAATACAGTGCCTAGCACAAACTGAGGGTTCAAAAAATTAGCTGTTCTCATTACTATCTTTCATGATTAAATGGTCTCTCTCAGTCAAATCATCCTCTGATGTGGCCACCGGGAGACATAAGTTGTGCAGTAAATACAAATCTGGGTCTGAGTATATCATTTTAAGTTTCCTTGGCACAATCTGTGAGTTTGCCATCATTCCATGCTTTTCCTCCTCCTCTTGTCCATCCTTGGTCACTTGCCATTCCATTAATAATAACCTGATGGGTATATTATTACAGATTTTGTATCTTGCCCAATTAGGAGACCTTATAAAAGGTAAATTTAGGGCACAAAGAGAAAGGAAAAGTCTTGATTTAGCATCGCCCACTCCCCTCTAGCTAAATCAAAGAAAAACAGGCAGCCAGCTAGAGGACCTGAGGAACAAATGAGATCATGTGTGGGGATTCACTGCTGCAAACTGTACAGAGAAGCACAAATGGTAAAGCGCTTTTGTACTTGTTACTTATTAACAGTATCATTAACCACACAGCTGTTAGAATCCCGGCTAGAAAAGACACAGAGACTTAGCATCATCCTTTATAAATGAGATAGCTGAGAACCAAGACTAGAAGTTGCCAAAAAGAAATGGGAAAGAGCAAGCAGACACTCCACAGAAGAGAATATTTGAGAGGAAGAACTGGCTGGGAAATGGTGATATCAGTTTAGGAAGAGGAACGGAGGTGACAAATTAAAAGGTCAGGTGTTTTATTTTTTTTTATTTTTAAGGCTACAGAAAGTCTTCGAGGAAAGGACTGCATTGATTGATGTGCTATGTAATGGAAACTCAGATAATGAAATAAAACCAGCATTTAAGAATTTCAGGCTGAGAACTCATTGCCATGGCAACTCTCTCAGAAGGGAACTTGTATAAGGAAATAAGATTCACTTGACTACTCCTTACAATGAAAATCTACACTACAGTGAAACAATTAAGTGCAGAATTTCAGAGTTGCCTATTGCCAAAATGCCTAGAGGTAGCACTGAATATGTATGTATATTGTTTCTTCCATTGGAAGCTATTACTTCTTAAAATCTATGACTCATGGAGGGAGCATCATGAGCTTTAAGGGATCTCTTGAAACTGGGTGTCTCCTACCAGCAAACATTTACAATATTTTCCACTCTCAGTCATCTAGCATGACACTCATATAACAATCACAGTGGTACACATCATTTAAACAAATGCTCAATTTGTAATGTGTCCATAATCACATAAAACTATCAAATTCCTATGTCAATTATTAGTTATACTTTATGGAAAATCATTTTAACATAAGTAATATCTGGTTTATCTTTAGCATATAATAATTTTAGTAAAAAAAAACTATTTTATTACATGTTGTTCCTTTAAGAATGTTAAACTGAATATAATATATTTTGTCAATTAAAAAGAGTTTTCTTAAATATCTAATAATGACCAATATGAACCTATGCCTTTTAACTCATACTGAGAAGATAAACCACTGTAATCTTTTTTTGAATGACATGGATTTGGTTCCTAAAATTGAACCTAGTAGTAGAAGAATTTGCCGCTGAGAAATGCTTTATCATATTGAAAAGAGAGAGAGAGAGAGAGAGATAAAGACTAAGAATAACTTATAAAAATCATTATAAAATATTTATGTGCTCACTTATACAAAAAGAACACAGACAACATTTATCTATTTATATCCTATCTAATAAAGAGGGGTATGCAAATTGATCATCATAAAGATGGCGGTGTCCATAGCCACAAGATGGTGGCGCCCAGTCCCCTCAACCCTGCTGGAGTCCTTTCAGCCCTGCCAGGGGTGGGGGTGGCAGGCACGCCTGCTGCTGGAGTCCCACAGTCCTGTCAGCACAGCTGGGGATGGAGGGGAAGGCTCATGGTGTGGCCGAACTCACCCTCAGCACCACAGCCACCCAGAGCCTGCCTGAGGCTTAGGCAAGCCTCAGATAGTGGCTGACCAGCTGACACCCAAGGTGCAGGCAAGCCTCAGATGGCAGATACCTGCCGCCCAGGGCCACCCGAGGCTCAGGTAACCAGGCCTGGCCGAAGCTTGCAATAGCAGTGGCAACAACAGAGGTGTGATGGGGCATCGCCTTACCTTGATTGCCAGGTTAAATGGTTAAGTGACCGGCCAACTGGCAGACTCGCTGACCAGCAGGTAGGTATAATGTGCATTGACCACCAGGAGGCAGATGTTCAACTCAGGAGCTGCCAAGTAACAGCAACTTTGCAGAGTGCCCTCTTGCACTCTAGGTCCCCTCAAGGGATGTTGGACTGCTGGTTTTGGCCCAATACCCACAGGCCTTCCAGAGGGATCCCACCTGCCAGAGGGACCCTGGTCACTCCACAGATGTGCTTTGAGTTCGGGCACGACCCCAGGTGCAGCTGACCAGGTAGAAACCATGGGAGGTTGGCTTTAGGGTGTGTCTGGCCAATCTTGACCAGTCCCACCCCATTGGCCAACTTCTAATTACCGGTAACTTCCTTTCAATGTGCATGAATCTGTGAACCAGGCCTCTGGTGATATATAAGTTAATGTCTATGCCATCTTATACATCAGCATCAAGTAATAATGGGTAGGTGAGTACACTAATGCTATTTCCATTTACCAGCCCTTGCTCAATTATAATTTTCCTTTTTTCTACCTTCAACTTTATACTTATCCTTATGTTTCACCAATATGAACAATTTCCAATTATCTGTTTTAGGTAATATACATGCAAGCTGATATTTTGTATATGGATCATCCTCCACGAATTCCATAAGAGCTTCTTAATTTTCTCAGGACACAATATTGTCCTAGAAGTCAAAATAATTTAGTTACTTATTTTACTATCCTGATTATTCAATTCTCAAGTCACATGTACACATTAAAATACTGTAGTTCTAAGCCCTGTATCTACTTTTTTGATATCTATCTTTCTTTCCTAAGGTTTTATTGAGAAAATCGGCACTCTCCTTGACTTTTATTTCAATGATTTTTTTCTTATTCTCATTTCCAGCTTATTCTATTTATAATTATCCCTCATGGTGCCTTATATTTTTGCCTATACTGGAATCAACATTCTCAAGGTTGTCAAGAATGTATTATAAGAATAGATTTGCATATAATGAATTTCCCCAAGGGGAACTTATGGTTAGAGAAAAATATCTGAATAATATTGGAAGTAAATTGTAAGGAATAAGATATTTGCACAAACTAGGTCTAGGAAGGATGGACTATTGTCATGGACTATTTCTCACTGGAAATTATGGTAAGATTGGAATGAGAATCATGATTAAAATCCTAAATTTAAACATTCTTTGGTATTACTAAAGATGTGCTAATTAATAATTCATAGAAGAGACATGCCACTCAAAAATAAACCATTAGATGTATTATAGAATTTATTTTTATATTTTAATGTTTAAAACAAACATGTGGTGTACATTTTTAAAAGCCACCAAAAACAATGAATAAAAAAAAAATCATGTAAGATCATTTTCTGTCCTAAATTGTTAAAAGGAATTTTATGTTTTTCATAGGGAAAAGTTTATCCACAAATGTCACAGGCAGCAAAAAAATAACTACCTTATTTATAGATAGTCATGTATGGCTATCATTTCCATCTTCTCCATTTAAGAAAGAATCTCCTTTTTTAAAAAAAAATAGGTGGTAAGTGAAATTAATTTGTTTCCCACTTTGTTTCCTCTTTCTCCCAACTTCCCTTCAGAGTTCCTTTCCAGTCTCTTCCTCTAGCAGGCTGATGCTTGGTCCCTTTATCATCCTCTAATTTAGCCTGCCAAAGTGAGGAGTAATTTGATAAATTCCCTCATATTAAGGTATTAGAAAATTAATTATCTTTTATTCTCATGAGTATTTGCATTTTAAAGGGAAATTGTGGAGAAAGAACACTGTCTGACCATCTTAAATTACACATGAGTTATGGAATTTCAGGCATGTGTGGGGAGATATTTAAAAGTGATGAGAGAACAAGAGAGTATTCTCAAATCATAGAATGAATAAGATGATTTTCTCTATATTTATTTGTCAGGATGATCAGGAGATGGATACAAACCCTCCATTTGAGGATCACCATTATATTATCTGGAAGATACCTAAAAAATAGTTTAGTGTGCAGTGGGTATTACTATTTATTAAATAAATGCATGGTCATATTATTTGTTTTACCTCTAATAAAAACTTGAGGAATATATATTTTTTGGAGAAATTAGAATAAAGCTATTATCTCTGACCCCTCTACTGTGACCCCACATCCTTTGGTTTAACTTTGGCAGAAAACTAGGGTCCACCAACTATTTCATTAATTGATGGACATTACTCTGACCCGCTTGCAGTAGGCAGGGATATATGAGTAGTTATAGTCTCTAAAATGAGAACAGAAATTATGTGTATTACTTTTGAGTTAAGACAATAAAAAATTCATTTGTGATTTTGCAAATTCTCTGTGCTATGGCTGAAGAAGTTATCAGTTCCAGGTAGTACAGCTATGAAAGGAATGAAAGTCCATAAGTCTGGGTCTCTGAATGTAGCTCACTGAGCCTTTGAGATTATTTGTAGTTGCAGCACAGACCAATAGAGTGATATGTCCCCATTATGGCATTTACTACATTGGTTCATAGCTAATATGTTACATATCTGCTACCCTATCTTAACCGGTTATTGCTTATTTATTTTTGTAGATTTGTTCTAAAACAAAATATAGTTGGAGAAACAATAATAATATTAGGGTACTTTTTAAAGTTAAAAATTAGATCACAATTTTAAGACAGTTACATGGTGTTACAAGACTAGTATAATGCAACTCAATGCAATGCAATGCAATTTGATTCAATTCCATTCAGTTAATCTATTAAGCAATAAAAGCGTGATATGCTTTGTGCTGTCAGTACACTTTAGTTGGTGATGTTATAAATGAATACAAATAAGATGCTACTAATAGTCTTTAACAATATTAATAATGATTTTAACTGCCTAAATAAATATCTTATGAGATAATAGAAAGTACACATTGGTCTCTATCCCTGGTTCAGGCACTAAAACCTAAAATTCTTATAAATTCCTCAATGCTAAGAGCAATAGGATCATGTTTTGTTCTAATAGAGCAACTATAGAGAGTGGGAGAGGACTCCACACGGGCACTGGTTACCAGAAAGAGCAAGTTGTGATTAGAAATTTGGAGTTTTCAGCCTCACTAATCCTCCAGAGAGGTGAGGGGGAAAACAATGGAATCAATGGCCAATCATTCCTGCATGAGTAAGTCTTCTTAATATCCCAACAGTGTTTGAAGCTCTTCCAGGTTGGCAAACATCCACACCAGGAATGTGACACACCTCAGCTCAGTGGGGACAGAAGGCCCTGTGCCCAGAACTTCCCCAGACCTCATGCCACATATCCCTTCATCTACCTCCATTATCTTACCTTTTAATAAACGGGTAAATGTAAAAAGTGTTTCCCTGAGTCCTGTGAGCCACTCTAGGAAATTCAGAGCCCTAAGAAGGGGGTCACAGAAACTTCTCATCTAAAGCCCTTTGATTAGAGCAGCAGGTGAAGTGTGTGTGTGTGTGTGTGTGTGTGTGTGTGTGTGTGTGTGTGTGTGAATGAGCTCCTAAAGTTTGATATCTGGTCTATCTCCAGGTAGACAGCATCAGTAATTATAGGAAACCCAGCTGGTGTTGAAGAGAATCGCTTGGTATGGGTTAAAACCTCCACACATTTGGTGACTAGGAGTTATGTTTTGTTTGTATAATAAAGGAAATTCACAGGGAAGAAAGACAAAGTAGGGTAGAATGAGGTTTCTCTACACTTGAGAAGGAAGATACTGAATTTTACTTTACAATTAGCTTAACTGAATGCTTTATAATAATATAGTTCTGGTTTAAAAGCATCAACAAATGATATGATTAACATCTAGATGTCAGGTTTTCAAAACATATATCAAAGGAAGAATGATATCAATCTTCTAAATTTTCCAATCATAAAAATGGAAATGTGAAAACTATCTTATACTTGAAGTGATATTGACAAATCCTTTTATAGAGAATTACATTTTTTAGTTATCTTATATTCATCATTTCCACTGCTCCCTATACATCATCTCTACTGCTCCACTAACATCATCTCCACTGCTCATGAGTTAGTTATGAGATTACAGAAATAAATTACAGATTAGTTGTATGTGGAAACCAATGCAATAGTATATTGACATGACTTATCCATCGTTACATAGTGATAATTGGTAGGGAAAACACTAAGCTATTCTGGGTATATGAGAATCTTATTTGACATATATATAATGAGCTCAAGCTAAGTTTTTTGTTTGTTTGTTTTATTTGTTTGTTTTTTTCAAGTTAAGTTTTTATTCCATTTTTCACAAGCAGACTTTTTAGATCAACCATCTTTCTCCATCTAATATAATCAATCTATAGAGTACAAGCCTATATTATAGAACACCTATTCAGTCAATTATATTTCTAAGAATTTTCAAGTAACCCCCAAATAAGGAGGGGTTGATGACATTAGCATTATGTGCAATGTTGCTTAAGAACACAACATTCTATATAAATTTGAAAGCTAGTTTCCACCTTCAAGGAAAAAAAGGAGGGAGGGATTGGGGGAAAGAAATGAAACGAAACGAAACAAAACGAAACGAAGCGAAGCTAAACGAAATGAGAAGAAAGAAAAGAAATGAGAAGAAAAGAAAAGAAAAGAAAAGAAAAGAAAAAAGAAAAGAAAAGAAAAGAAAAGAAAAGAAAAGAAAAGAAAAGAAAAGAAAAGAGAATGCTTTCTTTTTACGAGTAAGATCCAAGACATTCAATGGCAACTCCAATCAACCATGCCATAACATAGATAAGAATTTAGCTGAACATTTTATTGACATTTGGATGGTATTTTCCATCTCCATTTTTACTTATTAATATTGGAATAATTTAAATTACTATTGGCTGCTAATTTTATCCCAATAACATGTATACCCTCAAAATCATCATCAAAGGTGTTCTGGTAGATCTTCAAATTCCAAAATGATTAGAGTACTGCTTAAGTCCATCTGCAGGCCACCTAATAAAAGTTAGTTTAACTTCATAATTCACAGTCTTAAGTAATGGTAGCAAGTAGTATAATATCAGATGTGATTATTTTACATATTTTAGGAAAGCTTTTTTTTCTGTTTAAAAATGGTTGCTATTATTATACTTTCTAATGATCTAGACTTTTCTTTTTTATTTATACCCTAGAGGCCCAGTACATGAGATTCATGCATGGGAGGGGGTATTCTCAGCCCAGCCTGCAACATCTCCAATCCAGGACCCCTCGGGGGATGTCTGACTGCCTGTCTAGGCCATATCCCCGGGATCAGGCATAAACCAGAAGTCAGAAATCCCTCTCACAATCCTAGACTGCTGTCTCCTAATTGCTCACCTGCCTGTCTGACTGGTCATCCCTAACTATTCCTCCCTGCCAGCCTGATTGCCCCTCACTGCCTCTGCATGCTGGCCTGATCACCACTAACTGACCCTCATGCCAGCCTGGTTGCCCCAATCCCCCTTCCCCCTGCAGGCCTGGTCACCCCTCACAGCCCCTCTGCTGAGCTGGTCATCCCAAGCTGCCTGCTGTTCAGTTGTTTGGTTTTCCCTCACCAACCCCCCTGCTGTCCTGATCATAGGCAGCCATCTTGTGAGGGTGTAGAGTTAATTCACATATTGCCTCTTTATTATATAGTATTAGAGATGTCATTGAATTTACTAGTAAATTATCTTCAGTCTCAAGATCCATATTTTCCAAGTTGAAATGTCTATACATAAACATTTTGTGAACACGCCAGCTCCTTGCCTTTTTAAATCAATAAGCCATATTGACAACTTTTTAATTACCCTCTGAATGTGCACACCTGTTTAGATTTTCCTGTATAGAACAAAATTAGCCAACTTGTTTAGTAGTTTGCTTTGCTACATTCTCTCTGAACTTGAGTTTTCTCCTCTAAGACAGAATAGTCTTACTTATTGATTCACTTACAAAGAACTTTTTTTAAAAATAAAAAAAAAAAATCTAAGAGTGAAAGAAAATATCCAGCTCTGTTAGCAATCATGAAAAGATTTTAAAGGCAGTATAACTGGATTTTTAAAAGTATTTTTATATTAAGCAAACTCACTAACATACATTGAAAAAGTGGTTTTATCATTATAATCATGCATGAAAAATACAGTGATGACCAAGTTATCTAATGTGTCTGACTCTCATTGCTTCTTCATGCAAATAATAAAACCACCACTTTTGTGAACTCCAGGGCAATGCCAATCCATTCAACAGTCTAAGAAGTCAATTGTTTAACTGCCCTACAATTTCATCAAGGCTAATTCTCTGTGAAAAGACTCAAGGGATTTGGCCCACATTAATTCATTCTTGTGTGTTTACACTTTCATTTTTCTCATAGTTTTATTTTCCTGGTGTAATTGACATGTAATAAATGCAATACATGCTTTAAAAGAAAAGCAGGTGAATAAATACCTCTAAAGCCAACCAGAGAAAACTGCCTTTCATCTCAGCCTACTGGTAAAGAAATAGATTAGATCCACATTTTCTGAACTCTCTGTCTAAATTGATAAAACGTAGAAGGAATGTGGCATACCCAACCACAGAATATTAGTTTAGGAAAAGGAAAATAAATCTAAAAGAATAACAACTGTCAAGTAAAAACATACACACACTCTTCAAAAGATAATGGCAAAATGAGAGAAAGTAGATGAGACGGTTCCAATTGTGGGGTTCTAAATTGTTCATGATGTTTTAAATCCCCAAACATCATGAACAATTTAGCAAATATTTAGGGCATCAGAAAAGTGAAGCCATGATAACCAACAGAAGACATCACTAAGATTCTTAAATTCAGTTCTCAGAATTTTGGAAATGTTTTTTTTACCTTCATTTTGGACAAGACTGATTTCCAAAATATAAAGGCTAAAAAAGAATAAGAAACAAGGAACACAAAAGTACTTACAACTGATCGGATGTTATTTTCTTTCATCAGCTTCAGAGATGACTTATAGCAATTTGCAAGGTCTTCCTTGTGGGAACCGTTAATATGGCCTCTTGCTATTGGCCCCACAGTATGGATGACATCTGCAAATGCAAAAGGAAGACAAAATAGGGTAAGCAAAGCATTTTTCACGTTTCACATAAATGGTGCTTTATTCATTTTAGGAATTTGTATTGGAGCCTGGAGACAAGCAAGCTAAGAAATACTGATGATGCAAATGTAAACGATTTTAGCTAGCACCACCTCCTAAAGTAAGCAATTTTCCAGGAAAATATTGTGGAAAGGAATCCCCTACCAAAAATTATTCTATTATTAGTCAGATCCAAATGAGAAGAATTATAATATAAGATGTGAATTATTGGCACCATGGAAAAAGACAAAACATTGGTGGTCAATATACTAAGAAATAATTGCCTAAAAAATGAGCATTTTTAATTGACCTGGGAAGAACCAATGCTACACATCACTTTACTGTAAATAATGCAATTAATGCAGGAATTGTACACAATAAAGACAAGTTTTAGAAAATATGCCTAGATAATTTATGATTATCAGTAATAGCCCTAAAAGGAGTAATTTGAAAACATCCTTACCAATTTTAGAGTGCAACCTATAGATCCTCACATACATGAGATATCCTAGGGATAAAATAGTACCTAGTTTCTTTTCTTTTCTTTTTCTTTTTTCTTTTTAAACTCTATAGCATGCAGCAAATGTAGGTTTACAGTTGTTTGTATGGGACACAATACAAAAATAATAAGTAATAATATAAAAACTGTGTTTTGCATATGTACAACTGCAAACCTACTGTGGATACACCCTGTATTAAAACTTTCAAAAAGCAATCTATACTTTTCAATCTCTATTTATATTTAAAAACATGAAATCTGATTTTTCTTCTTTGCATATAAAGACAGCCATTTTGGTACTCTTTTAACATCTACACATGCATAAACTTCTAAAATTAGGATCATAATGAAAAAGGACAATCCTAGCATTAAGTCCATAAAGATTATTTAAAAAACACTAAAATTTAATCTAAATTATTTGAAAATGCCTTATAACTCTTGCTTCCCAGTCATATAAATTAATCTGGGTTATGAGTCCATTTTATTCCATTTTATTGGAATAGTAAAATTAAATTAAATTATTTTCTTTGACTAATCATACCACTGCTTAATTAAAAACAAATAAACAATGAGAATAAGAACACATAAAAAAATGAATAAGAGGAATAGTTTGAAATTTCACATGAAATTTAAATAGTAGAAAACAAATCACTAAGGGAACTAATTCTATTGATTGACTGTTAAATGCACAGAGTAACAATTGATGCTTCGGAAAAGCCCCAAAGTGTTGACTATAACTTTAATTCTGATAAAGAATTTAAATTCTAATCAGATCATATTAAAGGCGATATCTTGTGATTGGAATAGGCAGAAATGTCACCAGTGAGTTCATGTAGATATTATTTCAAAGGCAAACCTGGGTTTAACAAGGGAAAGAAAAAGGGATACTAGACTGTATTTATCAGAAAAAAATAAACACAAGCAAAAAGTAAACCAAAGAAACAAAAGAAAGAATACAGGGATTTTTTTGTAATAATAGTAATAAGTAAGAGTTGCCTATAGAAACAATACAAATCCTATATGCAGTACATTTTTTAGTATTTTATTTTATATTTAAAATATATTTCATTGATTTTTTTACAGAGAGAAAGGGAGAGGGACAGAGAGCCAGAAACATCTATTGAAATGGCGAGTCTAGAACCCTGCCTCATTGTGGGGCAGGGCGGGGCTATCCTCCATTTTGTGGCTAGAGCCTAGCCCTCACCCAACCAATCAGGGTTAGCCAAAGCAGTGACATCACTACTGGAGTAAAACCCCTAGAATTGTGGAAGTTTGTGCTCTCCTCAGCCATGCTGTCAGCATGAGTGGGACGGAGCCCATGTTAACATGGAAGAGGCTCTTTTGTTTGTTGCATCGGATTTGGCTCCCTGCTGGTCCTTGGGGATCACGAAACCTGGGTATAACACTACGAGAGAGAAACATCGATCAGGTGCCTCCTGCACACCCTCACTGGGGATGTGCCTGCAGCCCAGGTACTTGCCCTTCACCAGAGTTGAACTTGGGATCCTTCAATCTGCAGGCTGATGCTCTATCCACTGAGCTAAATCAGTTAGGGCTGTAGTACACTTTTTATAGGAATATTTTACTTTAGATTCCTTTTTTAAATGAACACTATACTACATGAAGAAGAAATATTGTATTTAGCTTTACTTTACTTTTCCTTTTGTGACTACTTGCTCTTTGTGTCTAGCTGTCACAATTCTACAGAGCAGCATCCCCCCCCCCCAAAAAAAAAAAAAGGTTCAGTAAGATAGGGGAGCAAAGGTTAATTGAATTTGAAATCACTGAGTGAAACTAAGTCACCCTTAAGCAGAGCTTCTCTGGCTTCTCTGGGCATTTAGTATAGCACATTGTCAGTCTTCACATGGGGACACAGAATACTCTGTTCTTCAAATAAACGTGACTACTAAAACCCATGCTTTGCATAGCACTTCAAGGAACTACATTTCTACAAATTAATCTTTAAAAAATGTTCCAGAGAAATATTGGCATCCCAATTGCATTGTTACAGGTGAAGGTCATGTTTTTTTGTGTGTTTTTTTCCAGTCTTTAACCATTGCATCTGTACATCAAACACTTAGTACATAAGAAACAACAGTATATTACCTTGGCTTCTTTATTTAATGGATGGATAAGGTTAAGGATAAGTGTCTCTTATCTGGGGTCATAAAGATGTATCTACTGGAGCCAAGTAAAATAGTGCTTAGGGGCATGAATGGGGAGAAAAGACAGAGAGGATCTCAAAAGATCAGGAAACAGTAACATCATAACCCTTTTCCGTGCTTTCTTCCTTAGCCACCATTGTCCACATAAAGGAAATGAAATTTATGAAAAACTACTCCTTGCATTTCTTTAGTTCTCCATTTAATTTAAAAGTCTGAGAAGGCATAGCCAATGAATGAGCTTCCTCAACATCAAAATATAATATCTATATTTTCTGCTCTATGTTAAATTCACAACATCCAGGATCAAGTAAGTATTAACCAACACAACAATGTCTCAGATCCACAAAGGTGGAGGTGAATCAGTGTGAGGTTCAGAAGGAAACTTTCTTCATCATGTTAATTGTTCCTAATACTTGTGAGCAACTTCCAAACTGAGGAGCTTTTTTATTTTCTACTATAATGTTCAGCTAGGAGTCCTGCCTTCTCCTTTTTAAAAATATATTTTATTAATTTCAAAGAGCAAAGGAGAGGCAGAGAGAGGTAGAAACATTAGTGGTGAGAAAGAATCATTGATTGTTTGCCTCCTGCATATCCCCCACTGAAGATGAAGCCTGAAACCCAGGTATGTGCCCTGACTGGGAATTGAACAGTGACCTCCTGGTTCCTAAGTTGACACTCAACCATAGCCATACCACCAGGGCTGAGGCCTGTCTTCTAATTCCAGCCCTAGGCCCGACTCATCCAATGGACCAGATGAAATCATCATTATATTGTACCTGCCTTGATTTTCTGATGTGCAGAAAAAATCAGCTGCTTAGTGATCTCTTCTGTGCTATGTTTCATCATTAATATTTGACCTTGTAATGGAGAAGACGGACAGATGGAGTGCACAGTGATGTCTGGACAGTTGACCGAAACCTTAAACATACTTAAGTGGCTGGTGAGTGTTGTGAATATAAGGATCCGTTTTTAATACCAGAAATATTATAGACGCTCTTTCACAACAATAGTTTCAAGGTCCATTTACTGAGAACAAGTTGGAGACAAACAGCTATTATCACTTGAATGATGCCTTGTATTAACTTATATTCTATTGTTAATCACAATAGCATTTTCACATACATTTGTGGTTCTCATGGTGTAAATACAATGATGTAAGCATAAGTGTTTAATTTGGTGCATGCAGAGACTTCAGAAATAGTAATTAGCCAAAACCGGTTTGGCTCAGTAGATAGAGCGTCAGCCTGCGGACTGAAGAGTCCCAGGTTCGACTCCGGTCAAGGGCATGTACATTGGTTGCGGGCACATCCCCAATGGGGGGTATGCTGGAGGCAGCTAATTGATGTTTCTCTCTCATCGATGTTTCTGACTCTCTGTCCCTCTCTCTCTTCCTCTTTGTAAAAAATCAATAAAATATATTTTTAAAAAGAAATAATAATTAGTAATTATCACCAGCAATAGTAGCAGTACCATCTTAGCAGCTAAGGCATTTTTTGTTTTTTTTTTAGAGAGAGAGAGAGAGAGAGAGAGAGAGAATATTTTTTTCCATTAACATTTATTTATTTTAAGAGAGACTGGATTTTTTTTTAGAGGAGGATGAAGGAAGAGGAGAGAAAGAGAGAGAGAGAGAGAGAGAGAGAGAGAGAGAGAGAGAGAGAGACATATATGTTAGAGATACATCTATTGTTTGCCTCCAACCAGGGCAGGGGATCTCTGTGCCTTGACTGGGAATCTGAACTGAAACTTGGTGGTCTGCAGGCTGAAACTGTAACCATAGAGCAAAATGGCCAGCATCATCTAATGAGTCTTGAAGACATAGGCAGAAATGACAGAAGAGACTTTTCAATGTTTACTTGTTATATTTTTGCTATCATCTTGGTTCTAGTGTGGACAGAATACTGGACTACTGGACTGTAAAACCTAAAACCTACTAATAAGTCCGAAGTCCCAGATGCTTTAATACCCAGCTATATGATCTTAGGCAAGTCACTCTTCTATTTGCAATTCCATCTTCAAAGCTAAAAAGAAATTGAATGAGGGCCTCTAAGATACATTGCTGCTTTTAAATGCAATTCCTTTTCTGCATGCATTTTAAGAATCAACATATATATTTTTAAAAGTCTAGTTTATTGTTTTTGAGATAAATAAGGGTTCAAGTTTCTCAAACATGCTTATTAATGAGGTGCAAATTGGTCCCATGCCCAGAGATAGCATTTTAACTATATCCATCAAAAGTACAAATATAGTCCTGGCTGGTTTGGCTCAATAGATAGGGCACTGACCTGTGGACTCAGGGCCCTGGGTTCAATTCCATTCAAGATCACATGCCCATGTTGCAGGCTCGACCCCCAATGGGGGGCATGCAAGAGGCAGCCAATCAATGATTCTCATCATTTATGTTTCTATCTCTCTCTCTCCCTCTCCTTTCCTCTCTGAAACCAATAAAAATATAGGGTTTTGTTCTAAAAAATTGCAAATATGGACTCCAATAGTTCTATTTTTAAGAATGTACCCTGTAGATTAAAATGAAGATTATATGGTTTATTCAACTATGGTTCTGGATTCCATATAACATATCCCTACAATGAATAAAATTGTTAATGAGCTTTTAAAATGCAATCTTATCTATATACTAGAGGCCCAGTGCACGAAATCCTTGCACTCAGGGGGTGTGGGTGTGGTCCCTTAGCTCTGCCTGCACCCTCATGTAATCTGGGAGCAGGTCTAAACCATCAGTTGGATATCCCTAGAGCAGCTGTGAAGGCCTAAGCCATCAGCCGGGCATCCCGCCACTGCCACTGTGCTCACCAGCCATGAGCCCAGTCAGGGTTTCTGGCTAAGTGGCACTCCCCCTGAGGGAGCTCACTGACCACCAGGGAGGGGAAGCTCCTGTGTTAAAACATGTAGGAACATGTCGGCAAAGAAAAGGGCAGGGAGAGCCTTTTATAATCAGCATCATATCCCCCAATGGGCAAGAAAAGTAGTGCTATTTCTATAATGCTGTGGCCAGCTCCACATTCAAAACAGGAAAAAGCTGCCTTCATGCATTTGAAGCCCTTTGTTATCGCAACTGAGGAAAGCAGAGAAAACAGCAATGAAATTTGTACCTTGACTCAACATTTCAAATGCAACCCTTTGAAGAAATAAGGAAAATGAGATGGCAGGCCCTTTTGTGCTTTATCAGATTAAAGTGTGGCCAGACAAATAGAACCTGGTTTTGCTCCTCTATTTTTGAAACCAATTGGTCTATAAATCAGCTCTTTTGTTTTGAAGTTATAACCACCACCTCACACTCCCCTACCTCATTTTACTCTGGGAAATTAGTCTGAACTATATAGAAAAGGAGGGTAGGATAGAAGGTTTTCTTTAAAGGAGGTTGGCGGAAAAACCCACTTTCATTTCCAAAACTGTAAATTAAGAAATACGTGATCGGACTGTCAAATTATTGAAAGCACTAGAATTATTTACAAAGATTCAATCAGAATTACCCTTGGCAAAACAAATGCATGAAAACATTCTGCAAAAATATTAGCATAATGAATTTTAAAACAAATGAGAGAGCACATATATAGGTTGCTCTCATCATTTTTCATTTGAGAAGCAACTGTGCTACATTCAAACTGTTAATGAACAGTCAGACCAAGTGTAGAATCAATTACACGTTGCTTTCATTCCCTCCACTCTTGTATTCATAAGCATAATCGGTCCATCTAACAGACTGCATAATGGTGCAGTGCCCTGTCAATCATATTCAAATTGCATGAATTTTAAGGAGGAAACCAATGCATGGAATTAAATTGACTTTCTTTTCTAAAGCTACAACCACAAATCCAAGCAGTAAAGGTATTATTTGTAAACCTTATTGGCCAATTTATATGATAAGCACCACCAATCCATGACCTGAAACAGAATACTTGAAGTTCAGTTAACGGGAAATTGAATTACCACCTGATAGCATTACAAAGTAAATGCTGCCTTTTCTCCCCATACAGGTCAGTGTTTTCATATACACATTTTCAAAGCTTGTTTTTATTATATTTCAAGAAACAATCAATTGTCCATAAGCTGTTCCTTTTCAATCTGTAGCAGACATCAGTTAGAATGTATTTCAACTAGTGCCCTGCAGCAAGCTTCTAAGTTTGGATTATTCTATCATGCATTTCTTCAGCTGCATGATGGATTTCTTTCCATGAGAACAGTCATTCAACTCTTTGTATGAGTTTAGAATAAACTAGCGCTTACAGTGTTGTTTTCTAGTCCATTTTCCTTTAAGTCTGTGAATTGGCATGGTTTTCCTTCCTTTCCCCTCTCCCCCATTGCTTTTGGTTATGGAGAGCTTTGCCTTTACTTCCCTTACCCTCCTGATGCTATGACTCCTTGAAAAGAGGTGTCTGTGTCTAAGATTAAATACACAGTAGCTAAACAACAATTGCATTTTGCATGAGATAAAGGCACATAGGACTATACTGTTAAACCTGGAATGAATACATACCCAGCTCAGCTTGATGTTTGATCCCATTTTTATGTGAGAATGTGATAATGCCACCACATTTTTGGACAACATGTACTGATCATGCTTCATTGGCTTCAGAGTTGTGAGGTTTTATGCTAAAATTGTGAGATTTAAGTCGCCAAATATTATTCGAACTATTCTACCAAAATGTTATCCTCTAAGTTGTTTTTTTTAAAAAGGAAGGGGTAGAGCTCATCTTTAATTATTTATTAGCTCTCCTTCTGCCAGCTATCTATCTAAAGTCAGTCCTTAAATGGGGCTGCTTCCGGTTTCAGGGTCCATTTCCATTAACACAGACTGAAATTTGTGTAAAGGGGATATCCTGTGGTCATCCAATTAAGAATCTTGGAGATTTCATGGGGTATTGGGAGTACTTGCATTACAGTAGTGTTATTTCCAACAGAGAGGGGTCTCAGAGAGACTGTGGGAAGCTGAAGTTATCTGCAAATTTCCAACATTTCACATCATTTTAGAATGAACCCAAAGAGGACACATCCTAGAAGGAAATGAGTCAAGTCCATGGCATTTCTAGCACTTCAATAGCAGGGGGTGAGAGGATCTGGAGGTCCAGATAGACAATATGACTTTTTCAGAGAAGATAATAATAAGGTCTTTGTTCCAATTCAAGGGATGGCAGCAATCTGCAGCCTTTTCAGAGTGATGCAAAACAAGTACTTTATTAAAACATAAGGGGAAAGTAGGCTTTAAAGTCCTAAGTCATGGGTAAAAATAAACAAATGCTAGTTCCCACTGCAATGCTAATTCTACAAATGCAGAATCTAGGCTGAGACTGAAGTGTGCAGAGAGGTCAAGGTTAAAGCATGCAGGCTGATGCTGAGGTTCCATGTGCTTGTGTGTTGTCATCCTCCCTTTTTACCCTCCTCGCACCAAGTCTGCATGAGACAGACTCTTCTGCAGTCATTCACCCAGTCATTAATTTTGTCCTTTATTCAATCAATATTTATTAAGAACCCACTATGTGCCATGCATATAGGGCAATTGCTCCACTCACTCACACCAAATAAGTCTTCTTCTTATCTGTCTTAAGGCCTTTCCTTGGTGTCAAGAGAGTCTCTCTGTGTTTGCTTCTCAAAGTCTTTCTCATTTAATGAGACCCAAAGAGAATTTGCCTTTTTCTAAGATATGATCCCTGAACCCCAATACATAAATTCATTTTGAACTAATTTATCTTCTTTTGGTGTCCAGTATCACTTATGTTTGACCTTGTCTATGACTATTAACATCAACATTTCTGTATACACAACTAAGAAGATTCTGTGAATCAGAGCTCTCCACTAATGCAACCTTCTGCCTGAGGAGGCAGGGAATTTTGTCATTGGAGGGACTCAGATATGAATATATATATATATATATATATATATATATATATATATATATCCCATGATTCTATGATTCTTTCCAGTTCTGTGAACTTATGATTGTGTTTCCTGTTTTCATGTAGAGACACTATAATTCTGCTGTAGGGGACATGACAAATCTATGTTTGAGTCACCCACAAAGCCCAGAAATCTATGGGAACAGTTGTTTAATGCATAGTTAATGAATTTTTGGGTAATTAAATAAAAATTGGCTTAATAAAATTAATCTAATCAGAGATGATACACTGGATTAGAGAAAACAATGAGGCAGAATGGACAAGTCTGGACTGGTCAAGCAGTAGAATGCAGTTCTGTTTCAGGTCATTCAAAAGAAAATTTCAATAGAACTAAGAATCTGTTAGCAAATCTGATTAAATATTTCATAATAACTGCAAGATAGATGATTAAAAAACACTATAATATCATCATACTTTTAAACAAAAGCTAAGAGTCTTTCCAAAAATTTCCAACAGAAAAAAAAGGAAGTATGATGATTCCTTTGTCCTTTTTTTTTTTTTTGGCAAGAGATAATAAATGCATTTTAGAAATGTGTCATTCCCCTCATCTGAATATGGCTCATTTTAGAATACATTTACTTAGTTCTAGAGATTGGTTTTGGCTCTCAAGTAATAAAATGGAAAATGACAGATTCTCTACATACCTTCTCCAATAATTAATGGGATCACTGTTCACATTTTTTAAAAGTGACATTTGAGTACAATGAACCTACCTTTCCATCAAAATAAACCAGGTTTAATTTTTCTCTCAGACCAGTATATTGATAGGACAGTTCTGGACTACAGCTAGTTCATACATTTATACCTGTAGTCTCATTTGGGTTCTATTCCCATGGTTTACACATCCACATTAGGTTCTACACCTAATTTTCCAAAGGAACACTTACATTTAGAAAATAGAAATAATTGGGATAGATTATTTTGAGAATTATATTCTAAAAGAAAGACTTGTGGAAATTTATATTCTGTGAGGTTATATTTTTCATGAATTTACTTACACAAATTCAATACAAACAGGGGGTGAGGAGTAAGAATCACAGAGTACTTTTTAAGAAGGAAAATTCCACTACATGTATCTATAATGAGTGTTTGCTTTAGCATGAGATGGACAGGTTCCCTTATGTTGCCAGATCCCAGGAGATCAGTCTACATTCCCTCCTACCTCTCAGAGATGATTTGCTTCCCATGCATAGTAAAAACTGTTTTCAAAATGTTGGATTTATGAGCATCTTTACACTCTTAAAAATAACTGAGGACCCAAAGAACTTTTGTTTTGGTTGGTCATATCAATCACACAAGAAAACACAAGCACATGTACCATTAACAATCAGGAAAATGATGTTATCACATGTCATGTAGCCTCTGGAAAAGTATTCTGTATAAGAGGGAGACAGAGGGAGAGGGAGAGAGAGAGAGAGAGAGAGAGAGAGAGAGAGAGAGAGAGAGAGAGAGAGAGGCAAATAACCTATACATGTTATGAACATGGCATTGCCCTCACCAACCCCTGAAAGAGATCCCCTGATCACAATTGGAGAACTGTTACACTACAGCCCTAACGTTTAAATATAAATATCTCCTTTCTTAATGACAAATTGAAAATTAACTACTTTATCTGGTCCTTAAGGCTGAAGAAACAGTGATCTTCTTCAACTGTATAGCGAAAACCAGATGTACTGGACTTTTCAAGAAATGGTATTTCTCTGCTTCAACTTGTATGTGACTGAAGGCATTTTTACACAAAGTAATCTTAACTAAATGTAGTGTTTGTCTATTGCTCAGTCTTTAGAATTTAAATTAATTTCTCCTCCTTCTTCCGTCAGATGGTGATCAGGTCATTTCTTCTCACTAACCCCTTGAGAATAGGGAGGGGGCTTTGTAACTAGTTTGCAATGGATTGTGGTAGAGAAGAACATTCTGGGAATAGCTTTTGAATTCTACAAGACATCACAGAATAAAACAAAAGGGATCCTTTAATATCATGAATTCCCAAGAGAAATCACAAAAATGATTTTAGTTTCTTGTACTTCTCTTCTTTCTTTACATAATTAGTTAGAAGTTACTAAAGCCACTAAAGGTGATCAGCTAATATTAAAACTGGTTTGGCAGAAATAAAAAGGGAGAGAGGTAACTCAAAAAACATGGATATAAACTGGCAATTTTAGCGATGGTTTCAAGGTGGGTGGGAGAAGGGAGAAGGGAGAATCAAAATTCATTCAATCCCATTTAATTCCAGGTGACTAAAAGGATAACAGAAATAGAAACATTAGAACAGTAATTGAGGTCTAAATTACGGAATTAATGTAGTGCTCTTTAAATCTTCTGAAAACTAATCATTAACATAAAATAGTTAAGAAGAGAAGAATCAGTGAGAGAAACAAACAAAAATTATACAGTTAAAGGTAACTAATTTTCCTGTATCAAAACAGCCTTTTATTTATTTTTTAAAAATTTCTCCTTCCTTGTCTATTTGGGTCCTGGCTTAGAATCACTGAGGGGAAGAGAATAGATCACCGACCCTCTCAAACATAATTCACTGTGAGACTGACACTCAAAGAGGTCAACATGTGCCTTGACAAGATTGTTTAGCGGAAACTATTAATGCTAAACCACTCACGGAAAAGCAAGAGACCTTTTCATAGTAATTCAGCTGCCAAAAATGAGATGTTTGCATTAGAGCATCCACAGTTGACTCATGAATATCTGATTTTTAAAAATACCTGTAAATAAATAACATCTGTTGACTGATTCTGTAGTTATATACTATTGTGGAGGTCAATACATAAAAATTCCCATTTCTAATCAGAAATGGAGCTGTGGCTGAGATGATATGATAAGATGGCTAAAGAGACACTACAGTGAGATAAATAAGAGTAAAAGAATGGGCCAATTTGGTCTGAGTAGAAAAATATTTATATTATTGAGTGATGTCTGAAGATATCAGAAAAAAGTGGTCACCAGAATATATAATTATAATTAGATAGCATAATATCAGGAAAAGGCAGGAAAAAACAAGTCTTCATGTTCCAGTTGAAAACCTCACTCACCTACTGGTGAAGTTAGGCAAATTACTTTTCCTCTTCTGCAACAATAGAATAAAATCTACTTTTTATGGGGAGTTAAGTATGAATTTTACATGAAAGTATCAAGCACAGTAGCTGGCATGTAGTAGGTGATGAATTCTGACTTTATTACCATTAGGACTTATAGGTAAATATATTCACAATGTACATACATGGGATAGCAATAAGCTCTTTCATATTTACTTGTATTTCATCAACATACTCTCAAAGGTCATAATTATGCACAATAAGAAATTATGTCAGAATTGATATTTTACTAGCTTCTTTGCTTCCAGTACTTCTTGGATCCCTGGTCCTCACTTCCTTAACCTCATTTATTTAATTCCCTTCCCCTCGCACCCCAGTATATTCTTTAGTAATTCTGTCAGAGATGGCTGTAGCTGGGAATTTTCTAAATCACTGGACTGTCGAATGCTTTGCTCTCATTTCTGAATGTTAGTTTTACAGAGTATACGGATCTACTCTGTAAAACTAACATTTTTGTCTCAAAATTCTTAAGATTTTGTTTTATGCACCTCATGAGAAAAAGCCTATGATTTTTATACATCTATAAGTAAGCTGATTTTCTTTCCTCTCTGGAAGTTTTGGGAACCTCCTATTTATCCTTGGATTTCTGAATTCCATATTCTTTCAGGACAAAACTTTTATGCCCCTATTTTAGTTATAAAATTTCTACTGCTCCTTCATTTTCTCTGTTCTTTCTGTAACTCCTAATAGGTGGGTTTTATATTTCTGTGAATAAATCTCAAATGTCTTAATTTTATCTAAATCATTGTATCCTCTGTACATTGTAGAACATTTCCTTGACTTACTCTCTACATCAGTACGTTCATTGCAGCTTTCCTTTCCACATGCTCTTCTTCATTTGAAACTTGTTCTTGTTTTCACTTCCAAGAATTTCTATCTTTCCCTCTTTCATTAGAACATCTTTTTTCTAACTTCTACATGTATCACATATGATTCATTTTCCACCAACTATTCTTACTGTATATAAATTATTTTGTTGACTAGAGTAAACTTAGTAATAGCCATCTGTCAGTGGATTTGAATTCACTTATTATACACCTTTGCATTTTTTTCATAATACTTATATAGCCCTATAAGATAACATAAACATAATATAATTTTCAATAATGACTTTGAATACTTTCAAAACCGCACCTTAATTTTGGATTTCATTTAGAAAAATCATCATAAGAAGCACAATTTTGAAAAGTAAAGAAAACTTTTGAAACTACTTCAGATTATTTGAAATAAAAAGGTTGTAAAAAATGGAATACCAAATAGTGATGTTAGAACTGCAAATAATTTTTAAATGTGTATTTTCATTATATTTTAATTTCTAATGAAAATAAAAAAAACCTTTGGCTGGTTACCTCTAATAAAAAAAGAATAGAAATGTAATTGCTGACTGAATTATGCATTTTAACAAGGACTATATCCCTCATGTAGCTAACTGGATTCTAATAATTGATAAGATTGTCACTTTTAATGTTATTTTTAACATGAAAAATAAGATATGATACCAAAGACACTCGCACACAAAACACACAGAAAAAAATGAATATATTCAGCATTTTCATAATTAAAGACATATCCATTGTCAACATTCTAGTTATTCATAGTGCTTTTTTTAGAACTGGTGACAACATTGTTCTATTCCAGGCCCTATTTTAGACCACATTTTTATAAATAGTATACACTTTCAATAAAAATGGATTACACATTTTCCAGAAGGGAATAGTTCAAACTTAAAGAATTGTTTATTTTATTATTACTTTTTTTAAATAAGAAAGCCGCTTCACTTTTATTATGGAGAACACTGTAAAAGCAGCATGACAGCTGTAAAATAAACCACTACGCCTGCACACTGGCCCTAATCCTGTGGGCAGTGGGGTGGAAAGCCAGGCTGTGTCTCATGGGCCTTCCCTGCATTAAATACATGAGGGTTGTACAACCTCTGGCCCCCAACGGCTCACACGGAAAGTCTTCTCTGCTGCCCACCCAAAATTAGGAACCTGCTAGTAACTTCTCTATTTCATTTGGAGAAATAAAAATAACAGTTTTGAAAGTAAGAGAACTGAGTCCATTTTATGAGTATAATAGTTTGGCCAGAAATCTGCTAACATCTACTCTACAAGAAAATACATGGGCAGTGCCACAGCTTATACTTGATTTGGGAGATGCTCTGATATCTTGAGTTGAAGTACATGTGGATGACATGAGACGTGAAGGCCTTCTAGTCAGAAATGAAATGGAGTCAGCTAACTTCCTGTTGTCCAAGCAACTTTGAAAAGTTGTTTTAAAATACCTAATTATTATGCATTAATTTAAATCTTATTTACACTGCTTAAAGTAACAGGACTATTTATTTTGTCTGAAACATTAGATGTGCAAGCCTTATTACAAACTCAGCTGCCCGGAAATAGTTCAAGCAGAAACATACCAAGGAGCCAGGTTATTTTCCAAAGCATCCTTGCTGTGCAGCATTTTGAACACATAGAGGACAGTATCAATAACATGTTCTGATGGCATTTTAACAGCTTTATTCTGAAAGACTAGTCTTAGTTCTTCCTACTACAAAAATGAACTATAAGAGTACATTTGACACTGCTGTCCAATACAGACTCTAGAAAACTACAAAATTAACCTTTCAAATAGAATTATCGATAATTTGCCAAAACAGGTTTGGCTAAGTGGATAGAGCATCAGCCTGAGGACTGTAAGGTCCCAGGTTCAATTCTGGTCAAGGACATGTACATTGGTTGCAGGCACATCCCCCGTAGTGGTATGCAGGGGGCAGCTGGTCGATGTTTCCCATCAATGTTTCTAGCTCTCTATCCCTCCCCCTTCCTCTCTGTAAAAAATCAATAAAATACATTTTAAAAAAGAATTATTGATAATTTTATTGCTAGAATAATAGAAAAGCTTCCATAGAATTATACCAAATGAGTGTTGTTATTTTTTGTCTTTTAGTCTTTTTACTAAATTAAAAAAAAATAACAATCATAGTGAACACACAATGCAATTAATTTATAGAATAGCATGAAGATAGTTTTGTCCCCTTTTCAAGGGTCTCAGAATCTATCTGTGACCCAGGAACCCATGGAATATTCTTAGAGCCCTCACTTAGGTTCTAGAAGCCTGCGAATGTGAAAGCCTGCAGTTTCTGGAAGTGTAGGGTGACATTTTTCTAAATGCCTCAAGTTATCACTGTCTTACAACCAGAGAAGAATGGAGCCACATTGGCCACCTGGCCTTGGAGGCAGAGAAAGCACAAAGGACCATAGGTGAAATAAAGTTTTTTCCTGTTGTTGGAAAATAAAGTTCTAAGGGGGATTTTCTTAATGATAGAAAGAGCATTCTTTTTTCCCAGGAAAAGGCTGGTTATATTTGTAGCTTCTGAGAAATTTGCCTTTATTATATCCTTCCAGTGAGAGCTCCATGGCCCCTCAGAAATATTGGCCCTCTCACAAACTACTTAGTTTTATGGATATCTTCCTTATTCCTTAAGACATGCTCTGCCAACTAGTATAAATGTCTTCACCCAAGGAATGAAGCTTAGATCTGGATGATTCTACTCCCTACTTAGTAACACCCCCACTTCCTCCCATGCCAAGTTATTGACTCTGTTTTACTTTTATGAACATGGCTTATTCTGGATTTTCCTACTCAGAGTGAACTCTGCCTATGTCCAAGTCCTTGACTAGAGGAAAAGAGACCTTTGAAGGCAACTATTTGGCAAGAAGACCTCAGTGCAAACTTGTCTTTTGGCTACAGACATGTTCTTCTTGTGTGTCATTAGTTGTCCGTAAGCTTTTGCTTTATTTACAGACCACCTTCTCCTTTTTCCTTCCTTATAAGTTTGGGTCAATGGTTCTCACATCAAAATCATCCTCAGGGATTATTAAAATTCAAGTTGTAGGGTCATTCTTCCAGAGTTTCTGATTTAGTAAGTCTGGGATGGGTGTGAATGGGGACCAAGAATTTTGTTTCTAACAAGTTTCCAGGTGATCCTGATAATGCTGATCTAGAAATTTCATGTTGAGACTTATTGCAACTCTCTTACCAATATTATACTTATGACCTGATCATTGATCTGGCACCCAATATTCTGACATTGATCTTGCCAACTGGCTTTTCATATACCAATTTTACCCCTGGTTGTGGTATATGGTTTATATTTTGTGTTAATGACCTTGTTCTGTTGACCTGTGCAACTTCTGCCAGGCCTTGTTGTCACATACACATTGACAATCTATAGTTTTAAATATTTCCACATTGATAATTTTAAAAAATATATATATTTTATTGATTTTTTGCAGAGAGGAATGGAAAGGTATAGGAGTTAGAAACATGAGAGAAAAACATTGATCAGCTGCCTCCTGCACACCCTGTACTTGGGATGTGCCCACAACAAGGTTTGACCAGAATCAAACCTGAGACCACTCAGTCCGCAGGCCAAGACTCTATCCACTGAGCCAAACTGGTTAGGGCTCCATGTAGATAATTTAAAGCAAAACCTATCTTATCCAACCTCCAGTCACATAAGTTACAGCAAAGAGCCACAGAGGTAAGCACATTTTGAATAAAACTGTAGTAGGAGGAGGTCACTTTGAATTAAATGTAACAGAACACGAATGTCATTGATTGAAATTATTTCTATTTTAAGGATGTGTGTACAGTAATGGTGAAAAAAAGATAATTTAAAGAAAGCATGCTTCTGAGTTAAATCAAAGAACAAGTAGGCCGAAGTGAAGAAGAAAAGCTAAGCAGGTAATTTAAACTTTGGATTCATTCAAAGAGAAGTCAAAGAAGATATTTTAAAATGGCTGGAAAGACAATTTATAAATGGCCAATAAGTACATGAAAAGATGTTCTATATTTTTTAGGTACTAAGGAAGTGAAAATCAAAACCACATTGAGATATCACTTCATACCCAGTAGGATGGCTATAATAAAGATAGATAATTATAATTGTTAGTAGTTGGAGAAATTGGAATTCTCATATACATGGTGGGGATGTAAATGCCATTTTTTGAAAAATGGATGGTTCCTCAAAATGTGAAACATAGGAGTTACCACACGATCCAGAATTTCTACTCTTAAATTCCTATCCCAAATAACTGAAAACATATGACTACACAAAAACTTATACACAAATGTGCATGGCAGTATTATTTATAATAGCCACAGAATGGAAACCATCCAAATGTCTATTAACTGATGAATTAGTCACCAATTGCATACCCATGCAATGGAATATTATTCAGCCATAATAAGGAGTAAAATACTGATAGATGCTACAACATGAATAAACCTTGAAAACATTATGCTGAATGAAAGTAGCCCATCTCAGAGGGCCACACATTGTATGATTGCATTTACATGAAATGCCAGAATAGAGAAATCCATAGAGACAGAAAATAGATTAGCTGTTGCCAAATATGAGAGTGGGTTGGGAACATATAATGATTATTAGTGAGTATGGGGCTCTTTTTTAAGGTGCTGAAAATGTTCTGGAATTAGATAGCAGCAGTGATGATTGTACAACTCTGTAAACATACTGAAATCATTGCATTATACACTTTAAACACACACACACATATGCAAGACATGGTGTTGGGACATGCCAGAACATTCAAACACATGACAGTTAATATATATTTGGTAAATGACTACCTACATAGCCAAAATGGTTAATTAAACAATATTGACAGTGGGAAAATGGAGTTTGTCACACCATGAGATCTGTTGGGACTGCTTATAGTGCAACTGGAAGGTTAAGAGTTTTTTCACCAAGGTCCCATAGGAAAGACTTTCTGTGACTGCATTTCCTACCAGTAACTGAACAAAACACACAGGAAGAACTACTTGCCATACAGAACTGACTATGAATCTAAGGTCTGAGAGCCACTCCATTTTTCACAAAATTTGTTTGGATATTTCAGTACAACCTAGTCAATTCTCCAAGCACTCACAATATCTTTGAAGGTAATAAATTGTAAGCAGAGGGAGACAGCCTCAAGTGGTACTTGGAATCATTAGTGTCCATTCTCCATTTGGAGATCTGAAGTCATTAGATGTGTTTTTTGTTTTGTTTTGTTTTATTTGTTTGTTTTTGAGCTGATCACAGGGCTTTCACCAGAATTATAATTGCAGGGACTCACCATGTAGAGAATAATGTTTTGTTTTACAAATAAACTTTATGGAAAGTCATCTTTGTATGAGAACCCTGTAGGTCAAATACTCTTTGGGCCCTAACCGGTTTGGCTCAGTGGATAGAGCATCAGTCTGTGGACTGAAGGGTCCCAGATTCGATTCCAGTCAAGGGCATGTACCTTGGTTGTGGACACAACCCCAGTAGGAGATGTGCAGGAGGCAGGTGATAGATGTTTTTCTCTCATCAATGTTTCTAACTCTCTCTATCAATAAAATATATAAAAAATAAATGATCACTCTTTGGCACCAGTTACCATCTTCTTAGAAAATGAAGAAAATCCTTCTAGGAATACTTTCAAATTCTATATGTTTTGGTCATAGTTTTCTTTGTCTTTGCTGGTATGTAAAATTCAGAGATTTTATGTGTATTTATAATATGCATGTCCAGTCAGCCTCATGCACAAATAAGAACAGATAACTCTGTAATGGTTTCTACATACACTTGCTAAAGTGAGGAATTTGAACACGCTTTTCTGTCTCTCCTCCAAACCTGGGCATAGCATATCTTATAAAATAAGAAGACTGGACTTTCAGAGACTTCAAGACTATTCAAAGAGAGTGAGAGTTATTCATCATTAAAAAATTATCATGTAGCTTACTGTGTAAAAAAGATTATTTTAATATTTCCTTATTTTAGTGACCCTAGCATTAAAATATGCATTAAAAAATGACCCAGTTCTGGATCAAGATTGAGCACATGAACTTCTCCTAACTCCTCTTGATAAGTGTAGCAACCCATGGACACAGATGATAGTGTGGTAAAGGTCTGGGGTATGGGGAGGATGAAGGATAAAGGTGTCAATGAAGAAAAAATGGGGACATCTGTAATACTTTTAACAATAAAGATTAAATAAATAAATAGAACAAATAAAGTTAATACATAGTGAGAGAAGTCAGAATAGCATTTGCCTTTGAGAGATGTGAATTCACTGGATTAGGCACAAAGGAAGTTTCTGATGTGATGGAAACATTTCCCATATTGAATTGTGTCTATACATTGTTAAAAATCACCGAATTATATACTTTAAATTTTTGCATGTCATTCTATGTCTAATTTATTTTAGTAAAACAAGAGTATGATAATATATTAAGCAATAATTCCATGTATGTCACTGTTCCTATCTCAGATTTCCAAAGAAGAAGATGAGTAATGGATATTTGTAACTGGTAAATTACTTCCCTACTCACATATATTTGGTATTCCACATTTTACAAGGTACAGCAAATTTAGGGTCAATATTTATTCTTCTAATCACTTATATTTGAAAATGAACCAATGAATTTAAAAATATTCATACCTAAACCATATCATTTTAAGTGTCTTTTTAAAAAAGAAGCAAAGATTTTCTGTGTAGCAAAATAAATGTTATTCTTGCTTTCATTACACACATACATAGGCAGACCAAAGAAGTATCCTCTTATTAAACCTGCTGGGGGACTATTTCCCTCCAAATTGCTTTACTGCCCAGCAAGAAATAACACAAAGTTGACTCATTCCCTGTGGCAGGCAGTATTATCCAATATAGCTACAAAGATATCTTTCATCCTGCATGCTTTTCTGCAATTGTGACCCCACCACTCCATCACTGAAAGCTGGAATATAAATCCCCTCCCAGCAAACCTCAGAGGGCTATAGTGACTTGCTTATGACCAATAAAATGTGTTGAAGTTAATGCGATGGAACTTTGAACTGAAGGTGAGAAGAAGCCTTTTAGGTTCTGCCTTGGCCTCTTGGAATATTTGTTCTCTGGATGCTCCTTCTACTCCTAGATGGAATGCTCAGTGCAATGCTGGGAGAAGCCAAAGGCACACGCATAGGCACTCTAACAGACAGGTCCAGCTTAGCTTATCCTGCGCAGTGTCCCATGACAGGCATCAGACATGTGGGTGAAGAAGTCTCCAGATGATTCCAGTTCCCAATCACTCAAGTCTTTCCCAACCAGGACCCATACATTATGAAGCAGAGACAAGCCATTTGAATTTCTGTCACACAGAATCTGCAAGCCTGATAAAGTAGTTATTGATTTACTACACCTAGTTTGGGGGTGATTTGTTATGCAGCAGTACAGTACTGAGACATTTCCCTTCAATTTACTTAATTCCCAGAAAGTAATAAAACAAAGTTGACCAATTCCTTAAAATAGATTATGATCTCTTCTGACTACATTATTCTTAAAGGAAATTGAAGTACCTGAAGTTCTATATTTGAGTTAACTTTGAGGCAACTTGGATCATACTTTAACAATAGAACAGTCTTTTTTCCCCAAAAAGTTCACTGCCACTGCTTCTGATGACATTCACCCACCTGAATCATGCCATAGTGTGTGTTGAAAATAGCACACAAGCTAAGAGGGGGAGAGGGGAGGGGAGAGGAGGAGGAGAGAGCGGGGAGAGCAGTCTTTGTCTTAATGTTTAAATTCCAACATTTTCATCCACCATATGATGATATTGGATGAAATTTTGAGAAACATTTATAAAATGTGCCATATTAATACTTTATTCATGGGGATCCTTGAGATTATTAGAAATAATGATTAAAATATATTGCTTGACACAGGGCTGAAGTCCCCAAATGTAGTCATTATTACTAGATGTACTCCCTCCCACATATGGGGCATTAGTTTATCTGTAGACTGATTAAAGGCTTATGTTCCTTCTCTACAGTAGGGCTGTTGTGTTCCCTAGAACAAATGATAGGGTGTTTTAATCTCAATTGCTGGTGGCCCTTTATTCATATAATTGAGGCTCTTGGAAGATTCCACTTCATTATTTAATGGAAGCTCTTTCTTTCTGAGCATTTAAAACAGCCACTATAGTAGAGAAATTCCTTGAGAAATGCCACAAGGAATTCCTATTAAAAAGTCTAATGAATGTTTTCCAGCTAACATATTATGTTCTAAATTTATATGAACAATCTGAGCAAAAAGGTCTTGACAGTCACTTAATGGAATTATTACAAAGGCAAATTCATATGCAGATTGTGGATAGTATTCATTTCACTGTACAAGAGAATTTTAAAATTAGTTTCAGAAAAAGGGCACTCCATAACAAACTTTTTAATTTGAAGAGTTGCACAAGGTAAGGCTGAACATTATAATAGACTAGGTACCATGCCAACTCTGATATACTACAATACTTCTATATGAGCACTTTACAATTCAGAGAGCTAATAATAAAAAGAAGTGATGCTGAGCTGATGAATTGATGGGATGCAATTAGAACTATTAGAATTCAAAAGAGTCGACAGGCAATAATCAAACCCTTTTCATGCTGCCCATTGCAATTATCTTTGCACTTAAGAATCAACAAAGCACATAATGACTTGCACTCGATTAAGGAATTTATAAGAAATGGAATGTTAATTAGTATGTAGAAAATTTAGGCCATTTATTACTTTATAGGACAACAAATTGTAAAATTAGTTAAGTTAAAACAATCAGTAGTGATAGATGTTTGCTGATTATAATGAGAAACCTGGACAATGGAAATTTCCAATAGTTACAAGTGAACCCACTAAGACAGTAGTCGGCAAACTCATTAGTCAACAGAGCCAAATATCAACAGTACAATGATTGAAATTTCTTTTGAGAACCAAATTTTTTAAACTTCAACTATATAGGTAGGTGCATTGTCAGTAATTTAATTAGGGTAATCCTAAACTGGCCTTTGCTAAAAACTCAAGGGCCAAAGAGCCACATGTGGCTTGCAAGCTGCAGTTTGCTGACCAGTGTACTAAGCAGGACAGGATAAGAAGTAAATGGATGGACAATTGATATCATCATTGATTAATAAAACAGGTAAGTCTTTTTCCAATTTTAACTTCCCCAAACCACAGTATTTTATACTATTCACACACACACACACACACACACACACACACACACACACACATTTTCTCATGCATAATGCACATCAGACTGAACAAATATCTATCAGCTGTTATCAGTGTGTAATAAATTGTGTAGCAAATAAGGAATATATCCTTAGAAAAGATGGGATTATTAATTCAACCTGAAATTTTTTTAATTTATTGAGTGAAGATAATGCTTAGTCAACTGGCAATGCTAATAATCATGAAAAGCTGCTATGTAATAGCTGTTTGTTTTTAATAATATTTATTCATAACACACATGCACTTGACCTTGGGCAAGAAGATTAAACTAGCTTAGTATATCTCAGATATAAATAATAGGCTTTGGCAACACATAAATTAATGAAAATTAATTATTTGCTAAAAACATTCCTGCATATTAGTTAAAAGGTACCATGTTTATAAATACAAAATGTTAAAAGCCACTTTTCAATGCAGACAATTTAATAACCATGCCCAGTTTACCATCTGAAAAGTTAGTGTCAAATACAAATAGTTGAGAAAATGCCCACAAAGACTGTTGCACTCTGTGAATAAAGGAAACTAAACAAAGACAATACAATAAGCCCCCCACTCAGTTCATAAAACAGTTAGGAAAGGAAATCAATATTATTTAAAATAAATTGATTCATTCCCCAAGCAAAGCTGAATTGTACAAAAGTAATTCTAGAGTCATTACCTGCATCCTATTTAAAAAATAGTATTTATTTTGTGATTGAAAATGATGCAGATTTGCACTGCAAAATTTGAATGTTTAATATGGGGAAAGTATTTGATATGGCACTTGATATTTTAAATTTAATGATAATTAAAAAAATTAAGGCTATAATTACTATAATGAGAAGTTAAAATTTTTCCTACTTCACTCTGACCCAGATTCTGTGGCAGAGTTTGAAATTTTCCACCTCTACCTCCTTTCTCATCTTCCTTCTCAGTGACAGAAACTTAATATTTAGATGCATTTGTTGTTGCCAGGTATAAAATATTACCTTTTCCAGCAGCATTCATCAATAGATGTGGTCATATGACTAAGTGTTTTGAAGACCCCCAGAAGAACCTACAGAATTAGAATGACTTTATTTTGCTCTTCATCTACTTTATCTTTCTGTATGTTTATAGAGCAATCACACAACATACTTTCTGAACCTCAAATCAGGATTATGCATTGTGCCATGCATTATACAATATTTTAGCATATGGAGTTTAAATAACCTACAGAGTGGTAACAAATGCTGAAACCTACAGCTCCTATTGACCCCTTACTCAGTTAATATGGTTTCACTTTGGATTATGTTACACAGGCTGTCTAAGCTATAAGCCCGTTTCGCAAAGCAAATTGTACATATTTTAAATCTACTACTAGAGAGTAGCACATTTAACTTAACCACTCAAAAATTTAAATCTGACACATTAGTGGTGAATGAGATGCAGTTTAAAAAAAAAATTTCAGCAAACCCTATAGTCTGCTACTAAAGATGTTTAGATCTTTTCTCACCTTCACCCCACCAACAATGTGTTAATTGGGTGACAGGGTCAAACATTGCAAAGAAAACCAGATGGAAAAAATAAGGGTATGGACATTTGACCTAAAAGAAGGTGTTTGAATATATAGTCATCAAAATAGCATGTGAAGTTTCAGTATTTAAGGCAGTCAACCTTGAACTGGAGAGTTAAAAATAAAGAAAGGTCATCTGAACCCATGACATTTATTTACTCAGTTTTTCCTTCAAAACCAGCAGACTGATGATTCAGTACGCTAATAATACAATCTTAGATGTAAATATAAAGGCCGCATTTTAGAGGCTAAGATAAAGTTGGAGGCAGATTTTTGATTAAAAATAATTTTATCTCCTTTTTTTCCAAATATTTTATGTGTTATTTATTGTTTATTTTATATTTTATTATTTTACAGAGAAAGAGAAAGGGAGAGATAAACATTGATGTGAGAACATTAATCAGTTGCCTTCTCAACTGGGGATAGAGTTGGCAAACAATGAATGGATAAAGGAAAGATGGTATATCAGTGCAGTGGAATACTATTTAGTGATAAAAAGGATGCCAATCTTGCCATCTGCAACAACATAAATAAAACTTGAGGGGATTTTTCTAAGTTAAATATGTCAGGCATTCATACTCACACACAGTACAGATTAAAACTACATCTGTCCACGTGCCACTATCTAAAAGGACAGGAAGAACGTACGGGGGGGGGGGGAGGGGGGGAATGAAGTCCTGATGTTAATTAACATTGGAAAAAAATATTCAATTAAGCCTCTATTTAATAAACTTAAAACATCTATTAGAAAAGACTAAATAATATGAAACTCAAACCTACTCATGAGTCAGGAGATTGGCACTGGCATAAACACTGGTAGGATTACATGTCAAGAATCTTAGGTATAGCCAAAACCAATTTGGCTCAGTGGTAGAGCGTTGGTTTGCGGACTGAAAGGTCCCAGGTTTGATTCCAGTCAAGGGCATGTACCTTGGCTGCGGGCACATCCCTGGTGGGGGGTGTGCAAGAGGCAGCTGGTCGATGTTTCTCTCTCATCGACGTTTCTAGCTCTCTATCTCTCTCCCTTCCTCTCTGTAAAATATCAATAAAATATTTTTTTAAAAGAATCTTAGGTATAATTATGATTCCTAGCAAATTCCTACACTTTTGAGAGTCAATAAATTCTTGGAAAAAAATACATTACCAACAATAGGAAAATTTATTTATGCAGGACAATACTGATGATATTGTGTTTTAGTGAAAATATAAAGATACTTTACCATCTACACTATTATCTTCAGTATTCAGATAGCAGACATAGGCAGAAAAAAGAAGAAAATAACAAATGCAAAATGTTCACAGTGATTCTCTCCAGGCACTGAGTTTATGGCTAATTTAAAAAAATATATATTTCATTGATTTTTTACAGAGAGGAAGGGAGAGAGACAGAGTGTTAGAAACATCAATGAGAGAGAAACACCGATCAGCTGCCTCCTGCACACCCCACCGGGGGGGGGGGGGATGTGCCTGCAACTAAGGTAATATGCCCTTGACCAGAATCGAACCTGGGACCCTTCATTCCACAGGCCAACGTTCTATGCACTGAGCCAAACTGATTTTGGCTATGGCTAATTTTTATTTTTTCCCTTGTGTCTTCTAATAAATATATTCATTTGGAGCTGACTTGTCTACAAAGTTTATAATTTATTATTTAAAAGGGGTACTTTAAATTTGGAATATTGGAAATTTCTAAAATAACCACAAAAATAATTTCAAAAAGCTCTCATTTTGGTTACCTGTGAATTTAGTGGGGGGTGGAATAAAAGAACATTAATTTAGAGGAACTGATTAATGTGCATTTAGTCTATACTCTGAAGAACTTGGTTTCAGGCCATGGATTTAGTTGTCTGGTGGATAGTCTTGCTCTTATGCCCTTAATGTTAATAAGGCTTATTTCTCTTCATACAACAAAAATAGAATGTATATTTTAAATATTTCACTATCTTCTAATAGCAACACAGTAATGAGACATAATATATTTAAGGCCCAAATAACAGAGTTCAAAGTTTAAAAATATGTAATATTATAAAATTATATGTACATAGACTTTTATAATAAACAATATTTATTAGCACTCACTTGGCATCTAATATAAAAATAATAAATTTTCTCTTTGGGGCCTTATTTTGAAAAAACAAACTTAGGGGGGGACCTTCATGGATTACTGCCAAGCTTAATGAGAAAAGTAGTATAATAAAGGTACCTTCTAAAGAAACGATTACTCAAACAGAAAGAATAGAGGAGCCCAGCAAAGCATTCAAAGAGCCAAACTAGAAATGAGAATAAAATTAAGGGCCTTGTGAGAGTGAGCCACACACTCACCTGTGTGAGGCAGCGCTTCTCCTGTCTGCCTAGTTTCCTACAGATACACTCTTTGGATACCTGGGTCCTAAGGCCTCAGATTCCAAAGACTTCTTTCTTACTTAGTCCTCAACAGGTTAATCAATATGTTGCAAATGTACACTGAGTGGCCAAATTATTATGATCTCTGAATGCATAATAATCTGGCCACTCAGTGTATATCCTATATGATAAAAGGCTAATATGCCAATTGTCCCCTCAACCAGGAGTGTGACCAGCAGGCAGACCAGCTAACCTCCCATGTCCCCTCACCTTGGCCAGGCTGGCAGGACCCCACCCATGCACAAATTCATGCATCGGGCCTCTAATATATATACATGTATATGTATGTGTATATGTATATATGTACACACATACACACACACACTGAGTGGCTGGATTATTATGTGTTCAAAGATCATAATAATCTGTCCACTCTGTATTTCTGGCAAGGCCTACTATACCCCTCATTTCATTAACCTTCTCTGATAGTATCAGACCTGCATGGATAAGACTTTGGCATCTTAGAGTAGGATGGAGAGGCAGATGAATGCTTATGGGGCCTGTACATTGTACCAAGTGCACGTTATACCTGATGCACAGTTTTCCTTCTGCTCAGTTCTGGCCAGCAATGAAAGACAACTTAAAACCCACTATTAGAAGACATATCCCAAACTTGGGAATGGGTGAAAGAGTACTCTCTCAGGGCAATTCTGAGTTTGTCTTAATACAGATTGGACTATTTTTCAAATCTTAGATGCAAAAATTAACCCAAAGTTGTTGTCTGGTAGAGATGCAAATGATATCTATTCAATAAAATACCCCTGGGAGTATGGGAAGAATTTTGTGGGGGTACGCGTTGCACTGGAGTTTGGTGGGGATATGCACTGTACCTTGCTTAGCTGCACCTAATTCTATGTTCTCATTTGTCAAGTCAAGACAGTCTTATGAGGCATGAGATGGTCCGGTGTGCAAATAAATGTTATTTATAATATAACTTTTATTTATATTTTATTATGAATAATTTTATTTTTGTTTATTATTAGTTTTGTATATATATATATATATATATATATTGATTGTTATTAAAATACATCCATTTTAAAAAATATATATATTTTATTGATTTTTTACAGAGAGGAATGGAGAAGGATAGAGAGCTGGAAACGTCAATGAGAGAGAATCATCAACCAGCTGCCTCCCGCACACCCCCCATCGGGGACGTGCCTGCAACCAATGAACATGCCCTTGACCAGAATCAAACCTGGGACTTTTTAGCCCGCAGATCGACACTCTATCCACTGAACCAAACTGGTTTCGGCACATCATTTTTTTTTTTTTTACAAAGGGTACTCAGTGTTATGAAAATTATAAAAGAGGCACACATATGCCAAAAGTTTGGGAAACACTGGATTAAGGTATTACATATGTGTCCTTATTCTCCCAATACCCTCCAAACCCTCCACTACCCCCCAAACCCCTCTACTCATGCCCTCACCCCTCTGTTGTCTGTGTTCATTGGTTAGGATTATATGCATGGATACAAGTCCTTTGGTTGATCTCTCCCCCTTACCCCTACACTCCCCTACCTTCTTTCTGAGGTTTGATGGCCTGATCAATGCTTCTCTGTCTCTGGATCTGTTTTGGTAATATCTCTTTTGAAGTTGCCATATATACCTAGCTCCACAAATAGTTTTTAGAGTGATTGTAACATCTGACTAGTTTGCTCATTAATTAATAAAATAAAATATATACTTAATATCTATTTATATTATGTTTTTATGTAATAATTTTAGCATTTCAAATTATTCTTTAATACCCCAAAACCCCCAATTGAGAGAATTCCTACAAAATAATTTACCTGTGCTCTTAAAAATGTCAAGATCACAAAAAACAGAGAAAGGCTGAGCAATGGGAGGAACCTAACATATAAATACAAACAATAATCCTGAGTCAGCTCCTGGACCAGAGTGGTTTGATTATTTTTTGTTAGTTTTTATTTCATTGTAAAGGAAATCATTGGAATAATTAGTAACACTCTTATAAGATCTACACATTAGATAATAGAATTTAATCACTACCATGTTAATTTCCAATGTTAATTTCATGGTACTGTGATTATGTAATAAGAAATGTACACTAAAATATTAAGGGTAATAGCCATCAAGTCTGCAAGTTACTATCAAATAATTCAGAAATGAACTATCCACAAATATTCATAAGTGATACAATATCTAAAAATGTGTGATAAAGATGGCATCTGTTGGTAAATTGATAAAGGGTATGCTGGAAATCTCTGTACTATTTTTATAAATTTTCTATGCTTAAATTTTTTCAAATTAAATTTTAATAAATAACATCACAGAAATAAGCATTAAGTTAGAAAATGCATAAGTCATGAATTGAGGATCCGCAGTAATATCACTAAAAACAAAACAAAACCCTATAATCTCCCTGGTTTCTATAAACCTTCATGATGCCAGCTTTTTTCCTAACTGAAGCTTGGAAAAATTCAGCACTGTCATCTGATTGCTATTCCAGTGACTTTGCTGATACCAGATGCTGTTTTTCACTATAGATATGAATTGGAGGTTTTCCAATTTCTTCATTGGGACCCACCAAGGGAGAGAAGGGTGTGAGATAGAGTAGAGGCCTAACAATGGGGTTGAGGGGATGAGAAGATGGGGGTAGAACACAATGGGCAACATTTATTTACACATTGACCATTCATTGGCCATTTCTACCATTGTGTCTTGATATAATAGCATAATTCAGGCAGAAAGAACTGCTTGGGCAGAAATAATTATGGGTCTATCAGCCAAGTTAATTTTGCAAAAATTTTGGAAGAACTACACTTAAAGTAAAACTCTATTACATATTTATGTGGATGTAAGCAAACTATAAAATGGTGAGATAGTGAGAAAAGTAAAGATGAAAGAGGGAAGAGAAGAGATGAGAGGGCACTAAATAAACAGGCAGACCCAGGGTTTGCTGGTGTCCAATGGACATATTGTTTGCCCAATTGAAAACTCTGATCTGCTTCTTCAACCTTCACTGACTTTGAACGCGGTCACTTGGACAACATCGGGAATGCCAGTCCTGTCCCTGTTAGTAAGACACTTGATAGCTTAGCACTGTGTTCGACACCAAAAATTCACTGTGGCATTAGAAACCAGTTTGTTAGGAATGTTGCAAACTATAAAAATCTAAAAGGTTTTAAAATATTAATAGTACTTGAATGGCTTTCTCCCAGATGGCCAGGCAGCTGACTACAGTTCTTTCCTAGAACCCTCTGCTGTTTGTCCTCCAAATGTCCCCAATATAAAACTGTTTTAATCTTTTGTTGCTGCTGTAAAAATTTGATCTACTATGGGACAACATAACTGTCAGTATCTGGATGTATGGAGTGAGAAGTGGACAGAATAATCCAGAATGGTTGTCACTAATCATTCAGTTTCTGGCTCAGTGATAATGGGATTCCTGATTATTAGCAAAACCCCTCACACTGGAAGCTGATTAGCTTAGAGTCCAGAAATGTGGCTTAGTAGTTAGTACTGGCACTGGTACGGAACAAGCAAGCATCACTTTCTGCCTATCTGTTCCAGGCCCCCAATCTAGTAAAGGCTTATGAGAGCTCACTGTACAATTTCAGTGAGCACTCATTGAAAGGAACAGCAGTTTACAGCAGTCTGATCTGAAGGATTTAATGTTGTTCTGTACATGTTCTTGTAAAAATTATGAAAAAGGGTTGTGAATTCAAATATAATTCATAGGAGTTTCTGTCATGGTGTTCTGGTTTTCTAGCAGTGCTGGAAGGCAAGCCCAGATATTGACCCAGGTTATATGTGCAGACAACAAGGGCAAGCAAAAAAGAAAAAGAATCCCTCCCAGCATGGCTCAGTGGTTGAGCAACAACCTAAGAACCAAGAGGTCATGGTTCGATTCCTGGTCAGGGCCCATGCCCAGTTTGCAGGCCCGATCCCCAGTGTGGAGCATGCAGGAGCAGCCAATCAATGCTACTCTCTCATCACTGATGTTCCTCTCTCTATCTCTCTCCCTCTCCTTTCCTCTCTAAAATTAACTTAAAACAATTTTTAAAAGAAAGAAAAAAGTGAAGAGGAGAAGAATGAGAAAGTTGGAAAGAAAGGGATGAGAAACAAAGCAAAGAGGAAGAAAAAGGAAAAAAAAAGGTAAGGAAGGACAAGGAGTAGTTCAAGAAAAAGGAGAAATAGGACAGGAGAAAGAAGAGGTTGTTGTGTGCTTAAAATTCTCCATCAATCAGGCAACATTTCATCTCCCAAATGGAGATATTCCTGCTTCCTGTCTCATCTTTGGGCCAGAGCTTTGACTTTCCTAGATGGCTCAGAAGGGCTTAATAAGGTTTTCCTCCTTTATGTTCCCTTTTCTTTGCTTTCATAACTGAGGAAAATATTTCTGATTGGCAGAGGATGTTTTCTTTAGACAGGTGGGCAGCTTATTTTATGGTTGTGAGGTTGAAAGGTTTGATGCACAGCACAGTGTTGGTTGCACCTCTTGACTTCAACTGCCCTGGGACAACAGTTTCCTGACTTCCTATTACAAACACCTGCAGAGTTCTCAGCTTTTTGGTCTCAGGGTTTTCTCTGAAGCCCTGGACACATAATCAGCCTGTGTCTGAAAGCTCTTCCCAGAAGGGCACACATGTGCATGTCCCCAGAGTCAATTATCGACCCTTGTGTGGTGGGAGTTGTGGAATAGATATTTCCAACTCATGTTCTTGGTAGGAACAGTTCTGAAGTAAATTTACACAGTTGCTCAGAGAATCCCCAATGGAAATGAGCCCCAGATTTGTTTTTATCCACACCTGAGGATTATGTTTATTGGTGTTTATTGATTTTTCAGGAGATAGGAAGGGGAAAAGAGAGGCATTGATCAGCAAAAACCTCCAGCAGTCACTGACTAGGGATCAAACTAGCAACCCTGACCAGGAATAGAACCTATAACCTTTTGGTGTATGGGATTACTCTCCAACCAACTGTGCTACTAGCCAGGCCATGTGCTCTAGTTTTCAATAGCTTTCTTCCCAATTTTACTCTCACCACTTGCTCACTTTTATTTCCTGGTATCACTTTCCAAATAAATTGCACTCTGTATTGACTATATTTTCTAATTTTCTGTATTCTTGATGTTCTGGCAGCTGGGACCTTGCTGACCATGCTAGCCAACTTTTAAGAGGTGGTAAATGGCTTGCCTGAGAGCATGCCTTTAATATGCAAAACAACAAATCCCTCTCTGAACCACCTCTTTCTGCCTCTTACACTCCAGCAAGTAAGATTCATCTGTTCTAATCATTTCAAGGTCAGATACTAGACAATTCTTCACAGTCCGTCTACCCAAGAACCACAAAAATTACTTAAACTAGCCAATCATAAGCCTGCTAGCACTGCCTTGTCTTGCATTTCCCTCAAAAACCACAATAAAGGCTCTTTTTCATGCTTTCCCCTCACTCCTGCCTCCTGATCAATCCTGGGGCTTCCCCGTGTGGCTCTGCATGGCAATCTAGTCTCCTCCCACAGCAGGGTGTGCCCCCTCCTCTTAGGGACTCTGTGAGTAGCAAACTGTATTTTCAATGGCAATGATTTCCCTATATGTTGACCTTATATACCTAAATAATAATAAAAACTTACATCTAAAAACACTCCCAAATTCTTATCTTATATTCAGTTTGCAGGAGAATTCAAATAATGATTATTACTTTTAACTAGAGGCCTGGTACATGAAAATTCCTGAACTGGAGGGGCAATCCCTCAGCTTAACCTTCCCCCTCTCACAGTCCAGGAGCCCTAAGGGGTGAGAGGTGACCTGGCAATCATGGGAAGGCGATGCCCCATCACCCTCTGCTGTTCTCACTACTGGCAGTGAAAGCATTGGGCCCCATCACCCTCTGCTGCTGTCACTGCTGGCAGTGCAAGCATTGGCTGGCCCTGGTTACCTGAGCCTCGGGCGGCCCTGGATACTAGGAAGCCACCATCCTAGGCTTGTCTGCACCTCAGGCATTGGCTGGAAAGACACCATTCGAGGCTTGCCTGTGCCTCAGGCCAGCACTGGGCAGCTATACAGCTGCCATCAAGGCTTGCTTCCACCTTGGACTGGCCCTGGGTGGCTAGGGGGCTGAGGGGACTGGGGGACTCTGGAGATAGGTGTGCTGTCAGGGCTGAAGGCTGAGGGGACTGAGCACCAAAAACATGTGGTTGTGGGCACCGCTATCTTTGAGGGTGTGACAATCAATTAGCATACCCCCTCCTTATTAGCTGTGGGTACTGCCATCTTTGAGGGTGGGGCATCAATTAGCATATTCCCTTCTTATTGGCTGTGGGCACTGCCATCTTTGAAGGCAGCACCATCAATTAGCATATTCCTCCTTATTGGATGTTGGCACTGCCATCTTTGCAATGGTGTGGGGGTCAATTAGCATATTCCCTCTTTATTAGATAGGATTATTTGCTAAATGAATGAATGAAAAAGAATGATGCTATAGAAGTGGAAGGGAGACAGCATCCAACTCAATGGCTTTTCTGCAAAGGGGCCTAAGAACAGGAAGTGACCATGGAGCTCATCTGCTGGGTCACTTGACCATATGCCTCCTTGCTTAACAGCATCTACCTCCTTATGAACCATCCTTTCTCTCCTTCAGATATCTGGGACAATTGTGAACAGTAAGTAGCTTGCAAGCCAGAAGGAGAGAATGAGACAGAAATTAAGAAAACATACTTAAATACATACAGCCCTTGTTAGGGAACAGATTTCCCATTTTTATTTTTAAACTGAGTGTATATTATAGTTATATTTTAAACATACCTAAAAAGAGAATAAAAAATGAAAGTCAACACAAGTTAAAAAGAAAGCAGGAAGTGGTACATATTTGGGCCTTTCTGTGAGAAAAGAGGACATTTTTCATCCTAGGCCCCAGGGTATCTGTTAGTGCACTGGGAGAGGTAATTCATTAAATGGACTTAAGGTTAATGCGCCTTCAAAAGAAACAATTTATCACCTCTTCTCCAATAGGATCAGGCCAAGAGGTGCTACAGTTCAAAAAATGTTATCCTGGTGAGATGCTCCTGTAATGATCTCGGGTCCCCTAACTTCTGCTTTCTCATTCATTATACCCAGATGACTAATGCAGGATGGGAGGGCATGGGACTTTCTCCTGAAGGTGTGAGTACTTAAGTTCTTTCCTGAACACCAGGAAATATTTATATTCTGATTCATCTTCAGATCCCAGCCAGACCAAAGTGCAGCAGGGTGGTGTCAAAAGGCAGGATATGCTAAGTTTAAATGGGTTCAAATGAACCTAGAATGGTATTAGGTCTATTTTAGAAAAAAGCAGTTACAATGTTATTATAAAATCTGCTGAGTTAACCAAGTGAGACCAGGCAAAATATAGGAAGGCATAAGTGAAATTTTTCATACTGGATTTCCAAAAGTACGGTTTTATATTCCTCAAAAAAAATGATGTATTTATCCAACCAATCTCTCTTTCTTGGTATATACACACATGCATACACACACACACACACACACACACACACACACACACACACACATATATATGCATCCATACACATATATGGATGAAGCCTTAATATGCATAAAGTTACACACACACATCCATACATTCATGAACTTCTGCCTCCTGCATCTGCCTTTCCTGCCCTTGAGAAGCAACTGCCTGGAAGGGAAAACGTGTGTGTATGAGAGAATTCTGATGATATAATCGGTTCTGTGTAAGTAGTGCACAAAAAGCTATGGAGAACTGGAGAGCAGCAAGTGGAGAATAAATAATTCTGACTCGCTTGACTTAGATCTTGAATTGGAGGTGAGTCAAGGATGAAGTCCAAAGTAATAAGCCAGCATTTCTCAACTCTTGAGTGTACCCTTAGAATATCCCCAGGAACTTAAAAAAAAATGACAACACTTGGATTCTCCACCTAGCAACTTAGATTCAACTGGCTCAGGGTGGGCCCCAGTCATTTGACTTACCTCTCCTCTGTTTTATCAGCAGCCAAGAACAATGCCTAATATATATTTGCTGACCACACAGTCCCCTAAATATTGGGAAAAGGGACTGAATAGAGGGCAGGAAGCGACTGAGAGGCTTGCTCACTTCCTGGAGGTCAGGGGTATGTGTTTGTGGCTGGAAAGGGGAGATCTGGCTGCCTCGCTCAGTCCTGGGTATTTTTAAGTAGACAGTGTGGTAGCTAAGTGACACCTCTGGAGGCACAGCTCTGTGGGTGATGAAAGGGTGCAGGCAAAGACTTCTACTGTTGCCACGGAGCAGAAGAATGACTGTTTCTTTCTCAAGTCAGATTCTATGGGCAAAATATTTCAAAAGAATATACCCACATGCATATAGAGTTTTATTCTACCAGTTTCTGTGTGGTATGCTAAATTGTGATAACTTCAAATCCAGGGGCTTAATATCATAAAGGTGTATTTTCCTCTCACGCTACATGTTCAATACAGGTCAGCTAACTGGCTTGTTTATCGTAGTCAGTCAGGTATTCAGGCTGGTGGAGGTTCCCAGTTGGAGAGGGTTTCTCATTATTACCATCTCAGGAAGAAGGAAATTTACATGGTGAATCGTGCATTAGCTCAACACTTCCACCAGAGTAAAATCTGTCATTTCTGCTCTTGTTCTATTGATCAGATCAAATTGTCTGTCCAGCCGAAACCGGTTTGGCTCAGTGGATAGAGCATAGGTCTGGGGACTGAGGGGTCCTGGGTTCAATTCCGGTAAAGGGCATGTGCATTGGTTGCAGGCACATCCCCAGTGGGGGGTGTGCAAGAGGCAGCTGGTAGATGTTTCTTTCTCATCGATGTTTCTAGCTCTCTATCCCTTTCCTTCATCTCTGTGGAAAATTATATATATATATATATATATATATATATATTTTTTTTTTTTAAATTGTGTGTCCGTGCTGAGCCTGAAATGGGGTAGGAGAGTACAATCTTGGCAAATGGCTAAAAGGCAGGGAGCTAGAAATATTTGATAAGTAGCTATGATGACTATGACATTTGCCAATAAACAATAGTGAAATTCCACTGCATTTGGAGTTTATGTAAGTTTAGCTAAATTCTGATTAACTGTAAAGGCTGAATAGCTCCAAAAAGAGCTAGAATAAGTTCTTACCATTTAAAGGGGGGGGAACATTACAAATGGCCAGACAGGTTTGCTACATGTATTTCAAGGTCAAAAAGCCTATATTCCTTTAGGAACAGTGCCTTATAAATAAGGTCATTGTCATAGATGACAGCTCACTTAAAGAATCACATACCAGCCGCAGAGGGTTTTCATCACCCGACTCTCACAGAGTAATAAATGTTTCGCAATGCACTGGAGGCATCATCTTATGACCTGGGCTTACCATGAGAAACGCACATCTTCCAAAAGCATGAAGAGAAGAATAAGGGCTTTCACATGAAGTGAGCAGTGCTACACCCAGAAAAGAAGTCTGGCTTCACTGGAAATGGTCCAGCAGGAGAACAAGGGCCTTTTCCAGATACTGGGATCAGAACACCTTTAAACCAGTTAACCCTATAGATTAATGTGCTCACCACACCATGTGGGTCTTTGGAGATACAGGGATTTGAACACACACTTTTATGGATATTTCATACTATTGTTTCAGCACAGATTAGATGCTTTCCATTTTGGCTGCTATTTCTTTCAACACCGACTGCTTTTCAGCCTGGTGGAGCATGGAGTAAGCTCTGCTGGGCACACCCTCGTTGAACTGCGTGCTTAGGGAAGCACAGGGTCAGCTTGCTTTCTCAAGCTTAAACCCACCTAGACAGCTGAGGTCAAATCAGATTGGGATTGCTTATGTGAGAACTTGAAGACTTTATAGAAAAGTGTCCCAATCTAAGCCCTCATCTTACCATTGAGTGTTCTATACCTAGATTGATGTTCTGAGTTTTATAAAAATCCCATCATCGGGTTTCTGAAAGTGTCAATTATATTAGTGTGAGGAGGCTGTATGTCTTGGGAGGCCAGGATAATTAAAGATATTAGAAGGAATATAAGGAAAAGAAATAAAACAACTGATTTTTTAATCTCCATCATGGTGCAATAATAAAAAAAAAATGAGCCAAACATTGAACAACCAATTTCTGAGAACACAGAACAAACTGCTTATTTGTGGATAATTATGAGACAAATGAACAAATAGCAGGCTCAGAATATATTAAAATCTTAAAGGGGAAATGTAACTAATGATGATGATAACAATGCTAAGTACTCACAAAAATAATTACAACACATTTGTCTCAAAAGGTCTCAGTTTTTAATGTTCCTTTTCAGAAACATCATCTGGGTTTAATCCAAAGGCACAGGAAGGATATATGGTTGATTTCTTTCCTAACTGGACTGAATGCCCAAGTAAAAGCTGCTGGTTATCCTGGGGAGGTGGGCCACAGAATATTGAAATGGTCCAAAACAACAGGTACACAAGTGGAGTTGTCTCCTTGGCCAATAGTCTTAAACAATGGACTTCCTTTCCTCTTCGCCAAATGTTTCACTATTGATCTGTCACCCTTGGGTTTGTTTAAAGGAATTGAAAGTGGTTAGTACTGTGATCTATTCTTTTTTTTATTTTTGTTTGTTTGTCTTTTATGACTTTATTGCCTAAGTACCAAGTAAGTTTTAATCTGCCCAATTACAAGTATCCCAGAATTCACAGCTGGAAAAGATCTGATGTCATAACAGAGAGGAAATGTTTGACATTTGCCTAAAGGCACACCATGCAAAATAAAAAGCCCAGTCCACTGGACTCCCAAGCAGTCTCTTAACACCAGCTCATGGTCAGTTAGGTCTAAGGCAGGGCAGTTTCAACTTTTATTTATGCCACTAACCTCTTTGGCTGTCTAGATGAGATGCGGACTCTTACATAGTCATATTTTCAACTAAATACAGTAAAATACATAGGATTACAAAGGAAACATTGTATTAATATACACTCCTTATTTCTAGTTTTTAACAATTCTGTAAAATGCTAGTATATGCATAATTATTAGCAAATAAGACAAAATGTAGTTGAATTTCTAATATCTAAGATAATTTTGGGGCAGTGATGTACATAAATGAAAATTTTCAGCTCTCTGCAACAGTGCAATGTGATGTGAAAATGTCTGCGATTTCTATGGGTGGCCAAGTACCAGGCACACTGTGACTTCTGTGGAATGGAATTTACATTCATTATCCAGGACATACTAAATTAGTTAGAAGTTAATGAACATGCCCTAGCCAGGTTGGCTCAGTGGATACAGCATAGGTCTGGGGACTGAAGGGTCCTGGGTACGATTTTGGTCAAGAGCATACACTTCGGTTGCAGGCTCAATCCCAGCCCTGGTTGGGGTTAGGTGAGCATGAAGGAGGCAACCAATCAATGTGTCTCTCTCGCATTAATGTTTCTCTTTCTGTCTCTTCCCCCCCCCCATACTCTCTCTAAAAATCAATGGAAAAATATTCTCAGGTGAGGATTAAACACAGACACAAAATGAGAGAGAGAGAGAGAGAGAAAGAGAGAGAGAGAAAGAGAGAGAGAGAGAGAGAGAGAGAGAGAGAGAGAGAGAGAGAGAGAGAAGTTAGTTAGTGAACAATAAAGATGCTACTTCTTTTCTATTCCATTTCATGGATACCTGGTTTCTAGTCCCTGATGCTAGGTTATCAGTTCAACAACCCTGGAAAGAGCATTCACACATTTACCATTATGATAAGTGAGCATTCCACCACCAACCAATACTTATTTAGCACCTCTTGCCTGCTTACCAGGGCAGCAGGTCCATAAAAATACAGTGTATGGTTCCTGCTGTGTCAAGCGAAGAATATAATTAGGAAAACACCCACACACGTAGAGATTTAGAAATATTCACTGCAAGAGGACACCAGAGTTCAGATCATTGGAGAGCAAGCTGTCTAGATTCTGGTGTTAATTCAAGGTAAATACATAATTGCAGATGTATAAAATGTGGACATTAGTCTGTGTTTGCTGACTGCCTAATGCAGCAACTATCATGGGGGAGGGAAAGAACAAATGGCACAAGTAATTTGAAAATCTAGGTAGAGAGCCACACACACAAAGCAGCTCCTGAAAAAAAAAAAGTGAAGCAATATATCACCAAGGTGCAGACTAAACAGACACAATTTCAGGGGGTTCCAGAAGAAAAGGTGCTTTCACTTCATGCTCAGCACAAAGGGAGGTCTTTGGGCAAAGACTCCATTGTTCTTGGTTTGTGGTCACTTTCCATCCATCTGCAAAAACACACATATATCCCAGTCTTTTGCTGATATAAGTGGTTCCAAATTTCATTCCTAGGCTGGCAAACAAGGAGTCATTTCTTCGGAGCCAGTGATATATGATACCACATTCCTAAACTTTTTCTCTCCCAAATTTCCACTGAAGTTGAATGGCCACTTTGAAACTTAATGATAAATGGTGGAAACTCATTTCCTTCTGGTATTGGTGTTAGAACAAGACTCATTTAGCAAACAACAGATTGTCGATTCTGAACTAAACAGGGGAATGGCATCTGGTTCATAGTTTAGAAGCTGAGGTTTCTTTTGCTTCTACTGAATACATTCAATAACAAAAGGGAGCAAGGGCCTGGGTAATTTTAACTTCGTTATCGGGACATCTAAATTATTACATTTATAAATAAATTACATAGTAAATTTAATAATAGGTAGTAGGTATTCAAAACTGACTTCCTTTAAACAGTTCCTAAGCTAATAATGACTAAACTAGCTAAGGGTATGGCATAATTGCCTTGAAACCTAATCTGAGCCATTTTAGCCCAGATAAATGATACATCATGTTGCTTAAATGAAATCAGCACTTGTTACACAGTCAGGAAACTGTAATTTAAGGCTAGATGTTGTGAGTTGTTTGAAGATAACCTATTTGGGCATCATAGAGTGAGCTACCATAGAAATTTTTGGAGAAGCAGAAAGAAAAGAATCCAAAAGAAATGTATATTATCATAGACCAAAAGTTTCATTAAAATCTTATAAGCTGATGAACACTAATTTTTCTTCTCAACCCAGAAGTCTGTGTTTATAACTTTCCTATTAGAAACTCATTCATTCATCAGTGTGACAAATGTTTATGGGCACCCCTAGAGGCTAGGTAGGAGGGAGGACACACAGATGATGAATAAGGCATAATCGAGGTTCTCAGGGATCTTGCATTACAGTTACAAGATAAGACCTGGGAACAATCAACCAAGTGTCAAGCTCCACATGGTGAAAGGGCATGGCTCCAGCTCTGCCCCCACTGCATTAAGTAGTCCATTAAAGTCCCCGTCATGTTGCTATGCTCTTATTTAGATGTCTGTCTCCCTACCAAAGTGTCGGCTCCTAAAAGTTATAGAAGTATCTTACCATTGTGTTCCTTGTGTCTACTATATGACTGGCAGGTGCATTTTAAGCATATAGTAATTGGGTGGATGGACAAGCTTGTTTCTTATTAGTATTATCAGGGAATATTCATGGATTAGTCTGATATTTAAATGGGCCCTTGAAAACCAGTTTGCTGTTTTCATCCCTGTCGATTTCCCAGGATTGTACACATCTGGGTAGGATCAGGTGACTGAGTTCTGGCCAGTGTGGATGAAAGGTATGAAGGCCACTCTCAGGGCTGGCCAGGACAGGTCCTGCTTGACCCTCTGCCCAGGGGTTTAGAAGTAGAGGACTTGAGATGGTGGAATCACATGTTGGAAGAAACCTAAATCCATGAGTTTATTGCTTGCAGGAGAGTCCCCCAAGTAGGAACATACACATTGTTCTTTGAGTGAATGAGAAACAAACCTGTGCTGTGTTAAGTCACTGGCATTCTGGGGTTGTTTGTTACAGCAGCTAGCTAGCCTATTCTGACTAATGCAGTTGGGGGCAGTATTAATGAACAAGGTCATTCCTTTTGGAGGGAATGGCATGAGCTAGATCCAGAAATGCATGCAGAAAGGAACCAATTCCAATATTGCCACTAAAAACACAATTGTTCCCTTAGCTTATTTTCAGAGTTAGAATATAAGGAAACAGAGGTAATGAGCTTATGGGTCAAATCTGTTCCTTAGAATATTTTGTTTGGCCCAGATTGTGTTGGTCCGCACAGTATTGTAAAAAGTTGAACTCGTCATTGCCAGTATTTTTAAAAGGAAAACATGTTCCTTAAGTTTTGTTTTGTTTTGTTTTGTTTTTTAATTAGCTGTCTCAAGTTATTCAGATTGAATAGCATCTGATCTCTTAAACAAAATCTGGGTTCTCTAATTTTCTATAATTAGAGAACCCAGGGTAACCCACCCTCCCAGCTACCTCACACCCAACCTGCTTATTTGGCCTGCTCAGTTCTGGCAGATATTTGAGTTTCCACCCCTTCCTTTAAGTCACTGGGGATTGAGGTTGCAGGCCCATGTATTAACTGTGTGTTTATTTTATCAGTTATCCTTATCTTGTTCAGGATATTGGCTCAATAGGAAGATATGCACTTTCTTAACATTTCCTGGTGAGAGAATGCAAAAGTTTTCATGATGCAATTGAAACAACACAAGCCTTTTTACCTGGATGATGCCCTCTATTTTAGGCCAATGACAATGTTTAGCCATTGCAATAGAGACCAGGCAATTTTATTCTATCCATTTCTACATAAAAGAAAATATTCTCAAGAAGGATAATTTTATTTGAGTATATGCTGGAATTTGAAATGTGGGGGTAAGAAGAAATCACTAGCCCAGAAATATTTTCTGGAAGCAATATAGTAATCTAGATATCATTTTTCAATTGCTGATGAATGGAAATGTGAATTATTTGGATTCCCAGAAAAAAACAAGTTTCAAATTCACCAGGTTTTCTCCCCTTTCCTTTTAATAGTCACAAGAGGTATAAGTGTATTCTACAATCCTGGGATGTGACCACACTTCAATAGGGGCTAATCAATTTAAGAAATGCAATAAAGCATCTTTGTAGATAGCACTGGGAATGAGAATGGGAGGAGATAAGGTATTTCATGCAAACAAATTTAGTTATGATTTTATAACAAAGTAAAACAAGTAAAGCTTCCAATTGGAAAAAAAATGATGCATTAACCATGTAGACCATGACAATATTTTAATTTGTACCTCTTTTGGTGGGTACCTGTTTGCATGTTTTAACAGACAACACACCAGCCCTGGCTGGTGTTCTCAGTGGTTAGAATACCAGCCTGTGCACCAAAGGGTCACGGGTTCGATTCCCAGTCAAGGACACATACCTGGGTTGCAGGTTTGATTTCTGACCTGGTTGGGAACGTGGCCTAGGCAACCAATCCATGTGTCTCTCTCACATCGATGTTTCTCTCTCCCCTCTTCCTCCCTCACTTTCCCTCTCTATAAAAATCAGTTTTCAAAAAAAAAATGTCCTCAGTTGAGGATAACCAAAAATAAATAAAAGTAACGAAATAAAAGTCACACCAGTAAAAATATAAGTATGCTTAAGATGTAGCTTTATAGTTGACACCTCCTAATACCGCATCAGTTTTTCTCCCCAGTGTAAGTTTCTGAGTGACTGAAGGAATGGGTGGATAAATGAAAACTGTATGAATAAATGAATGTTATCAAAGCATCGACCATTCCATACAACTCCAGCTGTCCCTAGTGTTTTCCCAAAGCAAGCCAGGAAGTCTCCTAAAATATTGATGGAGAGAGATGCCTAGGGGAACACACCTGTGTGCCTCTAAGTTATAAATAATGCTACTTTGCTCTCAGTGCCAGGAAAGATAAATTTCTGTGCTCATTGATATAAATTATTCCTCCCTCATTATGGTCTAATGAGCCAAGATTAGGAAAACCTGGATTCAGAATCTTCCACTCCGGAAAAATCAGTTAGCTGCTCATGACTTTGCTTAGCTGATTTGCTGGCCCATATTTTTACACATTTCCCCACCAGCTCTACCCACAGCAAACCAGAATGTTAATGTTCCAATCATTTATACCAGGAATTAGAGCCAGCATTGCACTTACTGGTAGCCTCATCACACCAAATAACCCATTTTATTTTTTAGTACCCACTCTCTATCCTCCTATTCCCTACTAAATGCTTTTAGTTTTGTTACTCAGGGAAGGAAGCTTAGGAAAATGGATATCTAAAGCGTAACAGAGGAGAAGTGATAGAAATTAAGTGCAACATTTTGTTTTAGAGTCTGTTCTTTTGCTAATCTACAAATCTGGTTTAAGCTTTCCTTCTATTCAATTCTATGGCAGAGCAGGTGTGAGAGCCCTGTGCTTCAGGGGCATGAAACAGTTACCTATATGGAAACAAGTCACTTTTTTCATAATGACAAATAGACTCTCAAGGAAAGAAAATTTATCCTAATCAGAGTATTCACTGAATTTAGGAAATGGGAACCTCAAAGGAGGCAAATAATCGTCTTCAAGGACATAATTAACTGTAAAAGCACAGGCCTCTCATTTCTAAGAAGCATTTCTTTAGTTGCCATTATTGTGCTGTAAGGATCATGCTGGTGCCATTACAAAGGCAAAGCCAAAGGATGCACATGGTGGGACACATACACATATAAGGTAACAAGAAGGGGAATGTTTTGCAGATCCTTGAATGTAAAAACTTACAGCATCAGAAAGTTTTTCTAGAAAGTACTAAAATAAGAAATATCATCTATAGGAATCTAAGCATGCTATTCAAAAAGTTTAAAGTCTGCAATACTGTAATTTATCTAAATAAGCAAGCATCTTAGCTAGCTCAAACCAGATCCCATATAAACTTTAGTAATTCAGTTGGATTTAGCCATGTATGCTGGAGGAAAAAAATGTTTTTTTCCTTATTTTTAAGAACCTTGCGATTAACAGTCATTTTCATTGGTTCTACAAAATACACCCAATTTGGAAATCTTTAAATTGCCCAGTTATAGGAAAATGCTAAAGAGCCCAGGTATGGTCTTGTAAAAATGACCTTGGCAGTGTGGACCAAAAGCTAGCTAGCCTTATTTGGAGCACACTGGGATTCATAGGTAGAAAGATAAACAAATACCAAAGGGTCCCCATCCTCTCAGCCCTGCTGTGCTTGAGCCTGGCCCAGCTGGGTGCACCATGGGATTTTCTTACAGAGGGACCATGTCCCCTTTTGTGGAGCAAGATGAAAGCAGTCTTATAAGCAGGGTAACACAATTTAAAATTGGGTGAAAAAATAGTGTGGAAGTGCCAGCTGCTAGCATCTAGCAATTTTTGAATGTTGGGTTTGGGTGCAGACTTCCTTCTGGGGATGGCGTGGTGGTGGTGGTGGTGGTGGGGCGATTCTGATTTCAGGTAGTTTGTTACTAGGCAACTCAGCGAGTCTCTATAGCAATTTACTAGACAATCTGGGTTGCCTCTGAACAGATAGAGTTGTTTTATATTTGTCCGTTAAAAATACATTAAGGTACCATGAGCATGCAGTAAAGTGCATAAAATTTAACGTGCACTTTGATAAGTTCCTATATATGTTTACACTGGGGCAAACCACCACAGCTAAGAAAAGAATAATTTAAAAGACAGGACAATGAGGAAGCATAGGGGAGGATCAGGGCAAAACAGAAACAGACAACATGTGACCAGCCGGACCAAATACTTCCTCATCAGTGACAAGCCAGGTTGTCTAGTATATTCCCATATTTGTTCCATTCTTATCTTTCATTCTCCTGCTCTGCTTGACTCCACCCAGGAGATGTTAGGGCCCCCAGATTGTGGCTATGACACATCACTAGCAGGAATGGGAAGTCATGGAAAAGCAGACTTATGCAGATGAGGGGCTTTCCAAATCCAATGCTGCAATGCAAGGGGATTTTCTGGTAAATAGTCATTGGTAACTTTGTATTCTGCCATGTATATTTTCCCTCTGAACTTGCCCCTCCCCAACTCTTTTAAATATATATATATATATATATATATATATATATATATATATATATAATTGATTTTTTACAGAGAGGAAGGGAACCAAAAACGTCGATGAAAGAGAAACATCAACCAGTTGCCTCTTGCACACCCCCTACCGGTGATGTGCCTGCAACCAATTTACATGCCCTAGACCTGAATCGAACCTGGGACCTTTCAGTCCGCAGACTGAAGCTCTACCACTGAGCCAAACCAGTTTTGGCCTCTCCCCAACTCTTATGACTGAATATCATGCAGTCCTGCTTACTTTGCCACCAGTGAGGTAAGGGACACCTATTAACTCCACCTGGACACAGAAATTGTTCAGGGGCTCAAAGCAGAATCATAAGATCCCATTTTCAAGACTTATATAGATATTAGAAGAAAGAAGGCATCTTTTTCCTCCTGAGATCTCAAGCATTAGAGTAGCAGGTTACAGTAGGAGTCCTATGGGTAGGCACTAGAGCCAATCTGGCTCCTAAAATCCAGTTCTATTCCTTATGATGACATAATTTCATAGACTGTTTTTCAAAAACAAAGTAGATAATGCTTGTAAAATGCCATTAAATGCCAGAATGGTAGCCATTGCCAAGTTAATTTACGCTGGATTGGTGGAGTTATTTTTGCTGCCCAGTAAGAAGCACTTGCTTGAGACCCCAGAAAGGAACACAATATCTACAGAAAGAAGAAGAGAAAGAACTGGAGATCTGATGACCTCATTCAGTGCATGGAAGCAGCCTGGACTGCAATCACAATCTCTTCTTGGCTTGTCACCTGAGGAAATACATTACTCTGGATGGAAATACATTTCCCTGTGGAATGAATTTTGGAATCTTACAATTCTGATGCAAAATGTTAGCCAAAGCTTCCTAATTCTCCTGCAGTAAAAATGCATGCCTATCCTTCTCCCTACAATTGGATATGATGGGTTTCTAGGGTGAGCAAACTGCAGAAGAACCAATTCTGCCTTTATTTTCTATATTCTTAAATAATAGGCATGATTTTGATTTATTCCATGATAACATCCATCTTCATTTTTTTTTGTCAATAGTGCCCAAGTTGAAGAGGTGGGACCAAGCAAGAGGGGAGAAAAAGTTTACTTGTGCTGTTGGTTCTGCTCCTTCTGCCTTTCTAGAATAAGAAAGTAAATTGTAGAGGTGGATTTATTTACCAGTAAATGTCACACTCATTAGTGAAACTCTCAACATATAGTGAGGCAGATGACTGTGCAGATGGAAAAGTGCCCAGTTCAACTCACCAATTTCCTGTCAGGATATGATCTAAAATAAATTTAGATTAATAGGCATGAATGAGTCAAAGCAAGTTTCAGCAGCATCGCTGACCTGCATACCAGAGGCTGGCAGATGTGCATTTTTTATTTATTTTGGAAAGTCAGGGTGCAGATGTTTAAAGCAAATGCATACATATTGACAATCTTTACCTTCCTCCACCCCTAAAAGCCAGGGAGAGAGTAAAAAATCTGCTTAAATCAGGATGGATTCAACTTTCTAAAACAATCTTGTATCCCCCTAAAATTCAAATGACACACAAAAAAGTGAAGATTGTCATAAATTACTGTGATATCGCTGCTTGCATTTTCTGTCCAAAATTTCTATAATGTCATCCCCCAAATGGTAGACTCATTATAATTTTAGGTTTCATCCATTTTCCTATAACTAAGTCAATGTGACTAAGTCTGCCTTTCAGTATTCAGCAATTAAACATTTCTAGTATAATTAGACAAGAAACCTGTATAGCAGAATGATTATCTCTGGTTCCTATATTCATTTCAAAAGTTTCCAATGAGAGCCTTTTATGCCCATATGTTGTATTTTTTTAAAAAAATCTGTTTTGGATTCACATAATTAAAAATTCTTCTAAATTATAAAGGCTACAAGTAATATTGTGTGACAAATGGAAAACGGCAGAAGAGATATGAAGAAACCATATATTCAAATATTTTTATATTGCTTAGGAGACATTGAACTCACATGTAATGAAGATAAAATATTTTAATTTTATATAATACTCTGTATAATCCAAAACTATACCATTTAGATTCAGAGCAAGAATTAGAAGAACAATGATTTACAAGATTTGGATGTATATGTTGCTTAGCAATAAAGTAATTTTCAGTAATAAGTTATTTGTATTCAGGGTTAGATTTATAAAATAAGCTTATATTACTGATTAGAAGCTTAATAATACTTTTTTTTAAAAAATCAAGGAACAAAACACTTTATCCCAAACTATGCTTCAGGGGACATGTAGGTATAAAAGATAAAGTCAGTAAGGTAATATTTCATTGACTACCATTAACTGGTACCTTAAGTTTATGAGGGGGAAAAATGGAGTAATAATCAGATTATGTTAGGACTCTTTATGAGTATTTCAATTAAAAATATGCAACCGTGATATCATCAAGCTAAAATGTTGTTCTGCATGACTGAAGCTGAGGCCCACTGCACTGACTGTATTTATACCCAATTATCAAGCTCTGACCCTTGACTTCCTTTTAATGTCATCTGACAAAATGTTGAATTAACCCCCACACAGCTTGAATTTCAGCCCATTTCCAGAATTCTCCTTAATGGAATGTATTTTTTTGTGTGTGTGCTGCATGGGACAGCAGTAATGGGCTGAAGTTCTTTGCATTTGCATTCAGAGATTGAGGCCTTTTTCTCTACAATAAGACATTCTCTCCACTTGCCAAATTGGGTAAGGAAAGAGCCCAAACCCAATTAAAAGCAGACAAAAAGATTATTTTGCTTTGATCTTACAGTGAATATTCTCCATTGGGATAAAATAGAGAATTCCTTTGGACAAATTCTCTTTAACTACACAGATGTGTTTAGCAAACATGTAGCAACTATGTTCTTACTTCATTCAAGTAATCACAGTCTAAACCTATAACAGACTATTTGAAATAAACACACAAAATAAATTATATGTGTGATGCATTCAATTTGTACAGTAATAAATGGTTTCTTTAAGTTTAAGATTAACCTAATTTTCAGATTTGTTACTTTTTAAATTTTAAAATAAAAAAGGAAAATTAAAATGTTTATGCACATGTACAAGCAATTCTTCAATTTATATATGCATATTTTTCCAAATTTAAAGAAAACTTTTAGGCTATGTTTTTATTGATGTTAGAGTGGAAGGAAGAAAGATGGAGAAAGATAGCTGCATCACTGTGAGAGAGATCTCACATCAATTGGTTACCTCTCCTACATAATTTGACATGGAACTGATTCCCCAACCTGAGTAAGTGCCCTGACCAAGAATCAAGTCTATAACATTTTGGTGTACAGGATGACACTCTAACCAACTGGCCAGGACGACACTTTGATCCACACTGGCCAGGGCCTCATAGATATTTTTAAAGGTCAGATTTTTATTTTTCTGTTTGTTTTGAATGATTTTCATGTCACTGAAATATTGATGCTCACTTATTCATAAAATGCATAAAATCTGTCAAGCATTTCCTTTTATGGATTAATAAAATATTAATAAATTGGCTTAACATGTATACACTGCAATGCTTCCCCAATTAGTTGTGATTAGCATTTTGGTAATGACTCTATTGGCAGATTGCTAATAAACTGCCTATAGCTGAAACCGGTTTGGCTCAATGGATAGAGCATCGGCCTGTGGACTGAAAGGTCCCAGGTTCCATTAAGGTCAAGGGCATGTACCTTGGTTGCTGGCACATCCCCAGTAGGGGGCATGCAAGAGGCAGCTCATTGATGATTCTCTCTCATAGATGTTTCCAACTCTCTGTTCCTCTCTCTTTCTCTCTGTAAAAAATCAATAAAATATATTTTTTTAAAAATAAAAAATAAATTGCCTATAATTATAATCTGTCCTTAAGTAGTCAATGTTCAAATCCTTTCACTAGAAGCACTATGCCAAGGTTTACTAGTTTTGTAAAGATAGGTTGCATCTTTCCTATCATTACATCTCTATATCCCTTCCACAATTTGCTTTGCCCTGTCCCCATATATATTAGCTTCTTTAGCTAACCCACAACCATATTCTTTCCTATTGCATTCCCTGAATAGGCTATGGGATTTCTCTTCCTTCACTTTTATACTAATCTAGGGATACCCAATAACTAATAGTATCTGTCACACAAAAGTTTTGTACTATTATATGAGTGTTTTCCTTTCTCCTAGAATTGATCTCAGGAATGAAAAGAGATTAGGGATTTGGGCTTCAGGATTTTTGGAAAAACATTTTTACTTCAGGTAACCTAGTATAAAATTTCCTTTCTGAAAAGCTTTAAAATATGACTTTATAATCATTTACTTCTTATTAATTCATGAAACATTTATTAGCATCTTTTACTACTGTGTTCTAGCTGCTGGGTACACACTACATAAGAGTAATATGCAAATTAACCATCACTCCACTATACCCACAAGCCACACCCACAAGCCAATCAGATCAAGTATGCAAATTAACCCCAACCAAGATGGTTAGAACGACAGAGAACAGGTGGGAGGCTTTGGTTTCTCTGGCAATGGAAGAAGCCAAGCTTTCCACCTGCCCTAGCCTGCTTAAGCCTCCACTCAAGGCTATAAAGTTTCAATTATATAAGGTAAACAAATCCAAATAGAAACACCTGCTGCCACAGAGCGAGCAGGATGCTTGGCTCACTACAGGCTACAAAGTTTCAATTGTAGAAAGTAATGTATCCCAGATACCAGGGCCTCTGCTTAGGTCACTGGGGGGCGTGGCCAGCCCACACCCCAAGGGAACTCCCACCTTGATCCGGAACACCCTTCAGGGCAAACCAGATGGCCCCTATCCATGCACCAGGCCTCTATTCTATTTAATAATAGAGTAATATGCAGATTGGCCATCACTCCATCATGTAATATGGCTATGCCCATGTGGTCAAAGATCCTGTCCCTATGTGGACATAAGATGGCCACCACAAGATGGCCAGCAGGGGAGGGTAGTTTATAGGGACCAGGCCTTCAAGAGGAGGTAGTTGTAGCAGATCAACCCTGCAGGGGAGGGCAGTTAGGGGTGACCAGGCCAGCAGAGAAGTTGGGGGCAAATGGGCTGGCAGGGGAGCAGTTAGACATCAATCAGGCTGGCATGGTAGTGATTAGGGGGTCATCAGGCTGGCAGGCAGAAGTGGTTAGGGCCACTCAGGAAGGCAGGCAGGCAAACAGTTGGGAGCCAGCAGTCCTGGATTGTGAAAGGGATGTCTGACTGCCCATTTAGTTCCAAACCCACCAGGATCAGGCCTAACCAGGCAGTAGGATATCCCTTGAGGGGTCCCAAATTGGAGAGGGTGCGGGTTGGGCTGAGGGATAACCCTCCCTCCCCTGTGCACAAATTTTGTGCACTGGACCTCTAGTATCAAATAAAGAGACATGGCCCAGTCCTTAGGAAGCTTACAGTTTAATGTGTGAGATAAACAGGTCACAAAAATCTATACTAATAAAAGGGTAATATACTAATAAAACCAGGAGACCTTCCGGATATCCTTTCTGGATAAAGCCATGGTGGCAGGGCTGAGGCAGAGGTGGTTAGGGGAGATCAGGCCACAGGGGAGAGCAGTGAGGGAAATCAGGCAGGTGGGTGGGCAGTCAGGAGTGACCAGGCCAGAAGCCAGAAGCAGGGGGCAGTTGCAGGCAAGCAGGCTGGCAGGGGAATAGTTTGGGTTGGTCAGGCAGGCAGGCGGGTGAGTGGTTAGGAGCCAGCAGTCCCAGATTGAGAGAGAGATGTCTGACTGTCAGTTTAGGCCCAATCCCTGTAAACCAGCAGTAGGACATTCCCTGAGGAGTCCCAGATTGGAGAGGGAGTAGGCTGGGCTAAGGGACATGCCCCCATGCATGAATTTTGTGCACTGGGCCCACTAGTTAAATTGTGGTAATTGCTTGAGGGGCATAAAATGATAGTGATAGAGAATCATGGGACAAAAGGAGGAATGCATATTTCATTAACTTTATTTCAAATAAAGTCTTTCTAGAGAAGTGACTTTTAGCTGAGATGGAGTAGGAATTGAAGAAGGCAGGAGTTTTTTTTTTTTTAATTTCTTTATTGATTAAGGTTTCACATATTTGTCCTCATGCCCCATTCCCATCCCAAACCCCTCCCACCCACCCCTGTTGTCTGTGACCACTGGTTAGGCTCATATGCATACAAAAAAGTCCTTTGGTTGAGCTCTCTCCCTTATCCCCACCCTCCCCTAACTTCCCTCTGTGGTCTGACAGCCTGATTTATCCTTCCTTATCTCCAGGTCTGTTCTTGTTCATCAGTCTATGTTGTTCATCAATTCCCCTAGATGAGTAAGATCATGTGCTATTAGAAATGTACTTATAAGACCCGAAAGTGAGCCAAGCAATAATGGTTATGCTAAGAGGCAAATGAATCAGTCTGTAGTGAGTTTCTTTCTGGGCCAACAGTTCTTTTGAGTCCCAATTTCAATGTCAAACAGTTCCTTATGTGTACATGCCAACAATGATATTTCAGTTCTGGATAGTGGACAAATGGTGGTAATGCAGGTCCAACCCTCTCTGGTTTGGTCCTGGGCAACCTGCAGTTGATTGCTGTTATGGCAAGGTGTCATCAGCGTCTTTCATCTCTGGAGGACTTGTGGTTTTTTTTTTTGTTTTGTTTTGTTTTTAAGATCAGAAAGGAACTTGTGAAGATCCTATTTGTACACAGAGCTTATCAAATCTTAAGAGAAAGAGGGAGTGATGAAAGTGTGGAGGGAGAGAGACAAAGGGGGGGTAAAAAGAGGGGTAGAAATAAAGGGAGCAGTGGAAGAAAGATTATGAGACAGAAATGGAGGAGATAAGGGGGAGATGGGGGGTGAAAGGTAGAAATGACAGAAAAATAGAAAGATAGAAGAGTAAATAAAGTAATGGAGGAGGAGAGATACAGGGAAAGAGATGGAGAGTGTTGGAGGAAGAATATGGAGAGATGAAAATAAATAAATTGGTCTGAGCCCAGGTGCTACCCATCAAAACAAGCCTCATATTTAAGTGGTGTTGAAGAAACACATTTAGGAGCAGATTCGCAGACTCTTCTCTCCCTGGCTCCCATCTCAGGGTTCTGCATGGACTCTACTTGAGAGTCTCTGGCATCTCCCAGGGTCTGCCCTCACATATTGAGGGCCAGTGAGGTATTCAGCTCAATGTTAGTCCTGGGAGACCAAAGTTTTTATCATCTCTGTATCATACTTTCTCTGGGGAGTTGAAGAGTCTTTGCTAACTCTTAAATATCTTGCCTTGTGAAAAACAAAAACTAAATTGACTTTTGTGGCTTGTACTATGCTACCATGGCTATGCTGCAATTGTGTTTCCCAGAAACCCCTTCCCTGTATGGTTCCTGTATGAGTTGGCCTGAAGATGGATCTGAGGGAACTTAGAAGGTGAGCTGATTAGGTGGTTTCTTTAGGCTGTCACAGTCATAGCTAGAGGCACTCTCTTTGCTCTTGGTGCTCAAGGCTAGCTCTTCCTCCAGACAGCCAGCCCTGTTAGCCAATGGGTCCACCAAGCTGTCCATCAGATATAGATGCACCAATCCCTCTGCAATCTCTCTCCTCTCCTATCTCCCTACGCTGCTTTTTGATTTCTACTCCAACCAGTGTATGAGTTCTGAGCCCTACAGATCCTTTATTGTGCAATATTCATGATATTTTGCTTCTCTAGTTGAAGCTAGAATAACATATGCTCTATTATACTGAAGACAGGAAAGTCATATTTAAGAATTTACATACATGAAAAACTACATGTTAGAAGTTAGTAAGCTAGTTTGAATTTTAGATACATTGCAAGAGTAAATCTAAAATGTAATTCAAGTAATATCACATGCTTTTATTTACCATCTAACTTACAAAGCAACATGGCTGCCTTCTGCATGTTGCTATCTTTGGGAAGGGCAAGTATAAAAGTAAGAGACAGGTAGATTGATCTTTAACCCCAGTATTTCAGCAAGAATATTATGCTATTGATGGGTTTAAATAACCTAGTTGAAATACAGTGATAGTAAAGCCAACAGAGAAAAATGAGAAAGCCACAAAAAAACTAAAACATTGGCACATCCATGATATTGTTTAAGGAGCCAAAGCATTCTCGAAGGGAAGTTCCTACATCTGATAATTTTTTAAAAGCTATAAAGTTTTTTGTGTCTATTATAAATAACAAATTTTGAAATTTTCCTAACAGTGTATATAAGAGGACAGATTTGCTTTAATCTGACATACAACTAAAACTAGATCAGTGGTCATTGAATAGAGACAACTTTTTTTTTCTTAGACAAAACTGTACAATTTTCTTTCTTAAATGTCCCTGGAGTAAGTGGGTTATTGTAGAGGTAGGGTAACACCTTCAATTATCTGCAAAGTTAATGTCTTGAACTCTCATTGTGGCTGGTACTTTCCTCAAGAAAAATGTTGACCCCTTAGAAAAGAACATGAACGTATCAATTAATTCTAGTTCCCCAGGGCCCAGAAAAACAATTTAACTTTTAGTTTACTGAAAAGGCCTAAGGTCCAGTCTCCCATTTTCTCTAGTGGCCATTCATCTCAGAATGTCCTTAAGTCATCTTGAGCTTCAGATTCAACTGTCTACTCCTTTTTCTGCTCCTACAACTTTCTTTTTTAAGAAACTTGTGCATCTCCTTAACTTCTTTGCAAGTGCAGCAATTCTGATGTGATCCAGCATCTGCATATTTTCACCTGTAAGATTTTTTTTTTACAATATCTAGCTTTTGTACTGGTATAACAGTAATCTGTATTTTAACATATTTATTTAAAAACCAGTGTTCAAGGCATTCCTGTTAAGCCATTTTGAATAGCACATGCCTATGTCAGCAATTTTCAACTTTTTCATCTCATGGCACACATAAACTAATTACTAAAATTCTGAAGCACTCCAAAATAATATATTTCTTGCCAAATTGACAAAAAGAGTAAGGATAATCTCAGTTCATTCACTCTGGACAGCTATTGTTGCATTGGCTGTTATTTTTATTTTATTTTTATTTGACAGTCATAGGGGAAAAAAAGGTCAGTGCCCCGGACTACATAGGCAGGTATTGCATGTTTTAAAAATTCTTGCAGTATATCAGTTGAATAACACTGGTCTACATCAATAAATTAATTTTCAGCCTTTGAATACTTAAAAAATGCATTTGTTGCTGAAGCCGATTTGGCTCAGTGGACAGAGCATCAGTCTGCGGACTGAGAGGTCCCAGGTTTGATTCTGGTCAAGGGCATGTACATTGGTTGCGGGCACATCCCCGGTAGGGGGTGTGCAGGAGGCAGCTGGTCAATGTTTCTCTCTCATTGATGTTACTAACTTTCTATCCCTTTCCCTTTCTCTCTGTGAAAAAACAAAATATATTATAAAAAATAAAAAAATGTATGTTTCCATTTATATTCAATATTAAAATCTAACCTGTAGTCAGAGAAAAATCTAATAAAATATTTCATTCTAATTTTGACTTTGATTTTTCTGAATTGTTGAAAGACTAATTCTATGCTCTGTTGGAACATTGATGAGAAAACTCTTTATCTCAGCATCCAAATGGAAATTAAGTATAGCTGACAGGTTCCAGATATGAGCATTCTAAACTGGATTTAAAAAATAATAATAATAACAATGAGTCAACACCACCACACATGCACCTAAAAGATGTTCATAGTGTTAGTTCTTTTAAAGATACTTGTTTTGGGGAAAACTTTCAGCTTTATACACAATACTGACACTTTAAAAAATAATAAAGGTGTTTATTATTTTGATAGAAAAATAGAAAAGTAATGTCACTCCAAACAACCACCTCTCAGGAAGAAAGCTTCTATAAAGTACAACAGATTACAGATTCTGAAGTTTCTATGTGAGTTTGACAAATTCTGAATGCAAAGGAGATATAAAGTATTATGTAAAGAATATAAAGCATAAAATACTGCTGGTACAGAAATATCTGGTTGTACCATTTACTAAACTAGGAAGATATTTACTCTTTCTAAGATTTGAATCCTTGTTTGTTAAAAAATTGGTAATGCTCTGTTATATTTTGAAGAATAAAATGAGTTAATAAATGTGAATTTCCAAAAGAGAAAAAAGAACCTACATGGATTTTCTTCTTCTTGCTGAATATATTCTTTTCTACTTGGAGAAGAAAATGTAAATTAGTGAGATAATGCCACTATCCAGATGGTATTTTTAAGAGAAATAGTAATATACTAGACTCTTTTTTTGTACCAAACCACATCCTTATTCCAGCTTCTTTTTGTTTATTAACAGCCCACATACAATGACATGAAAAATTTGTATCTGCTCTGAAAAATGTGTGTCTCTTTAGTATAAACATGTGCACTCACACACACATGCACACACACAATAGATGTATATAGTAGACTGTAGATTTGGGCCACAAGAAACTAGGTATCTTCAGGTCAAATTAAGCACAGATAACTCACTATTTTTTCTATAGTTGTCATAGATCAGAAATTAATACTTTACTTATTAAACAAAATATGGACTCAATTTTAAATATATACAGAACAACTCTGTCAGATAAACATAAGGGGTTTAAGTTGTTCTACAGATTTTTTTCCTTAACTAGAAAATAAAACAAATGGGGAAGTTATGAGGAAATAAGTTTATGTTTATTTTTTCCTGTTTATACATGTTCAAAATAAGAACTCATTCACATTTTATAAAATATGTTTTTATTGATTGTAGAGATAAAAAAGGCAGAGGAAAAAAGAATGAGAAACATCAATGTGAGATAGAAGTATTGATTAGCTGCCTCCAGCACACCCCCTACTAGGAATGAAGACTGCACATGCCCAGACCAGGAATTGAATAGCCAACTTTAGGTACATGGAATGAACATTCAGTAAACTGAACCACACCATCCAGGACTCATTCTTTTTTTAAATTTATTTTTATTTTATTTTTAATAAATAGGTGACTCAGGCTTGACACTAAATGATGTTCCAAAAACAATGGGGTCAAATAACAAATAAGACTAATATTTATTTAGCAAAATGTTATTTCTCTATTAGACTCTTGAAATAAATCATATTTAGAAATCTGCCTTATCCTGCAACAGAATGGTCTTAAGATGTTTTTAATGGGCATGTTAGTCTTAAACTGCCTTATCTCGATGAGTTGACCAGATTCTCTATTGCCATCTAAAGAGCCAGCCAGAAAGGTATTAGGCCTAGAAGGACTGGGCATGGTGACCAGGACACCTTCCAAGAATATAAAACTAAAGGCCACAAATGTTCACATTTGATGCACTTGAACTCATAATACTCCCAACGATTTAATATTGTATTTCTAAAAAAAAAAAAAAAAAAAAAAAAAAAAAAAAACTTCTGTCATCCTACCATGCCTAAGATTTAGGAAGAGAAGCAATAAATAATAATTGATTCCATAACCTCCATTTTGGAACCAAAAATGCAAAGCCACGAAACCTCCCCTTAAACACAACACCAGTATGGGGGTATGGAAAGCTAATTGTAAACTTAAGAGTCACTTGTAGCACTAGGTAACCTTAGTCAGTATATTTAACTCTGGCCTCAGAAATTGGAGACAGGTTTCTGAGTTTCCCATCCCAAACAACCACCAAAGTATAACCCTCTACTGAAATATATGACTAATTTGAGCACCATAATCACTCAAAATTAAAAGTCTTATTATTAAAAGTTAAAAGTTAAAAGTCATTATTATTGTCTTTCCTTTAAACCAAAGGATAAACAACAGCAGTGATTTCTTTGGATAGTGGGTGGTCGAAAATTGCCAAAGGGCATGAGATCACCCAAGGCTATGAGGAGATAGCCAATAAATTTACAGAATCTTACCAATAAATGCTGAGTCTTACCAGAATACATAAACCTGAATCCACTGGATCGGTAATCCTTAAAAAAAAAAAATTCCCAATTGCTTAACATAACTCAATAAGCTAAAAAGTGTATAGTTAACTAGAGGCCCAGTGTACAAAATTCACGCACGAAGTGGGGGGATTATATCCTTCAGCCAAGCCTGCACCCTCTCTAATCTGGGACCCCTTGAGGACTACCCAACTGCCTGTTTAGGACTGATCCTAAACTGGCAGTTGGACATCCCTCTCACAATCCAGGACTGCTGGCTTCCAACTGCTCATCTGACTACCTTTCTGATTGCCCCTAACCAGTCCTCTGCTAGCCTGATTTCCCCTAACTGCCCTCCCCTACAGGTCTGGTCACCCCTAAATGCCCTCCCCTGAAAGCTTGATTGCCCCCAACTGCCCTCCCTTGCAGGCTTGTTTCCTCCCAACTGCCCCTCCCCTGCTGGCCTGATCACTCACAACTGCCCTCCTATGCTGGCAATCTTATGGTGGCCATATTGTATCCATATGGAGACAGCCATCTTGTGTGTTGGAGTGATTGACAATTTGCATATTACTCATATATTAGATAGTATTATATTCAGTGCTGATCTTCATTACTAATTAGTAACCACATCCATCAGTAGCAGTGGGGAGGGCAGGTGGAAGACCTTTCTGAGCCACTGGTTTACATAAGCTAAATAATTACAAAAAAGAACCAACAGCATTTGGTTGGACCATATAAGCCAGCAGATGGACTTGTTGGACTTCTCATCTAAACACAGCTCTCTTGACAGTTAAAACTTTAGAATTTCTATAATAGTGCTAAAGAGATAGCTAGTAGGTTTGCTTCATTTCATTTTCATAGAAATCACATGGTTTAACTTAGATTGTGTTAATAAGTTGGAAAGGGGGTGATAGAAGGTAGAGCTAGAAAGTAGAAAGCTGTATATTTCCTCAGTTCTCATTTAACATCATCATAGTCTCAAGGGCCTTTTTTTTTAAATGGAAGAACTTTCAGTGGTCCATAATACTAATCATTGAACTAATTGCAAATATTCAAAGCTAATGGATTTTTGATACTGAATTAAAAAGTTTTAATTAAAATTAAAAGTTCTAATGGGTAATAACATATCTGCATATGTTTAATGTATATTTATTACATTAAAGTGTTATTTTTCCTGCCTTTAAATCCAACATCAGAAATTCTGCAGTGATGCTAACTGCTCTTGGACTACATCCTCACCCAGAACTTGGCTGACAAGATGTTGTTGGGTGGTGTCTAGCCAAACTCCTATTTGCATCTTGGACTAAAATAGAAATCACCTCCAAAGAGAAGATTTCTCTAACTTCCAAGTGTCCTTCTAAATAGCCCTCCCTTATATTCTCTCATGCATTCCTCTTTATCGTTTTACTATCTAAAATAGACAGTAATTGTGCATTTACTGAATTTTTACTATTTTTGTTTACCTATTTAATATGTTTTCCTTTCCTTCATCCCCATCCACCCCAGATTTAAAGACCCAAGTGAATAGTGTGCATGTCTGTTTGGTTCTCTACCATACACTCAGTATCTAGCACATAGTAGGTATTCAATACTTATTTGTAGAATAAAAGTGGTTGTAAAAGAAAGGACATTATATAGTATCTAATAGAAATTCAGTTTATCCATTAGTAAATTGATGCCTAAAGAAGTTAAATAATATGATCCAAGTCATAAAATTTATTAAAGACAGAAACAGCTTTATAAACATAGATAACAGTTAACATTTCCATAGTATTTATTGTAGCTAGAATATTTTACATAAAATATATGATTAAGTCTTATCAACTGCATTCTATTACTTATAAAGATAATGGACCTCCTAACTAGATACTTTTTGAAACAAGACATAAGGGAGGCCAAAAGACAATGAAAGCATGCTTAAAGTCACTAATCATCTGAGAATTGCAAATCAAAACGACAATGCAGTACCATTTCACACCTGTTAGAATAGCTATCATCAATAAATCAACAAAAAACAAGTGCTGGTGAGAATGTGGAGAAAAAAGAACCCTCGTGCACTGCTGGTGGGAATGCATACTGGTGTAACCACTGTGGAGAGCAGTATTGAGTTTCCTCAAAAAACTAAAAATAGAACTCCCCTTTGACCCAGTGATCCCACTTCTAGGAATATATCCAAAGAAACTAGAACACCAATCAGAAAGGATATATGCACCCTTATGTTCATAGCAGCGCAATTAATCCATAGCTAAAATTTGGAAACGGCCTAAGTGCCATGAGCAGATGAGTGGATTAAAAAACAGTGGTACATTTACAAAATGGAATACTATGGTGCTCTAAAAAAGAAGGAATTCTTACCATTTGCAACAGCATGGATGGAACTGGAGAGCATTATGCTAAGTGAAATAAGCCAGTCAGAGAAAAATAAATATCATATAATCTCACTCATTTGTAGAATATAATGAACAACATAAATTGATGAACAAAAACAGATCCAAAGCATTGATCAGACCATCTAACCTCAGAGGGAAGGTAGGATAGGGGAGGGGTAAGGGAGAGGTCAACTATGGGACTTGTATGAATGCATATAAGGCTAACCATTGGACACAAACACTAGTGGGGTGAGGGCATGAGTGGGGGGGGAAGTAGAGGGAGGGCAATTGTGGGATAAGGACACATATGTAATACCTTAATCAACAAAGAAAAAAAGATAAAAGATAAAGGAAGGCAAACTGAAATATCTTTCTTCCTATATTGCTGTAGAAAGAGACATGAATAGATTTATATATAGACCTTTGATTAGACTCTCATTTCTAGCTCCCTTCCCTTTCTCTGTGCCCATTTCTATTAATGGGCTCATTAACAAATAAAACTTTAAATTTGTCACCTATAGCTCCTTCTTAAATCACTAAGATCTGCCATTTTCTCTCATTTGTTCTCTCTCTTCATTATAATCTAAAATAGTTAGAAATTATGTCACTGTCAGTGCCCACACTTGGAGGCCTGTTTTCTTACTACTGTTCTGGACAATTGCAAGAGCCTCTTTACTATCTCCTTATTCACATTTTTTCAGCCACCCCATTCTACACACTCTGCCAACATATTAGAAGGTTCCACTTGCCTCTAAAATGCAGTTCAAACTTTATCAGGATATCCAGTAACTCTCCATGCCCTGGTCTCTACTTAACATTCTAATGATCTCTTACCTGTTTCATGCACCTTTGTTCCTATTAAACCATCATGATCCTTAATCTTTGAAAACACTAAACATTTCTACCTACACTGCTTTGCTAACTTACTTATTTTATTTATTTTTATATTTTTTTCTTTATTGATTATTACTTATGTGTCCTTATTCCCCTATTTCCCCACCCCCCAACTCATGCCCTAACTTATTTTATCATCTTGAAATAACTCTCTTCTCTCAGTATTTTTCCTGAATAGGAAAGTCAATTTATATGCCCAGAATCAAAACTTTCCCAGTACCATTAGCTAGAATTTATTATATTTTCTTCTATTCTTAGAGTAATAAGCTTGCACTTTATTAGACCATTCTACATATTGGTGTACTGTGTGTGTGTGTGTGTGTGTGTGTGTGTGTGTGTGTGTGTGTGATAAAAACTCTGCTAGATTATAAAATTCCTAAAGACAGGGGAACTGAACCACCTGGTGACTTTCATGGTAGAAATATGATTCATTCTCCCATAACAGTCAATCCTGGGTTTTTAAAAGAAAGGATTGGCTGCTTCTTCACTTTGGTCTCCCAAAGAATGAAGCAAATGACATTTTTCTCTTACCTTCCCCAAATAGTGAGTTACAAAATAACCCTTGACTTATCCTGCTAAAGAGTGTTTTAATCACTATACTTTGGCATCAACTCACAGAGTTGCATATCTTTAAAAACCATGATATAAGACCCCAAAGAGCCTACTTAATGGAACTCTTACTTCAATAAAATTTAGAGTCAAAGTTCTGACAAAACAGTGACTACATAAAAATATAGAAAGTCCAAGAATGAACCAAAAGTAGGGTAAAGAAAAGGAGAGTCTTGCCGAAACCGGTTTGGCTCAGTGGTAGAGCGTTGGTCTGGGGACTGAAATGTCCCAGGTTCAATTTTGGTCAAGGGCATGTACATTGGTTGTGGGCACATCCCCAGTAGGGGGTGTGCAAGAGGCAGCTGGTCGATGTTTCTCTATCATTGACGTTTCTAGCTCTCTATCTCTTTCCCTTCCTCTGTAAAATATCAATAAAATATATTTTTTTAAAAAAAAGAAAAGAAAGGGAGAGTCTAGTCCCAAAAGTCATATTTTCATCATGTAATAAAAATATACACTTCCTCCCAAAGCTTTTATTTTATGAAAATTAAGAAAGAAAAAGCAATTCTAGAAGAGATTCAAAAATAAATTCTTTCTGTGTTCAATGGTAGATAATTTTTCAAACATAATCAAATTATATATTATAATTATAGCTTGGATATTGTGTTTCATCTTTACACTCATATATTGAAAAGTAAGTTTCCTTTGTGAGTAGGAAAAATGTGTTGCAGATAGTGGTCTATGCATTTGAGGGAGAAAAATACATTAGACTATCAAAAGAAGAGATAAAAAGAAAAGAACTATGGTCAATATCTTCAGATACCCTGCTAATAAATATGAATTAGATATACAACTCCTTGTCATCCTATAATTGAGCAGTTTGAGCTCTTGAATCACTTTATATTCCATTAGTGTCTATTTTGCACTCCATTCAACATGTTAATGATGTTATCATAGGGTTTCAGAAATTATATATTCACAGATAAACAAAGAAACCAACAGCTGTCCTTTAACAAATTCACCTAGTATCTGATTTCCATTTGCATTGCAAACAGATGACCAAGAACCAAGGGCATTTATTAAAATGATCTCAATACACAGGTAAATTGAAGTTAATATCATGGATCTCTTAATCTCTCTCTTTAAACCACCACATTTCCTCATCTTAAGAAGAGTTGAAAGATTTGTACTTGACTCTATTTGAATATATCTCTCCTTTACCTAAATTTTGAGGTATGTATGGTATACATAGTCTTTCTGCAGAACTCAATTTTCCCATCCGTGAAACAGGGAGGAAAAAGTAACTATCACATGAGTTTTTTGTAGGAATAAATGGGAAATCCTTATGCAAAAATATGTGTCATACTATATACAAGATGGGGCAAAAGTAGTTTTACAGTTTAGCATATGGCAAACACAGAGTTAATTCTTCTATTATTATTTGTTATGTTATTATTTTCTATATGAACAACTGTAAACCTACTTTTGCCTCAACCTGTAAATGCTGGTTACTGTTAGTGTTACTATTAGTGTTGGTATTATCATAGCTACTTACTGTCTTACAATTTGAAATACTTTTAAAAATATATATTTTATTGATTTTTTACAGAGAGGAAGGGAGAAGGATAGAGAGTTAAAAACATTGATGAGAGAGAAACATCGATCACCTGCCTCCTGCACACTCCCTACTGGGTATGTGCCTGCAACCAAGGTACATGCTCTTGACTGGAATTGAATCTGGGACCATTTATTCTGCATGCCAATGCTCTATCCACTGGCCAAACCAGTTAGGGCTTGAAATACTTTTAACAAAAAATGAAATGGTGCCTATGTGAAGAATTATAGAAAAAAAAACAAGCAGATTAATAGCCACACATTTCAAAATAAATTTGAAGCCATTTCACAAATATGGACAATATCCTCTTTTTGATGTCCCTGCCAAGGGAGCATGGTGTGACTCATTATAAAGTGATGAAACATCTGCATTCATATCTTAATTGGAATTGCACATTATGTGTTTCTAAGGAGAGGTGTGATGGTGTGATGTGGCGACTGACAGAGCTGCCAGAATCCACATGGTAATTGAAGAGAGTTCAATGAAAGGGCTATTTTTAAAGGTGGGATGATACCGATCACTTGGACTTATCTCAATGGGGTGCCTTTACTACCATCAGGGCTAAAGAGACAGGGGAGAAATCGGTTATTGCAACCCAGTGAAAACTGTTGCTGAGTGAGAGGGCTGATTTGGCAGAGGAAGACAGCCACTGCTAACCTGCATCTGCGGATGCAGTAACGAACACTTTGCCCCTTTCTTGTCCTGAGCTCACATCGCCTGCCAGTGCCCACTTTGGCTGAGGTAGTCCTAGTGATGCAGTCCATAGAGGTCAGCCTCCTGGGGCGCAGAGCTCAGTTTCTAAGAGGTGAAGAGTGGGTTAGGGAACAAAATAATGACAGGGCACTAACCTAGATGATACTAATCAACACGGGCTGAGTTTATGATAAGGATTATCAAAAAAGGAGCAAATAATCAAAACAAACTCACAAAACTATAGAACTACTCAATGCTATCCACACAGACAGAGCAGGTTCACCGTGACCTTTTAAGACTTTGACTAAATAATGGTGAAACATAAATAGTGGATGGGGAAGTTGAAATGTATTTGAACCATTTAGTGCTATAATCACACAAAAACTCACAACAGAATGAGGTTCATCTGACACAGATATAATGATTGGGTGATTTTATTTTATTTTTAAATTTAATTCTTCTGTTAGTGGACAGAGAAAAGTAGGAAAAAAAGATAGCTGTACAATGACTTAGCTAATTGAGTCAAATCTAGGTTTGCCAAGGGCCTTCTATGGGAAGACAAGGCAGTGGAGGGTGGGCAGGGAGTAGGGGAGATGAAGCTGCTTATTATCCTCAAGGGCACCTGGCCTTCCTGCCCTTCCCTTCCCTTCCCTTCCCTTCTGCAGGCACTTCTCATTGGATCTCCTGTAAATGGGAGGAAGCTTCGAAGAATCCTGTCCAGTCATTCTATGTGGGATGGGTTCAGGCAAGGGAATCTGTCAGAAAGTGTTGCTTGAATAATTGACTTGAACATGCAAAACACTGTAGATTGTATCAGGTGTCTTAAATTCAGGTGATTTGAGCAAAAATAAGATATTAATTATTAGTTAATGGACCATAAACCAAAAGGGACTAATTTTCCCTAAGAGAAAAAAAAAATAAATAAATAAACGGATGTCATTAAGAAAGCTACTACTTGTGTTGTTAAGCTAAGAGTCCTGACTACCTATACTAGTCACTGGTTTGGAGGTTTCATTTAATGTGAGTCACTCTGTGTTTATATATTTTTTTATCTAACTTTATTCATTCAACATTATATTTGAGAGGCAAATACAAATTGTGTGTAATTCTTCTTATTGCTGTGTTGTATTACTTAGTGAGTTCCCATCTCAAGTTATTTAGTCTAAGCAAATATAGCATTTTCCCCTAAGAATGGCCACAGTGTGGACCCATTTCTGGTGATTCAGACAGAAACGGTTGTGCTTACGTTATTGGATATGGGTTTAAGGACATTGTTTCAGCGTCATTGCAACATTAAAAAAATATATAGCATCAAATAATTTTGAGGAACAACGGGAATAAAATATTACATAGAAATTGCTAGCATGAATCAGGGTTAAGGGGAACTGTTAAAATGATAATACTTATTTGGGTATTAAGGAAACAAAGGTCCTGGATGAGGTGAAAAAAATAAAATACTACACCTGTTTTACACACACACACACACACACACACACACACACACACACACTCCTTTAAGTTGAAATAATCTGCTTTCCCACGCTTTAATATTTTCTATGTAAAACATTCTTTACAATATCTCAATTTTCAATCAAATCCAGTATTTAGATGAGAGATAGAATTATGCAATAGCAACTTAGCATTCAATCTCTGTCATTTGAAGATGAAAGCACCAGTTTTTTTTGGGGGGAAAAGTAGCATGAATTAAAATGATAAAATAAAGGCATTTGGTTCATCTTGGATACACCATTTAGAATGACAGCCTTGACTTTTTTCCACACTGATTTACAGCTTGTTCTCCTGGGTGATGCTCCGATTTTAAGGGCATTTAGATATGACTGATTTGCATAGGGCTAGCAGAGGGTTATCCTGTTCTAACAATTAGGGGCCATCACCACTCCACAAATGAAACAAAAATGTTAATCATGTTAAAACCGGGTCTCAAAGTTTGAAACAGTCAGGCTGCAAATCAGAATGATTAACAATGATGACAAAACCAGAAACACATTTATACTCTAAAGAACACCTTATTATCACTCTTTGCTTGTCTTATCAAAGCTGGGTGTTAATAAAATTGGTGTCTCAGGATGCCTCATCTTGATCTTTCACAGTTTATAAATAAAAGATAAATTATTTTCAGTTCTTCTCTTCTCTCCTCATTTTTTTTAAATGAAAGAAATGAATAAAAGTCAGGTGTAAAAATGGACTCTGTCATACAAAGAGAGGGCCTGGAAAAGGGGCATTATAAATGAAAACACAAACTCCAGTGTAACTTATTCCTTTGATGATAACATGTCACAGTCAACCAAATACAAAAGAACTGAGGGCATCCTGCTCTCCGATTCCCTGCTCCAATTGGTAGATTCTGCATGCCCCTAGAACAACATGACCAAATCAGCTTTCCACCTCTCAATACGTATTTTTATTTGATTCCCTTACCATCTGCAAAAACGAGAGCCCAGTGATTAAAACAAAATGAAAAATAGTAATAACAACAAAATAGGCCTGGATTCCTATTTTCCCTACTACAGCGAGGGTTACAAAAATTAAATAAAATTAAAAAAATAGGGTCAGGTCTTAGCTGGTTTGGCTCTGTGAATAGAGTGTCAGCCTGCAGACTGAAGGGTTTCAGTTAGATTCTGGTCAAGGGCACATGCCTAGGTTGTGGGCTTGATCCCCAGTAGGGGGTGTGCAGGAAGCAGCTGATCAATGATTCTCTCACATCATTGATGCTTCTATCTCTCCCATCTCCCATCCTCTCTAAAATCAATAAAAATTTATTTTTAAAAAATAGGATCAGATCACTTAAGACCAATACTCTATATGATACAAAGATTTTAATAATTACCAAACTTTCTCAGCATCCTATTATGACTAAACACTAAATTGTTCCAAAGAAAATAGAAAAAACTTAAACAAACATATTAATTTTGAAGGAAGACATTATCAACTTAAGAAGCATTAGAGCACCATTCATACTTTAATGAATTGAGTTAAAATTAAATAAGCTGTCAAATATATTGAAGCTCCATGAGATTAAAAGCTAAAAAAAGATTGAGGGTTAAGGTAAATAAATAATTGACTTTTTAAAGTTGGAGATTTTTAGAGAGATAGATAGACAGAGACAGACAGACAGAGAGAGAGAGAGAGAGAGAGAGAGAGAGAGAGAGAGAGAGAAAGGGAGAGAGAAACCAACATGTTGTTTCACTTATTTATGCCTTTATTGGTTGTTTGGTTGTTTCCTGACTGGGCATTGAGCCGGCAATCTTGGCACGTCAGGTTGATGCTCTAACCAACTGAGATACCATGCCAGGACCTTCATGTCTAAATATTTAAAGTATAAGTTATATACTCTTTAATTGTATTCTTATTAATAATGTATACTTGTAACAGGCTTTACACATGTTTATATTTGAAAGCATTTATTGTAAAAAGTCTGAAATTTCTCCAGAAATAGTCAGCATTTTAATATTGATGACAATGTTTCCTGAAAATTTTCCCACTTGAGAGCCACTATGAAATTAGACATAAGTGTATACACCACAATTTAGGTGTGTTTTTAAAATTTTAAGCATAGATTTATATAAAAATGAAAAAATATATTTAAAAATTGTTTCATATAACTCACAGGAAAGCTGTTATTTGCACATTTTAATTCTTCCTTCCTTCCTTCCTTCCTTCCTTCCTTCCTTCCTTCCTTCCTTCCTTCCCTCCCTCCCTCCCTCCCTCCCTCCCTCCCTCCATCCCTCCCTCTCTCCTTCCTTCCTTCCTTTCTTCCTTCCTTCCCTCCCTCCCTTCCCTCCCTCCCTCCCTCCCTTCCTCCCTCCCTCTCTCCTTCCTTCCTTCCTTCCTTCCTTCCTTCCTTCCTTCCTTCCTTCCTTCCTTCCTTCCTTCCATCCTTCCTTCCATCCTTATCCTCATCCAAGGATGTGGATGTTTATTGAATGTTTTTAGAGAGAGAGAGAAAAGGTGGAAGGGAGGGAGGGAGGGAGGGAGGGAGGGAGGGAGGGAGAGAGAGAGAGAGAGAGAGAGAGAGAGAGAGAGAGAGAGAGAGAGAGAGATCTGTCTATTACCTCCTGTACACACCCCGATTATGATCAAACCCACAACTTGGGTATGTACCCTGACTGGGGATTAAACCTACAACCTTTTTGAGACGATACTCCAACTGAGCCACCTACCTGGCTGGGACACATTATAATTTATAATTTAAATATCATGGTGATGGTAGCCTTTTCAAGGTTCATATCCTACTGGTTTCTTTGCTTATTCTTTGTTTGCACTGTCTTAGAGAAGTCCTGTACTAAATCAATCATCATCAGAAACCGTGGCAAACATTTGGCGTGTTTCTTTCAGATAGCTAAGTGTCTTTGGAATAAAAATGCTGTGTTTTTTCCTTCCCTCACTGCCCAGGAGGTTCAGGCTATTCAGAATACCAAACACCTTGCTGAGGATGTCACCTAACAAACAATATGAAATCAAAATGATCTTTTTATTATTGGTGTCCTATAAGAGGACATTTCTTTTATTCCTTAAAAATGGTGTGATTTATTTCCTCTTTACCAACTGGTGTATTTTAGTTTAAAAAGCAGAAATTTATCCTGGAAGCCCAGGAAACACACTGCAAAGACTTACATCCTTGGCTATAATTTTTTGGCTACTTCCTTCATCACCAACTCATTGTTGGAAAACATACCCCTGATCACCAACTATTGTCTGTGTGAGAATTCCCTTGTCTCACACAAGGCTGTGCTCTGTCAGTCCTCATCCCAGATCATCTTTTCCAGACTACAGCAGGGAATCCAGGCATACAGTCACCAAGTTAAAAAATATCCCTAGAGCTAGGGTCTCCAGTCAGACACAGGACAAATAGTGGCTGTGTGCCTCTCCTTAACCCAAGGATCACACATGCGCAAACACCGGCTTTCACTGTGTCCCTAGGTATGATGTTCTGTAAAATAACTGCTACCTATTCCAGGATTGCAAGTGCTTCTCCATGGTGGAGGCAGATCCGAGGAGTGCCCATTTGGTTCAGTAATCTTGCCAAAAGCTCATTATGCTTCCTCTGTGAACATAAAATTTATCATTAAACTCGTGGCTGGTTTTATAACCATCTCAGTCACAGTGTGGCATTGACCTATTTTTTTGCTTGTTTGTTTTGTTTTACAGAGGGCAACGTTGAATTATGTTGCTGTAATTTTGGGGACCTCCCATTCTTTTGCAACAGGATGCATTAATTATGACGAGGAAAGTATTATTTTACTTCCTAGAGGAACTTAATTGGTTCAGCAGAAAGGTCCTTGTGGTTTGTTCCAAAGCTGCAGGAACCTCTCAGAGTGCTGTGACTATGTGGCACATGTGTTTTATAATTACAAGAGGGGTAAAGAAACAAATTTTAAAATAATGAACATCTTATTTCCTGTTCAAATTTTTCTTTTTTGGTTGCTTGAATGAAATCACCACGCCATCCTAACACAAACATTATATTCTACATTTACACTGGAATCCTGATCCCCACTTACATTTATTTTTACATTACCCTTAATTGTAGTACTTATGTTACTGCTCATCACAATGTTTATGCTTTTTAAGCGGACCAATTTTTCATGAACAGGTGATATAAGTCAAATTCTGACAATAAAAAGAGGAAAATGTTATAGATAAAATAATTAGAGGAAAATTACAAGAAATTACATATTTGGGGGAAAATTACACCATTAACTGAGGGATGCCATGACCAGTAAAATATCTGCAATGCATTTAGAGCCTTAAATAACCTAACAGGACTTAGTAAAATAACTCAATACCTATGAAAATCATCTTTAAACTTGTGTTTCAAAAACGTTTAATGTGTGTACATGGTTTTTCTCTGATTTTTGTCTCTTAAATTATTAAGATGACAGCTGACTGATCATTTTTATACATCACTTAGAGAATATTTGTATCCAGTCACTCAGCAGCATAAAAATACATTGAACTTCAAAAAAGAATCTTTTCAAAGTTTTACAAACTTTTTTAGCTTGGTTTTATTTATTCTTTTCCTAATTTCACATGTATTTATTGAGTGTAACTATTTACCATGAATTGTGTAAAATGCCAGAAGAAGCATGTTCTATGCCTTGTATGAATTTATAATTAATAGGTACTGCAGGTATGAAAACTGCTAGCTGTGGATAGGGCTGTCCTCAAATGAGAACACTCCAGTAAGTCACAGAAAGGAGAAAGTGACTGGGATGACTGGCAATTGGCTCAGGGAGAGATGCACTTCAGATAAACCTCAAAGGATCTGGGAATTCAGAAGAGCAGGAACAAGGTGCAAGGCTTGGAAAAGATAGTAGAATGCCATCCTATGAGGCAGTTTTTGTTTTGTTTTGATTTTTTACGAAGGCGGATCTATCAAGTTTCTGAGAAATGGAAATGACAGTATCAGGCCTATGTTTTGGAAGATCACTCTGGCAGCCCTGAAACACATAACAAAGAATATTAAAATGTGGTTTTATTCTGAAGAAGCAGGAAAAAATAATCCAGATGCTCAAATTAGAAAGGTGTGAATCCACATATGTGAAAGAAAAGAGCAAATGCACTTTCTGCACCCACTGGGAATCAGAACAGGAGGCTTAGCTATTCCTTCCCAGCCCCGAGGTAAGGGCAGGAAAGGAGGCAATATGTGTGCAGAGAGGCACAGACAGATATGGAGCCAGATTGTTTGCTTCCAAAGCTCATACTTCTACAGAAGCAGACTTATAATTACACATACATGTTATACATACTCACACTTGCATGTATGCATGACTGTTGTATGTTTTCATGAATGCCGGTATGTGCATGTAATCTGGGTGAATATGAACTTAATGTTTTCCATGCATCCCGATTTCCCCAATATGGTGAGTACTGTGAATGAAATCTGGTTCACAAAATATGGCCCAAGTAGGCAATTACTCAGCTTTGAAAACTGACTTATGATGAATGAGGGCAGTTAAAGCATGCATTAGCTTCAGGAGAAGGTGATGTATTACAAAGGCCCTAAATCAAGGATCTGAGGGCTCCCTGATTGTTTCACATACAAGATTCCTTTTCCTCAGCAACTTGCTTCACCTCCTTGACCTAACCCATTTCCGCCCCAGACCCTGCTCCAGCCAACTCCTTCCAGCACAGCCTAGCATCTGAGCAGAGAACATCATGATCATAGAAAGTTTTTTCCTACCAGTATTAGTGTGTAGAGGAGTTACATTTGTTGAGTGATAAATAAACTAATGATCTCATAAAAGTTATGAGGATTCCCCAAAGTATATCAAGACTTCCCAAAATAAACACTATATTATCCAAGTAATATGTTTACTCCTCCCTGGCCAACATTTCCCATCTCTGTTATATGAATCATGATGCTCTTACACATCCTTTTAAAAACTAGCAATAAACAAGCAAACAAAAAAAAACTTTGAATATTTCGAAGAGAATAATATTCCAAAGCAACGATTTTCAACTGTTGTCCTGCAGCACACTGACGTGACACTATAGTTTTTGAAACATGCAATACCTGACTATTTAGTCTGGGCCACTGATGTCTTTTTCTCTTAGATCAGTGTTCCCCAAACTTCTCTCATGAGGAGAATCACCGGTGGAGTTGTTAAACTAGAGATTCCTGAATCCCAACTGAGAAGCGCTAAACTAGAATTTTTGGGAACTTATAGGTAAAATTGTATACTTAATTAGTTTAGAGCACTAGTTAAGTATACAATTTTACCTATATGTTCCCAAAAATTCTAGTTTAGCGCTTCTCAGTTGGGATTCAGGAATCTCTAGTTTAACAACTCCACCGGTGATTCTCCTCATGAGAGAAGTTTGGGAAAGACTGCCTTAGATGGTCAAATTAAAAAAAAAAATTACAACAGCCAATACAACAATAACGGTTCAGTGTGAAAGAATAAAAATTAACGCCTACTATTTTTGTCAGATCAGCATACGGTTTTGGTGCACTAGAGAAGTCTAGTATAGTGTGCCATGAGATGAAAAAGGTTGAAAATTGTTGTTCTAAAGCATTGACAAATATACTTTTTCACTGTTTCTTTGAGCCCCATAGTGCATCCCACTGAAGTACCAGGGCTGTCCTACCTTAACAGATCCAAGGAAAAGTAGTCAGTGTGACATACAGGTGGCGTGGCCAGGGGGAATATTGAGGGGGAAGAGGAGAATGAGGGGTTACTAATTACCAGGCCAAAACCCTGGACTGTTCTGGGAGAACCTGGATGTTCTCTCTCTACATAAGGCACTACATAAATACAGTTTATAGGAAATTCCAGCTGCATATCTTGTACACATGAGTTCGTAGCCTATGTTCACTTGCACATCCATACGCTTGCTCAACAGTCATCCTTTTTAGTTACCAAACAAGCAAAAGGTAAACGACTGTGCTTGCCACCTCAGTGGGAATCCCTGGTAAGAAATTGTTTTTCCTTTTCGGCATTTAAGTGGCTCCTGTTTCATTTGCAAAATGCACTAAAATCTCTCAGGAATTAATCCTGGGCCACGGGGAGGTCAGCTGCAACCCAGTCACTAGATGCCACTTGCACATGTCAGCACCAGATAACTGGAGAGGACTCCAGGCAGCAAGTCCCCCTCGTAATTTCCCTAACCAGTCTCAGATGTGCCAAGGTGTGTTGACGCAGCTGTTAGTCAGACTTACCAGGCACCTGCTCTCCGAGGCCTCAAACAGAGCGATTAATTTCAGTGGGGCTTTTCCTAGCACCGATATCAAACAAATCCGCATGACTTTTCCACTAATAACTTCTGCTTGGAACCCAAAAAATAAAAACCAAACTCTCTGAGCTGAGATAGCTCTTGCCTCTTTATCTCATCCAAGGTATAAGCCAGGATAATTACGGAGAGACATATGTGGATGGTAATAAAGCAGTTATGTATGTTCACTATCTGTTTTGAAGATTAACTGTCTACCACATTGCGGTATTTAAGCATGAGACCCTTTCAGGTTTAATACACATCCCTCAACCCCCCCTCCCAATAAAACATAGTCTAGGAAAAGACACAATTTACATAACTTACAGCCAGAGGATTTCACTGATATAAACAATTCTGGTGCATAACAGATGGCACCCACAAAGACTATTTATGAACTCCCTGCTCCTCCCCGCTGCCAAATCCAGGGTGACATGTTCATTGTTTTCCTCATAAAATCTGCGATTGCTTCTGCAGGAGCCAGAACAAGGACTGACTTTTTATTTCACTTTTATAAGCTTGGATGAGCAGATGAAATTCAGAGGGGCCAAAACGAATACTAAGTTTCAGTCTGTCAGCTTCCAAAATGGCAAAGATGTTAAGCCTCCACATCGCAGCTGCTAATGGAATTACAAGAACATTGTCAAGCTTCGGGGATGGTTTTAAAAGATAAACTGTGATGCGTGCCACGTCCGTCTATGAGTAGACTAAGGTTAAAGATAGACCTCTTCTGCTCCAATCACTGAGTCATAATGACACTAAGTAAATGCAAATAAATAAACAAATGAAAATTATCCAGGTGTTCAAATGTGGTAAAAATGGAAGACAAAGCTCTTTTCTATTAAGAAATCAATGACTCATTCCAATTCATTCATAGCTACCAAGCCATTAATTTTTATCACTGAAATAGGAATTTATGTAAATTATATCTAGGAATTCAGCCACTGCTATAATAATACACTCTACACAAAATAAACATAGTAAATGCCATGCTTGTAAAGACTTCAGTATGTGCAGCAACAGTAAAAATAGCGATGTGGAAGGATACTTTAAGAAGGTTGAGGTTTATATATATATATATATATATATATATATATATATATATATATTATTGATATTTTACAGAGAGGACGGGAGGGAGAGAGAGAGAGAGAGACAGAGAGAGAGAGAGAGAGCTGGAAAGTCAATGAGAGAGAAACATCGACCAGCTGTCTCTTGCACACCCCCTACTGGGGATGTGCCAGCAACCAATGTACATGCCCTTGACCAAAATCGAACCCAGGACCCTTCAGTCCGCAGACCGAAGCTCTACCACTGAGCCAAACCGGTTTCGGCATAAGGTTGAGTTTTTTGAGAGAGAATTAAAGTACTTCTTTTTTTAAAATATATTTTATTGATCTTTTTACAGAGATGAAAGGAGAGGGATAGAAAGTCAGAAACATTCGATGAGAGAGAAACATCACCAGCTGCCTCTTGCATACCCCCTACTGGGGATGTGCCTGCAACCAAAGTACATGCCCTTGACCAGAATGGAACCCGGGACTTTTCAGTCCACAAGCCAATGCCCTATCCACTGAGCTAAACCGGTTTCAGCTAAAGTACTTTTTTAAAAACCTTTCAGACCAATCTAGTTGAGCATATAGTACTCCTGTAAAGATTAAAAAGACTATTACACAAGAAACACAGCATATTCATTTGCTATAGCTTCCACTCCTTGAATTTTACACTGGAGACCTAAACAAAGAATAGCTTAAGTCTATAATGGTCCATTATGAGACATTTCACATGCATAAATTCTCAGTATTTCATAAATACTGGAACTATGAAAAAAATCATTCATGCTTTACATTTAGAAAATGGACCCTTGTGGAATATTGCCTTTTTCAAGCTCAGCAAACATAAGTTAAATATTTATAAAACAAAATATATTGAAATTATTTCTATTCTTGGGGGAGTAGAATCAACACTTAAAAAGAATCAACCTGAACTTAGTAGTCTTATGTGTATTCATCATGTATATGTAACAACTCTCTGTAGAAATATTAAAACTGATAGAGTTCTCTAATTTTCAGCTCACACCAGAATTTATAGATTCAAGCTGTAGAATAAATCCTTTCAGAATTATTTCACTAACTGATTAATACCACTGACATTGATTAGTTTGGTTTTTAAGGGAAATATAAGAAAGAAAAGTAAAAATAACTAGTGCTCAAAAAACCTCAGTTCATATATAATTTCATTAGATAACGAAAACAATACAGAAAGGGAAAAAATAGTGAAATTATTTTTCTTGACCCCATCCCTTTCTCCAAGGGCAGCCACTGTTAACTTTTCCTTCTGTATCCGTTTAGAAAAAGGGAGAAAACATTTTTTTTATGTAATAAGGTACAAATCATGCATATATGCATATTTTCATATATTTAACACTGTATCTTGACTTTCAAAATATACTCCTGTATATTAGAACTATCTCTCTTTCAGTATAAACAATTATTTTTCAAAAGGTCTTCAAAAATTCTATCATGTTGTAATTATTTAAACAGTTTCATAGTAAACTATACTGTCATTACTTTTAGTTGGAAGGGTGCAGACAGGGGAAGTGTATAAATAAAGATGAAGTCAACATCATTGTGCAAACATGTTGGTGGACTTTTGCAAGCCTATGCATAGTGTGAATTCCTACAGTGGTATGTTAGGGTAAAAGGGTTTACACATTTAAATTTCTGGCAAATACATTCAAACCTCCCAAGATGGGTCAGCATATATTATAACCTCACAAGGTAGAGTTCTTTATCAATATACTGACTCCTGGTATTTTCAGGTTTAATTATTTGTCAATCATAATGGTATAAATGTTAGATTTTTTATTATTTCTATTTATATATTCTTGGTTTTACTGCTGAATGAGGCTGAATAACTATTTATATGTTAAATATTCACTTTTTTATTATTTATAAATTTGTTGTTCATATCCTTTGCCCATTTTTCTACTGTTGGTTGCCTTAGTCTATTAGATATTTTAAATTTAAGAAAAATTAATGTTGATCTGACCTATATAAATATTTTCTCCAATTTGTGATTTGCCTTTTGTTCTTTCTCATATTGTTTTCTATTCATACAAAATCTTTGTTTTTCTAATATTTTTATGTTGTGAAGTTTATTGATATTTCCTTTATAAATTCTGGATGTTCTACTTTTTGAAGAATTTCTCTCTGCCAAGATTATAAGTACATTTAGCAAAGATGTTTAAAAACTTTTTATAGGCTGTTTTTAAATGTTTAATAGTTTCTTCCATCTAGAGTTTATTTTGGGGTAGAAAATATAGTAGGAATCCAGTTGTGTCTTTTTCTGTACCAGGTAACCACTTGTCTCACAGCATTTGCTTAGCAATACTTTTTCTCAGTGAATTTTTATCAAATACCGATGCCATAGAATAAATGTTACACACATACAGGCCTGCTGTATTCTCTCTTTTATCCAATAGCAGTTACTTTCGTTATTAAAACTTCATAATACATTTTAGTATTTAGTAAAATAGTGGTCTCATCTTTTTCAAAATTACCATGAATATTCTCAGATGTTTATTTTCCAGGTGAATTTTAATTTTAATTGTAAAATTATTCTAAATTCTGTCAAATGTTCATTGTTTTTTAATATATTTTATAAATAATATATATATATATATTTTATAAGCTGTCTAGTTATGTATCTCTGTATTTACATATATATTTGAACATATATATATATATATATATATATATATATATATATATTACTTCGCTGTGACCCAAGAATTAAGAGTTGTGTTTTTTGTTTGTTTTGTTTTTATTTGTTGTTGTTTGTGTGTGTGTGTGTGTGTGTGTGTGTGTGTGTGTTTTAAGGTGGTTGGGTTTTATGTTTACCTTCTACTGAGTTCTAACTTCATTGCATTGTGGTCAATATTGTACTTTATATTATTTTATTTTGGGGAATCATACTAAAGTTTTCTTTAAGGTTTAATATATGTTCCTTTTCTGTATCTGACCCAGAGGTATGGAAATAAAGATTGATTTTCAGAGATATTCAATCATTCATTCATTTATCATCCATCTAAACACCCAGCTGTCTAGTTACGTATCTCTGTATTTATATTTAAACATCTCAGTGATTTTATTCAAACCATATTTATTGGTCTAGTCAGCTGTGGTCAAACTACGGCCCTCAAGCTGGATATGGCCCGTTCGGCTGTTCTATCTATCCTGCGGAGCTGAAAGAGCGGAGGGTTCTCTTGCTCTCCCCTCCGCTCCTTCACCAGCAGCCCAAGATGAGAGTGCCAGCATGGTCAGGTTGCTTTTGTTCCAGCCCTCCGGTCCAGTTTAAGAACCCATTGTGGCCCTCGAGTCAAAAAGTTTGCCCACCCCTAGATAATTTTATCAATGGCTAACGTGATGATCTAACTTCTCTTGCCACCACTGAATTTTTGTTAACGTATCTTTATATTTCTCACACTTAATTATTTTTAACTTTATTTATGTTATATTACATTAAAAGGCACTCGCTCATTTAGATCTATTGATATAAAAAGTAATCAACATTACATATTACGTTTTCTAAGTGTTTTTACTCTTCTCTATGAATTATCTTTTTAAAAAATGTATGTGACATGCATTTGTTTTCCTCTCTGGTGATTTGGCAGTTTTAAAGTTAGTTTTTAGTAACTTTATTCTATACAGTCCTTTCCTCATAGCTGAGATTCACTGTGCTCCCCTGCATACTGCAGTTTGATGACTGCTTATACCTGTGACCAATGGCAAGGGTTGGAGTGTGGGAAGTGGCTGGGCTTAGTTGTGGGCAATCTTGGTTAATAATTTGGGCTTTGCATATCCTCTCGGTTATGTTTTGTTTTAATTTTTTTTTTATGCATGGGTCTGTTTTCACATTATTAGGAATCAATTTGATGCCTATGGCTTCAGATAGCTCCCCTACTCAGCCCAGGACTTCTTAATCTCTGTTTCCATTATGATTAATTTAGGGGGTTGATTTAGTCCAATTAGCTTCTTTCTTCCCAAAAGCCCTGTTATCTCCTCTCTCAGACTCAGCAGAGATAAGGCATGAGGCTGTCCACAGGCTGGAGACAACATCACCCGGGGATTCTCCTATATGCTTCCCCATTCATTCCTGCTCCTTGTCCAATTTATTTTCTCTTTTGTTTTCTGATCAGCTAAAACCTTGTTTATTGTTGAAGATAATTAGCTCTGAATGTTTATAATCATTCTGCTTTTTATCACCTACTGTCAAGTTGGCAGGAAGACACCAAGATGGAGAACTATAGGAATTGTTACTCATTCCTGAGAGTGAAAAGATTAACACCCTCACAAAAGTTTCCATGTTTTCTCTCTCTCAGAACCACTCCTTTAGTGTCTCTATAGTTGGAGGTGGGCTGACCAGACCCACCCATGCACAAATTCATGCACTAGGCCTCTAGTTAAAATACAATCTCTCACAATCCATAAATTGCCTCTTGATTGTGTGATGGAAAGAAAAGATGTATCCAGAGAAAATACTAATGGATTTATATAATTTAATGGGTCATAGTTTAATTTTTTAACTAATGAAATCATTACAAGTTTCATCCTTTATTCTCTTTCAGTAGTATCACAAACATTGTAAAGCATGGAGATTTGGAAGGGAGACTATTTTCTATTGATCAGAGGAAACAATTCTCCAAAATACCAAATAGTAAAATTTAAAAATTTTTCACTTAAAGGAAGCACTTTACAGCTTCTCTTTGGAATATCTGAATTTCCAGCATTACTACTCTTGCACTCTAGGGCCATTATTATGTAAAATAAGGGTTATTTGAACATAAGCCCTGAGATATCATAGCAGTCAATCTGATAAGCAAGGGAATTACCAAGTGACTAATGTGCTATAAGGTATACATCATGAATAGGCCACACAAAGGGATGATTCATGTCCTGAGGCAGATGAAATAGGACATAACTAGATTTCATCACCTTACTTAGAATGGCATGTGCTTTAAAACTTATGAATTATTTACTTCTGGACAAGATACTATGATTCCATGCAGCCAGTAGAAACTTAAGATATACGACTAAATTCAATAGAGTTAAATACAAAAATTTTATTTAAAAAAACTTTCTAATATCAAAATTACAAATGTTTTATATAAGCTATATGATAGTGAAAGGGTGAAAACTACATGATTCAGCCAAATAATTTTCTCTTTATTCACAAAATCTTCCTTCCTCATCTGCCAATTATAATGGCATCCTAATTAATGATTGGATTGCTGCAATTCTAATTGAAAACTGGAAGGCAGAACAAAATATAAGAGACTGGTATTTTCCAAATGATACTCAGTTTCTATTTTATTCAATAGTCATTCATGGATTCCACAAACAAGAAACCAAAGGATAAATAGAACACATCTTCCCTGGAAAGGAGATAGCTTTGTTAGTTCAATGAAAGTCACTGAAGGTGAAAAATAAGAACAGAAGTTAGGGAATGCCACAATGTCAATAATGATTCATCTGAAGAACTGGAAAAAATTATAAAAATAAAAATTCTACTATGAACCTATAGTCAAATTATCACCTTTGTAGAAAAAAATAACACTAATTATGTCCTGATAAATCCCTAAAAGTTTATATAAAACAAAACTGTGGCAAGAAGGAAAATATATCCTTCTTGTTAATACTTTTTTCACTATTGTTAGAAGTAATTTGATAAGGTGTGCAATTTACCTATTTCACTATTAGTGGCAACATACAAGTTTCCTTTCATCTGTTTGCATTTATAGAGGATAGAAGACTTCTACTCTAATAAACGGACAACCCAATACTTCTATTCCTACTTTAAAGATTGTAAAAGTTATCTTTGCCTTCTTGCTTTTTCAAACTAGGACATTAAATGTGACAGCTTAAAGGTTCAAATAAAAATATTTTTATAACATATCTGATAATAACTTACTTTGCTTTAGTAAAATTTCATATACTTGAACATTGTTAAATGTGTTCATTTCTTTTGCCACTGGATAGTGTTCCTTTACATTCTTCACTACCACTCACATGCAGTTCTAGTTCCTAAGCCAATTGCTGTTGTAATGGCATGAAGGTGAGAAAATAGGAAAGGAAAGTACAAAAAAAGGTGAAATAAGTCTGGGAAAAAGATGAATGACAATCCTATCTAATAAAGAGGGGGTGTGCTAATTGACCCTCATGCTATTGTTGCAAAGATGGCAGTGCCCAAAGCAATAAGGAGGGGATATACTAATTGACTGTCCTGCCCTCAAATATGGCAGCTCCCACAGCCACAAGATGATGGCACCCAGTTTCCTCAGCCCTGGGGTATCAGGCAAGCAGCAAGGTCCCTCAGCCCCCCATCCACCCAGGGCTGGCCTGAGGCACAAGCAAGCCTCAGATGGCAGCAGTCCAGCTGCCCAGTGCCACCCAAGGCTCAGGTAACCTTGCACTGCAGGCAGGGGCAGCAGCAGGTGTGATGGGGGCATTGCCTTCCTGATTCCCAGGTCGCCTCCCACCCCTTATGGCTCCCAGACTATGAGAGGGGGCAGGCTGTGCTGAGGGACCCCCTCTCCTGGTACATCCAGAGGATAGAGAAAATTCATGCACAGGGGCCTCTAGTTTTTATATAAATAAAAATAAATCAAACACAGAAAAGACTCACTAGGAAATATGTAATCATAGAAATGTTTACTTGACCATACTTTTCACCTCAAGAATTTTATGTTTATAAGTTGAAAGACTGAGATTCAGGAAAGTGAAAGCACCTATGAGTTAGCATGGCAGGTAGGTAATTAGGAAAAGAGGAAGATGCTAAAAAGAAACAAAATATTAAAAAATTAAAACAAAAAAAAAATCAACCGATAAATGCATAAATAATTGAAACAACAAATTAATGTCTCTCTCTAACTCTCTTTCTTTCTCTCCTTTCATTCTTTAAAATCAACAAAAATAAAAATAAATAAATTGAGTCATTAGCAACTACTGAGCACTTATAATGTGGTTATTGAAACTGAAAAACTGAATTTTTTTCATTAATTTAAACAAAGAAGCATATGACTTGTGGCTAACCTACTGAGCAGCACACCCCTAAATTATTCAGAAAAACAAACTCAACATAAACATGACATTTCAACCACAGAGGGAGAGTGGTGGAGACTAGAAGAGATTAAACAAGCACATAGCATGCATAGCCCATGGACATAGCAATGTGGTTAAGGCCAGGAAGGGGTGGAGGGTTCGATGGAGGATGGGATCATGGGGTGAAAAATGGGTACATCCATAATAGTGTCAACAAAAACAAACAAACAAACAAACAAACAAATAAATAAATTTTAATGGGTGGGTCATAATTTGGCTCCATTATATTATAGTCTATGATGCAGAGATTGGCAGATATGTTCCAAATGTGGGTTTTCTGTTTAGACACAGGGGAAATTAGGGATTTCACTGTCTTAAGGCAAGGAGTGCTCATTACTGATACTTGGTTAGTTTTAGTATTGGTGGGAGGTGCTATCTTTCTCCAAGACATACATAGAATGAATGATATACACAGCTCTACTCGGAAGAAAAAGGATGGAAATCTGAGTAAAATAATGAATATCATTGGCACCATAAACTTTGGTGAATAAAAGGATTATCTTTTGAGGGGGGGAAAAAAACCCTCAAAATGTTAATCTTATCCTACAATGCTATTGAATGAAATAATTCCTAAGCAAGTGTAGAATTTCTTCACTGTTGACTTTTCGTGTAAGTAGATAGTTCAAAATGTCAAGGCAATACACATTCTGCTTGGTAAATTTGCCCCAGTGGGCATGTTCCAGAATAACTTTCCATGTACTGCAGCAGAGAAAACAACTGGCTTTCTTCCCAAAGTCCATGCGGCCTCATCCCTCAGTGCTAGTGAGGGCACTAATAATGGGGAAAGTGCCTTCAAACAAATAGCGGTACATCCAGAGTATGGAGAAAATTGTATTACAGAACCAATGCCCGTGAACTAATAACCATTTTTTGAAACATTTTAATGCCAGAGCCACAAAGAAGCTTAGTCCACTGAGGAAAAGGAGAACTTGTTAACAGGGAGACCTATGTTTTTTGTTTGTTTGTTTGTTATTTTATTTTATTTTTTGAAGCACAAATATTAAATGTGAAGTTATCATTAGCACAGTTAAGAAAGGCACACTAAAAACAAAGGCAAACTGAAGAATACAACAATTAGAGTGTTTAAATGTGTGGCTTGAGGTATTGGAAATTGGGTATTAGATTGAGTTAGTTTTTTTTCCCCTTATGTATTAAATTTTCCTTCTTTGTAAGGGAGAATAATGATGGATTTCAAGCTAATATAACAGCATTCGAACCTGATTATCAAATAATTGTTTCTTGAAGTCATGACTTTCAACTTGGTTATAGAAATTTCACTATTCTGAATCTTGATGCTATTTCTCTTTTAAGTAATACGAAACATGTTAAGTCATCTTGTCTTTCAAAAATGACCTAGAAGACTTTCTCAATGGATGAGCACAAAGTGTTTTCATGTATAAAATAGAGACAAATAACAAATAGGCTATGGAGAGGATTAAAAGAGCTGGTATATGCCAAACACTTAAGAAAAATTAACCTACACCTGGTACATTCCAGAAGACTATACCTATTCAATTCAAGCACACCCTACCCCACACTCCATGCATCAATTCATTTCCAAGAGCTGGAAGTGGGTATAACTGGTTTTAACGTAAAAGAGCATTTATTATTTTTCTTTGTAGATTACCTACATCAAATGGAACTGGCAAACCAACAAAAAAGAAAAGAAAAGAAAGAAAGAAAATAGGCAGGAACTGAATAGAAGCCAACAGAGAAGTAGGGGAAAAAACCCAAAGCCTCAATAACAGCAGATGTGGTTTTCAAACAGTAATTCCTGGCATAGGAATGGTATTAGTGGTTGGTGACAGTTGATAGCAAGTAAAGTAGAAGACACCCCCTAAGAAAGGATGACCAAGACTGTTAAATATTGCAAGTATTAAAGAGGACATTGTCCATGGGACTAAGCCTTCACATAGCCAATGGTGCTCTATTCTACTATTTCACGAATAAATTAGATTATAAAAAAGTTAAAAAATGAATGGAAAGAGTGAATTGGTCAGTAAATATTTTTCCTACATGATCAACAAGGAATACAAATGAAAATGTACAAGATTTATACAAGGGCCTTGGCACTGATCCCCACCTGCCACGGCCGTGGCCGGGGGCCTCTGCCTCAGCCCCTGCCCACTGCCCACTGTGGTTTTGTCAGGAAGGAAGGATGTCTGGAAGGACAACTGGTCTAATTAACATATTACAGGTTTTTTATTATTATTATTATATATTCTGCATATTTTTTCATTGGTTGGTAGATATTCCTCACTGCATTTGAAAGTAATATTCAAAATGAACTTTATTAAAAAGTGACATCAAAATTCCCATGGAAGGAAATGGCAGTGTGTTTATGTGTGCCTTAGAAACTCAACCTAAGATAGATTTAGAATATCCTTTGAAAACATTTGGTGGCAACACTAATAATATTCATGTCTTTTCTTTCTGGCTGAGCTCTGAAGCAATGGAACCATTCTTAGTTAATTTAGGATGTGTCTGTCATCAAAACAAATCTGAAATGCAAGCAGCAGCAACTTTATTAGCACATACTGATCCCAGGGGTGATAAATATGTTTGTTTACTTATATGTGCAAGCGTAACTGTTGGCAAAAGAGCAACTGCTCAGACTGCTAAGTAGATATGATTCACATTAAATATAAAGAGATGTATAATCCACATAATTTTCAGAAACTCTACCAGCAATGGTACCCTTCTGTGGCATCAAAGGCCACATTGTCAACCTGTGAGAAACATTAAGGTTGTTAACAATTTCCATTAGTTTACATATATTAACATGTGATTTGCATCTAAGTACTTCAAAATTTCAGTTTCCCAAATATTCACTAAGCGAATATTGTCATTGTCTGACATTTGTCTAACACAGCAGAGTATCTCATTCTTTCTTGGGCTTTTATGTCTTCCCTGAAGATGTGTACACTTGGTCAAATGGGATATAATGCGTTTTAAAATGCTTCCCAGTGGGACATGATTGGCCGGAAGCTTTAATCTCCTTTCCTTTTATTCTCTCTACAATGTGCTCTCTGCAATCTTGTACCTTGGGATGCTGTGTCATCCTCATAGCTGTCCACTGACACTCCTAGATTTGAAGGTCACAGCACAGTGTGCACCTCTGTGGAACAGTAGAGCCAGCTGGGTGTAGATGTCCACACTACATAAATGGTCTTGCTGATGAAGGAAGATGGGTTTTTGTAAATAGGAAGAAAAAGGTAAGCACAAAGCAGAAGCAGCTGCCAAAACCTTTAATGGAAGGAAATACTATGGGGCAAAGGAGAGAAGGGTGGGGGTTCAGTGAAACTAGCCAGGCAAAGCTTGCAAAATAGGCTGGCAAGAGCCCACTCCTCCTAATGTGTCAGTCCCTAGGGGCCAATAATGGTTTCCAAATGGTGCGGCGGGGGGAGGGGGGGGGGGAGGAGGTACTCGCAGGGCTTGTGATTTTCATAGGCAACAGGAGACATTAATTACTCATGTTTGGAGGATTTTACACACTGGCAGCCCTTCACATAGGGTAGTTTGATACAAATATGCACCCGCCCACATGCTTCACAGAAAACCTGTTTTCCATCTCGTCCATTCCCAGAAGGAGAATGTGGATGTCCTTTCATGCCAGTGCATATTCCTCTAAGAAAAGTTTGACTAAATAATTAAGTTCTCCAGCTTGATAGAAGCAATGCCAAGTTCTCTCAGAAAATGGCTGCATTTCCAACAAAGTATTAAAGTAAACAAAAGAGAAAACTGATTTTTCAAACAGAAAATTTTTGTCAACAATCCTGAAGAAAAGATCAAAACAGTTCCTTCAGAAAGCATAAACACATCCCAAAGACCACAGGTTCAGTCCATGCTTTGACTTCTTCATGCAATGAAATGTCTGAGGGTCGTGAGATGGCTCTATGAGGGAAAAAGAGGAATATCAGATTTACCTCAGATCTGATTTCCTTTGGGACCGAGGGTAAATGCTTCAAGAAGAATTCTCATTGGTGTAGGAATTGCTGGATATAACCAGGCTTCAATGCTTGCAACAAAGTCTAGTGATAGTTCCCATCACAAGCTCACTTGTCTGAAGAAGTTGTGTATAAATTTGGCATTGATTTGTATGGTGAGCCTAGAAATCAGCTTGGCTATATAGTAGCACATTTTCAATGTTGGTGCAATATAAAATGGCATTTGTCGATTCCTAAAATATTTAGTTTTGGTAGGAGTATCTCTCAGTGAAATCACCACAAAAATTAATTTCAGCTGAGACCGGTTTGGGTCAATGGACAGAGCCTCGACCTGAGGACTGGAAGGTCCCGGGTTCAATTCCGGTCAAGGGCATGTACCTTGGTTGTGGGCACATCCCCAGTAGGGGGTGTGCAGGAGGCAGCTGGTCAATGATTCTCTCTCATCAGTGTTTCTAACTCTCTATCCGTTTCTCTTCCTCTCTGTGAAAAATCAATAAAATATATATTTTTAAAAATTAATTCAGAGTCCTTTGTAAGAAAGGCCATTGTCTGATACTTCACCGAGTTTTCAGTTCATGGGTCCTGATTCTGGGGCTAAATAGGAATTAGAAAGCAACAACTTCACATCTAGAAGCACAAAACACTATTTTGCAGTTAATGTAGAGAGTGAGCAGTATTAGCTCAATGGTGTGAAACTACTGAGGGTATTCAAGCTATTGTTCAAACACTGAGTACAAATGAATACAGCATTTATATACGAATGCAATATATTTCTGCACTCATAACATCATTCTTTAAAAATTTTAATTAGTTTTGTTGTGGCAAAAATCCTTAATGTGGCATTTATTTTCTTGACATAGTTAAGTGTACAATACATTACCCAACAGTTGGATCCTTTAGATTTTTAGTCATAATATATGATATAAAACTAATATGCAAATCCCCAAATACCAATCTCTAGTGATTTTGTCTATGTATTGGGACACAATAGTAAAGATAGATGAAGGGTAATGGAGATTTGTTTCTCTGGTCTTCAGTCATTTTCAGGCAATATACCTCGACTATGGGGAAGTAATGTATTTCATCATGACTTTATCCCTTCTCGTGATTATTTATAGCATTCTGACAACTCCAAACTGCCACACTTTGTTGAAAGCAATGAAACCTGCATTTACTACACAGATGAGAATTCTTCTTGAAGTATTTACCCTCAGTCCGATGGGAATGGGGGGATAAGGACAATTATGTGATACCATAATTAATAAAAATCCATAAAAAATAAATAAATAAAAAAAAGACAGATCTGAGGTAAATCTGATGCTCCTCTTTTTCCCTCATAGAGCCATCTCCTGACCCTCAGACATTTCATTGCATGAAGAAGTCAAGGAATGGACTGAACCAATGGTCTCTGGGATGTGTTTATGCTTTCTGAAGCATAAACATGTGTTTTGATCTTTTCTTCAGGATTGTTGACAAAATTTTCTGTTTTAAAAATCCGTTTTCTCTTTTGTTTACTTTAATACTTTGTTGGAAATACAGCCATTTTCAGAGAGAACTGATCATATAACTATATAAGATGAAGAGTTATGAAGTTAACTATAGTTGAGGGTAGTGATCAGAGGTTAGGAGGCAGGGTGTATGGCACACAGAACACTTGCTTAAGACTCAATAAATTGTCGACTGGCAAAAGGAAATGAGAGAGGGAGAGAGTTTTTCCAAGAAGAAACAATCTCACAGCAAAGTCAAGAACTGCCCATTTAAAATCTTGACATTTCCGGAGCTCTAAGATTGATTCCATTTTAATCTACCCTAGAAGGTGGTTGGAAGAGAAGGAGATCTTGTAAAGAACCATGTTCAGTTTTATGTTTCAAAGGATATATTATAAAAACATCAACCCATTTCTTTTAGCAATCATGAAACAAAAGCTCAACTATGTTTTTGTAAAAGGAAATAGGCAATATAGTATTTTATGTAGTACTTTATAATGCAGCTAAAACTGGCCCTAGAGCAAGGTAAACCCACTAAAGTTTCATTAAATCTACTCTTCATCTGTAGATTTTTCCTTGTTATGTTTTTATACATTTCTCTCTTCACATTGGTACATCCATTCTCATAGATACACAAACTCCATCTCACATGTGTTCTCAACTATAACAGTATGGTATGTTGTTTATATTTTTTGAAATCTCACCAAAGCATAAGCAGAGAATTTCTCATGACAGTTTTAATAGGGTCATTGTAGAACCACAGTGAAAAAACCCCTCAATTCTAATTCAATAAATTAAACTAAAATAATAAATGCTTTACTATAGTTGAATTGGTGTCATGGAAACTGCAATAAAAGTCTTATTTTAACTCCTTTAGATCCTTCTTTGTAAGAATATAATCGGAATTTTTACACATTATGACTAGATATAAGAAGGGAGACACTCTGAAACACTTTTCACATAGACTTTTTCCATTAAGAAAATATTTATAGATCAGAGGGTTGAGTCCAAAGACAACTCTGGTGACATCTCTCCACTTTCAATTCTTATTTTTCACCCTATTTTGGAGACTTGTTTCCTTCAAGATTCCCCCTTCATCTTTGATATTTCTCTCCAGGACATAGACACCTTTACACATTCATTTTTAAACATTATGAAAACCTGCACCTCCAATAGCTATTTCTTTTGTTCTGAGAAAAAAAAGAAGAAAAATAAACCTGCTAGGAGCCATTCTATAGCCTTTGTTTTTCAACTTAAGAAAAAAATCTATTTTTTCTTCTTACATATAACATACATATTGATGATTTACCCATTCTGAGTATCTTCTTTATGAGATCTAACAACAACAAAACAAACAAACAAAAAACACACATACAAAAAAAAAAAAGGTCCTGCTTTAAAGAAAGAAGGTAAATTGACACTTTTTAGGTATCATTTCCAGCCTTCTTATTGCAAAATCCTATAATTTCAATACCTGATTCTCCTTACCCTAGGAATGCTTTGGTACAACACCATCCATCAGCAAGAATTAGTGATGTGAAGACTCTTTTAGAAAGGAATTATAATGCAGCCCAGAGCAAAAAGGAGGCTTATAATGGTCAGGTTGTATGTAGAAACTTGAATCCTTTGGTTGCATCAACAACAAAATCAGATACTAATTTAAGCAGGAGATAAATTTACTTTAAGAATCTAATGGAGCTTACAGAATAAAAGAGAAAGCTAAAGAATCAGAATTGGCAAAGACAGAAATCTCTAGAAGAAATGGTAGCAAGAATGCATCAGAATAATGCTGCTGGGATGAAGTAGCTTTAAACATGTCTAGTCTTTTTGTCATTCTCAATATTTAGATTCCCAGGATGAAACATTTGATTGGCCTAGTTGGGTCTATGCCTTCCCGTGGCTGGGGGAAACCAGGGCATCTTAATTGACAGCACTACCAGGCAGAATCCAAAGAAGAAAATAGGTCAATATAAACATAAAAGGAACAAGAAGAGAAAGGGAAGATAGTGCTACGTGTGCCTGATGGTTTTAGTTTTCTATTGCTCTGTGACAAATTACCACACATAAAGTTGCTTAAAAACTCATACACCTTTACTATGTTCTGATTTCCATGGGTCAGGAAACTGGGTCTGATGTTCAGAATTTTACAACTCTACAACCAATGTGATGGCCAGGCTGTGCTCCTTTTTGGAGCTTGGAGCCCTCTTGAGTGTTGGCAGATTCCTATCCGTTATGGTTGTAGGACTGACTGAGGCCCCCATTTTCTTTCTGGCTGTCAATCAAAGACCACACTCGTCTTCTGAGTCTGCCCCGTCCTTCCTACATGGCCCTGTCACAACATGACAGCTTCAAGGCCAGCAGAGCAATTGCTTCTCCCTCAAATAAGGGAGTCTTATATGAGGTAACATACTCAAGGGTGTGACTTCTCATGGTCTTTGCCATAGCAGCAAGTCAGAGTTCTGCTCTCACTCAAGAAGGGTGCGGGGAGGGATTTCACAAAGGCCTGACCACTGTGGGTTACCCCATGGTCTGCCAAATTGGGGAAAAGGTCTCCAGGTGTGGTCATTTTGGATCTACCCCCCTTTCACATATGCATGCACATGCATACAGACATACACCTCAAGACCACCCAACCTGGCACCTATCCCACATGTTTTCATTTCTACTCCCAGTGAACCTTTTTATGGCAGAAACAAACAAAATCCTCAAAGCAGTGATAAACAAGTACCACCTTCTGCCTCAGGATTTTGGGTTCTTGACAGGTTAGATACACAATTCACAGCTATCATACCCTGTAGTTAAACATGCTGTGGTATGCCTGGCAGAAAACAAAGCAACTCCTTTTGCAAATAGTTAAGCTTCTAAATGCTGACATTATGTCATTTGTTTTGACACCTCAAAAACACTGACATTTCATCATATTTAAAGTGTACTGAAAAGTTAAACATGCCCTTTTATGCAACAAGCGTTAGTGGAGGAAAGGAAGAATATTATTTGAAAACCATCACGAATCCTATGACAGAAATGTTGGTTCAGCTGATACACAATGGAACATCAGATTCATGCTGCTATAATATCTGTGCTATCGCCCCCTCTCATTCATCATCCAAGACAATGCCGTTGTAGTCCTAAAAACACAGGATTATAAAACGGTTCAGCCCTGTGGAAAACAGTATGACAGTTCCTCAAAAAGTTAAAAAAAAAAAAGCCCTAGCTGATTTGGCTCAGTGGATAGAGCATCAGCCTGCTGATCAAAGGATCCTGGTTTGATTCTAGTCAAGGGCACATGCCTGGGTTACAGGCTTAATTCCCAGCAGGGGGTGTGGATATGCTTAATGCCATTGAGCTGAACATTTAAAAATGGTTATAATGGTAACATTTTGTGTTTTACATATATATATATATATATATATATTACCATGATATTTTTTTTTAATAAAGCACACATTTTGAGCTCAAGTATATTTGGTTATGGTGGGGATTTTGCTACCTCTTAGTTCTGTTATCTGATTGCTTTGCTTCCTCATCAATACAATGAATGTGAAAATTGACCAACCTTCCTCAGGGAGTAGTGAGAAACTATCATCTGAAATTTGGAAAAGGCCTCAGATAAGAGAGTCCACTAGAGGTTGAGTTCTGGAAGATCAGTGTCATAGCCTCAGGACCTAGGACTAGAATGTTCAATGTAAGTTCTTTGAAAAATACAAATTGCTTATCAAAGACAACATTTGTTATTATTCCTTTTATAACTTTAAGTTTATTCTTTAGACCTGAAGATAAACCTGTTTCAGAGGCCTGGTTGTCATCAAGATTCCTCATTGTCTGAGCCACTTCTTATAGATCTATCTAGTGACTTATTGCCTATTCTCTCAAAACTTTATGTTTAAGCCCAATCCCCTTCTCTTATACTTCTGGGTCCGCTTAACATTGGTTGTAGAGTAATAATATACACATTTTAAATTTACAGGTGAGAGAAATCCTAATAGCTTCTTTGAAACAATGGATATATTAGGGCATCAATTAAATGAAATCATCTGGCCACATCCCAGATCTCACTCTGGTGTCAGGTTCTATCCACAGAACCATGGATGGGTAGGTTGCTTATGAATTAAGTTTCAATATGTCAAATCCTGGCTCTGAGGACTCTGGGTTGCCCCTCTTTTCGTGTTAAATACAGAACTTACATATTAATGAAGGAAGGAGTTGCCACCTTGTATTTCCAAGAGCTTGGACTATGTAGGGGCTGAGTAGAGGTCCCAATATCAACTGGCATCTGACAGTCCAAAGGTTGATGGAGCTGAGCATCTCCCAGCCAGGTGTTTTCTGCAAAGGCCAGCCTTTCCCTTGTCTTTTTTTTTTTTACAAAAAACTGCAGTGGAAGCTGTGATATTTGCATATGATGCCTGCTTTATTTTCCTGGCCTTACCCAAAGTGCTTAATAGAAATTGAAACTGCCTTGCTGTAACTCAAAGAGCAATAGAAAGGACCTAGATTATCCCAGACCTAGATTCTATGTCTTGTCCCCTAATATCCCAAGAGCTAACTCTGCAGTAGTAAGAGATAACAGGAAAAGTACACATTTATCTCTACCCCTATATCTGACACAGAGCTTCTAAAACCCTTGAAAATCCCCAAGTGATAGGAGTATCTTTTGTTCTAATGAGGTGACTTGGATGGGCTCCTGGACAGGGGATGGTTACCAGAAAAAACAATCCATAATTGTAAGCTTGGAATTTTCACACCTGCCGCCACTTCCATTTTCCAGAGAGGAGAGAGGGCCTTAAAATGGAGTTACATCTGACCATATGAAGAAGCCTCCACAATATCCCAATAGTATGGGGTTTAGAGAGCTTTCAGGTTGGCGAACATCAACACTAGGTGAGTGACACACCCCAATTCCATGGGGACTGGAAACTCCATCATCAGAACCCTTCCAGATCTCTGCTATGATTCTCATCTGTATCATTTATCCTATCTAAACTAATAAAAGGGTAATATTCTAATTAGATTGGAGGAGACCTTCCAGGAGACCTTCCAAAACCATGGTGGTGGGGGCCAAGGCAGAGGTGGTTAGGGCAATTAGGCCAGAAGGGGAAGGCAATTGGGGGTGATGAGGTCAGTGAGGGAGGGGGCGGGAGTTGGGGACAAGACAGTTAGCAGGAGAGGGCAGTTGGGGATGAGCAGGCTGGCAGGCAGAGTAGTTAGGGGCAATCAAACAGGCAGGTAGGTGATCAGTTAGGAGCCAGTGGTCCCAGATTGCTAGAGGGATGTCGACTGTCCTGTGGGATCAGGCCTAAACAGCAGTCAGACATCTCTCAAGGAGTTCCAGATTAGAAAGGGTGCAGGCTGGGCTAAGGGAACCTTCCCCCCATGCACGAATTTTGTGCACTGAACCACTAGTCCTTTAATAAACTGCTAAACATAAGCAAGTGTTTCCCTGGCTTCTGTGATCTGCTCTAGCAAATTCATTGAGGAGGAGATCTTGGGAACCTCTGATCTGTGGCCAAATTGAACAGAAGTTGTGGGTAATCTGGGCACATGCTTGCAATGAGGTGGGATCAGCTTTATGGGAGGAACCCTTAACTAGTGAAATCTGACAATATCTCCAAGTAGAAAGTAGTAGGACCAAGTTAAGTTGTAGGATGCCCGGCTGGTGTTGCAGAGAATTGCTGGGTGTGGAAAAACCTGCACAGATGCGGTGACTATAGAGTGTCAGGATTGATGTCTGTGTGAGCAGTAAAAGAGACACACAGGGAACATACACTCAATAGGGAACACCTGGGTTGTTTTCAACACAGGAAGGAAAAAGTGGAATTTCTTTATCATAAGTAGTCATCAAGCACCTGCTTCAGCCATAGAACTCATTGATCACATCATAAACAAATAGCAGAAAACACAGGAGAGAGGTTAAAATAATCTGGAATGTGGCTGACTTAAGTGGCTTTGGGAAAGTTAGTTTAATACTCCAGGACTCAGTTTATCTTCTGAAAACTGGGTAAAATTACTTTTCATGGGATTATTGTGATGATTAAATGAGCAATGAATGCAGCTTCTGAGGACAGTGCCTGGAACATAGCAAGTGCTCAGTAAATGGTGGTTTCTATAGAGTAATGATAAACAAAATGATAAAGTCAATGGAGTTTGAGTATTGGTGCCAGCAGTGAACAATTCTGTCAGGGCTATTGTCTCAAACCCAAATGAAAACTGCTAGGGAGCACCCAGCAGGGTTGTTGAACGCCTCTGCTATGAGTTAAGAGACACACAGGCCCCTCCCAGAAGGCTCATGTTATATGCCCATATTTTCTTTTTTTTAATATATTTTATTGATTTTAGACAGAGAGGAATTGAGAGGGATAGAGAGTTGGAAACATCGATGAGAGAGAAACATAGACCAGCTGCCTCTTGCACATCCCCCATTGGGGATGTGCCCAGAACTAAGGTACATGCCCTTGCTCCAATCAAACCCGGGACCTTTCAGTCCGCAGTCCGACGCTCTATCCACTGAGCCAAACCAGTTTCGGCCCATATTTTCTTGTGTGCATATCATGCATGAAGAGAAAGAACATGACTGTGTCACTGTTCTTTTCGGTTTTCCACAAAATACATGGGAATATCTTACCATTCAAAAATCTTACTTTGAGAACAATGGAGCCTGGTCACACAAAGTTCATATTTTGCCCTATCTCTAAACCTCTTTCCTACTTCCCCACTTCATCTTCACTCTGCCATCAACCAGCTTCTGGCTTGGGTGCTGCCTTACGTATTAGAATGGATTCATCCAATTGCATGGCAATAATTTCTTTTGGCAGCTTTTACCAGATACAAGTCTTGGTTCCCCAAGTCCAGAGCAGGGTGCCCTGCAGGCCCTTGATGAAAGTTAATTAAATCATGAATGAAGGAACCAAGGAAGAAAGGATTTTTCTATAGCATTTCTTCATTCATATCACTCCAGGTATTTTCTCATATTTCTTTGGACATCACTGCATAGGAGCATCAGAAAGATAAGCTCAGGGCACCCAAATGATTCCCTGAAATTAAATTAGGTGATAGCAGTTGAAAACTGCACTCATTCTCTCGGGCCTCGAAAATGTCATTTGGTAACTTTCCATACTTTGAGCTCTTTGGAAGGAGAACCATATCCAAGTCTGAGGCTTAACCATCATCATGTTCCTGGCACATTCTGAACAGGGCTTGTTTCAGAGCTTGGCAAAAGCATTATCACAACCTGTGCTCATTGCCTCACTGCCCTCTAGGCTCCCAAAGGCAAAATGCCTGGCAAAGAACCAGAGCTTGCTTGCCTTTGTGAGACTATGATTTGTGCTTAGCTCTTTTGGAATTTTGGCATATTTAACTTCAGCAACTGGTCATTTTTTCTGAATGATTGGGTATTCCAATGTTTCCCTCCAAGTAGGTCAATGGCAAACTTTCAGAGTTCACTCAGCAGTTGATTGCACACATATTTATGCAAATATACACTCATTTCTGGCTCAGAGCATTTTGTAGCTGTTTACTTTCTTAAAATTCATATTCTTTGTTCAGCTGCTTTTTCCTAATTCCCCACCTTAGCATTTTGAATACTGCCACTGATTTTACAGTTTCCATCCCTTACAAATCACTATACCATTTTTTAAAAAACTGTGCCGGGACCCAATTCCAGCATGTAATAATTACAAGAGTTCCATCAAACGGTTCACGGGACTTGGTGGGTTCAACAATGGCTGAGCCACACATATGTAGTTTACCTGTTGGAAATGGCTAACGGTCAAATCCCCCAAACATGAATAGGATTATTAACTGCCAGCTAGCTCGGGGCTTTATTGCCTCCTGTTGGCCAAACACCTGAACTGCTATAGGCTATTCCCCAAATTGACAATGCTTCTATACCCTTTGAAGTGTGTATTTCCACCTTGCCTTAGGTTAAATCATGTTGAATAAAAGCATGGGTCCTTGGTCAGGGGGGACTCTTCAGTTCCTTTTAGCTGAAGCTCCTCTGACCTCCAATTCCTTTCAAAACTATCTTTTGTCCTTGGAATCTTTAATCGTCTATACACAGCCCCTTTCTCCAGAATGCCGAAGCCTTTGTAAGGCTGCGACAAGAACCCCGGCATTATGATGCCCTAATGGTCTGTTCTTTCTTGGTCACAAGCAGGTAGAGGAGGCCTGCCATCTCTTCAGCTTCCTATTTCTTCCACATCGAACAGTGTTAGCAACCCTTGAACAGCCTGACTACTGTCAAGTCATTTTCCCAAGAGATATCTATGTAATTAAAATGTCCTAGTATATTAAGGGCTTAGGCACTTGGGTGATTCTTCTGATTCTTAAGGCACCATTTCCTTCACCTTCATTAAAGTGGCAAAGACTCAGATCAGAGTTCCTCACTGCACCCCTGGAATCTACCTTATTTACTGCTGTGAATCCAAGTCTGATTTATGTCAGGGGCCAACAAACACTTTCTGTAATGGACCAGATTGTAAATATTTTAGATTTTGAGGCCCAGATAGTCTTTAAGAAACCACTCAACATTGCTACTGTAGCATGAGTATAACCACAGAAATATGGAAGCGAATGGGCATGGCTACAAGCCAATAAAACTTGATATGCCAAAGCAGGCATTGAGATGAATTTTGCTGACCCCTGATCTGTGTAATCACCATGGAGAGAGCAGGGAAGCCTAGGATGGGGTTCGGGTGGTGTCACTCACAAGCTGTGCAACCTAAATTAATTATTTAACCTCTTGGACCCTGATTCCTCCTTGGCGTAACCTATCTGAAGGATACAGAGCAAATGGCAAAAAAAGAAAGAGCCAGATCTTTGGTGGAACTAACATTCTTTGCTGAGGGAGCTTGGATGCTGTGACTTCTAGGGTTTTACCTAGAGGTTGCATAATTTGAATTCTGCTTCTCTAACATTGGTCTGGTTCAAATTCAGGTAATAGATTTAAGGGAACAATACTAAAAAAAAATAATAAAAATAAAAAAATCCAGTAGGTTGGTTGGATTAAACCAGTGAAAACTGATGCATGCCATTCTAAACTAGAGAAATGACAGTAAAAATTAAAAAAACACACAAGTAGATTGCAAGAATATCTAGAAGAAAATTAGCAGTAAAAGGAGGCAACATCAAGGCTGCTCTCATTAGGAACAGAGAAAACAACATGGATGAACTTCAGGCAATATGGCCTGTGGAAAGGTAACACACAGTGTACTGAAACATTTGTAACTGGCACAGATTAAAACAATAAGTAACAGCCACCACTGTGCAACCCCTCCCCCCTCCATATGAAATTCCATATAGGCATTTCTACTTACTTTATCAATGCTTGCCAAAGCATAAAAACAAACAAACAAAACCAAAACAAAACAAAATCAGCATTAGCCATCCTTTATTCATTGCTTAATATGAGCCAAGCAATAGCACATCAAATCTTTACCTAAATTTGAAAAGCTCAGTAATGATCATCAGTTCAACATGTGAGAATATCAAATTAAATAACTTGCCCAAGTATCACACAGCTAAGAAGCGAGGACCCAGGAATTCAATCCCAAGAATAGCTGAATCCAAAGACTGGATTCTTAACCACCATATATCACTGACTTTAAAAGTTTGTTTCCAAGAGTCCAGAGGGCTTGCCTGCTTAATTCACTGCTGCTTGTGAAATTCTGCAGCTGAACATGGACACCAATTAGTTCCATGATTTTAAACAACTTACTTTCTATCTGTTAGATTCTGTTTGCTCATCAGCGGCACTTTTGCTATTACACACAGTAAAACTCCCATATCCTGTCACATTAAAAATAAAAATAGCTTGCAAATAAAAAAAAAATCAAAGTTAGGTAGTTTATTTTGTTGTTTCATTGAAACAGAAAAGAGAAAAGAGAATGTGAAAAATAGGCTAGAGAGTAGCAATTGTTTCTTTCAGTGGAGTAAGAGTGTCACCAGTTAGAGGGGAAAACACATAAACAAAACAGCCTCTGAAACATTAAGTCAGATGGGCAGTAACCCTGGAGTATATACTATTTAGCCTCATTGCCATAATCACACTTCTGCTTTGAAAACAAAAAAAGTGGTAGAAATCATAATCAAGAATATGCTGCATGCTTAAGAAATAATGAATCAGAAAGAATTATGCATCACTGCAATGTTTTGAAAATGGAAATTAAAGATTTACAACTCTTGAAGCTTTCCCAATAATGTTCCTTTGCAAACCTACTTTTAGCTAAATTAAAAGATTTTTACAATAAGTGGTAGTTTTTTTTTCCCTTTAACCAGCAATTGGTTATATGTCAGCTCAGCTTTCTAGAACTAAATTACTTTTTGAAAAATAGAACTACATCTTTTTGTGACTTGCTAAATAAATGTTGTCCAGGAATTTAAATATAATTCATGTCATATGTGTGTTTATTTTTAATGTTATAAAGCTGGGAGAAGGTTAGAAAAGGTAGAGGTCAGAAGGTAAGCTGTTCATATCATATTTTATGGTTTCATAAAATGCTGATATGAGAATTCAAATCCCAGGAAAGGTTTTATGGTATAATACTTGTTTAAAAACAAAATCCAAACAAACTTAAATGTTATGTATGAGAACAATTTATATGTTTAGATGTATATAAGAGAATGTGTATAAGCATGTAATATCATATATTTCATATGTACAATTTATGGATTAGGTGATACTATGTTTATATATGTACCACTTAGTGTATATATTTTACAAAAGATTATGTGTTTCATATATATTTTATAATATATATATATATATATATATATATATAAAATATCTATGGTCAATAGCTCTAATGGTATATTAACTCTAATAAGTATTTATCAGAGTAAATATACTATTTACTCTAATATACTCTAATAGTAAATATACTATTTACTCTAATATACTATTAGAGTAACTAATATGCATCTAATATTCATCTGGGGTCTGCTCTGTGCTGCAGATGCAAATGCATCTAACCTCAGAGGGAAAGGTAGGGGGGGTGGGAGTAAGGGGGACAGATCAGCCAAAGGGCTTGTATGCATGTATATAAGCCTAACCAATGGACACAGACACCAGGGGAATGAGGGCATGAGTGGGGGAGGGTGGAGGGACCATGGAGGAATGAGGACACATGTAATACCTTAATCAGTAAAGAAAAAAAATAAAATTAAAAAAACATTAAAAAAATAAATAAATGACATGGTTCCTCACAAGGGCAGCACACTCTAAAAGACACGCAAACAATGCAAACTCAAGAACCAGTCTGGTGTAATGGCTGCCGCTACCTGGCTGTTCTAATCTAGAAGAGGTTCTCTAAGGGGGGGCCTGTTAAGCCTTGCTCAACTCTACCATTCATAATGTCTTTTGTAGGTTCAAGGTTAGATTGGACTGTGATGAAGTGTCCAGAATGGAGAGACTGTATATTCTCCCTCACGATTATCCTGAAACCATCCCAGAATGGTATAGCCAATTCATTTCCCATTGATCTTGTGCCCTTACATCATATATTAGGCATTCATTACAATGAAAGTGTATAAAGAAACTAATAAGTTTCTGGTTCAGGATATTTTAAAGTGTTAAAATTTACATTACAATGTATGCCTACATCTTAAAGTAAATGCCACAAAATGCAAATGTTTGACAAAGAGATCTGGGTTTAAACATGAGCTACAGCACTTCTGTAATGTGAACTCAGGCAAGTTCCTTAACCTGCCTGAGGTTCAGTTTCCTCATTTGAAAAACAGGATTAGTAGTAAAATATTTGTGAGTAGGTGAGCAGATGATATGTATCAAGCACCTGGCATGTAGTAGGCAAATCTTTTCTATCTTTTTTGAGTATGGGGCTGCCCTTGGTGCTAGAAGCTCAGAAGCAATCTACTGAGAAACTCCCTGAATAATTTGTCATCTTAGAAGATGTGATACTAGGTAGTTTTTCCTAACATGTTTTTAGAAGTTCCACATGGAAACATCCCTGCCTCTAACAGTTAGGATCTGAAACAGAGCCATGGGAAAATGTGTCCTCTGGCTCCTTGGCAAGGACTCCCCAATAATTTTGGTATTAGCAGGCCAATTTCCTACTGAGAAACTCACGACCCTCATCCTCATCTTAGGCCTAATGTTTATACAAGGTGGATCAATCCCCTTTTCAAGAGGTAGAAGGAATATAATAATTCAGGGCACTTCACTCCCCTGTCACAGAGGTATGTATTTTCAAGAATGGGCACAATAAGCTGAAACTGATTTGGCTCAGTGGATAGTGTTGGTCTGCGGACTGAAAGGTCCCAGGTTCGATTCCGGTCAAGGGCATGGGCATTGGTTGGGGACACATCCTCAGTGGGGGGTGTGCAGGAGGCAGCTGGTCGATGTTTCTTTCTCATTGATGTTTCTAGCTCTCTAACCCTCTCTTTTTCTCTCTGTAAAAAGTCAATAAAATATATTTTTAAAAAAAGAATGGTTACAATGAAATGTTTCCCAAACTGCCAGAAATAGGATTCGAACCTGAGAGCTATGAAGGCTAGTGCTGCTATAGCTTGCCACCTTGAGGGAACAGCCATGTACAAATGGAGCCAAGACAATGTAGGGAAGCTGAGTGAGCAAAAAACAAAACAAAAAACAAACAAAAAAACAAAAAAAACCCACAAAAACAATGTCCTGGATTGAACATTAGAGTCCCTCCATGGAGCAGCACCTCTCTCTTTCAGTTATGCCCAAATACCTTCCCTTTGCAGATGTGGTTGTCTTTCCTGCTTCTCACAACTAAAAGACGCCCATTTGGGGGCATTGCATGTCTTCTTCAGGGTGACAATTCACCTGACTTTCACTAATACTCTGCATTCAGGTTAACAGTGTTTTGTTAGTAATTTTTTTTTATGAATAAATAAGGAAAGGAATAGTATAGATGCCTTTTTTAGGACTTGTAAAAACTACACAAAACCATACACTTTCATGTTCAGATATGAAAACCAGAATGCAGTTTTAAATGGATCTCTATACTAACAAAGAAGTTATTTTAATGGCTAATATCTACTCGTTGGAATTGCTTTTTAAATATGCCATAGAAAGTTAATGGCCTGAATCCCATAGCCAAGACGAAGACTGCTATTAGAGGTGATGAGAGCATGTTTATTAGCAGAAAAATAAAAAGTCCAGGCCTGAAGGTGATGCACCCCCAGAAGGCAACATGGGCCCATAAACAATCAGGCCCAACGGGAGCCAGAATTCTCCAGTGAACTCAAGAGAAGCAGGAATGAGCTCAGGCCATCCACATGACCTATTGAACCTTCAGATTCATGCTTATTCAAGCACAGAAGTTTTGTAGGGTTTTTGTGGTGATCTCCTTCCCACCTTCTTATAATCTTCAATGGTTATGTCCCTAATTTGTTTCTGTTTTCCTGGAAGGTCACGCTCACCAAGTATAAAATAAAGCACTTCCCATTTCACAGCTGGAAATGTGATAGGGAATGTTGGGTTCTGAGCAGTGAGCAGAGATAACTGCAGTCTGTGTTGTTTAGGGAGGCTCAATGTGCTGACCTAGCCTCAGGGACCTCTGGAAATGCAAAGAACTTGTACTGCCATCACACTGTACTTTTCTGGAAGTTTCTCCACATTGGCTGATTGTGTCTCTTTCCAGATTAGCCATTCAGCTATGACTCCAAGAGATGTCTTATCAAAATAATACCTGCTTGTAACCTCCACCCTGGGTTTGTCTTTGTTCCTTTGTAATGCTTTCTGTACCATTTTGCTTTCTCTTAATTGTCTCTATACTAGTAGGCCCATTTCACGCTATTTCTGATATCCCAACTGTAGTCAACTGCATCATCACTTGCCTGGGTTTTGCAACATCAAACCCTGATTATAACCCTCCCATGGATTCACATTCCCCCGGACACACTGTGTAAAGTTCTTGCCAGCCCTCTTCACATCCACCCAATCTGGCTCTGCCTGGATCTTGGGCTTTATCTCCTGCCATCCTCCCATTCCCTCTCTTCCTTCCAAATACATCAGACTCCCTGTTTCCCTCTCACACAGCCAGCTCGTTCCAGCACCAACACATCTATTCAAGCTTCCTGCACTCTCTTTCTTCAGATCAGCTCTTGGCTGCTTTCTTCATACTCTCCCGTGAAACCCAGTGTCCTCTTTCCTTCATGGAATTTTATCTGTCTGAAATTATCTGATTCATTTGCCCTCTATAATCAGTCTTCTCCACTAGAATATAAACTCCACTAGAACACTCTGAGTAGCCTGCCATTGTCACCTCTCTATCTCCAGGGCATATCACGTGCAGCCACTACCACTTGTCCAACAGAACTTTCTCCTCAAAACTGGCAGAGCTTTGATTTTATTGCAGTGCCCTCTCCGCCTTTGGCAAGATGTGGATAAATCTTGAATGGAATTCACCTGTCATGCTGTGCCCACTGTCCTGATCATTTTCTGGTGCAAGAGTAGATATGTTACCTCAGTCTGGCCAATCTGCTATGGGGCTTCTAAAAAATATGTTTAAAAAAAATAGCCCATATGTGGAAGAAATGATCTTTTATCTACCACTGGACTTGGCAAGTATATGTGTGATACTTTAAACATTAGTAGCCAACATGGGACACAGAAAAAAAAAAAAAAACTATTGAGAGTGGCAATATGGAGTGAAGGAACAAACTAGGATCTTAGTTGATCTTCTAGACTTCTTTTTATGTGAAAAGATACACCCTCTTTTAATTCTCCTGAAATCAAACATTAAAAGAGGTATATTCCTTCTCAATCCCTTTTCTATCTTTTACTCTGCCCTATATTTTGTGTGTGCTTTTCTCATACTGGAATATGTATTTTACTACATGTATTTAGCCTAAATAAGACATAATGTCTTTCAAAAATTTTTGTAAGGGCATCATATGTAAATAGCTTTGTTACTTTGCTTTTTAAAAAAACTCATAATTATGCCTTTGAGATGCATTTATTATAGATCCATGTAACTCAAAATTATTTATGTTCACTGTGATTAGCTGTGTATTATATGGCAGAGATACCATACTTTATTCCTTCTTTCTCCTTCCACATTTGTGTTGTTTCCACTTTCTTGCCATAATAAAAAATGTCTCCTTTCTCACATATCTGAGAGTTTGTCTATGACAGTGTTTTTCAAATATGTTTGACCATGATCCACAAAAATCAACGCATTTTAAAATAAGCTTTCATGTTCTTATATATACATATATATTTAGAAAGAAATTTACAAAACAATAATTATTCTTAATACATGTGATACAGTATTTCTATTGCTAATCTATTCCTTTTTTTAATGCCCAGTCAGTGTGGCTCAATGATTGAGAGTTGACCCAGAAACTGAGAGGTCACTGGTTTGATTCCCGGTCAGGGCACATGTCTGAGTTGTGAGCTCCGTCCCTATTTTGGGGCATGCAGGAGGCAGCTAATCAATGATGATCCTCTCTAATTGATGTTTCTATCTCTCTATCCCTCTACCTTCCTCTTTGTCTCAAAATCAATAAAAAATATTTAAAAATGATTTCATGACTGATTAATATGTCAAAGTTGTAAGATTGTAGTAGTTAAAACATGAGTATATACCTAGAAGTATAATCACTTTCTTAAAAAATTGGTATGTCCTGTTAGAATGACTATTATAAATAAAGCAATAAAGAACAAGTGCTGGTGAGGATGTGGAGAAAAGAAACCCCTGGGCATTGCTGGTGATAGATGGTGTAGCCTCTGTGGAAAACAGTTTGAAGTTTCCTCACAAAATTAAAAAACGGAATTCCCATTTGACCCAGTGATGCCACTTCTAGCAATATATCCCAAGAGATTAGAGATACCAATAAGAAAGATATATGCACTCCTATATTCACAGAAGCCCAATTTACAATAGTTAAGATTTGGAAACAGCCTAAGTGCCCATCAAGCAGATGATTGTACTAAAAAAAAAAAGCGGTGGTACATCTATATGATGGGATACTATGCAGCTGTAAAAAAGAAAGAACTCTTATCATTTGCTACACTATGGATGGTCCTAGAGAGCATTATGCTAAGCGAAATAAGGCAGTCAGAGAAAGATAAGTATCACATGATCTCATTCATATGTGGAATCTGATTAACAATATAAATTGATGAACAAAAATAGATCTAGAGACAGAAATATTGAACAGCTTGTCAAACTGCAGAGGGAAGGCAGGGAAGGGTAGAGGAAGAGAAGAGATCAACCAATGAACTCATATTCATATATGCATAACCCATAGACAAACAGTAGAGTGGTGAAGGCTTGGTGAGGGGGGAGGGGAGAAGGCAATAGAGAAATAAAAGGGAAATATTTAATACTTTCAACAATATTTATTTTTTAAAAGATTTGGTGTATGATCAAATTTATCAGACATTATCAAATTATTCTCTCAAAAGTTTGTACTGATTAAACTCTCTTTAGTGCTTGAGAATTCCTCTTTTTTTTACATTCTTGCCAATATTTTGTATAGTCAAGTTTTTATGTGAAATGATATTTCATTTTGTTTTCAATTTATATTTTCTCTTTAATTAGTTTGTATATTTCCCCCTATGTTTGTAGTCTATTATTTTCCCCTTTTTTTATTTACCTCTTTGTATTCTTCATCTATGCTTCTATTGCTTGTCTTTTTTATTGATTCGTCATTTGTTCTTTCTGTATTCTGAATATTAATGCCTGCTCATGAATTGCAAATATCTTCTGCACATCTGCTCCTTAACTCTTGTTTTATGGCATCTTTTGATTCACAGAAATTTTTAACCTAAGTGCAGTTAAATTTATATATTCTTCCTTTATAATTCAAACATTTTAGCATGTTAATGACCTTTATCTTGTATCTAATTTTGGTTGAACTCTTCATTATTTGCAGGGAAACATTCTAACAGATTCAGCAGTTAATAAATGCAAGCTGATCCAATGAAAAAATAAATACATAAGTAAAGTGATTTTCACATGATAAAAGACTGATAAACCTTACATTAAATAATATCTTAGGTAATATAATCTTGAGTGGACCATTTAGAAAACCTATCATTTTGAAGGTTAAAATTACTCCAAACACAGCTAGAACCCAGTCTATCATTCATATTCTGAAATAATCTTAAATATAAATGGACAAAATGGTCCTACACTTAAAATATCCAAAGAGTTTTTGATTCCTCTCTGATGCTGTGCATATAATAAACAGCTTCCAACCACTAAATCTTAAATTACATAGAAAAACAAAATGTCTCCTCGTCATCAATTACTCCAGGACATTTAATTTTTTTTTAAGCGAACCCCTGGGTTTTATGTGCTAAACTAGCCAATAATCATGCAATCTATCATTTTTATACTGTATTACATTAAAAATGGAGAGGAAAGAAATCTGCCTTTTATCATAGCATGTTGCCTTCCATGAATTCAAGTAACTCAAAGTAGAAGCCTCGACAGATAAATTAAGCTAATCTTTGTAAGGTCACCGTCTAGATTTATAGAGGTGATAGAATAATTTCAATCCATGAAATGCCTTATATTCACAATGAGAACAGAAACATCTTAGTCTGAATGTGTACAGGCTACATGAGGTGACAAAAACTGAGCACAAAGAATTGGATGCATCCGTTTTTCAATCACTTTCTGCATATTTTTAATTCAATCATGTTATCAATTTTATGATGTTTGTGTGTACAGAGGAAGATTTCTTTCAGACATGTATAATCATTTCTTTCCATCAGTTCCTTTACAAAGGAAAAAAGTCACACAGTATCTCAGACATCAAACTGTCACATTTTAAAGGAAACAGAAAACCCTTTCATGGCCAAAGCAAGGTAATAGATTGCATTTTCCTCTGATCACCTGGGGAGAATCTTTTCCAATGGTTCTTTTTCTCCCCTCTGTTCCCCTCTCAAAGTATAGAACCAAATAGCATCATTAGAGACCTAAAGGGAGAATCAGTTCCTATTTTGTAGCTTCCCTCTCTACATTTTAAGTGGAAACAGATATGTCAGGAATAATTCTAGAATTCACATTATCCTGGTCAATGAGTCAGCATCTGCTTTCACAGGGCTCTGATCAGCAGAAGGATCCAGGCAGGTAACTCTCTGGAATGTTCCAGCTGTAACATTTCTAATGCTTACCGACCCAAAAAGCAAAGACACAAAAAATATAGTCAATCACTTACTTCTCCCTTCTACTTCACATAAACTCCTGGAAAGCCATCTGTTGGATGAGGAATTGCAGCCACATTGATAATGTCCTGTTTGCGTGGTATTTGTGGTGTTTATTCTAAGCGAGGCACCCAGTTGTACATGGATGTCTCTCCTGCTTTTGCCATGTAGCAAAGATGAAGCTTTGGAGCTTTTTGAAAAGAATGCTGGAGTCACTTAGGGTGCTATTGAAATGGAAAATTTTGGGGGGGATGAAAAATACAGGTTTTATAAAATTTTATAAATTAAGGGAACCATGGAGGAAGCACAGGGCTGCAGAGCAGCAGAAGATATATTTCCATTAGAACAAGGAAGATGACAAGTGGCAACAGGTACATTTCCATAGAATGAGGGAGCTGGGAGCAGCAAAAGGTCTATATCCTATATATAATAAAAGGCTGATACGCAAATCGACCCAATGGCAGAATGACAGGTCGCTATGATGTGCACTGACCACCAGGGGACAGACACTCAATGTAGGAGCTGCCCCCTGGGGGTCAATTAGCTCTCCTAGGTGGAGTGCAGCTCAGCCAGAAGCCAGGCTCACAGCTGGTAAGCACAGCAGGGAGCAGGCTTAACCCAGCAGGTGGACATCCCCCTTGGGGTCCCTGACTGTGAGAGGAACAGGCCAGGCTGAAGGACATCCCCCACCCCCCTCACAAATTTTGTGCACCAGGCCTCTAGTTTACAAAATAAAGAGATGGAAGCCCTTCATCCAGAAGGAGAAGAAGAAAGCCCAAAGGGAATAGAAAAGCAATTAGGAAGGAGGGGGGGAGAAGAGGGAAAACATCACATGTCCCATGTGAGGCACAACCTTTGAGCCTAGGAGCTATTGAGGTAACCAGTCTGGGGGAATAGTGACAGGTCAGAGGGGATATCAAGGAACCGGGATCTGCAGCCTTTATAAGCCATAGGGAAAAAAAGAACTTAGAGAGACACTTCCCCCCTCTCTACCTGGGAGTCCATTCTGTGGGACACTTTTCCTCTCCCCATGTGTGAATTCGCACTTGTTCTTCAATAAATTTCCACCTTTGCTATACCATCTTCTCTCCGTGGATTCATTCTTTGATTCCAGCAGACAAAGAATCTGGGTTCCAGTCCAAAAATTCCATGTCTCTATTATACAGTCATGTTCTGCATAAGGAGGTTTCAGTCAGTGATGAACCACATATAAAAAGGTGATTTTATAAGATTATAATGAAGCTGAAAATGTCCCATCTCCTCTTGATATGGTAGCTGTCATAATGTCAAAGTGCAACACATCATCACGTGTTTGTACACAAGCTGGTGTATGCATGCAAGCCTACTGTGCTGCCAGTCATATAAAAGTATAACATGTGCAATGATATATAGTATATAGTACTTGATAATGATAATTAACAACTATGTTACTGGTTTGGTATTTACTATACTATATCTTTTTATCTTAGAGCTTACTTTTCCTACTTATTAAAAAGAGGTTTGCTGTGCAAAAGTATGCCGTGTTATGCTGGCAAGTTCCTCATACATCTTGTTTAGTGCCTTCCTTGATGCTGTTACAATCTCTTGTGCTTGATTTACTCTCGTTATGTTTTGTACAGTAACACGCTGTACGGGCTTGTAGCCTGGGAGCAATAGGCTATACCAGTGGTCGGCAAGCTCATTAGTCAACAGAGCTAAATATCAACAGTACAATGATTGAAATTCCTTTTGAGAGCCTAATTTTTTTAAACTCAAACTATATAAGTAGGTACATTGTTATTAACTTAATTAGGGTACTCCTAAGCTGGCCTTTGCTAAAAATTCAAGGGGCCGATCACTGGGCTATACCATGTAGCCTAGGAATATAGTAGGTTATACCCCCTAAATTTATGTAAGTACACTCTGTGATGTCTCACTAGGATGAAATCTCCTAATGATATATTTTTGAGAATGTATCCTCATCATTAAGCAGCACATGACTGTATAATGAATTAGTCTTCACAGGCTGCTATAACAAAACACCATGAACTTGGTACCTTAAAAAAGGGGATTTTAATTTCTCACAGTTCTAGAAGCTGGGAAGCCAGGATCAAGGTGCAGGCAGGTTTTTTTGTTGTTGTTTGTTTGTTGTTGTTTTTTAAGAAGGCCCACTTCCTAGTTTGTACCCAGCTGCCTCCTTACTGATGAGTGCTTACCTACTCTCTCCTTCATGTATGGATGTGGAGAGAGAGAAAGATCTCTTCCTTTTCTTATGAGAATGCTAATTTCATCATGTGAGGCCCGCCTTTGACCTCATCTTAACCTAAATACCTTCCAAAGGCCCCACATCCAAATATCATCACATTGGAGGTTAGGGAATCAATATATGAATTTTTGGAGAGACACAAGCATTCAGTCGATGACAATATTTAACTTTAATTATCCATAGAATGATGGAGCTGGCAACAGAATAAAGGTCTATATTTACAAAATAAAGAGAAGGAAGTCCTTAATGGGACATTAATTTAAAATAATATGCTTCCTCCTAGTCAACAACATTTTGGTTACCAAATACCAAACTGAAATCTTCAATGTGTCCACAGAAATCACATATCCCATACAATCTGCTCAGGTTCAGACATATGTTACAGGGACTTTGTAAATAAAAATCTGGTGAAAGTAGAGGCAGTCTCTTTTGTAGTGACCTCTGAGCCAAACTATTAGCCCATTCGAAGGTCCATTATTTACAAACTTGTATTCCCTTGGGGGGAAAATCTCTGAATGACATCGACTTTGAATATAATCAGAGCAATTTTCCATGGGGGAAATTCTGAGGATTGTAGCCTTTCACTTCAGACTTTGGTTTGTACCACTCCCTCTTCCTAGAACACCTTCTGCTTTCTCCTACACATGACAAATACCTACCCACCCTTAAAACTTAGATCTCTCTTTAGATATCACTTCTGTATGCATTCCCCTTCGGTGTTCCAGTCGGCCCTGTTCTACCACCATCACAATTTCTTCTACTTGGGCCTTGGCATAATTGTCTGTCCTTATAAATTGTAAGCTTAGGACAATAGGAATCCAGTCTCCTTATTCACCACAATATCCACAGCATGAAGCATGGTGCCTCGTATAGTGTGAATTATGGCATACACGGCCAAAACCATAGACGCTGTCCCACAACATAGATGTCTAGCCATTTCTAGAGTAACTTCAAGCCAAACATGGAGGACCCATTGGGCCTTTATAGAATTTAACATTGGAGAGGGTCTCCTTTGAAGATGAGAATGAAGACAGGGTAGAGCAAGAGAGACAGAAATAAAGGAACACTTTGAGGAACAGAGCAGAGAGCCACCTCCCAAATCCAGATGAGAAGGTTTGTAATTATCATGGAGTCTTGGGATAATTTATAGGAATTATTATGAAATGAAAATACAGGACCCCTTATTCAAAAGTTATTACAGAATTTCAAAATGGTTGGAGCAGAGCCTCAAAACAAACATTTAATGTGGGTCCCTTCTAAGGATAGGGCCTTAGGTGACTACATAGGTCTCATGCCCATGAAACTAGATCCACTCTCCACCAGGCCTAGGTCCCAGGCACATACTGGTTCTATTATATAACATGGCAGCTTGATCGTTGCACTGAAAATAGTATCACCAAAGCACCTGCCTGCTCTTTCAACAAGTCATGGCCTTGTATATTTTATTTTTGTTGCATATGTTGACTTTTTCCCCCTGCTTCCCACAAAGGTACCAAGAGCAACTCAATCTTATTGCTATGGCAAACAGTATTGTTCAATCATGACATTTTATTTGGACATTACTCTTATAGCACCTTGCATTAATCTGCCCTAATAACTACTGGGACATTAAAAATAATTGATTTTTCACATCTGAAAGACATTTTAAGCTATATTAATGGCAATAAAATTGGAGAAATACAAAAGCAAAATGGAACTAAATGCCAAGATAAATGTTATATTTTGGCACTATTCTCACAAAGTAGATGACAGATGTTAATATAAGCACTGCATTTTGTGTGAGAATACGCATCTGTTCCTATTATTATACATACTCTATGACATACAGAAAAGATACGATGATTCAGGGACCACATTTTTGGGAAATGTCACAGCCAAATTTTGCATCCTGTTTTCCCATGTGGATGTATAGGTTTGTTCTACAGTCTCCAGGTCAAGTACCAAAGTGATTTTTGGCATACAATGGAGTCTCACAAAAGCAAATTAATACTTTAAGGAAATAGCAAGGGGTTTATGGCTAATATTTTAAAATAATTATAGGAGCCCAGGGGAAAAGTAAACCTGAGCAGTAAATTCTTATTAGTCATTTATGAACTGTGTGTCCAAAGCCCATTTGAAAAATGGAAAGCGGCCACATTTGTTCTGTACTTCTTAATGTCTCCAGGACCCTGTAATGCACTGCGGGAGGAGTGATGAGTGCACCTGGAGGAAGGGTTGAAAGCTGGAAATCCAATCCGACTCTCTAGCACAAGGGAGAAAGGGATCTGAGAACTGCTGCTACTGGCAAACGCTATTATGAGTGACCTATTGCCTTCTCCTTCCTTCAGAACTTTAATTGTATTTAGATTTATGGTTCTATTGCTGTATATGCACATAAAGAGAGCTAAGCCTTTGGAAATGTATCTGCCTATTAGCAAAGACACTCATTTGTTAATCCCAGACTCATTGATGTATCAGCTGAGAATTTTAGTGGCAATAGAAATTCTGTTGGTCAATCTCTGCTAAAGTCTTATAGTTTAGTGTTCCTTTGTTTTGTCTTTTTGGTTGGTTGGCTTTTTAAAAATATGTGTATTTTTCTTATTGATTTCAGAGAGGAAGGGAGAGAGAGAGATAAATAGAAATGTCAATGATGAGAGAGTATCATTGATTGGCTACCAATTGTATGCCCCAAACTGGGGTTTGAGCCTGCAACCTGGGCATGTGCTCAGACCACGAATTGGACCTTGACCTCTTGGTTCATAGGTTGATGCTCAACCATTAAGCCATGCCAGCTGGGCAAAAGTCTTATAGTTTTTGCTTTTTAAATATACTTTAATCTTGCTTTCTCTCATGCAGACAGACAGACACATACAGAGTACATGATGCCATCCAGACAGAGAAAGAAACTTCCACAAAGAGTCCAGGAATCCCTTTGGTAAGCATAATAAGCAAATGATAAAGACCAAAGGTTGATTCAAGGAACATTCTTAAATGACTCAAGAGAATGAAGTGAAAAGACATCACAGGGATCGAATCCTGTGGTCCTGTTTACAGGTAAAGAAACAGAAATCCAGAGACCTTACTGACTTGTTTGAGGTCACAAACTCAGCAAAAAACTGGAACTAGACCCAGACTTCTCCCTTCGACACTCATGGCCTTTCCTTGTAGATTTATAATCAGAACAATAATGTCTCTACATTAATTTCATGGATAACAGAATCAACAACCTTACACACAAGAATAGGCTTCCTGCCTGTAAATAGCATCTTAAAAATATTTTCATGTTTTACTTTTGTTTTTGTTTCAGTTTAAGAAGCAAAGAAAACAGAATATTTTAAAATGCACACAGAGAACAATAGTAAAATCTAAGATAAGTGGCCTTTTCCCTATGTTTTGTGTTTGCCCAAGTAATATAAATTTAGGCAAATACAAAAAAAAAATCAAAACACAACATTTTCAAAATAAAATAGTTATGTGATCAAAATGGGAAATTTTTATAGAAGCTTCAACTTTACTTTTTAACTGGTTAACGCTTAGCCTGGCCAGTGTTGCTCAGTGGTTGAATATCAACCCAGGAACCAAAAGGTCACTGGCTCCATTCCCTGTCAGGGCACATGCCTAGGTTTATGACTCAACCCCCAGTAGGAGTTGTGCAGGAGGCAGCCAATCAATGATTCTCTGTCATCACTGATGTTTTTATCTCTGTCTCCTTCTCCCTTCCTCTCTGAAAAGAATAAAAATATATCTTAAGAACTTAAAGGTAAAAAATAGCAAAGGTCCTTTTTTTATAAACCATAATTTCTAAAATAAAATTATAAGTAAAATCAATAATCTTTTGGGTTTTATGTTGGGTCATGGCTAGAATTTTATCTTGGGGCATGGTTAAAATTAATGTATATTAATTTTACAAATAATTATTTGATTGTCACTTATGTGGCAGAGTGAGTTATGGTTTATTAGGTAAAAGAAGCTTCTAATTTATTCTTAATATTACATATATAAGTGTTAATTATATATTTAATGGTCTGTAGATAAAACTTTATCCAAGTAGTGAAATTTACTCAGAGGTTAATGTCATTCTGAAGTGTAGACCTAATGCCATTAACACTCCAGCCTCAGCCATCACTCACTCAAAGCCTGTATTTCTTTCAATGTGGTGATTTTTTTTAAGTTAAAAATATAAACTTCTTTAGTTTTAAAGCTATGTTTACTGATGAAATAAACAAATTCCTTCAAAATAATATTGTAGGATTTTAATAGTTGTATTTTTTCCCTCTAAGTACAAACAATAATTTAAATCTGCAGCTGCTGTTTTGATAAAAGAACCAGAATATCAAACAACCTAAAGTTAGATTTTAGCAATATTTTAAAAATTAAAGTTATCCAATATTATCAAAATACTAGTAAACAGAAGAACTGAGTGCAGTTTAATAATATACTTTGTAAATCATTTTCTTTCCTAGAAAACCTAGGAAACTTAAGAAGCTTCCTAAGGCCCAGCTGCATTTACAAAACATACAGCTCATTATTAATTGATTATATTCAAAACTGTGTTTTCAATCCCTTGCCAATTTATACATAAATCTTCACACTTAACCTACTTCATTTGAACTCTTAGTCACATTTAAAAATGTAGTCCAAAAATAAAAATATATGAATAGAAATGTAAATACTATCATCAAAAATTTAAATCTGTATCTTATGTATGTGCTCTACACACCTTTCAAAATGGATGAATAACCAAAACATTCTTGCTTGGTTTTCATATTGGTGAAGGAAAAAACTAAATGAACATTTTCACATTTCAGCTTATTAGGAAGAGAAATGAAAGGGCAATAAAATATGTTTGCAGATGACTTTAGTGTAGATGTAAAACCACCCTGTGTGTACAAGATGACCTCATCTCTGAGCCCCAGAAATATGATATTCTTTTCCAGTATAAGCATTTATCATTTTTTATAAAGAACCCAGTATTTAAAAATATATAAATACAATGGCAAAGCATTGAATTGACACTTATGATAAAATGTATTTGATTAAGACTTAATAAAGTACGGTGTATAGTACTAGTGAATAATGCATTGCCAGATAAAGTTGGACACAAAGCAAATACAGTGTCAAAGCTAATCTACCCAGACATTATTCAGCCACATTACTTTCTTTATTACTAGATTTTAAAATGCATATTGTGTTTCATCAGCTTTTTCATTATTTCAACACATAATACAAGTGCTCTTTGGAAAAGACCACCTAATTCCAAAAGGAACTACTGCAGTAGGAAACCACAGAGGACCAGACCATGCATCCCTTAGTGAAATGGGCTCCCATCACCACAGAGAAAATATGTTTGGGCTTAAAACACTAGTTTTCAATCAACAAAAAGACATGCATGCATATAGGCCTAACTAATGGATACAGATAACAGGGGGTAAGGGCATGAGTGGGGAGGATGGGGGGCTAATGGGGGGATAAGGCAACATATGTAATAAATCAATAAAGAAATTTAAAAAAAATAAAAAGAAATGTCCAAAAAAAGCCACTAGTTTTCAAAAGCTTACTTTTAAAAACAGCCACCATGTTTCTTTCCCTTCAGAAAGTCCTAACCCAGAAAGTCAGTAAATATGTTTCCTAAACTAATTTTTCAAGAGATTTATTAATATATATATATATATATATATATATATATATATATATATAAATTTCTTTTAAGGAGAGTTTGTCTGATCATATCTGTTATTTACTTGAATTTATTTATTTATTTATTTTAGTTTGGTCATTTTCTAAGTTTTGATATACAATTTCTCATCTTAGTTGGGATTCCTAAAAAGTAAGTTTTGTTCAAAGACTCGGGTGTGGCTGGGTTTGTGGGGGAGGTAATCCCAGATGACATCAGTGTGACTAGAAAGAGAAGGCAAACTATGCAGGCTTTGTTAGCAAGTGTTAGTATTGCACCTAACCGCAGCTTAACTGCACTAGGAATCCCAGAAGTACAGTTATGCTAAGTCTCTGGGATCCATTTTTATATCACTCAAGGAAGGATGGAGTTGAGCATTTATACTCCATTGGTTAAAATATTCTATAGCTGTTGGGGTGGGGTAGGGACAGAGTCAGTGCTTTCTTTCTTAATGTGTTTTTTATTAGTTTTTTAGAGAGAGAAGGAGGGAGAGAGAGAAACATCAATCGGTTGCCTGCTGCATGCCCCTATTAGAAATCTATCCCACATCAGAGGCATGTATCCTGACTGGGAATTGAGCTGGGGACCTCTTGGTGCATGGTCCGACACTCAACCAACTGAACTATACCAGCCAGAGGAGAGAATCAGTGCTTTAAATGCTTTTTGTATTGTTATATTAGTTCTAAATTGACTCCAGTCAGAGAAAGCTCCTAGGCCAAGAAATAGATACAATGCCCTGTTGAACTAGCCACTTCCAGGACAATGTTAAAGTCAAAATGTATATGAGGAGGGGGGTAGAAAACTTATTTCTTATGCTATTGATCTACTTCTCTAGGCTTTGTATTTCTGGCTTCTAACGACACTTCTATGTCTCCCAAACCCACTTTTTTTCCACTGCTTACTCTCATATATGCTCTTTTCCCACATTGCTTTTAGACTCTTAGAGATTTATCTATTTCTCTAACTTCCCATGAGTACCCCGAGTCTTTCCTGAATATACTCGTTCACCACATAATACTGAACAGCAATTTTAGTCCCATCCATGCCTTTCATTCTACCTTTCTTCTTCTTTCTCCAGAAGGACTTAATTCTTACCAATTATAGTTTGAGTAAATGTGTGTGTGTCACCTTTATGTGACTCATAAATAGGCCAATTACAAGCAATTAGATCTGGAGTGTACCCTTTGTTATCACAAGCAGTCCGAGAAGTGGGAGAAAAGATAGGGGTCCGGGCAAACAATATTTCACTGCATTGTGCTGGCTCCTTGAATATCCAACAAGATCATCATCACCTTCGGGAAAGATAAACCCATATCAAACAAGAGTGCCTTGGATGCAAGGGCTAGTTTATATGCAGTGTGCAGTGGAAAGAAGCTAATTATCATTCTTAACCCCAAGTCTATCACCATCAGTCCTGCTTTTCATACATATCTGTGCACATAGGCATATATGCATATTTAAACTGATATTGTGTGTATATATTATGTCTACTTTTTCAGATCAACATATATCTTAGAGAATTTGTCCATAAATGCCATCTCTTAGTTAAGACTCTTGTGATTTAGTCTCTCTCAAGAGTCTAAGCACACACTATCTAAACTACTCCTCTGATAGTTTCTTTGGAATGCCTTTAACATATGTGGCTTGCACTGCTATTTCATATGGCTACATCACTTTTCAGTAATCCATGGTTCATGTTAGCAAGAAAACACCTAAATCTCTGAAGGTAAGAACTTCCCACAACCCAAATACTTCCTGCCTCTTAACCATAAGGCTTCCCTCTCTGAGCCTTTGAAACTTTCTAGGTGTGGCAATGTCTTTGAAAAAAATGAGAAATTATTGTTAGCAAACTTTGAAGGAAAAGTCAGGTTCAGTTAAAAAGAGAGACCCTTTCACATGGCATGCCTCGGGGGCAAAGGGGGCTAGGTACCAGATAACGTAGAAGGGAGGGAGGGAAAAGGAGACCTCTTTGCTCTGGGCCTTGAACATAAAATACATTATTCTTCATGTGAGAGACCATAGCTTATTGAAGAATTAGAATCAGATGGAAGCCTTGACATTCTGAGTGTACAGTATTAGCTACATAGAAGCCATATCCCAGACGTTGGCAGATTTTACTTCCAGAACTTGGTATAATCAGTGCTGTTAAATTTTCTTAATTACATTTGGCAAGACAATCATCAATTGCTCATTTTCCACTTTAAAACCTTTCCTCACCTAAGTGTGGATAAAGACACCCTTTCACCCATCCCTCTAGCTACAAACCTCTAAGTGACCTTTAATTCGAGTTAAGGTTTAAAGGAGCACTGAGATGATACAGGTGAATTTCACAAGAACCTGCAGATTGCATATTGTATTTCCTACTTGGAACTACTATAAGTCAGTACTTTCATAAAATAATAGATCTCTGCAAGGCATTGGATCTTAAATGAATATGTGATTATCCTCCTTGACAAAATTACAACTATTCTGATTGTTAATGTTTGTGCCAATAACTGTTGTCTACTGATGGGAGAGGAGAACAAACCCCCCTATTATATGGGCATAAAAATTAAACCTATGTACTTATTTTTAACTCAGATGTGTAATACATGTATCAGTATTTCTTATAAAAATATTCATATTAATAAAGAAATATGTGTAGGCTCTTCTTTCCCTCATTTTTTAATATTATTTTTTTCTCCTAACAGGTCCAAATTAGTAGTTTGGCATGAGTCCTGACAGAACTGTTCTATGCATGTGAATACAAGATTGTTCATGATTTGACTTCTGTCTTTATTTTAAACATTGAAACATGCAACAGACTAAAGAATTTCAGAAGGAAAGGGTGGAGCAGGAAGAGATTTACCAAAGAACTTATATGCACATATAAGTCATGGACAGACAATAGTGCAATCAAGGCCTGGGATGGGGGCCAAGACAGGGGGAAGCAGATCAATAGATGAAAAAAGGGGGATATCTATAACATATTCAACAATAAAGATAAAATTTTAAAAAGAAAATAAATTAAACATGACACATTAAAAATAAGAATAATTTTAAGTTATAAGTTTATTATATGCTTCTTATGACTTGTAAAATAATTCAAATATATTTAATAATGATTATTCATCTTTCCTATCAACTTTCCCCCAGGGTCAGACACCCCACATAAGTGGTGGCCATTCTCTCTCATTTTCCTCCATGTCCATAAATTCATAGATGCATATATACACATATACAGGGTTTAATTATTTTCCAATGTGAACTAAATCCTCACATTCCTCAATAACTTAGACTGTCTTTAAATGTCTATTCTTTGGTTCAGCAGATAATCTAATTCACTGGATTACTATCACCTTTATCATAGTCCATGTAATGGATATGATATAATTGAGTCAGTCTTAATAAAAAATATTCAGATTATTTTCTAGTTATTGCCAATATAGTGATACTAAAAATGCACCATTGTACACTGATTCTTTTGAATCACAACCTGATTTTTATGGAATAAATTATCAAAAATGTGAGTGCTATGTTAAAGGGTACATGAACTATTTAATTTTACTAATATTATTTAATTACTCTTCAAAATTTTTATAACAATTCCTATTTTCTTTAAAAAAAAAGAATGGTAATGTCCATTTCTCTATATTGTACCCATTTTGGAAAGAAATGAATATTTTATTTGTTCCCAATCTATAAATGAAAAATATAATATCATCAGTTGATATTATATTTTTCATTTATAGATTGGGAACAAATAAAATATTTGTTTTTATTTGAATTTGCCAGATTACTAGAGAAGTTGAGCATATTTTAATATGTTTATTGGCCATTTTAATTTATTTTTCTGGGCATTATCTAAATAAGAACTTTTGCTCATTTTTCTGCTGATCTTTTAAAATATAAATCTGAAAGAACTTTTTTTGCACATGTGAAACTATGTTTTCCCATCTTATTACTTGTGTTTTAATTTTTTAAAATCTTTTTCTATATGCATTTAAATTTTTAAATAGTCAAATATATTTATTCTTTTCTTCATAGATCATCTTACTTAAGAAGTTATCCCTTGGTCTGGCCAGGTAGCTAGGTTGGCTGGGGTATCATCCCACACACTAAAGGTTGCAGGTTCAATTCCTGATCAGGGTACATACCTGGTTGTAGATTCAATCTCACTTGGAGTGCCTAAGGGAGGCAACAGGTTGATGTTTCTCTTTCTTCCTTATCCTCTCTCTAAAATCAATAAACATATTCTCAGGTAAGGATTTTTAAAAAAACACAACTAAGAAGTCCTCCCTTGCACCCCAAATCATTCAAATATTCAAACTTCGTTTTTATTTTACATTTTATGCTTTACAGTTAGATATTGAATCCACTTACAATTAGATATTCCATCAATTTGTGATATGAAACAGGACATAGTTTTACTGTCTTTAAAATAAGTCGATGGTTTTTGTCAACTCCATTTATTAAATAAAATGTTCTTGTTCAAGTTAGTTGAAATGTCTTTGATTTCCATAGTGGGCACTCTACAAATATTTGTTGAATTAATAAATGAAAAATGAATCAGATATAAGGTCTTATTTTCAGTATTACTAAAATCTACTAGAAGATAAAGTAAGATACTACATTCCCTATTTGTGGTTTTGAGTATAAACCAACGACTTACTTATGACAAGATTATTTATATGTCTTCTTGGGAGGAGTGTATTTTCAGGTGCTTTACCCAATTTTTGACTAAGTTATTTGTTTGGTGTTGAGTTTTATGAGTTATTTATATATTTTGGAAATTAAACTTTTGTCAGAGCCACTGTTTGCAAATATAGTCTCCCATCTGGTTGGCTGCCTCTTTGTTGTGCAGTCAGTTTTTTAAGTATTTCCTAAAAAAAGTCAAAAGACTCTAGTGATGGTGCTGACAGTTAACCTTTTAAAACATTTTTAAAATTATTTTCCAATTATATTTGCTATGCAATACATTGTTTTCAAGTGTACAACACAGTAAAACATACTTAGTAAAGATTGTTGAGACACTAACTTCTAGTAAAGAATGGGGTACCTGAGCCTTTCTGGAGAGGAGCTCTTAGAATAGCTGGAAGACTAGAAGAACAGAGAGGCAGGCAACAACCATTCTTGTTGGCCAATATCATACGTTTGCTGGGTGGTGAGGTCCTAAAAAATACATGTCATACTATCTCCAGAGAAAAAGAATCAACAAATGTATAATTGCAATTCAAATATATTCCCCTTTGCTTCCAGCTGAGTTCTTCGCATGAACATCCTGGCAATCTTTCACAAGTTTAAATAATCTTATTGAGTTTCACTCTCTTTGATGTGTTATTTCCAACAACTTTACCTGAAAAAAAATCTAACTCATAAGCCTTTAATATGTTGGTGATTCAGTATCTCCTACTAACTGATATAATACATTTTTATTGTTTTTTAGTATGTTTTTATATTTTATTTTTATTGAATTTTTGAGGTGATATTGGTTAGTAAAGTTATAGAGGTTTTAGGCATACAATTCCACAATACATCAACTTATATTGTGTGCTCACCACCCCAATTCAAGTCTCCTCCAAAAGTATTCAATCTTCCTTTCTTCCATAAAACTGTATATATATATATATATATATATATATATATATATATATATATATCGAGAGAGAGAGAGAGAGAGAGAGAGAGAGAGAGAGAGAGAGAGAGAGACTATTTTTATAAGACTAGGCATCATGGAAGGTTAAAAGATTACAACAAAAATTAAATATCTTGTATACCAAACTTTCTATTGAACAAATGCCCAAAAGATTGGTCCTTAAACTCTTCTGTACTATTCCCTTAAGCATTCTATATGACTGCTGCTTGTAATCCCGCAAGCCGTATGTTGGTGGAATTGGAAGCCATTTTGAAAAGGGAGACAGTTTTTAATTGATGGTATATATATATATATATATATATATATATATATATATATATATATCCTACTTAGCTCTATGTGAGCTAGACTGCACCCTGAAAAATACAAATAATGAGATCTCAGAGTGAGCAAAGTTAGGATTATGCCACAATTGAATGAGACATCAGACATAATCTCATTTTGCATCTATGGTTAATGGTTTCATAACTGTAAAAGCCTATTTGTCACCCTTTGGCAGCCAGCTTTTATTCGTCACATGAAAAATATCAGTTCTGCTGTAGAAAATTTGCTCTATCAGAGAGAATTCTCAATGCAAAGAAATGTCAGAAATGTTATTCAAAAAAGAAAATGCTAGCAAAGAGCAGTTCAAATTTTTAAATCTTTGTTACTTAGTAAAGAGTGAATCACAAGAGTTTTGAGATCCAATTTTCAAATTAATTTTCCATGTGAGATTAATCAATAAAGAAATAGCAGCTTCCATGTTGTAGATGTTATGATTTCTAAAACAGCTGTTTTCAACTTCACTCTTAAAGATGCCTATACTTTGACTTTGTGATAAAGAAATATTTTACTGATTCAAGGATTTCTCCATGACTTCAGGAAGGGCAAACATACTTAGTTCTACCATTCCTGCAAGTTCACGGTGTTTTCCCCTCACTGTAACATTGATGGCTCCAAACTGTCATCAATGACACATGAAAGGTTTCTTTAACAATCTTCAATGATATCCCTTTGTTGAGTGGGAATACTGACATACTGTTTATTTGTTTTTATTGATTTCAGAGAGATGAAGGAGAGTGAGACAGGGATAGAAACATCAATGATGAAATAGAATCATTGATCAGCTGCCTCCTTCATGTCCCCTACTGGGGATTGAGCCTGTAACCTCAGCATGTGCCCTGACCAGGAATCGAACCGTGACCTTCTGGTTTATGGGTTGACACTCAAAAACTGAGGTACACTCTTCAGGTCAGGCACACTGTTTGGTCATAAATCAGTTCTCCTCTCTTCTCCATAAATTTGGATATCTTGAAAAAGCAAGGTTTGCCTGGCAAATTAGGTTAGCCTTACAGTATATAATCCCCCACTCTGGCTGAGTCCTTTATCCTCACAGTGAGGATAGGGAGCTTGAATGAGGTACAACACCCAAAGTATCTTACTCTGTTGTTGCTCATAAGGCTGAGTGTGCAAGGGGTACCAGCAGCCTGGCTCCTGCCCAGAACATCTACGAGGTGGCTCAAGAACATCTATGGAACTCTTCAGATGGCACTCCTTTTTCACTATGTCCCTCTGTAGTATAAGAAACTGGCTTCAAAAAGCAATAATTAAATGATTTGTGTTCATGGATTGAAAACACACACAAAAATCCTACTTAAGACAAAGATGAGGTATCAGAAATTATATTCTGTAAAGTGAGTGTGATTTCTCAACAGAAAGCTATAATTCATAGGAGGACTAAACCATAAGATTTGGGGATATGCTATCTTTAAAAAATCAAGAGGATCCATGTAGAAGTACATTATTTTTTTCTACCAATTTCTACTCATCCTTCTTGTTGTTATAGCATTTCAATTTTTCTTGGAAACTCTCCTTTCCATGTTCAGTCCATATAATAAGCATTTCTCATTTCCCAACATTAAGAATGGGCATATGACCCCTACCTGTCCAATTGATTATAGTCTAACACTTTGATCAGGGGTTGATTAAAAATTAGTCATATGATCTGGGTTTAGAAGACTCCTGTTGAGATTTCTATTGGATCTAGTTAGAAAAAGAAATTTATGCCTTGGCTGTAGTGAGAAGATGTTATTTTAGGACTAAGATCAGCAATTTTTTTCTGTAAATGACCAGATAGCAAATATTTTCAGCTTTGATGGCCATGAATCTGTCACAACTATTCAACCCAGGCATTGAAATGAGAAGATAACTATGGATGAAATGTAAATAACTAAGGGTGACTAGGCTCCAAAAAATTTATGGACATTGAGATTTGAATTACATATAATTTTCAAGTGTCACAACATTTTATTAAAAAAACATGTTTTAACTCACTGGACAATAAGCAGCTAAAAGTTACATACATGAGTATGAACTTGGGGAAAGGGGAGGAGCTGGATTCCTAAGAACATAAATCATATTGAAGGCTCTGGTACTGGTTAATATCACTTAGGGAGTAAATAAAAATGGAAAAGAAAAAAAAAAGCTCTTAAAACTCAGTCCTAGAGGGCTCTGATATTTAATGGAAACAAGCAAAGGATAAGTTGATAATGAAATAAAATAAAATCATAGTAAAGGATGTCCAAAGATGTTTCAAAAAAAAGGAACAAGACCATTTTTTTTCAAATGCTGCTGCAGTGTGTACTAAGATAAGGTCAGAGAACTGACCATTAGACTTGGCAAGATTGAACTCACTGTTGACCTAACAAGTGGGTTTTGCAGAGGACTACTGAGTTCAAGAAAGAGCGATTTTGAAGAAGTGGTGAGATAACAGAAACAGGTTTGAGAGAAATTTTTCTCTAAAGGCTTAGGGCAGTAAAGGTGAGGCAGGAGAGTAAAGGATCTCTTTCTGTTTGTTTTGCTTTGGTTTTAAGATGAAAGATATTAGAGTCAGGAGAAAAGACAACATGAATGAGGCAGAAGCAAACTCAGCGAGTAAGAGAGGGACAGGGACCCAGCAAGAATGTATGAGCAAAGATTCAGGTAGATTGGTAGATTCAGTAGTTTGAAGATGAATTTCTCTTGTGATGGCTTCTGTTTTTTCAGGGAAAAGTTGAGAATAAGTAAATTGGGGTTGAGTTTAATGTTTAAAGAAGGTGCCCAGTGGTTGTCTTGGTGACAGGGGAATAACTAAAACAGAGAAATGTGGAGAGGCTCTTTAGCAGGCTGAGAGCCCACTTGAGACCAGAGAGTGGTTGTGAGCTTTTCCTCAGTCGTGTTCAGCTGCCTGGGAGCAGATGGAGAATAGGCAGAAAGGAGGACTGGTGCACTTTTCTCTAGGCAATTTTGATGAAGAAAGTCAAGGGACTTGAGAGTGTGCACTCTGGAGAGATCATCTCAATGGCTTGTGAGCTCCAGGCTTGTGAAGTGTGAACATGGAGAGGAGGATGAGTGGTGACAAGTGCCAGAGACCCATGCTTGTAGGATGCTTGAAACTGATATTATGGAGCAGGTGCAGTTATTTCAATTGCAAGATCGAGAGCAATAGAATCATGCAATGAGCAACCAAGGATAGAAAAAGCAGAAGATAATTGGAGAGGGTTAAGGAACTCAGGGGCTCAGGTGATGGATGGTCCAGCCAAGAACCTAATATTCTTGTTGGAGGCACCAAAAATAAGACAGTAGTCATGGAGAAAAGAAACATAAAATACATAGTAAAACATCCTGTAGTTGAGAGAAAGTAACCAGGAAGAATACAGATCAACTTTTAATGGTATATAACCTAAGTCTATATAGACATTTGCTTCAAAAGAGCTTACTTTTTGTTTCAGAAGAGTAGGACCAATGGTCTGAAAGTGGTTTTAGGAAAAGTTGATACCTTCCTTTTCCCCAGAACATGTGGTATATTTGGGGGGGTGGCAAAGGGGATAGAACAGCTGCTATTGAGAAGACTACAAAGAGCAAATTCTTAGGGGACAGCCAGGCCTCACTCAGAATAAGAACAGGGAGTTCAGAGCATTACTGACTTGTGGCCACAGTTGCTCCCAACAGGGATTGATGATGTCTAAAAAAAAGTTAAGGAAATAAAGGTATAGCCTGGAAGGAACTGACATTTTTATAAAGTAGATTTCTCACATTGGTCAAATATAATATGACCGATTTAAAAATTGTGTCAAAAAAACAATGAGATAGACGATATTGTACTATCACCCCAGTCATCTCCAGCAGTCATTCTTTCTGTACTTGAGTTTCTGTATATGCCTGATAGTAAAGGAACAGGAACTCCCGCTCATCCCCCTACTCTGTGTGTTGGAGAAAGGGTCCCTTGGAAAACCAAGAATATATCTGCAGACATCACAAGGAGTGGAAACTCAAAACACATGCCAGGCTCCAAGACAGCTTCTATTATGTCCCAGGGCTCTATAGCTGCCTTAATTTTTTTTTTCCAGCTGGCAGATTGTCTCTTTTCTGCTCCAACCCTAGGATTGATCCTTTCTTACAATTCCCTATGACTTGATAAACTCTCTAAGTTTACTTTCTATGGAGAATGCTGGAATGTTCCATCATCATTTAATTTATGCAAAACTAAAGTTGGAAGGGAAACATGGCCAGTTTCTGGGATCTTCCTCCTCATCTAGCCTCTGAGTTTTCTGAGGACTTTCCTGCCCCCACCGCCCTCCCAAAGCCTTGGGAAATTTTTCAGAGGCCCTTTGGGCAGTTCCAACTGTCTTAGTAAGAGCCCCTTCTGCAGCGGCCTTCTTGCTGGGGTCCCTTCAGTATCTATCTGAAATTCAGGGATAAAAGAAATAATTAAGAGAAAGACTAGTCTGTTGTACTCATGAGAAATGACATCCAGGTAACTAAAACTTAATGTAGACATGACCATAAAATTGAAATGTGAGCATCCAATCTTTCTCACCAGGATGGCATAGGGATTAATCAAACCATACCAGGAAAGTGTTTCAACCACTCTAGAAGGCAAAATCAGCCATTCTTAAACTAAAACATATTTTTTTAAATTCATCTACTTAAAAATATAAATAGCCTATACCAACCTTTAGACACATGATTCACCACACTGCTAATACTAATCCTTTACATCTATACAGTACTTTACATGTTCAAGAAGCTTCCACATAAATTATTCCCTAGGGTATTAGATTCAAGGACAAAAAAATATGGTTCTAGAAATGAAACAACTTTTTTCCAACACCCTCACACTAGGGTATTCTGATTTGTGCTCACTGATGTTGTGAACCTTAATCACAAGGGTTTTTTTGTGTGGATTTTTGTTGTTGTTGTTGTTGTTTTTTCACCCATGGACATTAAGTTTATACTATTAACTTATAAAGAAAATTTACAACTTTTATTTACTTAACAAGAAAATAATATGGCCAAGTGGGAAATAAAGGTGAATTTAAAATGAAAAGGGGAGTTAAAGAATGTGATTTGTCCTTTGTTAACCTTTTCAACTAAACAGAGTTTAAAACAATTCAAGGTCTGTTTCGTGTAAATGTCTTACTACCTCTAATAACTTAATAGTGTAATTGTATGCACAATTGCTCCCTGTTCTGGCAAGCTGCCACAGGGCTAAAATCTTTTGTCTCTCCTACAACACTGTAAACATCGTTAAAATGCCAAAACCCATAAAGCACTTTTATGAAGTAATTTACAAATTTTATGAACTTAATAATGTCAAAACAAATTTTATTTTGAACTACCAGATCTTGTATTTTAATTCCTTCCTTCATCTAATCATTCATTCATTTTTCTTTCATTGATTCATTCTTTGCTTATTCTACATGGAGTCTATGTATAAAAGTTCATGTGCTTGAATCCCAAAGCCTGCATAAATATTAAACTAAGAAATAAAAATGAGTAGAAGCAGAAAGTAATAAACATAAAACATGGCAAGTAAATGATTCACCTTATGTTTTTAATGCAAAAATGCTAAAGAAGAAGGAAGAAATGCAGCAAGATGGTAACAAAAGAACATTAGTGATGTAAAACATATCTGTAGTTATATGTTTTAGAGAGACCCTTGGAACTAAAAAAGTGAGATCGCATGTTACAATTGCCAAAAGGTAATTTTAAAAATAATAGTTATATTAACGTTGCTAATACTTGGAACCATTGGAATAACCACTTGAGTAAAGGTATAAACAGGAACAAGCTTAATATAGCATTATATATTCAGCATTAAAAGTAATCATATAATCTGGCATAATGCTATACTAACTAAAAATATTTTCTAAGGAAATAATCAGGGATTCTGACAATGATTTGTTGTAAAAATAATTACTACAGCCCTGGCCCATGTGGCTCAGTTGGTTGGTCATCATCCTGTGCACTCAAAGGATGTCAGTTTGATTCCTAATCAGGGCACAAGCCAAGCTTTTGGGGCTTGATCCCAGGTAGGGGGCATGCAGAAGGCAACTAATTGATGTTTCTCTCTCCCCTTTCTCCTTGCTCTCTTTCTCTAAAAAAATCAGTAAAATATGTTTAAAAAATAGTTACCATAGTGTCAGCATCAAAAGTTGATTCAATGTAACCATTCTATAGTATAGGAATATTTACATACACTAATGCTTTCATATAATATACACCTATGCAGCCATAAAACAAAGTTAATGAAGAAATCTTAAAGATATTGGGAAATGTTAAGGAAGTCAAATAGCACACAAAAGTGTATATAATTAGTGTTATAACAAATTTATACACACACACACACACACACACACACAATGTTTAAAGGTAATATCCAAATATTAACTGTAATTATTTTGAAGTGGTAAAATTTTAAGTGATTGTTATATTCTGTAGTCTTTTTCATAGTTTTCATGCTGAACATTTATTGATTTTATAATATTTGAAATGATATTTCATAAAGATAGCTCTCTTTTATAAAAACACTAGAGGCCCAGTGCACAAAATTTGTGCATGAGGGGGTCCCCTCAGCCCAGTCTGCACCCTCTCCAATCCAAGTCCACTGGCTCTTAACTGCTCACCTCCTGCCTGCCTTTTCACCCCCAACTTCCCTCTGCTGGCCTGGTCGCCCCATGCAGCCTGCTATTTGGTTGTTTCTGTTACTGTGATGGTGTCTTGGTCAATTTGAATATCCCTCTATTATAATTATAGATATTCTGCCTGCAAAATTTTACACCTAAGTTACCTTTAGTGCTTTATTTATCGTTAAATCTACATGAAAATCAAATGCCAGAGTCATAAAATACTTTTATCAACATTTTATAAAAATGTTCAAATACACAAAATTAGTTGAAATAACTTTATACAAACCCACATAGAGTCTACAATTAATATTTTACTACACTTACTTTATCAATATCTATCTATCATCTATCTATCATCTATACTACATGTCAATTGATTTAATATTTTTATTCCTTATCTTTTGAGAAATCCTTTCACCTCCTTACCAACATCAAGGACCAACTCAATTTTTAATTGCTTATTTAAACACTAGAGGCCAAGTGCACAATATTCATGCACAGGGAGGAGAGGGTCCCTCAGCCCAGCCTGCACCCTCTTGTAACCCAAGGCTTCGGGTTCCTCCTAACTGTTCGCCTGCCTGCCTGCCTGCCTGCCTGATCACCCATAACCATTCTGCCACCCTGCCTGATGACTCCTAACCACTCACCTGCCTGCCTCATTGCTCCTAACCATTCTGCCTACCTGCCTGATCGCCCCTAACCATTCTGCCTGCCTGTCTGATTGTCCCTAACTGCTCACCTGCCTTACTAGTTGCCCCTAACTGCCTCTGCCACTGCAGCTTCATTCTGAAGGACATCCAGAATGACATCTGGAAGGTCGTTTGGCTATCTGGTCTTACTAGCATATTGCACTTTTATTATTATAGATCCTATTGTTACTTAACTTTTTATGCTTTCATATCACTTATCTCCTGATATATGATAGTGTAACTGGAGGGGAGGGGTCATCATCCCTACCTGTTGCTAGTAGGGATAGATTTCTTTCTATATACAAAGGAAAAACAAATTTACTCAGACTCGCACTGGAGAATGAGTGAATTTTATTTCCACGTAATTAAATCCCTGAGTTTCTAAGGTCCTCAGTCTAGTCATAAAAATGTAGCTGGGGCTTCAGCAGAGCTAAAATCAGAGCCAGTATCCAGAGTTTCTTTTCCATGTTAGGGCACAGTCCAATCCAGTGTCAGGCTAGTTTAGCTTATGTTTCCAGCTATAGTCCATTGCATGTGGGGTCTGCTGGGTCACATGGCTTGGAGGAAACATGGGTGAATGAAAGTGATCCAAGAGAGAATGCCAAGAGCCAGGAGGAAGAGCTCCTTTTTTAAGGCATTATATATTCTTAAAATTCTGAGGGCTTGAAGTGGTCCCATTCATTCTGGCTAATGATCTTTGTTCCCAGGTTAAAGTGACAGCAAGCACCTCCCCCACATCACCTTGACTTCATTGTGCACACCTCTGTCTCCCCTTAGTCGGACACCTTCCCCCAGTGATCTACAGGGAATGGGCCAGTGGTTCCCTGGGGAGTGTGAAATTATAGCTTCCTGGTGAAGCTGCTCAATGAAATACCTATAAAGCCTGGCCTTCCCTTTGATCTTTCTTACTACTTATAACTAGTTAATTATAATGGTATCAATAGGATCCTTAAAGGAAGATGTTATGCATGTTTGCATTGTATGAACCTAACATCTCATGTGAATGTTTGATATCAAGAAATATATATGCTTGAAATAAACTTCAGTCATTTTAATACATTGGATTTTGGTGACTCACTATAGTTTCATAGCAAAACAAATACATAAATGGTATTTCAATTGACTACAAGCTCTGGAAATGTCATTCATTATTTTCCTGGTAATATTTTATGTATCAAACTCTAAAAGCACATCATTTTTTTTCCTATGAAATTGAATGTTACAGAGACAAATTTCTCTTTAACAAGGGATCTAAACATTAAATCTTGGAAGAAAGGAAACGATATCCTGTTTTTATAATCTATGTCTTTCAATCAAATTACTATTTAAAGTATTTTTTTTCCTAGAAACCATTTTATGTGAAGATGAGTGCTAAGATCCTCATTCAGTCCAGCTAAATGAACTCAACAAAGCCAGAGCTAGACTTAAGAGTATAAGAAACTTAAACATTAGATGGAATTTTCCTATTGAAAAACTCTAAAACTGTGTTTCGTTCTTTTCTTCCACCTTCCTGAAGTGACTTCTGTAAATCATTTTCTCCAGATTATAAACTATTGAGAAAAACAGTTATTGTACCCATGTGTGTATATGTTTATGTGTTTGGAGGACTGAAAATCTGAAATAATTGTCTAAAACTTTGGATTTTCAGCAAATTAACGCAGTTTCTTATTTTAAGAGATTACCTTGATGTATAATAAATAGACCATCATATTTTAAAACTGTGTGTTTCTAGTAGTGAAATAGTTTAGGTATAGCACCTTTTTTTTTTACTTTTTTCTTTTAAATAATAACTTCAGTAGTAGTTGGAGACATACTTACAGTCTTATGAGAGTCCTTAAATATGATAGCTTTCAGTTTATCTTTATTATACTTCATGCATTATAATGTTTGATGTATTCATTTATAAATTTTAAAGGGGTGTATTCAAACTTAAAATATAAATGTTTGCTTTTGAATAAGACAGCTGGGTAAAATGTCATATATACTACCTGGACTCTAGACTATAGAGTAGAATGGCCCACCTCAAATACCAAGAAGCTTACAAATCTGTCAGACTAAGGAATCAATTAATTGGGAGAAGGAGAAATAATGGGATAACAATCTAAGTATTTTCTGCTGCAAAGAAAATGTTTCTTCCAAGGTCCACACTAGGGGAAAAGGCCAACATACTCACCTATAATAAGGGAAACAGTGCTTCTGCCAATCAGAATTGTTAGAAAGTGTGGTATTTGTTGCAATCACCCACAGTAGAAATATTCCTGTCCTTGCTATTATCAATGACAGATCTCCACTGTGTAGACAATTCAGTGGAAAATGAATAATCCCACCTGTCTTTGAAGTGTTAAGTATACAATATTAAGCATTACTCTAACATGAATTTTTTTTTTAAATCAGGCTAATCCTAGGCTTTAGAAATGATACCTCGAATTGTCTTCCAATGAACTACCAAAATAGTAACATCTATGAATATTTATAAATACATGAATAATTATAGAAAAGTGTGTCTCTTTAACAAAGCATAACATTATTTTTCAAAATATTCATTACATATCATTTTAACCTAGAGCAGTGGTTCTCAACTTTTCTAATGCTGTGATCCTTTAATACATTTCCTCATGTTGTGGTGACCCCCAACCATAAAATTATTTTCATTGCTACTTCATAACTAATTTTGCTATACTGTTAATGAATTGTAATGTAACTGTATGTGTTTTCTGATGGTCTTAGGCTATGTGAACCACAGGTTGAAAGCTGCTAGCACAGTTGCCTAAGACCATTGAAAACACAGATATTTACATTACGATTCATAATAGTAGCAAAATTACAGTTATGAAGTAGCAATGGAAATAATTTTATGTTTGGGAGTCACCACAATATGAGGAACTGTATTAAAGGCTCACACCATTAGAAAGGTTGAGAACCACTGTCTGGAGGCCTGGTGCACGAAATTCCTGCACAGGAAGGGTCCCTAGGCCTTGCTGGTAACCAGGGAAAAAGGGACAATCTGTGACCGGTGAGGCTATGGATGGGGGAGGGCCCACTGGCACCTGCCTTGGCCAGCCTGGCACCACCCACTTGCCGTTCCCGTCCTCTGCCAATGCTGCTGGTCGCCTCTGCAGGGCAACTAGTTGGGTAATAGGGAGGCCCTCACTGGCACCCGCCTTGGTTTGGCAGCCCTGGCACCATCCACTTGCCAATCCCCTCACCCCCCCCATCACTGTTGTCACTGGTCACCTCCCTTTATGGAACAACCAGCGGGGCAATTGAGGCTCCCACTGGTACCTGTCTTGACTGGCCTGGTGCCTGAGGACTGGGGGCAGCTCCTGCATTGAGCATCTGCCCCCTGGTGGTCAGTGTGCATCATAGAGATCGGTTGTTTCACTGGTAATCTGCCGTTTGGTCAATTTGCATATTAGGCCTTTATCAGATTAGATGCATATAGACATATTGAGATGTTGTTATGTTAATAATTTAAGAAACAATTTTGAAGAGGGGGATGTATTTTTCCTATTTAAATCATGCTTTTTTAGTAACCTTACATTATTTTCTTTTGAGTTACAAAATACATCACCCCCATCAAAAATTAAAAAGGAAGGAAAAAACACAGAAGAAAAGGGAACTTCTAGTTAATAAGTAGAAAGAGAATCATAACAGAAGTAATGAAACCAAATGCAAATAAAAGTCTATAGCCAACCACAACCCTATTTTATGGTATCTAAACATTATGTATGAATTTTAGAATTTAAAACTTGAAACAGAATTTACTTTAAAGTACCAAAACCTGAAACCTACTTATTTTTCTTTCTAAGGTGTTGATTTTAATTTATAGCAATGTTTCACTGTTTTTCTATGAGGCAACATTTTTATTTTAATGACTAAACACACAGACTTGTTTAAAATAGATGTAATGTAAATTATATCTGAAAAAGTCAACACTACCAGCAATAACTGGGAAAAGTGTTGAATATAAAGTAACCTAAGAAAATATTTTTCACAGAGGTTTAAATAGCATTCCAAGATTTTTTTTCTCTCTTCAAACATTTACTGAGCACCTACTGTGTTCCAGGTACTCTGCTAGGGAAGGAAGGTTTTAGCCTCCAGAATGTCATAGATGAGGACAGTATGCATTCAGATAAATTACATCTCAAGATCTTTCAAAGGACTATCTTTTGGCTTCAAATCTCATCTGCTTTTTGGAAACTCAGCTGATTTAGTGGAATCAGATGTCTTCTTAAATTGCAACTCAAATAAATAAAATTGGTCTAAATGTTTTCTATTATTTTTATCTTCTGATCCAGTAAAAGCATGCCAGCTGTGGTTAATCCATCAACCACTGTACAAAACTCCCACAATTATAGTATTTCATTTCCATTTTCTATTGGTGCTTACATTTCTTTTCTTTAATATTCAAAAGTTCGTTCAGAATGGGATCAAAGCCCATAGAGTCATTTTTCAAAAACAGTATTCTTGCCTATGATAATTTTACAAGTTTTATTACTTAACATCAAATGTTTTTTTTGTTTATCATTACTTCTTATTATTCACAAACTTAATAAAAAGCTTTTTAAAATAATTCATGCTTACCCTCCTCAAAAAAAAGGGGGGGGGGGGTTTTCTACACTTGTACAGCACACATTAATGGTTCAAAGTCATTACAAATAATTACTATGGATAGTGTACTATAAAACTGAAGATAATATATGTTGAACTCAACCACAAGTAGTCATGGATATATTTGAGCAGTCAATCAAATAACAATTCAATGACCATGTGAATTCCTTAAAAAGCAGAAATTGAAAGAATTGCATTATGTCATTAGGAGAGTGAAGAAAAGTATAATCTAGTGTCCTCTGAATGGAAGAGGAACATCCATCTAGGCTATTTTGAAAGACAGGTACACAGTCCAAAGTGAACTTTTTAAATTAAAGGATATATATATATAAAATTTATATATATATATATATATATATATATATATATATATATGAAGAATCAAAGCAATAACTATTTGGTAACTGCAAATTATTCCTGGTCAAATATTTTTTAAGACTCATTTTTCTCAATAGGTAAAACATATAACAAAATTTTTTCTACAAAGGAGATTTATAACATTTTCATATATAATCACCTACCCCTATACAATCTTCATCACAAATCAAAACACTGAAAAATCAATATGCCCATGTATGAATGTCTATACAATATTTATTCAAAGCTTGATAAAGCACCGCTATCTAAAAGAACTTTTAATAATAAATCTCAAAAACTAAAACAAGGCTTCTACATTTAGTAATTAGGTAAATCACAAAATTCTATTTTAATACATTTGTCTGAAATATTAAAACAAGCGAATTTCATATATTAAGCTGAATTTGAGCAATGTTCTATTTAATAAAGCATTTAAAAAGTTACACTGCTTGATGAAATTCTGAATTAGCTTTCTTGGTACTATCAGACCTTCTTTCTGTCTCAGAAGATAAAGTGGAATTTTAAATACAAAAAGGGAAAAAAATGGACAACTGTCTGCCAAACTTTCGTTTTCTGTATTTTTTGTCTTCATATTTGACTATATATATATATATATATATATATATATATATATATATATACCAATATACTATTTTAAGCAACGCTTATGAATGAGAAGAAATTGTATAATTCACTGCACTTTGTAAAGTGGAAGGTGTGGTTATGGGAGAAGCATTTTTTTTTTTTTTTAGCATCGCTGATGTTGGACTTTTTCATATAAGTTGAGGTAGCCAGTGGAATGTGGGTAGAAGTGACCCTGTGCCAGTTCCAAGCTTGGTCTTAAAAGGCATCTCTTGTTTTCACTTTATCCTCTGGAAGCTTCTGGCTCTGATATGAGAAAATCCTGCCATTGCCTCCAGCCTGGGCCCCAGAATGTGGAGTAAACCAAACACACCCCTCAAACCTGAAGCAGAGCCACCTCAGCTGGGAGGCAAATGTGTATGTTAAACATAATGCTGATAGTTTCACACCAATAATTTTTTGTGGCAGTCTGTTAATTAGCAACAGCTAACATACATTAACATTACTTAAAATTTTTCTTTTCTGGAATATATTTGTTCTTTTATTATGTAACAACTATTAAATAAAATTAATTTGGAAGTTTTTGCAACTTTGAGGGAATAAAGTGTTAGGCATATAAGCATACATAATATGCTTAAATAAGAGAAAATAGAATTATATGTTAATTTCTCTGAAGTGATGCTACAAAAGAAAATCACCATGATATAATTAAAGACAAAATGCTCCATTTTCTTTCCTTTCTTTTCTTTCCTTTCTTTATTAAACTGGCTTCTTGAATAAAAACATAATGCATTCCCATCACTCACTGGCGGCCAGAGGAATGAATGCAGATACTGTGTTTTTACCCCATTATGAAATCTAAAGAAGTAGTCCAGTCATGCTGAGACAATAAGAATCGATTGCATGTTTCTGCCTAAACCCAGATTATATAACCTTTAAGATACTGTCAAGACTAGTTCTCATGCATAGAAATGATGAGGAAAATAGAATAACTTTTTTTAAATTTATTTTTACCATTTACTCATAAAGTAGCATACATGGCTGTAAATATAGTTTGAATAGTTACATTTATGCAACATAAGACTGGATGTGCCACTTAGCCGTTGAAGTCTGTCCTCAAACTTGTTCTGACATGCCAGCATCACTCATGCTTAATTCAGAGTTCTTTATGTCACACCACTCTCTTGAATAATTATAAAACTTACAAAGGAGTTCATGTGACACAAAGGCCAGTGTGTGTCTTGCTGAGTATAATAAAATATGTCCTTGGAGCCCTGATAAGTAAAGAGCTCATTTGCACATCTTTAAATATTTTTTAATATATTTTTTTATCAATTGCAGGGAGGAAGGAGAAGGGAGAAAGATAGAAACATCAATAATGAGAAAGTATCATTGATCAGCTGCCTCCTACATACCCCGACTGGAGATTGAGCTCACAACCCAAATGTATCTCTTGTCCAAGAATTGAACCATGATCTCCTGGTTCATAGTCTATACTCAACCACTGAGCACGCTGGTTGATGGTCATTTGCACATAAATGGATCCTTGCATTTGTCTGAGTTATTGGTGGGTGGGGGGTATATGTGAAAGAACTATTATTCAAAACCAGCAGACATTAAATTGATTAGGAAATGGCTGTTGCCACTGCAAATGTAAAATGGGGAGTTACTTACTTGACTGATCAGCACAGTCAACAACTGCCTAAAACCAATTCCAGCATGTCAGCAGGGCTGAATCATTTGGAGATGGCTGAGGGCATTTCCCTAAACCTAAAAAAAATGCATTAAATGATTGCTTGTTGTCAGATACCTAAGGGCGTCTTAATTACATGTTATTGTCTCCTACTGGCCAAACACCTAAATAGCAGAAGGCAGTTCTTCCAATCTGAAAGTAGATTGTGTACATGAAATCCTACCCTTTGATGTGTATACCTCCACCTTGCCTTAGAACAGAGTGTATTAATAAAATACAAGGGATCCAGAGACAAGGAGAACTTAAATCCTTTAGCTAGGTCTTCTCTGACTCCCCATGATGCCTTTGAAAATTATGTTTCCTTTCTGGACTCTTTATTAATTTATGCACAGCACCTTTTCCAAGTTCCTGAACCCTTCTAGATCCTGGATCAAGACCACTAGCAAACAACAACAACAAAAATGAAACCCATTAGAACTTCCTGGGTAATCCTGTATCATAAAAACTGCAATATGAAAGGTCTGAAAAGCAGAGACAGTAAGCCTAGAATCTAACTGGTAGGGCTCAGGTATCTAATCAAAAGTCTGACTCAATAGACCCAATGATTATGAATCATCCTACCTAATAAAAGACTAATATGCAAATTAACCATCACTCTGCTATACCCAAAAGCCATGCTCACAAGCCATGCTCACAAGCCAATCAGAGCCTATATGCAAATAAACCCAACCAAGATGGCTACAGCCAAAGAGAGAGAGCAGCAGGGAGATGTGGGTTTCCCAATGGAAGAAGCCAAGCTTTCAGCTTTCTCTTGCCAGCCTAAGCCTCCACTCAAGGGTACAAAGTTTCAATTATAGAAGGTAAACAAATCCAGACAGAAATGGCAGCAGCCAAAGAGAAAGCAGGAGGTTTGGCTCTGCTCAGGCTACAAAGTTTCAATTGTAGAAAGTAAATAAATTCGAAATATCAGGGCCTCTGCTTGGGTTGCTAGGGGGCATAGCTGTCCTGCAAACCACCACAGGCCCATCACTCAGGCTGCCCCATGTCTCAAGGAAACCCCACCCTGACCCAGGACCCCTTCAATGCAAACCAGTTGGCCCCCACCCTTGCACCAGGCCTCTATCCTATCTAATAAAAGAGTGATATGCAGATTGACCATTACTCCAACACACAATATGGCTGCCTCCATGTGGTCAAAGATCCTGCCACCATGTGGACACAAGATGCCTGCCACAAGATGGGGCATGCACCAGGGGAGGCACCAGGCTTACAAGGAAGAGCAGCTGAGAGGGACAAGGCCTGCAACGGAGAGCAGTTGGAGGCGATTAACCCTGCAGGGGAGGGCAGTTAGGGGTGACCAGGCCAGCAGAGGAGGAAAGTTGGGGGCAATCAGGCTGGCAGGGGAGCAGGTAGACATCAATTAGGCTGGTATGGGAGTGGTCACAGGGTGATCAGGCTGGGAGGCAGAAGCAGTTAGGGGCAATCAGGGCAATCAGGAAGGCAGACAGGTGAGCAGTTGGGAGCCAGCAGTCCTGGATTGTGAGAAGGATGTCCAACTTTCCATTTAGGCCCGGTCCCACTAAACGGGCAGTCAGACATCCTCGATGATTCCCAGATTGGAGAGGGTGCATGCAGGCTGGGCTGAGGGATAAACCCCTCCATGCACAAATGTTGTGCACCGGGCCTCTAGTACAAAATAATCTACATTGGGGTGGGACCTACCTGTCATGTTCTAAGGGCAGGGTAATCTTCAGGTGGCCTCACTGCTCCTAGTTTTACCTCCAAAATCACCTCCGAACATTATCAGAGTTCATCCTTCTGGAGAGGGTTAGAGGAGCAAATCATTTTCTCACATCCAACACCCTTCAGAAGATATAAGAATGTCAACTCTGGTGGCTGGGGATGTGCATACCCATCCTCAAAAGAGGAGGTGGCAGGTAATGTGGCTCAAACACTGTCCTGGAAAACTATGACTAGCCAGCCCTGCCGACTGAGGCAATGTACTTTAGCATTTGTGAGCCTGTTTCCTCACCTCTAAGAAAAATGAAATTTGGACTAAAAGACCATTTAGGGAATTTTAAGAATGAGATCACGGTTTGTGGAGCAGCTTCAGCTTGTTAGATAAATATTTGATTTCTACTATTCTGCACACAGTATAGAGTTTTATATTTTTCCCTTCAGGCATAACTGAATATTATCACTGATGAATGGGGGGAAAACATAGCCAAGGGGAATAGTTAGCACAAGAAAGAAAACATCAAATTTGCATCCTGTTCAGGTAATATTTTGTAAGAAAAGTAACAGTGAGGGACATCTAAACACACACACACACACACACACACACACACACACACACACATATTCATATATTCCTAAGACTAGTGCAGACTTTGTGAAATACATTTTTGAATGTGTATAAAAACTATCCTAATACTTTTCTTTCAGAATAAAACATTAAAATATAATGCTCTCCCCAATGATACTTCACTTAAATATGAGCATCAAATTAAATATGGACAATGAGCCACGGTAGTCCGACCCTGATTTCCCCAACTGATCATATTAAACCCAATACACCCTTTCTTGATGAGCAGCATTCTTTTATTGCAAGTTCTGTTTATATATGGTTGCAGTTTAGTATCTATGTTTGTTTTCATTTTGTCCCTCACAGAGAGTGGTAAAGATTTAAGAAAGTAAGGAGGAAGCAAAACTTTAATTAAATTCTACCAAAGGGAGTTGAAGTATTTCCTGTTTCTCATTTTTTTAACAGTACAATATAGGATGGCACTACTATTTGACATCTCAGAATCGATGGTTTCTTGCATTGAAGACCTTGTATTTCCTGACTCCACCACATCCATAATCATAGCCCTATGGGCTATGGGCCAACACCATCACAGTTTATATCTCTTTTTGACTTCATTAAGTGAATGATGAATGAATGAGTGAATGAATGAATGAATGAATGAATGAGTGAGGCATACATAAGATATGCTTCTTCAAATCAATATGCACTGGTAAATGTATCACCTGGTCTAGCCAAGGATTCTTCACTCAACTACTATCCACAAACAAATCTTAGTAAGATAGAGCAGTGATGATACTCAAGATTTTCCTTTTGACAGTGTCCCTAGGGGAGCAGAAGACACTACAGGGCAGAGAGGCAAAAACTGAGAGGGCGAAGGCAGAAATCATCACCCTCTTGACCTAAGTTCTACCTTGTTTGCCAAGTATATATGCATCCCTAAAATAAAAGCTCTGTTGGGTCAAGAACTTGGTCTCATCTTTCACTGCTGTTTGCCCTTTACTTAAACTGTGCTTGGCAGGGATTAATTAATTAAAAGGAATAAAACAATTCATTAGATTAAGCATTAAGTTTTCATTCACTTCTTAGTTCAGTATAGGAACATAGCAAAGCTTTCACTTTCTACTCCAAGGATTTTTTTTAAACCAGCATCATACCACTTGCTTTATTTTCACAATTATTTTACTTCTAGTTTTCTTTGGAACTGGAGGTGAGGTAGAAGCAAAGTTTCCAGATAAAATACAGGATTCCCAGTTAAATTCAAATTTTCAGTTAAACAACAAATAATGTTTTTATACATAAGTGTATCCTAAAAAGTTCATGATATATGCACTCGCGCACGGCAGCACACACACACACACACACACACACACACACACACACACACACCCGCACACATTCATTGTTTAAATAAGAGTTTTAACTTAACTGGGTATTTTGTATTTGTATTTGCTACACCCAGCAATCCTACTTCTCAGTGGCTATATCCAGCTGTTCACTGTAGCCTCTTTCTGCTGAAGCCATCTGCTGTTAGGTGTTCCTATTTTCAGGATCTCAGAGAACATTCACACTGCATGTCTCACAGACACAAGGCCAATATGCATTCCATCAGAAACTCTCATTCTTTGTCAGTCAAGATAAGGTATGTTGTCAAGTTACAACTGGGATGTTGGGCAAAACAAAGACTGCAATACCTGTCCTTGTCTGTTTTGGGAGGAGCAAGCTGCTGGCTCTCCACCTCTTACCTTTCTAGGAGGCAGGTTCCAGTCCATTGTGTTTCTCTACTTGCAGAGCACCTATGAGAGTTCCCCCAATGAATTCTATGAAGCCCCTGTTATTGGACTCAAATGAGAGATAAGATCCCCCTATCCTCCTCTGAGCCACACAACACTCTCTGGAACTTGAAATTCATTTTTCGGTTCCCATGGAAACTTCTAATTTAATACCTTAGTGTTCTTTATAATTAGGTATCTTTGCTTAACTTGAAAAGCCCTTTCCCCTTCACTTCTTACCTAAAACAAATGTTTACATCATAAGAAAATCCTCAGCAAAACCAAATAGCCAGAATGGGCCATAGCTTCTAAAAGCATAAATAAGGCCTTCATTTTACTCCCTCATAAGCAACACTTGAGACAAGGACTCAACATGCCAGTGATTTTTTTAGAGTGATCCCAGGAAACACCTGTAGGGGAGTGGACAATTTGGCGAGAGTGATGGTAGGCAGTACAGGGTTTATTATCAGACACATTGTCCAGTGGGCAACATAAGCTCAACCCCATTGGGAGCTCTGGGAGATAGAGATGGTGTGGGACACCTGCCTCAGAGTTATCACATCACAGGAGCCAGGAGGAAGCTGGGGTAAGTATCAGATGACTCATGGTTGGCCTGAAGTGATGCCTCCAGGAATCACTCTCCATTACGTTGGCCTTGCCTATGCATGAGCAGTAAGCTCCCACTGGCAGGTTGGCTCATAGCTATTCTAGGAAGATGCTTTTACAAGTGACTGGCAAGGGCCTTGGCAGGGAAATGACAGGACCCTGAACAGTGAGAAATGAGGGTTGTCTCCAAAGTTGATTCTAGCAGTCCAAAGAAGGAAATAACTTAAATACCCACGGACACAGCATCCTAAGTGTCCAGGCCTTTTACACTACAGGCTACAAAAATCCCCCCCTCTTTCAACAATTTTATACGATTTTGAGTTTTAATGGATTGCTTTCTTTGAGCTTTCACCCATACAGGGTAGGGTGCCTGCTACTCAATTTTGTCAGCAACACCTCCACAGCAGTTAAAATCAGTGTGTTTTAATGAGGCCAGGCTTTGTGAGGTGGCTTCATTGTGTATGAACTTCCCTCTCAGATGAGACTCTCTTTCTCAAGAAGTTCCCATTACTCATTGGCGCACTGCTGATGCGTATTTGGTTGTTATGTCAAAATGTAAACACATGAGCTTCTCAAGCTGACCTGCAGCAAGGCAGGGTCATTTTCAAAATGCAGTGTTAGCCAATTGAAGGTGGGCCGGTTTTAAGAGGAGCTTTGCAGTTCAGCTGAGCTGGGCTTTAGGAACACTCTGACCATTAGGAACACACATGACCACTCTGACTCATGAAGCTCTGGAATAAGAGATCTGTCATAGTTAGCAGACCACATACAATTATGGGAGAAGCTAGAGAACTGAGATGCTGGGAAAGTAGGAAGATCAAGGAGGTGACCACACAGTCAATCTGAAAAATCAGGCATGCCCAACTACCAAGGGAAAGAAAGGCTTGTGGGGAGGAAAGTTCACTTACATGTGGCATAGCTTCTGTAGGGGTGTAGTCAAACCTCTGGTATGGGCCTCAGGCCACATCTGCTCACAGGGGAAGCTGGTGGGAGGAAGAGCAAGATACAGAGTAGAGGGGAGCAAGCACCAGCAAAGATGGCTGGCATCTCTGTGACTGTCAGTCACGGCATCTGATAAGGCAACTTCTGTGAGCAATGGCTGCTGCTTCAAGTCTACCTTCTAAATTCATTTTTTGGTCAACTCTAGCCATACTATACAGGGAAGAGGATGCTTGGAAATGCAATTTCAGCTTAACCAACTTGAAACAGTTCACACAGTGCTCAGCTTTCTTATAAAAGAAAAGTAATGCTAGTCACTTAATTCACAAGAATATAAAATGAACAGTAACACAGGCATTTTGGATATGGATATATTAGTGTTTTTATCACATATTTTAGCTAGAATAGTTTGCACTTTTGTTGAGGGGCATGGCAGCAGTCATATTTATATTGGATTCTAATCTATAATACATGGAAAATGTTCTAATATTTTTAGTTTTTATCTTCTTTTAGACTGATAAACCACAGGCTTTAGGGAGTCTTTATTTTAATTCATTGAAAATAAATTGCTTAATGATATCTATTTTTACCTTCTTGGCTACATGATATTGCTAGCCAAGAAAATGGTGTTAGAGACAAAGAGCTTTAAAACTATATTTCTTAAGACATTCTGTTCTCAGCTGCAAATTTTCTGCACCCTTGAGAAATCACATGAAATTCCTATCTGTTGAGTAAAAATATTCAGCTTTCAATCTTGTGAGAAATAATGAGTCAAACTGATTGGAATGGACTTTGCTCAGAATCAGCCTGATAGGAATAGGAGGAGGGGAGAAACTATTCCATTCTGAGGCAGAGCTGCATTTTTCAAGGTCCTAAAAGAAAAAAAAATTCACTGCCAAGACCACAGAAACAATGGTTTGCTCGAATAACCACTGCTATTCAATATTCATTAGCCCACCTCAAAATACAGTCCTTGCTGGGATCCACTTAATCAGGTATAACTTCAGGATTCCTTTAATTGTGCTCCTAATTCCAACTCTAATAACACTATATAGATATATTGGCAATAGATAAACAATATTAGAATTTAAATTTGGTTAAATTATTAGATAATGGAAGCACAGATAATTGTATGAGTCAGTTAGCAAATGTTGATAGTCTCTACTATATGAGAGTTGTTTTTCTAGTTACTGACTGTGATTCAGGGAAGGTCACTTCCTTATGATCACTGCTTGTTAGGAGTTTATGTTTTGTTGACTTAAACAACTCTGTCATCCACAATTACTAGTACAATTTTTTTAAGTATCCAAGGATTAACATTTGAGTTGCATTTTGGGACAGGTAGTTATATATACAAAAGAAAGAAAGAAAGAAAGAAAGAAAGAAAGAAAGAAAGAAAGAAAGAAAGAAAGAAAGAAAGAAAGAAAGAAAAGAAAGAAAGAAAAGAAAGAAAGAAAAGAAAGAAAGAAACTTGAAACTACTACAGCATACCATGATACCATGATTATACTGTATATATCCAGATTTAGTTGACTCAAAAGAGCAAACAAATCAAAATGCCCTTCAAAAATGCACTTCTACCTACATGTTATATATGTTTATGGAAAGAGAGAGAGAGAGAGAGAGAGAGAGAGAGAGAGAGAGAGAGAGCCCAGTTAAATTTGAATTTCAGTTAAAAATAAATAAATATTTTTTGTTATTCCTCATCCAGGGATATTTTTTCATTGATTTATTTTTTATTATTATTTTTTAGAGCAAGTGGAACAAAGGAAGGAAGGAAGAAAGGAAGGAAGGAAGGAAGGAAGGAAGGAAGGAAGGAAGGAAGAAAGGAAGGAAGGAAGGAAGGAAGAGGGAGAGAGATGGACAGACAAAGACAGACCTAGTGAGAGAAACATTGATGTGAGAGAGACACATTGATTGGCCTCTTAGGAGCCAGTATTAAACTTGCAACCCAGGTACATGGAACTTAAGACTCTTCAATGAAGGGGCTGGCCAAGGCTCTTACCACTAACCCACATATTAATGTATTTGTCCAGGGCAAAAATAAATTATTTTTAATGTAAGTATGTCCCATAAAATATTTCAGACATACCTATGCTGAGAAATCATTCATTGTTTACCTTGACATTCTAATTTAATTTGGACTCATATATTGTATCTGCCAATAGTATACAGAAAGAAATGAGTAACTGTTAAAATGGAATACAACCACTGGGGTAAAATAAATGTCATGGAACATATCAACAGCTCTGGGACCTCTGAAGAAACCTTAAAGGCATAAAGCCAACTGTTAAGTAAGAACATCTCTACACCCCTGACCCCCCAACCTCCCATCCTCACTCGGGTAAAATCACAAACTTCAGTTTTCAAACTAGTGAAGAAAATAAAGTGGTAGGTATTAAAAAACGATAGAAAGGCTATGCCTTCCCTGACCCTTAAGCAGCCAGACCAGAACAGGTCCCAAACTAGGTAAAAGAAAGAAAAGTAAACTTCAACTCAATTCTTGATTGTATTATATAAAGACAGTACATACACATTGAAAAAATCACATGTGTATGTACTGTGTATAAAATGAAAGACAGAAGTTTCCCACTCATATACTCCATCACCAATTCCATTTCATTTCCCAGATGCAACCACCTTCAATGGTTTTTGATTGAGGTTCTTCAGGCAACCATACAATTCTCTGGGATGAACTTTGGCTACCAATTCTTAATTTATTTTAGCTTCCATAAAAACAACTCATTTTTATAATCCACATCTCAGCACCACCCTCTTTCTATTGATACTTGAAAATGATATTTGGACCCAAACTTTATAGTTACTTTCAATGTCACCATTTTTTTATATTTAAAAGATTGAAATAAGCATGATTTAGTTTAGTTAAGTTAACCCTTGGTTTATTGTAAAACAAACAATCAAATCGCTACACAAAGTTTACATGATTAGGACCATGTTAAAATCATCTACTATTGAACCAAGTAGTATGAATGGAAGGAGAAATATAGTACATGAAATTCCTTCAAGGACATTTCTCCAGCTGTGCACATCACTTCTGTCTGCATGCTGCTGGCCAGAACTTAGTCCCATGGTCACAACCAGATGCAAAGGACATGGGAAATTATACCTTTATTAAAAAAAAAAAAGTAATCACCCTAATTAAGACTTGCCATTCCCCATCCCTATGAATTTCTGATTTTGATTTATAAAATTCACATTTATAAATATATGGATACGCACCCAATCATATATATCCCCCACATACCTATGTTCACATTTTTATGTAAATAAAGATCACGAAAATAAAGTAATAATATATAGTTATGTTCTTTAAGGTAGATTCAAACTCTGAGATTGAGTTATACTTTTTTACAATATATTTTATTGATTTTTTTACAGAATGGAGAGGGATAGAGAGTTAGAAACATTGATGAGAGAGAACATTCATCAGCTGCCTTCTGCACATCCCACACTAGAGATGCACCCACAACCAAGGTACATGCCCCTGACCAGAATCGAAGTGGGACCCCTCAGTCCACAGGCTGACACTCTTATTTACTGAGCCAAACCAGTTTTGGCCTGAGTTACACTTTTTATCCCAAAAGGAAGTATACATATATGTATAGATATATGTGATTGTGTGTGTGTGTGTGTGTGTGTGTGTGTGTGTGTTTGTGTGTGCCTGTGTGTGTGTGTTTCAACTTCCCATTGGTTCTAAATCCAATGGGGAAATCTTAATCAAGCAAGAAAAACTGATAGCAATAAAAGTTCTAAAAATTACTCTGTCCATTTGGATATAATTGATGCAGACAGCCATTTCGGTCACAAACTAATTTTTCCACAACTAAACAGATTAAATCTAATAGTTACATTAGTTAAATCAGACAGTAATGTGGGTCCTCTTGGCAGGTGTTTAAAAATGGATTTCAGTTATAATTAGACTCCTGAAAATCACCAAGTTTGGAAAGAAGGAGACATTCTGGCATATCAAAAAAGAAAAAGAAGAAAGAAAAAGCTTTCTCAGCATCTGAATCAAATGGAAGAAAAATTCTGTTCAACTATAAATTTACATTTCAGAATGGGATCTCTCATAAAATCATAATTCCCAAATCTTGACTGACACTTTGAGTTGACAAAAAGTAATCTTGACTATAATTTAAAAATAAGTATAAGAAGTATGTATTCAACCTTTTAAAATGGATATATTTGGTTTTTTCTTCAAATGCCTTCCCTTCCTTTGAGATACGTAATTAGTTTTAACAATTAAAGCAAACTGGGCTTTAGAACAATTTGCAGAGCCAGCACTTTCACTGTTCTCAAAAGTGTGCAATCTGCATCTATCTAATTTTAGATCACATTTAACAAGAGGAAGTACCAGGATAAATGGACAACAATGTCAGAATTCCATGTCCATTTTCATAAATGAGTATTTTTATTTTTTTGATTGAAATGATCACAATTTACACCAAACAACTAGTCAATTAAGAGGAAAAGTATAAAAACAAATTAGGCGTTGTTCAAAAATACTTTAATAAAATATTTTCTTGGAAACAAATGAGATATGCTCTACTGAGTTGCCTCCAAATTAACATTCATAACTCCATTTTGATCCTGATATGAAAGAAGAGGGTAAATGGCAGGTTCGAGAGACTCACTGAAAGTTCTTTTCATATGATACTCAGTGCTTTAGAGCACAGGACAAAGGCATAAGTAAAATTATATGAAAAGAATATTCTTCAAGGAATTTTGAGGTTGGTTGGTTGTATGACTTTAAAAAACAAAATTAGAATGAGGAAGGCTTCCATGGTATGAAACATACATGTACCATGTAGACAAGATCATATTATGTAGCCATGTTATTTAAAGTATGTTCAAACTCTGTGGCTCTATTGTATGTTTTATATTAATATAACAAATATCTTTTGACTACATCCAGTTGCCTGCCCTACAATGAATTTGGATTATGCACTAAAAATTAAGTTTCTGACTTTAAAAACTAAAACTATACATACAATTATTGGAATTTCTTAAAGCCCTTTGGAGAGGGGATATTTGTAAATGCTGAGATAGCACTGAGGGTAAAACTGGGCTGCAGCTGAATAGCAGCTGCTGCTTTTAGAAAGGCATGTGCTTTTTCAGGGGCAACAATTCTCGGTCTTCCCTCTTTCTTTCTTTTTTTTTTTTTAAATATATTTTATTGATATTTTACAGAGAGGAAGGGAGAGAGATAGAGAGCTAGAAACGTCGATGAGAGAGAAACATCGACCAGCTGCCTCTTGCACACCCCCTACTAGGGATGTGCCCGCAACCAAGGTACATGCCCTTGACCGGAATCGAACCTGGGACCTTTCAGTCCACAGACCGACGCTCTACCTCTGAGCCAAACCGGTTTTGGCTTCCCTCTTTCTTTCTCTCTTCCTCTCCCTCTCCCTCCTTCCTTCCTTGTCTCTCCTCCCTCCTCCCAATTTCTTTCCTAAGCTTATATCTCTAACTTTAATAATTCATCCCCCTTATGTCTATAGGCACTGGTGTTGGTCATAAATATTACTATTATTTTGTTTTGACTGCACTCTTTCTTTTGTACATTTTTAAAAATAATTTTAGTTGTGTTAAGTTATAAGGAGTATTCATTTTTTCCCAAAGAAAAACATTTTGATTGAGAAATTATATAAAGCAGGGTTCATTAATCCAGCAGGGTCATTATGAAACTATCAAAAAGAAAAATGAGGTGAATGTTCAAAATATAGTGTCAAGTGACCAAAGATGTTAAAAACATTATGTATAAAAGTATGCTTTTATGCTTATTCACAAGAAACTTTTAATAGTAGATGCCACTGGAAATGAGTAATGGATTGGTATTGGGAAGGAATATTTTAGCTTACAACTTTACCCTTCTTTACTGTTTAGATTTACCACCAGCATAAATCTTTAAATTAAGAATAATTTGTAAGTTCCTAAATTATATATCATTGTAAAATAATACCTTATGTGCATGTGTATAATTTTAATTATATAATATTTTCACACACATTATTATCTAATCTGGTATTTAATTTGATGAGGTAGGCACTCTTTATTTTTCTTTTTAGATAAGCAAAAAAAAAAAAGTCTAATTGACTAACATTAATTCATATAGCCAAGGGGATTTAAAGCCAGAATCATACCAAGTATATCTGTCAAGAGATGCAAGGTTATAAGGAGTAACAAACACTGCTCTCATCTCAATGGTTTCAAACCACAAAGGTTCTTATTTTGTTTTGTTTTTGCAAGTTACATATCCAGGAAAAGTTGACTATTGCTGTTTCATGTTATCTTCATTGTGGGTTCAGGCTGCTAGAGTAGCCACTATCTAGGCCATTGCTGGTCATCACAGCAAAGGGAAGCTCTGACATAGCAATAAAAGCCTTAAAACGCAATGGCCACACAAGGTAATATAGCCCTGGCCCTGTAGCTCAGTTGTCCTGTACACCAAAAGGTTGTTGGTTTGATTCCCGGTAAGGGCATGTATCCAAGTTGTGGCTTCAATCCCTGGTCAGGGTGTGTGTAGGAGGCAACTGACCAATGTTTTCCTTCTCACATTGATGTATTTCTTTCTTTATTTTCTCTGTTCTTCTTCTCCCCCTTTTTTTTCTCTAGAAAAATCAATTAAAATATTATTTTTTAAAAAACTGTTCATATACTTTATCCAATCACAAGAGCTCCAATAAATTCCATCTTGCCATGTTCCTAGAATTGCTGGGGATAGGATGATTGGTAAATTTAATCACCAATACCCTAAAGTGTCTACCTCCAGGTCTCTCATAACAAATTAATATAACTGCATGGATCTCTAAGTACCAATATATGTGTGTGTGATACTTATTCATCTTCTATAACTCTATAAAGATATCCTATTCTGTTTTTCTGTTTTACTCACTTAGATTTCATCAGATTATTATAGCCAATATGTGTTTTGTCATTCAGAAGGTAGGAAGAAACATTTAGGTTGAGCATCTCGATGCCCCTTTAGCCACACCAAGTACAGAATGTCAACAGAAGGGAAAGCCAGCTGCAGCCCATGATTGCCTACCACACTGCACAGTTCATACTATTACCGACTATCTACAAACACCTCAGGCTCTTAACCCCAATCATGTATCCTTAATCAGATGTCAATTCAACAGGACATTTTCTTAATAATGATGATGTAACATCCATTAGTAAATAAGAGACATCAATTAGTATATTAAATACCACACGTGGGCTGCCAGCTGATCATGAATTAAACACATTGATAAGTGATGTGTTTTTCAACCAAGGGCAAGAGGGAACACAGTGAGTTATCAAAGAGATATTCAGAAAGACATTGTACTTTAGGAAATGTCACAGCTGCTGTTAATCAAATGCAGTTAAGTTATAGTTGACAACATTTTCAGAATAGCAGGACCAAGAGTCCAAGTTACTAAAGTCCTGTTCAGGAAAAAAGCATATGCCAAGAAAGTTGTGAAACATAAGACCTACAATTGAGTTAGTTATAATCTAGATGGGCAAAGGAGATAGGGGGACCAGCTGGACAGATACTAGGGTGAAGGGAAAATGGCCTGGGGCTAAATAAACAAACAACTGGATTGGAGAAAAAGGGCAACTTTAAGGGTCATTTCAAAGGAAGAATCCAGGATTTGGAAACTGAGTGGATGTGGACAATCAGAGAGAAGTCAGGTCAATACAAAAAAGAGTAACCGCACACATATAAGCATGTTTACTGGAAGTAACCGCACCACAGACAGAAACAGACACTTTAAAGGGATTTTTTTTTCCTTGCTGGGAGGAGGAGGTTGTCTTTGAGTTTAATCTTGCTCATGTCGAATCTGAGATGATGGAAGGGCTTGGGCATGAAATGGCTTTTCAGAACTATTCTTTTTGCAGAATGTGTGCTTTGGAGAAAGAGCATAGATAAGATTCACTACTTTCAAAGTCATCCATGTGGGAAGGGCCAAAGACTCATTTTTAAATTATCAATAAAAAATCATCTTTTTACTACAAACCAGCTCATTTGCATTTTTGAATTTTAATATTTTTGGCTTTGTGTAATACCATTATCCTATCTTATTCTGGGAAGGGTTTGAGAAAGCCTAAAAGATTAAAACCATATAAAACAGAAGAGATAAAGGGGAAGATGTACTGCTGAGAGTTAAGATAATTTCTAAAAGAAAGGGTACTGAGGAGAGGCTACTGCACATAGGAAAAGGCAGGACTTATGCAATGTGCTATTTATCAGGAAATGACAGGGAGAGACAGAGCTAACAGAAGAGAGTCCCTGAGCTGAGAGAAGAACAGAACTCAGAAACTTTCTCCCCTGTTCTGATGTCCATTTTCCATGTTTTAGAATATTTTTCAGAAAAGCACTTTAACATAATGAAGTTCTTTCAGTTCCAATAAGATCATTTTTCACAGCTATTTTGGCAGACAGTTGTAAATTGTGCTGTTATTAGCAAGACAACAAGAAAAATCTGGTTTGGAGAGAAATCAACCAAAGGAACATCAGAATGAACCAGCTGGGCCCTGGCTTGGTTACTCAGTTTGTTAGAGCATCATCCAGATATGCCAAGAATGCAGATTCCATCCCCTGTCAAGGCACATACAATAATCAACCAATAGATGTATAAATAATTAGAATAAAACAGTTTCTCTCTTTCTTCTTTTCTCTTTCTCTAAAATCAGTAAATGAAATTTTAAAAAATTAACCAATGGATTTGAAGCAATTTTCAAAAACACAAATTTGTGGGTAAAGGTGATCTTTCTTTGCTTGGCTACAACATCGTATTTCACATGTATGGACACCCAGACATATGTGATACATGAATTTATTACTCATGGAATCATTTATAAATTTAACTCAGAAGTAAACCAAGGAAGAAATCAAGGATTTACAACAACCATACTTCACTTGGGGATACACCTGCGAAATTTATTGTACAAACATTATAAGTGCATTCACACAAACCTAGATGCTATAGCCTACTATATACCTAGGCTACATGGATTACTCCTAGGCTACAAACCTGTACAACACATCACACCACCAGATACTGTAGGCAATTATATCACAATGATATTCATGTAACTAAACATATCTGAATTTAGAAAAGGTATATTGAAATTCTGTATAAGAAATTAAGAATGGTGTACAGGGATAAGGCCCTTACCATGAATGTAGCTTGCAGGACTGGAAGTTGTCTACATAAATGAGTGGTGAATGAATGTGAAATGTAGGACATTACTGTCCATTACTGTAGGCTTCATAAACACTGTACACTTAGACTACACTAAATTTATATTTTTTTCTTTCTTCAACAATAAATTAACCTTAGCTTACTGCAACTTTTTACTTTATAAATGTTTAAATGTTTTTTTGACTTTTTGACTCTTTTATAACAGCTGAAAACATTGTACAGCTATACAGATACATTTTCTTTATGTCCTTACTAGTGGCCCAGTGCATGACTTTGGGCACATTGTAAAGCAATTAATTAGAAAAAGTATTTTAATATTTTCTTTTATCTCTAATAGAAGTGTCAACCAAATTCATGATTGACAATGACAGAGTGAAACATGTGTGTAATTGGCACCAGTGATATCTTTGTATGCATCATGCATGTGAGAGTCAACGCTTATTTTCAAATTGCCAGTGCATGTCATAAGTACTAGCTAGTCAGTGGGACAAATGGACAGTCACTTATTCTTTTATATGTACAGATTATATAAGTATTTTTCTATTTTATTCATTTATTCACTTATTTACTTATTGCTTTTAAACTTTTGTTAAAAACTAAGACACAAACTCACACATTAGCCTAGGCCTACACAGGATCAGGATTGTTAATATCACTGCTTCCCTCTGCATCTTGTCCCACTCGAAGGTCTTGAGGGGCAATAATTCACGGGGAGCTTTTCTCTCTTATAATAACAACTAGAGGCCTGGTGCATGAAAATTCAAGCACTAGAGAGGGGTCTCTCAGCCCAGCCTGCCTCCTCTTATAGTCTGGGAGCCCTCAGGGGCAGGAGGTGACCCGATGATCAGGGGAAGGTGACATACCCATCACACCTCTGCTGCTCCACTGCTGGCAGTGTAAGCCTCATCCAGCCCTGGTTACCTGAGCAGCTAAGCAGCTGCCATCTGAGGCTTACCTATGGCTCAGGCCAGCCCTAGGTAGCTGGGCAGCCAACATCCAAGGCTTGCTTGTGCCTCAGCTGGCCCTAGGCAGCTAGGGGCTGAGGGGACTTGGGCACTCTGCAGGCAGGCATGTGGAGAGGCTGGGCTTGCCTTGGGGTGGGCCTGGCCTTGCCATGCACCTGCTGTCTTGGCAGGGCTGGGGAAACTGGTCACTATCATCTCGTGTCTGTGGGCACCACCATCTTTGAGGGTCGGGCAGTCAGTTAGCACATTCCCTCCTTATTGGCTATCCGCACCACCATCTGCAATGGTGTGATGATCAATTAGCATATTTCCTATTAGATAGGATTCTTTCTTCTGAAACACCTACCTCCTGAATGATCTTCTTGAGGCTCTTGTTGAGGAGGAGTTGTTCTTTTTAGAAATATGTCCATGGTGATTTGTTTGTTTTGTTTCTTATTTTGTTTCTTCATAGATTTGCTTGTAAGCAAATAATGTACCATGAACATTCCTCTCTATTAATAAAAACTTTACAATGTTGGGGTCCATGTTTTCAAACATTTTAAGGAGCTTGTTGGGGTCTGAAAAAGCTTAAGCCAAACCCTTCACTGTAACTTTTCTTGGGGGTTCTTCCTTTATTTCTCCTGCAGTTTCTTTCTCTCTTGCCTCTTCTTCAGCTATGCATTCCGGCTCCAGTTCCAACAACTCCTCATTAGTCAATTACTCAGGAACCACCTCTAGAGCACTCCTCAATGCCATCCTTATTCACACCCAGCTCAAACTTGTTTGCCATCTCAAGCACAGCCTTGTTGATTTTTGCAACCTCCTCATCCTTGGCAAATCCTTTGAAGTCATGATTCTCTTGGATGTCTCCTTCCAGATGCCATCCAAATATCTTTTGGTGACATCCCCCAAAGCCAAGACAGGCTCCTGAGGAAGTTGTAGGTGTTGTGATCCTTCTAGAATTGCATCAGTGTCTTCTCACCTCTTCCTCGATTAAAGCAACAGCCTAGGCAAAGGTCCTCCGCAGATAATAGGCCTTAAAAATTCTTCTAAATTCCAGATCCATTGAGTAGATTGAAGATGTGGTATTTGGAAAGAGAAATATTACTTTGATTTTGGGATAAAGATTATCAATAAAAGAAGGATGCTTAAGAGCATTATCAACAATAAGCACAATCTTGAAAGGTATATTACCCTTCAAAGTGTACTTTTTCATTTTCCTAACATAGCAACCCAGGAAGGCATCTTAGAAGAGGAGCCAAGTCATCCTTGACTTCTCATTGTTCTTGTCGTTCCCTGGCAGTGTGTGCTCACTGATGTGCTTGAAGGCCCTGGGCCTCTCACTGTGCCCGATCACCATGGGTTTACATTTGTAGTCTGCAACATTGCCTTCAAGCAAAACTTTTATCCTTAAACCTGGCATTGACTTGGCCTCCTTATGCATGAAAGTTCTTTCAGGCATCCATTTCTAAAAGAGGGAGGTTTAATCCACATTAAATATTTGCTGGGTTATGTAACTTTCTTCCACAATCAGCTTATCTAGAATTTCCAAAATTCTTAGGCTGCCTTCATGTCAGCAGTGGCAGACTCACTTCTCACTTTCACATTACGTAGTGAATATCTATTCCTGAGTCACTTAAACTGCCTAGAGCTAGCAGTAAGTTCAGCATTGTAGTTGGGTCCAACCTTTTCTTTCAAAATTGCAAACTTTCTGCATCACTTGCGATCCTCATGATAGGGACATGCTTCTATATCTGGTCTTCAATCCAGATCACAGAAATTTCTCCATGGCTGATTTAGGCCCTCCACAAATTTTTGTTGGTCTGGTTGCCTTCAATGAAGCAGATCCCATAACAGCTTCCATCATGTTGTTCTTATTCTTTAAGATCAGAGCCATGGTGGAATGGGACATGCCTGACTAGCAAGCAATAATCATCCCTGATTTCTACCTTCATAGTCCTTAATCACTTTTAATTCTGTTTATGGGTCAATCATTTAATGTGGCCTCTTACTGGCAACGTTAGCAGTGGATTTTGCATGCTTAGAAAAAGAAATGATCCAGTCAAGAGGCTTGACAGGCACAAGATATCTAAGGATATTGCTAGGGTAACAGGGCATATCATTTTAGAGGAGTTTTAAAAAAATATATAAGTAGAATGAGTAAATTATAAAATAATGATAAAAAGTATAGTAAATACATAAAAGAATAAAATAGTAAATTATTATCATTATCCAGTAGTATACAGTGTATGTAATATATATGCAATACTTTCATATGACTGGCAGCACAGTAGGCTTACTTAGCATCATCACAAACACATCAGCAAATGCATTACACTATGATGTTAACATGGCTGCATTGTTATCAGGTGATAGAAATTTTTCAACTCCATTATAATCTTATGGGACCAGTGTTACATACACAGTCTGTCATTGACCAAAACTTTCTTATGTGGCACATGACTGTAGCTTCACCTGACATGCTAGACCGAGTATATTCTGAGCGGTATGTAAAAATATCTGTGAACACTATTTCTCTTTAAAGTGTTAAATATGCACTAGCTAATCCTTACTTTCTTATTCTCTACACAGGCCACTAGCATGAGTGACACATCCGTGTCATGGCTGAGTGAACTTAAGGGGAGAAGACGACGGGCAAGGCCAGGCACTCTTACAGAGGAGGGAAGGTGCCCTGTTTAACTAAAGGTTTGGGATTCCCAAGCTGAGGCGCTAACCTCACACATTGTTTCGAAGAGTATTAAAAATTTAATTGAGTGAAGCTGTGTGTTCTGACTGCGGTCTTCTGTTACCTGTGAACATGCACCCAGGGCATAGGGAAGCCATGCTAAGCTTGTTATTGATTTATCTTCCTCAGTTGTTGCAGACCTAAATAACCCCCATTTTTTGTTGTTCTATATCAGCTTAAATATTATTAGGTTCTCTTAGAAACTGGTGCATTGGGGATTCCGTGTGTGTTAAAGGTTGTGATGTAGGAGTTTAAAAGCGTCAATTCAGTTACTCTCTATTGTTTTAAACCACAAGTGAATGTTTTATAGAAAAGTATTACATTGCTTCGTGGTTCAAATGCTGCATTTGAACACTGACTTATTTTTAGGTGATACTTAGAATATGCATAAACATTATTGAACATGCCTGTGGATAAACAACTGCATGGAATGTTATATTTATTAAAGTCCCCAGAGGAAACAGATGGCACTTTCAAGTTGGGTAATTTAAAAGTGGTTAGCAAGGAGACTATTTATAAAGGTGTAGGAAGGGTGTAGCAACCACTAGGACCAGTGGCATTCTCTTAGGCCAGTAAACATGGCACTGCCACTATCCACAGGCCAAAACACACAAAGAGATGGAGCAGTTATCCTAATGTAGAGACAGAAAAAAGAAATGAAAACCTCACCCTTAGTCTCTTTCTTTCCTTGAATTTCCCAGTGGTACTGTCTGTCCATCAACCTCAGTAGGAAGCCACAGGGCAGGGAAGACCATTGAGACAGTCTGTGCAAATCACTTTCCATTAGTGGAGAGATGAGAGAGAAGGTGAAGAGTGGCTTTGGAGGGTAACTGGAAGACATCCAGCAGAAAGTACTTACTGACTCAGGGGAAGTGAGTGTTAATACAGATAACAGGAACAAGGTTCATTATGGGATTTTGAATTTGTAAGCCAAATACTCGTAGGGCACTAAGACTTAGAACATAGTCAAAATGTCTCAGCCAGAATGAGGATATAGATAGAATATTAGAGAAAAGCAGAGGGGAGGAAGGAAAGCTCCCCTCCACCATCTACAGATCACAAAAAGGGCAGACAGGAGGGAAAGATAAGAGGTGAGAAGTGAAGGAAGATCTGTAAGTCCAGAAGTAGAGAGGCCTGTGTCAATCTTCCAAAAAGAGATTCTCAGAGAAAGAATATGAGCATGCAGCATTGGGTCAAAGTGCAGGAGACTCAAGTGAATGAAGGGAGCCAAGTGCAAAACAACAGAGAGTGGTGGGAACTGTGCCAAACTGGAGAGCTCATGTCCGATCCAACTGGGGCAGCATCAGCCAGCTGCATGGGGAGCACTCCATGCAAGATCTGAGTCTATGCATTTTTACTTTTAAAGAGATACTAAAAAACTAGATTAGTCAAGTAAAACTTCCAGATTCTTCAAATTTTATGAGCTTAAAAGAAAAACCAAAGTATTTGTGGACCAAACTCAGTACACACTCTGGTCCTAGGCAGATGAAGTCCTGGAGGCTTGCTCTGCCATGAGAAAGGCACCAAAGCAGAGGGATATTTACTAGATTTACCTAGGAACACATAGACAAATGGAGAACACATTAAATCTTACCACGGAACAGGAGGGTCTTCTCTCTACCCAATCCCTACTCAACATGGGCTTCCAGCAATGATGAGAGAACCCAGAAAAGGGGACAGGAGTCCACAAGCAATGAGTTACAGCTTTGTGCCATGCATGTGTAAGGACCCCAACAGAAATAGCACTGTAGAAAAATAAAGTAATCATCGCTCACCCATATACCTTAGTTCCCTTCAGCAAAGTCTGGCTTTAAATCTGCAAGGCATAATCTAGGCTCCTGCCTACCAGTTCTACCAGTCTGTTGGAGGGATGTAAGTAGAGTTGATCTCCTGCTTCTATTCCATGTAACATTGCCTCGCTGAGTTTCTGCTGATAGGATGTTGGTACTGTGATAGGGATTTCCTTGGTACATTCATAATCCCGAGACAGGGATTTGTGGGTAAAAGATGATTATCCAAATGTGGAGACAGAAACAAGAAATAAACACCTCAGAGATGATTCAGACTCCAGCTCCAGAGTAACCATAATTTAATGTGGGGTCTGCAATGAGATGTTTCTTTTCTCCTTGGCCCCAATACTCTTGTTGGAAAAGGTGAGGGGCTGGAGTCAGAACCCATCTGAACCCTAAGGTCCCAGTCCCTTGTTGGATGATCAGGTGGAGGTGTTCTTGTAGATGATGAGCATTCCATAAACAAGAACGTTTATCATGATTATAGAATAACTGATCCTTCCAAGCAAATTCAGCTTTTCCTTTTTACAGAATGAGATTAGTCATGTTCCTGGCTTTTCTAGAAACTGTTGTAATTTATACATTTATTCTGCATTTACTCTCTTTCTCACCAATTAGCAGATTCTGTGAAATATGGGTTATGGAAAATATAGGTTATGAAAGAGAATCTCACTTTCTATTTGTCATGGAGTAATTTATACCAAAATGAAAGAAAACACTTCCTTGTTTTTATTTTCCTTTCATGACTTCTGTTTAAGACCAGGAACCATATGTTTATTATTTAGGATTTGGGTTTCCAAACTTTCCTGAAAGCCTTTCACCAGCCCTCTTATTCCTGAATTTCTACAAGCCCCCCAGTTCTCTGGAATTCTACATGGTATGTACAATATAGACCAATATCACATAGTTTTCTATCTTTTGAAGACATGTTTTAGTTACAGCATTGTACAGTATTAAACAATGATATGGAACATTTCAATATTAAAACTCAAAGTAGCAATGATAGAGAAATTAAGTACTCAGTGGCAAGAAAAAAAATTTTTTTTTAAATAAAGAAAACACATGCAAAAATTTTAAAAATCTAGAAGTAGGTTTCTGAAATTATAAATGTGGCCCAAAATGGGTATCCATAATTTTGCTCAATATTGAACAAATATTAACATTATAAAAAAAATTATTCTGTCCAAGAGATGCCCTCCAATGACTTGGAACTGTGCTATAAACAAAGTTTTGTTTGTGTTTTTTACGGCATTATAGGATTCAAAAAAAAGTTTGATTTCTTGGCTTCTCTTCCTTAAATAGAAATCTCCAACTATCAAGTTCCAATATTTAAAACCACTCAATTCACTGAAGTGAGTCCATAAAAAAGCTCAAATATGAAAACTTATCATAATGTCCAGAATGCATATGACATGTCATATCAGTAAATTAGATGAACTGCAAGAATTTTCACCAAAAGTGAGTTCCAAAATAATTTTAAAATGAAAGATTTAAACTATTCAATCAATCATTAATACTTCTGGCAACCTGATCTCTACTCAAGGAGCTTAGTAGCAGCCACAAGCACATAGTTCAGCTCAAGGTCTGAACTGCATAATTGGATGGGAGTGTTAAAAGCCAAATACTCCAGAGTTACTTAAATATATTACAAATATCACAAATTGCTACAATGAACATTTCAACCCAGAAAATATTGAGCATATCTAAGAGGTTGCCCAGTAAAGAAAATAAAACCACCCTCTGGACAGTGCTCTTATGGGTCAGGGAAACACTATTTTAAACCCATATAGGAAAACTATACATGGGGAGATGACAAAAGGTAGAGGAAAACAGCAGCAGATGCTGAGGCGGGAGGTTGAAATTTGAGATAAGGGTCCCTGAAGACACATCTTCACCTTTGTTCTAATTGGTCATTCTGAAAGTCTACTTCAGTACAATCACACCAGTAGAAACAAAGTCCCACAGACCCCTGGCTAAAAGTTAACACATTGGGATAGAGGGTGGGGAATGGTGAAGGGGTGACAGAATAAGCCATCGGCATAATGATAAAAGCTAAGTTTAAGGAGTAGAAGGAAGAAATGGACCTAGCCAAATATACTGCTGAGGAGGGCTGCACTAGGGAACCTGTAGCAATGAGAGAATCACATCTTGGCATGGTTCCCACACAACAGACTTGTGCCCTCCAAAATATTGGAAATGTTTCACACCCAAGAAGACCCCTATAGAAACATTTGGGTAATAAATGCCACTAAATAGGATTGGCAAATATTCTGAGGCATCTAACACTCCAGAAACTTTGAGAACATCTAGAACATTTCAGCAACTAGATTAAGATAATGGCATTCTTATTTTGGAAAAAAATTTACTCAGATTTGGGGAAAAAAAGTGATAATAGGCATTAAACATGGTATGAGATGCCAGATGTAAATATTGAGCCTGCAGTGAATTCCTCACTTTGTGTTCTCTCTTACCCTTAGAAAACCCTTAGGTAGCTTTCTGTTTATTTGTCTGTTACGTCTTTCTTCCAATTTTCCTCTACTTCCCTTAAAGTCTGGCACTATAGTTTGTTAAATGGATTGACTGTACTAAGCCCTCAAGTTAATTAATTAATTAACACTGGCATTTTTTGCCTGCAAGGTTGTGTGATCCAATCACACTCATGGGTAATGAATGGACACTCCACTCCCTATCATCACTGTCCTGGCCTCTTTACTTCACCTGATTCAAATTCATGCAAGACAGCATCAGTAACACCTCTCATCTTCTCAACCTAGGCTGTATCAAAAGATACCATCAGAACAGCCAACCAAGAGCCATCATCTGGCTTCCAGATTGGCCAAACCTGAGCTTATCCTCATGAGGTGTATGCTGGGTCCACGCATTGAACATAGATGCTAAATAACAAGTGAAACATGTTCTGGAACTGCTGGGTTCAATAAGTTATAGCTCTTGGCGTCAGACATAATAGAGTTACATCAATAAACAAGTGGCCTCTGGCCATTCACATTCACCAGTTTATTTCATATTTTATAATTTCTTTGGCCACAATCAATAACAGAGACCAGAAATAAATCACAAGAGAAATACACCACTAACCTCAAAAAAATTTTAGAAAGAATTTCTTGATGAATAAGTTGGAAGCTCTCCCTGGTTGTAAATAAAATTTGATTTACAACCAGAAGGCTTTGTTTCCTCCTTTATAAGTAAGATTTTACTACATAGTCTCTTCTTGAGATGGTTACAAATAAAAGTCAAAACATAAATTCATTTTGAGGTGAAAATTTTGCAGAGATATACATGTGATTTAAAAAATTAATATTGAGCCAAAACAGGTGTGGCTCAGTGGTAGAGCGTGGGTCTGTGGACTGAAGGGTCCCAGGTTCGATTCCGGTCAAGTGCATGTACATTAGTTGTGGGCACATCCCCAGTGGGGGGTGTGCAGGAGGCAGCTGGTCGATGTTTCTCTCTCATTGATGTTTCTAGCTCTCTATCTCTCTCCCTTCCTCTCTGTAAAATATCAATAAAAATATATATTTAAAAATAAATAAAATATTAATATTGCTATTTTCAATCACACCAGAGAATTCCTAAATGATGGATGGGGATATAAGATTATCTCTTATGTCCTAATAATGTTTCTAGCTAGGTGGCAAATATTCTAAGCATTTTATGTACATTATCTCCACCCATCAGTAATGAATGAATACTCCATTCCATATCATCACACATTCTGGTCTTTACTTCACCTGATGCATTCACACAAGACAGCATCAGTACACCTCTTGATAAATCTATAAGGTAGGGATTTCCTTACCCACTTTACAGATGAAGAAACTAAGGAACAGGTAATCACATGACTAATACATAGTAAGGCAGCCTGGGTAGTCAATGGGTGAGACAAAAAAAATTAATATTTAAATAGTTAAAAAATAAAGGCAGAGGCTAGAATTAAGGTGGTAGAAAGTAGCAAAAAGAGAGGAAACCCTTCCTTTATTGTGTTTGTCTCTGTTAGTGTTTGCCTATACACTGAAAAATAAAGGTCTGCACATTTTTTTAAATGTACATATGACAGTTTTAGCATATTAGCATAAAGAGTTGGATTACACTGAGGGCGTAAGAGGTGAGTGGTATCTGTTCTGGATGGGGAGCTGCATTTAAAAAATACCAAATAATTCCCCAGCCAGTGTTGCTTAATGGTTAAAAGTAAACCTATGAACCAGGAGGTCATGGTTCAATTCCAGGTTGGGAATAGGCCCAGGTTATAGGCTCCATACCTAGTGTTGTGCATTCATGAGGCAGCCAATCAATGATTTTTTCTCATCATTGATATTTTGATCCCTCTTCCCCCCTCCATTTCTCTCTAAAATCAATAAAAATATACTTTAAAAAATAAAAATGAAAATATCAAGTAAGAAAACTGCATTAATTCTCCATGTTCTTTTTTAAAATGCAAGTTTTCACAGAAAAATAAGTTGAAGTATGATTTTTTATGATTTTTTCATTAATATCCATTGAAATTCTTTATTTTACTCATATCCCTTTTAGGGGATTAATCCCTAAAATCAAATTAATTTCCCAAAGTGGTTTGACTTGGATTAAAAAAATGTAAAGATGTTATTTCTAGTACTATAATGCAGCAATGAATCAAAAAGCTTCACAGGGCAAACCACATGTAAGTAAACAGAAAACTCCTCTATAATTAGCAAAAATCAGAGAGGCTTTAGCTTTTTTTTTTTTTTTTAGAATAACATTGATTTTTAGAGAAAGAGGAAGGGAGTGCAAGAGAGAGAAACATTGATTGGCTGCCTCTTGAACACTCCTATCAGAGATGGAGACCACAGTCCAGGCATCTGCCCTGACCAGTAATCAAACCAGCCACCACCTGGCTCCTGGGACAATGCTCAACCAACTGAGCCACACCAGCCGGGCAGTTTTGACTTTTTGATGTTCACACTTTTGGTATAGATAGTGCTAAATGAATTTCACTTGACTATATAGCAAATTTTGAAATTGCTTAACGGTTATGATACTTTTTTCTAAATATACATCTTTGGGTACAAATGGTAATATTATTTTTTTTGAATATGCAATTAAACACTAATTTTAGTTATAAATAACCTATCCCTGTATTGCAGTGAGTATACAACTCATGAGTTAAATGTGGTCTGATTGTTAGGTAGAGCAGTGGTTCTCAAACTTTAGTGCGTATCTGATTCACCAGCAGGACTTGTTAAAATACAGATTGCTGGGTCTCATCCCAGAGTTTCTGATTCCATAGATCTGGAATGGAGTCCAATCATTTGCATATTTAACATGCCCCCTGATAATGCTAATGGTGCTGATCTGGGAACACACTTTGAAAATCACTGAAGTAGACAAAGGGGAAGTAAATGGTCATCATAGCCTATTAGAATCATCTATTAGCTACTGGTCATATAAAAACATTATCAATCAAGACTTATAAGTTGTCTTTCCAAAGATAATACTAATCCAAGAAGATGGATCATATTTGAATATGAAATAGAAAACATATTATCCCCAGCATCATTTTTGAGAAACAAATTCTAATGACTAATTATAAATATACAGACAATTCATGCACATTGGTAAAGAAAATTAATTCAGGTATTTATTTGTGCTTTCTTTCCCTTCACTTCTCACTCATCTATTTCTTCATAGAAGAAGAGAGGGCCAGTCAATTCCTCGTTCCCCTTGCCTTAGACTTAGGTGTTGCTTCACTGAAAGCAGAAGCTGCTTAAAGACAGTTGGCCTATTTGAGTCTTTTCACTGAAGCCTGATGTCATAAGAAAGAATTGTGGTGGGAAGAGAAGGGGGAGGAAGGCTGGCAGTACAAGAGAGGAAAAAAAATCTAAGAATAAGAAGGGGAAAGAGTCTGCATACCCTTAGGATTCCCTGTCAGGCCCTAGGGAAGTGGGAAAATGATTGAAACAGGAACAATCCTTGAGACAAGATTTCTTGGCCTAGTTAAAGACCCTATGGCCCCTGGGCATGAGCTCAACACAAATTAATGCCTCCATCTTCATGGGGCAATGAGGGTCTGGCACTGGTGGTCTCAGCAGCCTTCATGATGAAATCCAGTCACACCCCATTTTCTAGGTATGACCTTAGAGGGGAACAGGCAGTTCCCTAAGGACTGGGATTGATTTATTTTCTTGACAGAGCAACAGGGTAGAGAAGAGCTAGGTGGTAGTCAGGGTAAGACTAAATTAGATTTAAAGGAAATAAAGGATATTTCTTGTATGCCCAACTTTAACTGCAAATGTATATCTACTCTGTATTTTTAAAAATTATTTCATGTCCAGGCTTTATATTTTTTTAATTAATAACTTTCCTATATGATAATAAAAAGATTCCTTTATCAGTGCAACAAAATTTTAAAAATAAGATTAAATTTTTAAAAATGTGCAGAGCACATATGAGGAAAACTACAAAACTTAAGAAGGGCATACACACACACAAAATGATTTGAATTGAGAGACAAAACCATGTCACCATGTAGGGGGAAAAAAGGCCATTATTAGAAAGTTGTTGACTCTCTTCAATACATAAATTTAATTCAATTCCAACTATAGTTTAGTGGATGGAGGGGGGAGATTGACAGAGAGGTTCTATGTGTCTTTGAGAAAATCAAGTATTTAAATCAGTTGATATTAATATCTTTCTATGTATTTATCTCTATTTCTCTATATATGTATATAATTAACTAATAATTTGAGAACAAAATAAAAATTTTCCCAACATAAAGCACACCAAAATAAATTTAAGAGGGACCAAGGACACAAAGGCAAAAAATAAAACTATACCAGATGAAAACAGGATAAGGAGATGGCTTATAAATCAGAGCAACACAGATCACAGAAACCATGAAATTGATTACATTATAGAATGTCACATCTATAGACCAAAGGGTTAGAACATATAAACAAAATTAACAGAGAACTGATGCTAAAATGTTTGCAACTCATATCAGAGGTAACTAATTAACATATTTACTATATAAAAGATGTAAATTGATAAGTGAATATAAATACTCATTAGAATAGGCAATGTGTTTAAGAAGATTTATAAATGTCAGGTAAGCCTTGATAAGGTGTTCATATCAATTCACAAATTATCAAAGAAATTAAAAGTAAAATAATCATGTAATGCTAAATTTTGCTTACTTCATTGACAACAACTTTTTTTTTATGACAATATGTAGGGATCACAAGAGTAAGAAAACTGGCTTCTTGGATCCTGCTATATGAATGTGACTGGATATTAAAAGATATAAAATTTTGTTCAAACATTAATCTAGCAGTTCTACCTCAAGATATCTGTCTTAATTAAATAATTAGGGATATACAACAAAATCTGGTTACCATGATGGTTTCCATAGAGCTATTTGTATAAATAGGAGGACCATCTTGAGTCACCAACAATGAGTTAAAGTAGATTCATAGCAGAGCATTCTTTGCAACTGCTAAATATAAGCATTTTTAACATCAAAAGATATTAGTAATTTCTGTTAAGTAAAAAAAAAATCAGGTTATAAAATATGTATAACACAATCATGTTTTCATTAATTATATGCCTCTGGATATGTGTATTTATCTTTTAAAAACCTCAAAATACATATGGACAACATATAAAACAAATGCTATACTATATCTTGCTGATTTTAACCCCCCCCCAAAAAAAAAGTTTTACAATTTACATACGTTTGAGAATACTTTTCTGTCTTGTTGATAAAGATCCTCTAACTTGGGTATTTTATCATTTAAGTCTCCCCTGCATGTCAACTCCAGTTTGAGGCCCTCTGCAGAACCCTGGGTAAATTGAAGGGGTTTGGGGGATAGCAAAGTAGTGGGAACAGATTCCTAATGTGTTCCAGAAAGTGATGCTGCTGAATTTGCAGTCTACACCTTACTGAACATAGCATGGAGAATGATTTGCCTCACCTTGTAACACCTCAGAAACCTCCTTACTGAAGATAGCACCACTCATTCCACAGCATATGCACTGTGAGGTCTTATGAAAACTGTATAGAATTACAACCATCATATTTGGTAGCAGAGCTTACATTGCTTCTGCAAAATGTAATAATGTCTTCTTAATTCCCTAGGCTGGCAAGGCTCACACAGCATCATTTATTTATGGATATCTACATTTTCAAACACTGCTGGGTGAGCACCAACCCCATCAATCACTGTGACAGGCTACGTTCCTCTTGAGTTTATCTTCCTGTACATTCTGTGCCAGATTTAGTTTGCAAACCTCCAAACAAGAGAAACCCGAGTCTTGTTTAATCTGCACACATATAAAATGATGATGTTAGACAATCGTTTGCCGTTTGAACTCTCATTCATTAATGAAACGTTGGTCAAACAATAGCCTATCCACCTTTAAACTGCAATGCTCCCCTGTGTCTGTTGAACTTTTAATGGATGGCCTGTTTCAAAACACAGGGGATATTTTATTCCTATTACAATTTGTGTGAAACCTGTCACGGCAGAGGACCTTTTCTCCTCTCACTGTGGACAGGTTTGTTTATTTTAATTTCCATTAGCGTCTGGGCGGACAAAAATGATGAATGATGATTCTCAAGCTACAAGATTTCACAAGTCAAGGGAGCTACAGTGGACGCGTTTTGTTTATCTGAAGCTAGTTTATCAGCAGCCCACACCACCATCACCCCCGTTACACATGAAGACCACCTTATTTCAGGGTATGTACTAGAACCTGTCTCAAGGATACCTCAAGGGTCTGAAGAGAAAGAGCAAATAACTGGGTCACAGGCAGATAACGTGAATACAGTACGTATCAGGCAAAGAACAAAGGAATAGTTGTCAGGACAGCGGACCCTTTGAATGACCCTTTTCCCCCAGTGTTCTATCCTCTCTCTATACCATGCTACCTGGCCCAGCTGAAGTAAAGAGAAGAGAAAGAGAAGCTGCAGGTCAGCTGAAAGTTCACCAAAGGGCAAGAGAGTAGGAACACACTGAGTTTGCATCCCCTGTCCTTGGTGTGAGGAAAAACATTTTAAGAAAGTTCCTGGGGTGTCTTCATACGGTATCATCATAGCAAAATACATGCATAATATAAATTCATAATTTTAATAATTTTAAGTGTACAATTCAGTGACATTAAGTGCATTCACATTGTTGTACAACCATCACCACAACCTGTTTCCAGAACATTTTCATCATCCCAAAGTGAAACTCTGTACCAATTAAACCATAATTCTCCATCTCCCCTTCCCTCAGCGCCTTGTTAACCTCTATTCTACTTTCTGCCTCTATAAATTTGTCTATTCTAGGTACCTCATGTAAGTGGAATCATACAATATTTGTCCTTCTGTGCCTGGCTTAATACATCCAGCATAGTCTTTTCAAGGTTCATCCATGTTAGCATGTATCAGGAGTTCATTATTATTAAAGCAGAATGACATTCCATTGCATGGATGTTATATTTTGCTAATCCATTCACCTGTCAATGGACATTTATTTCCATCTTTTGCCTATTATGAGTAATGGTGCTATGAACATGGGTGAACATGTACCTGTTAGAATCATTATTTTCAATTCTCAACCAGAAGTGAAATTTCTCAATAATAAGGCAATTCTATGTTTAACTTTTTTGAAGAATCATCTAACTTTCCATAGTATAGCTACCAAAAGTATACTTTTAAAATGTGGAGAGAAGTAAAAAACTGACTAGTTATCTAGGAAATGTGGGAAACTATGACAGCCACTCTGGAGAATTCAGGCTAACATATGGAATTTAGTCTTTCAGACTCTTGCATCCCAGCAACCTGATGCTCTGATCCTGGTCAGCTGGGGTCATTTGCCTAAAGGCTGACTGACTCAACCTGCCTTTGTCCATTCCCAGCACCATACTCTGGGTTCGTAGGTCCTCATAATTTCCTGTCAAAAGAGCTTTGAATCTATATCAAGGGCTTCCAATATATATTCCACTGGTCTTTCCTCCTAGGACACTTCATCCCTTAGTGCAGTGGTCCACAAACTGCGACATGGGGCTTGCGAGCTGAGGTTTGCTGCTCTGTTGACTAATGGATTTGCCGACCACTGACCTAGACTCTCGATTTCAATAATTATAGGCTGTTGTTGTTCCTTGTGATTAAGCCCCTATCCCAGTGGTGGGCAAAGTCATTAGTCAACAAAGCGGCAAGCCGCGAGCCACAGTTTGCCGACCACTGCCTTAGTGCATAACTTCCAGGCCTCAGGCATGCTTCAGCCTTCCTTTTGAAGGAGCTGGAGATGTAGCTTGGGTGTATGGATTGGGGTGTCCACACAAGGTCTGGGAGGCCCCCCACACTGTGTAAAAAAGCTGGGCTTAAGAAGAGGGGCATGTAGGCTGAGAAATGAGGGCCATTTCTCCCTGAGTCTCTTTATCCAAACCTTAATGAGACAAAAAATTCTAAATTTAAAACAGATTTCAAGATTTTGAAGGCATTATTTGTCCACGTAGATGAATAGAACACAGTTCATTCAACACCTTGTTAGGGCAATTTATTATTTGAAATATAGTGTGTCCCCAAAATATGTATGCACACACTTTGAATAATTAAAAAGGCAGTGTTTATTAAGCTACATTTCATTTTCAAAATTGAGCTATCTGCTGTTAAAGTGTGTATACATTTTTGGGGACACCCTGTCTTTACATAGAATATGCAGGTCTCCACGTGTACTCTTGCCCCAGAAAGAACCCCCAAGAATGAGAGGTAGCCTTGTTTATGATCACAACACAAATTTTAATATAGATTGCATTATAAATATCCCCATTTTATGTCTGTGTAAATTAAGGCAAAAAGAGATTAAATGTCTTTTCCGCACAAATGAGAAGTGGTAGAGCTATAATTCAAACAAAGTCATTTGGTCCCAGACTCCACTTTCTTATATCACCCAGTGAATAAACCATGGTGGTGGCTTTTCAGAGTTAGAACAAGACCACTAATATCAGGGACATAGGGATCAGAGACTATAAAATGACAGAGTTAAAGGTATGGAAATTAGCTTTTAAGGCAAGAAGTAGATATACAATAAGAACAAGAGATGGGCAGGCCTATAATAAAATCGAGTAATAGGTAAAAATATTCCCTTTATCTATGAAACATTTTTTACACCAATTAAAAATATAACAATTAAAAGAAAGGTGTTTTATTTTACTTCTGAGTCTTTCTGGATTCTCCCAACCCCGACCCCTACCATCTCCTCTTTTTCTGAATCTGCCAAACAACATAAATCACCATGCAAACCAAATCATTAGTGTTGCCAGGTGTTCAATTTAGAACCAGACAGTCTGGTATTTGAGTTTTCTGCCGAGAAAACAAACAGAGAAAATACCAGCGATTTTTTAATTAAGTTTTGTTATTATCATGTAAAGATGAGCTTGCAGGGGAACATTCGTGCTACTTCTCCAGGCGCTGAGCCTGCTTTCCACTTAGATATCAGCCTATCTAGGCCAGGCTGTCTCCAAACCAAGTGCTAAAGCAAGCTGATGAGTTTGGCTCTGAAATCATATTGGCACCTTCGGCATATTGGCTAGGTCTATACCACTGTGCTCCATTATTTTCTTTTATTGATACCTCCAAAGCTCCCGCAGCAGTTGGCAGAGTCCCCTGGGTCTATTTTAAAAATATAAAATAATACATAAATAAATACTCAGAAGGGCATTGAAATGAAGGCAAATGAGCCATTGATTAAGAAAGCCCTATGAGCTGAGCATGTTTATAGCTCCAATCATGGCCATTGAATAGGTGAAGGCAGGAAAAATTGTTATTTCATCATTTGCAAACAAACAAAATTATCCTTGAGCAAAATTCTACTCAGGTCCAATTAAATATGGCTCCCGTGCCATAATACTAAATTGGTGTGGGAATCAAGGGTGAGAGAATAGCTAAAAAATATTATATTCGGAGGAAATGGTACATATTCTAATCACAGACTTTCCAAACTGGTGAAAAGCAAAGGGATTTAGATGAATATTAGTAAGAAAATAATCTCACCTCCTTAAAGAATGTTGTTTAAACTTAAAATAATGCCAACTTTTAATACTGACGTTTAAAGATGTTCAACGTGTATTCAGAAGAAACACACACACACACACACACACACACACACACACACACACACTCACTCACTTTGTATCCCAGAACATCAACTAACCCCCACCCCCCCGACTGGAAGATGTTTTGAGGAAACGTTAGTTTACTCTGATGAAACTTTGGAGCTACAAATCTCTTTGTCAGCTGGACCACTATATCTAAAATCCACAATTTAACCCCTACCTGGCTCTTATGAGACAATTCACTACGATAGAGAAACATTCGAGCATGCAAACAATATCACAATAGATGGGCTACACTACCAAATTGATCCTCATGCTTCAACTTTTCCCGTTCTGCTTCTCACTGAGGCATTATCCTACAGGCAGTACCTCTCGGTGGGTTGGGGAGAGGTGGATTTTGACCTCCCTCTCGAGCGGGTCATTTGACAAAATCTGGGCACAGTTATTATTGGGAGGAGCTACAAGCATCTAGAAGCCAGGGATGTCGCTAACCATCCTGCACTGCTCCCGAAGCTGAAAAATTATTCAACCCAAAATGCCCATTGTGTGGAAGTTTAGAAGCCCCACTTTACAAATCTTTGGAATGGAGAACCCAGCACTTTGGGATTATTGACATATCAGACATGGTGGGAAAGATCTACAGGCTAGTGCATCAAGAGATCCTGAGGGTGGGTGAGGGAGAGGATACACAAGAATCTGCTTTGTGCCCTTAATGCCCAGGCCTCAGGGTATGGTCCAGTCTCCTGATTAGGCCACCAGGACTGCCTCTTCTGAAGCAAAGAAGTGGATACCATCTCAGCCTGATACTGACAATATTGGAACTCTAAACTGACTGACTTAACACAATGTTTATTAAGGCCACTGAGGATGGTGCTAGAAAGGACAGACATAAACTTCCTAGTGATGTTTATAGACTGGTTTCTCATGCGAGAAATCCAGGCTTTAAATTCCAGGAAACAACCCATTTCTTGTGTGTGTGTGTGTGTGTGTGTGTGTGTGTTTTCCATTCAAATAGCCCAGAAATCACAAATTAATATTTTTTCTATTCAAATATCCCAGAAATCACAAATGAATACCCAGAGCAAAATCAGGTTTGCATTTCTTTTATTTGCCCAGTGAAGTGCTTTTAAAAATCACTAATATTTTAAAAATCAGATTATACAAAAATTAAAAATTTATGAATTGCCTGGAAACATCACAAATCTGGCAACAGTGGGCATGAATAGCAGCAAGCTGCTAGTACCTACTGACCACATTGACTTGACCCAGTGGTCGGCAAACTCATTAGTCAACAGAGCCAAATATCAACAGTACAATGATTGAAATTTCTTTTGAGAGGCAAAATTTTTAAACTTAAACTATATAGGTAGGTACATTGTTGTTAACTTAATTAGGGTACTCCTAAGCTGGCCTTTGCTAAAAACTCAAGAGGCCAAAAAGCTGTATGTAGCTCCAGAGCCACAGTTTGCCAACCTGGCATGTATAGCCCTACAAAGGAAATGCCTTTTCACAGTGGCTCATGTGAGAAGTAATATGGTCAAACAGGAAAGAGGGAAAGCCAGTTCAAGAATGTATTCCAGAGTTGGCCACTGCAACATAACTTTCTCACTCCCTCAGAACCTCTAAGAAGCCTTCTGAAATGTGTCTCAGAACTGTCCATCCAGGGAATAGAATGGAGGAGCGTTAACCCAACAAATCCTGACCCCACCAGTCAGAGTTGCCCTAAAGGCATTCGTTCTACCAAATATTCAATTGTTCCAACCTGGGTTGTGCACATACGAGTATCCCCAGTGATGGATTAGAGAAGCTGTTGAGGCTCAAAGTGAGATGTGGGATCCAAGCCCATCAGATTGTACCCGTGTGAAGCTGCTGTACCCAAGCACACCGCTCTCTGTATCAGTGGCAGAAATCATCGTTAATGACAAGAAGATTTAAAGAAATGCATAAGTGGTGTTTAATCCAGCCACTCACCTACTAGTATGTTAACTAGCTGGTCCTAATGAGCTCTTGGTACAGAAGCTTTGAAACTGCCCATCTTTCTGCCTTTAACCATTCTCTCTCTCTCTCTCTCACAAATGCACATACACAGCTGTCTCCTGTGAGCCTCCTTGTAAGAATGTGCACTGTACTAAATTGCCTAGCTTACAGACAAAATAGAATTGCAAGCAAAATGTGGAATTCCACATTTTCCTGGCCAGACTGTGTGCCTGGCTGTATTCAATACTCCACACTACAGCCTAAATCCAAGGAGGGGCACCTTCGCTTACTCTTTAAAATCTGCACAAAGGTAATTATTTATACTTGCCAAACCATGCTACCAGATGACAGGGTAGCTTTTGCTAACTTAACCAAAGATGTGATATAGAAAAGCAGCCTAGTTAACATCTTAAGTTAATTTCCAGTGACAAAAAGCCTTGAAAAAGTGATCTTCTTAATATAACTGCAGAAACACATCTATAGGATATAAACTTACAGGTTTACCTCTTGAAATGAATATACCTCTTGAAATAGCAACCATCTAGAGAACACAAGTTTTAACAGTCCAATGTAAATATAAGCAGTCCTTTTCCCAATGAAAATGATAGACACATACATATATACAAACACATGCAATTATATATTTATATGCACATACTTCCACATACAAGCTTATTACATATAAAAGCTCTATGTCTCAATTTCCTTATCAATTAAGTAAGGATAAAAGCCCCTTTACAGAGTTTATACAGACACATACCCCATATCTCTCTCTCTCTCTCCAATAAATAAAAATGTTAAAGCTGCTCTTTAATGCAAATTATAAAATTTAATTCTCAAATCCCCCAAGAGGGAATAATATGGAAGATGATTCATTGTTAAAATAAATATCTCCATTGTGAGAAAATGCTTTTCACTTAACATAGTCATATTTATCTTGAAAGCACCAAAAGTGTAAACACAGAAGTCCAACATTAGGGAATTGACACTCTTAGAAATTCAGGATATCGTGTTGTCACTCATTCAGGATGAATGTTTTTTCATGCAGCTAATGGTGAGAAATCTTCCTGATGAAGAACAGTAATTCAAGCCTAGACTCTGGCCTCCTGGGGAGAAATAAGAACTGCTGGCAAATTCTGTTTACAAGGAGGACCTTAGACAGCGGCTCATTTCCCTGGAGGGAAAAGCAATCTCTTGATCAGTGGATATGGTTTTTCAACAAAATTGCTACGGAGCTAAACCTGTTAAAACTGGTTTAATAGTCTGTGCCCATTCTCTGTCAAATAGTGGAAAGCAGTTTTAGTGTCAGCTGTAATCTACAGAAACCACAGATTAGATGTAGAATCACGAAGTTAACATGCATCTTTAGAGAACAATCTGAGCTTTTGAACTTTAGACTTTTGTTTTAAAATCTAATGTAAATATGTCATGCAATGCAGACTATCATAAAATTTCTCATGTGTTTAACAAATGTTTTCAATTATGATGTTTAATACATTTGTTCGCACTGCTTGACAAAACCTATAAATCATTCATAAGTTAGGCATATATTCAAATTAATCAAATTAATTTAGATTTAGACAATAGATGACAATAAAATCTTATTCTAATTTCCACTTCTTCTACCCTTTCCACTTCTATTCCTATTTTTCTCTTCATCTCCTTCATCCTAGTCTTTCTCCTCCTCCTTTATGTTAAGAGTAATGGTTTTGCAACCTCAATTTTCTCAGTTTTGGGTTAACATAGTTACCTCAAAGGGAAAGTTTAAGGATTATGTCATGATTAATAATAATAATAATAATAATAATAATAATAATTTAAATGGCTAGAATATGGTGGACCTTCAATAAATCACTTTTGGCATTAAACATGGTCCTTTGGACTATAACCAACATAGGGTGGGAGAGATAAACTTAGTTAAATTTTACCAGCAATAAAAGTCTTCACCATTAAGGGCCTAAAAGGTACCAGGTTTACATGCTCCTTTGATCCTTGTGACACTCTAGGATGTGCGGATAGTAACGAGTTGCACTTACAGAACCCATGTCTGTTAGTTCCTCCTCATAATAGCCCGAAGGTGGATGTACCATTACCCCCATTTGACCAGTGAAGAAAACTTGGTCCAAGGAGGTTAGCCTTGGTGCTCCTTCAGGAGGTGTACAAGGGATGTTGCTCATCTGACCTGCACTACTCTTGTGTAATTAGGAAAGAATGCCCTCTCTAGGACATCCATGAGCCACGAGTGGCAGCCGGGTTTCAGGTCCACCCCCATTCATGGGGGGCTCTGTGAATGATGACCTTGAATAAGCCTCCCAGTTTCCTAGTGAGGCCTCAAAAGTATTTGAATCAACTTGTATTTCCAATTACAGCAGTTCAGAGGATCTGTTGGGATTTCAGCTCAAAACTTTTCCCTCTAGAGCATCGTGGGCAAACTACAGCCCACGGGCCAAATCAGGCCCGTTCGGCTGTTCTATCCGGCCTGAGGAGCAGAAAGAGCAGAGGGTTCTCTTGCTCTCCCCTCCGCTCCTTCACCAGCAGCCCAAGATGAGAGTGCCAGCATGGTCAGGTTGCTTTTGTTCCGGCCTTCCAGTGCAGTTTAAGAACACATTGTGGCCCTCGAGTCAAAAAGTTTGCCCACCGCTGCACTAGAGCTACCTTCTTAACTCTCTGTGCCACACTCAGCAAGTGATGACATCCTAGTCCGGAATATGCATAAGGGCATGGAAGCTGGGCCGAGCATGGATTCTGTCCACATCTTTCCAGGTCCTCATAAAGTGACCAGCTAATTGCTGCTTTCTTGTCACTGTGGAGAACCAAGATTTTATCTTTTTAAGAAGATATCACTAGACGAAACCAGTTTGGCTCAGTGGATAGAGCATAGGCCTGTGGACTGAAAAGTCCCAGATTTGGTTCTCTCAAGGGCATATACCATGGTTGTGGGTACATCCCCAGTAGATGGTGTGTAAGAGGCAGCTGATCGATGATTATCTTTCATCAATGTTTCTAACTCTCTATCCCTCTTACTTCCTCTCTGTAAAAAAATCAATGAAATATATATTTTTAAAAAGAATATATCACCAGTATCTACAAAAATGCACTGATTTTGTGTTGTGAATGCCTGATTTAGGGAGTCAGTGTGAGATTGTCACATGAATATAAGATTTTAAAAACATATTCATAATTTCTATATAATATTCTGCTTCAAGGAGTCTGACTAAAGTAAAATCTCATAAAGTAAGGCCTATCCAACTTTAATGACACAGATAATAGTCTACCACACCAAAAGAAATATTAAAGATGTGGAACAATGAAAAGAAAGCCTGAAAGTGGAAATTCTCTGCTCTCAGGTCTCAAATTCTTCAGATTGTGAGTTGATATTGAATGTGCAATTGTCTACATTAGGAGGATCCCTGTGATTATAGGTTGATTAGCTAAAATGTTTTTCATTTGTTTGTGTGACATAGAGGTAAAACCAATGTTGTTTACAGCAACACATACAGGGTAGGGCAAAAACTAGATCTACAGTTGTTGGTATGGAAAATAATAAATAATTAATAGATAATAATAAAAAGATAAACTTTGTTTCACATACAACTGCAAAACTACTTTTTTCCCACTGTGTACTTTATAAAAGCCTCATGATTTCTAAGGTTGCCCACATTCAATATAATACTTTAGTGATAAAATAGGTACCACAAATACATTATTGGAATAATTTAGGATGAATCATATCATGCAATAGTTATTCCTGATAACTTTGCTTTATATACACTAGCACATTTATGAGCCTTTAGATATTGCTCTTTAGTTAATATATTTTATTTTTAGAGCAGTTTTGGCTTACAGAAAAATTGAGCGAAAGTACAGAGAATTCCCATATTCCCTTTTCCCACTCTCTCCCAGCCCTAGTGTCCCTTATCATTAACATCTTCTATTGTTGCAATACATTTGTTAAAATGAACCAATATTTATAGGTTAATATTAGCCACAATCCATAGTTTACATTAGGATACACTCTTTATGCTACATAGTTCTATGAGTTTTGCCAAGTGTATATATCCATCCCCAGAGTGCCATGCAGAGCACTTTGCTGCTGTAAAAACGCCCTGTGCTCCACCTATGTATCCCTTCCTCTGTCCAGTCACTGGCATCTTCTGATGTATATTACTCTCTGGATAGAGTTTCCTTTTCTAGAATATTATAAAGTTGAAACCATACAGAATATAGTGTTTCCAGACTGGATTCTTTCACTTAGCAATACCCATTTCCATGTCTTTCATGACGCGATAGCTCATTTCTTTTTATTGCTGAATGAGATTCCACTGTATGGATGTACCCGTTTGCTTATCTGTTCACCCATTAGAAAACATCGGTTCCAATTTTGGTAATTATGAATAAAGCCACAAATACACATTTGTGGGCAGGTTCAGCTTGAACATAGCAACTAGCTTAGGGAAAAACACTCTAATAGAACAGAGCCCAGGAGATGAGCACACTCTGAGCACTTGTTTGTAAATAAATGCATTCTCATTCTGACAACAGTTACTCTTTCAAGTCAGCAGTAGAGTTCTACTTTCCCGGACTCTTACTAACTTACAATTTTATTTTCATCTTTTTTTTTTCCCTTGACTTCTACAGTACTTTAAATGTCTTCAGGAAGTGTGTAATATAGAGAGATATTTATTAAGATCCCAGAAGTAATTTAAACTTTTTTTTTCCTAAAGAACAAGAGTCTGTGACCTTTAATTCTTTCAAACATAAAGACAAGACATCATCCCTGAGGTTTCTCAAGAAAGATCTACACCCTGGAAGAAGCAGAGAATGAAATGCTTTGGGTGGAAACATGAACCTGGGAGTCAGAGTTTGTGTTCTGCCAAATAGAACATGGTCCCAAGGAGCTTACATTTTCCAAAACTTGAGCTTAGAGCCCTTGGTGTCTGATATATGATTCTGGCTCTCTTTACCCAATATCAGCATACTTAAAGACACCCGAGAGGACCATATACTCAAATAACCATCTTGCTGCAAATGCACATATTATCCTATGAGCATTTTTATTTTACTTCCAGTGATATTAAAAAAAAATTATTAACAGAACAGAATGGGTTCAATGAGGGATGGCCTGATTCATGAACATTGGATTCTGGGTCTTTTAAAAAAAATTAATTAATTTGAGGATACTTTGAACTCAACAACTGTCATGTCCTCTTTGGCAATCTTAACCCATTTACTTTCTTCCAATTTTGAGGATTAACTTTGTTATTAAATACATTGATTTTCATAACTGGAGTATATAAAATATAAATGAGCAAGGAAATCACACTTTACATACTTTTAATTATTAGGAAAATTGTTTAATATGTGCTCTACCAAAAAAAGTGTGAACATAAAGAATATGGAAAGAATTCACAAATAACAGTTTTGGAAGACTAAAATGTCTTAGTGTAGTTTTAAACATTAATAACTTCAGAAGTATAAGTAAATTACATTATGTAAATGTAATCTGAAAGTTCAAGGAGGTAAATTTATGTAACTTTTATGTAGTTTTGTGACTCAGAATTCAAATTTTTGGCTTCAGTCCATTTGAAGAAGCCAAATGTTGAGTGAAACAAAAAAATAATAAACTGAAAAAAATAATACATAAACTTCAAAAACTAGTGATTGCAATAAAAATAATAAAGTAGAACTTGTATAATTATACATTCATCTATCTATAAGTTTGTAGCATTTATATTTTTAAAATTTTGAAATTTTATTGCACAAAGGTTTTTGGGACATCCCTACTTATTCTAAAATATTCAAGGAACACCTCAGCATGCCATATGGTACTATATATTGGAACTTAAAAATAAATTGGAATTAGTCTTTCTCTTAAAGTGACAAAAACATACAAAATTATAATAGAGCACATAAATTTTCATCAAAGTCATTTGGACAACATAAACTTTATATATTATGTTATGTCAAATATATGGAATTACATATTATAATATTAGAGCCTTAGCCAGTTTGGCTCAGTGCATAGAACATCAGCCCATCAACTGAAGGGTCATGGGTTTGATTCTAGTCAAGGGCATGTACCTCGGTTGTAGGCTAAATCTCTGGCCCTGAGTGTCTATGAGGGAGGCAACCAATTGATGTGTCTCTCTCACCTCAATATTTCTCTGCCTCTCCCCTTTCTTCCACTCTTTAAAAATCAATGAAAAAATATCCTTGGATAAGGATTGACAAAAAAAAAAAGAATTAGACTTTTGAGTTGCTAAATCTGTAATGGATTATATGACAGGTACTGAGATAGTTTGGATTTATGTAAAATAATCCTTCAGGAGCAATATGCATGCATGCATCATTCTTGCATGTGCACGCATACACACATAAGTGGAAGATTGTCTGTTTAGAATTTATTATTATTTTAGTGAGGCAGGAAGGAACAAGTATGCAAACCACAGGTATAATGTAAGGCCACTGCCATGATTTTAAGGGCATCCCTTCAACCTGTTATTAACTTCAAGCCCTGGTGATCATTATTCTGGCTTCAAGTTATTAAAAGAGTCTTCAACATACAGCACATATCGTGTTTGCTTTTAATCACTGTGCATGAGAGATTTCACTTGGGGGAAATGTTGGCAAATATTTTATAGACTACAAAAAAATCCTGATAGTTGGATAAATGCTAGTATGCAGCAATTTCCTGGCCACCCTTATAAAAGCAGGGCTTTCAAGGCAATATTTTGATTTCCTGAGAATTCTTAAAGTGCTCTAAATTTGAAATGGAATGGGAAATGCCACTTGTGATAATATTTTAATTTTAAACTTGCTAAGAGTTATGCTGTTATAAAGGTAACTACCATTCACTGCCTTTAACGGATGCCTCACATCAGAGCCAGGGGAAAACTAAGACCATATGATAGTTTTAATGCCAAGCACCTTTGAAAAGCATTTAATGTTCACAAGAAAATGATGACATTTTGGTTATGCCTGAGCATAATCAAAACCACCAGTCAACTTGTTGAAGAGTCAACCTCACAATGAATTCTGTGTGGCCTGGCCTAAAGAGAGATTGGCATGGCCAAGGCTCTTCTCTGTGCTTGGATTCTGAGCTGGAGTCAATGGAGTCAGGAGGAATGTATGGTAAGTGCCACCTTCTTTTTTTTAAATATGTATATTTTATTGATTTTTTATAGACAGGAAGGGAGAGGGAGAGTTAGAAACATCGATGAGAAACATCAATTAGCTGCCTCCTGTACACACCCCTACTGGGGATGTGCCCTTGACTGGACTCAAACCTGGGACCTTTCAGTCCCCGGGCCAATCCTCTATTCGCTGAGCCAAACCAGTTTCAGCTATGTGCCACCTTCTTACTAGTAAGTCCTGCTGCAGATTATCATCACCTCTGTGCTCAAAGTGATGGCTCTTACTTCAGTCCCTGGGTCACGCCTCTAGGAAAAAATACTATTTAGTTTGGTGTTGTACATTGGGCCCTGCAAGCAAACTAGCATTCAGGAGCTAGCATAGGGAGGGCTCCAGGGACTCATGACTATAGAAGAGAAAGAACAAAAGCAGGACGGGGCAGAGAGAACTACAATGCAGCTCCAAGGGATGTCTTAGGAGCTCTGAAGAGGGGTTGGCCTTTTGGAGCCATCCTGAGATGAGGTTAAAAAAGAGAGAGACGGGCCTTTCTCCCTAACTTCAATCAGTTATTAGATGTGGGCTACCCCAGAAAGGTGGCATGGCTTTAAGTAAGAAGGCTGTCTTTAGCTGAGGCAATACCTGAAAGGCGGACAGCTGCAGACTGTCTGCCAGCCTTGCCCCCGGCAGCTGGGGGAATAATCCCTTCATTCCTAAAGGGGTCTCTGCGAGGCCCAGCACAGCATCCACCAACCCAGAAAACAAAGATGCAGTGGCCCCAAAGAGCTTTCTTAGTCTTCTCTCCAATTATTCTTATCTATGAATTTTAGTGACAGAAAACTAATCCAAATTGGCTTTAACCAAAAGCAGTGGTTCTCAACCTGTGGGTCGAGCGACCTTTTTGGGGGTCGAACCACCCTTTCACAGGGGTTGCCTAAGACCATCAAAAAACACAGATATTTACATTATGATTCATAACAGTAGCAAAATTACAGTTATGAAGTAGCAATAATAATAATTTGATGGTTGGGCATTAGGAAGGTTGAGAACCACTGGACAAAAGGAATCCTCTGACTAAAGGTCCAGGAGTGAAGCCTACGCAGATACAGCTGGACTCAGCTCAAACCAAGTTATCAGGCCTCTTTCTCGCCATTCCTCAGTGCTTGCTTACCGCTGTGCATTCTGACTTTTGCTACTCTCAATTATTTCACTTCTCCTGACATAATAATGCAGCGGGGCCCTTGCCACGGTTTTGTGAGTGTTCTTTCTGCTCTCTTGATATTGGTCTTGGCTATGAGTCTTGCTCTAGACATGTTATTGGATATGACACCAGCTGAGGCTTAAAAACTGCCAGAATCACTAGGCTTGTCTTGTGAGTATCTGTCACTCACCAGGCTGTCAAGCAGTAGATGATGAGAGAGACCATGAGCAGATTTGAATCTAACCTCGAGTCCACTGTCTGAACTCCAGTTCAACTTAGCCCAGCAAACTCATAGTCAACCCATTAGCCCACGATTGAAAAACAAATGCCTATTGTTTCAATCTATTTATGTTTGGGACAATTTTAGGCACTTTTCTTGAAGCCATGATATACTGACAGAGATGCCAGCAGCTTCAAGCCTCCAGGTACTCTAGATTTAGAATCTTAAGAAAGAGAGAACCAACTCTCCTATTTCTCAAACTAGGTCTGTGGGATGAATCTCAGGGTCTCAGGTTAACCTGAGTTAGGTCTGGAGCCTATTTCTGACCCAATCACAGTTGCCAGGAGGGAATGCAATGATTCCATTGGCCAAGCCCGAGTGACACATTTCCAATAGAATAGGGGGTTCTACTGTGAGAGTAAAATGAATGGACATTGGGAAGCCTAAAACAATTCATGCATCCCAAGATATACATATATATATATATATATATATATATATATATATATATATATATATGATATATGATATATGATATATATATATATATGCTTTGTTCAAACCCTTCAAACCCTTCTCCCCCTCTGAGGTACTGTGTGTACTTCTCCAAAGGCACACATGGCAGGCATGTAAGCCATGTCTGCTGGGATTCACAGGCAGCAGACTTGTAAGAGGTCATGGCCAAGGTGCAGAGAAAACCCACTCAGGAGCATCATTCAAATGGCAATTGTGCTGTTGAAGCTCGGATGGCTGAGTTCCCAAGACAGCTCTGGGGTGGAACAATGGCCGGCTGCCGACAGCTGTGTAGACAACTGGGGACAGGGGGATGGGATGGGGGAGCAAGGCAGGTGGTGGCTTTTCTCTTCTCCACGCCTGGCAGGGCCCATTACTGACAGGCTCAATATGACAGAGCTAACACTGCTTCCCTATTCAGAAGGAAAAAGGAAAATCAATGGGGGAAAGAGACTTCAGCACCGGCTGCATGAAATAAAAAAGGTTTGCTCCTTCCTAGCAGCTCCAAATGCTATTGGAGTTGCCCAGCTGTTCACATAGGGGTTCTGTGGCTTTCTGAGTAAACTATTCTTTTCATGCTGGCCCCCCAAATTATGTCAGAGGTGTTTTCTTTCTTCTAGGTAATTTGGTTGCATGAGCTGTTTACTATAAATAAAAACAAATAGCCATGATATGGATTATTGTTCTCTAGCTCAGCCAAAGGGAGAAGTCTGGCTGATTCAACACAGAACTTAAGTGGCCTTACCTTATTATTATTGTCAAACTTTCACTATTCAAGATGATTTGCCCTAGTGAATGTTTTCCTTGTTTAAATCTCATCTCCCAGTTAAAAATTAATTACCAAATACACCTATATCATTTTAATTGATTTGAGAGGGAGAGAAAGAGATTAATTTGTCATTCCATTTATTTATGCATTCACTGGTTGCTTCTTGTATATACTCTGACTGGGGATCAAACCCTCAACCCTGGAGTATCAGGAGGATGCTCTAACCAACTTGCTTCCCGGCCAGGGTCCAAATATTTTTAACAGAATCAAGTCAATATGAATCTGTGGGGTTCATTTGGGTAGCCAGTAAGAAAAATCTAATTCAAACTGACGTAAATAATAACTAATCACATAACTGAAATATACACAGGTAGAATGGGCTACAGGTAATGACCAAAAGACTCTATTCTTTTCCCTTTCCTCTCTCTGCTTTCTACTGATTCTTCTTTACACTGTTGTTGGTGTTCTTTTGGTCATACAATGACTGTCAACAGCATAGAGGTATGTCTATTCGCTTCTTCTTCATAACCAGAGGTAGAGCCCTGTCTGGCAAACCACAAAGAGCAATGAGTTTCCCTTATTAAAAGCACATGACCAACCTTGGGCCAAACATTGTCATTCAAGAATTGGAGAATAAACTTAAACACATTAGGGCTGTCCCCTGCAGCTGAGGATGGTCCTTCCAACACATAAGATACCTGATACCGAAAGAGATGGACTTTCAAAAGAAATTCTGGTAATGTGAACAGAGAAAGCAACAGAGAAAGCTTCTTCTGTAAAGGAATGAGTCATAAGAGAGCTTATGGCTCAAGTACTGATTCAGAGAATAACAATGTCTGCACCCTCCTTGAAGATTACAGCCACACATTTCCCAAGTGCTCTGATGAGGCCATGGCCAGAGAAAGCAGCAAGAAGAACTTAGGGAAACAAAGAGCCCTGTGTTCATTGTCCATCACTGAGCCTCACAGGTATGAGCATACAATAAACTGGATAATAGAGGCAGCGTTCACCTATTGATATGGGAAAGTTCTTAAGGCCTTGAAAATACCTACTAAAAAGACACAGTTGGCATTTAGAAAAATAAATTCTCTCTCCCTACACCCTTCCTTTCATACTACCCCCCTCACCTTCTCTCTTTCTCTCTCCTACCACATAGGAAACCCACTTCCATGGCAGGACTTCAGTGAATGGCAAAACCACTGACCCCCAAGTAACACACTGTCTGACATCAGAAAGTGCAATCCACTCAAAAGTGGCACAGAAGTCAAGAGGTCTGTGGACCAGCCACATGCCCTGCTCTGCCAATGCACATGAGAGAGCATCGGTGAAAGGGCCTGGCTGGAGCATTAATCCAAATTACAGCGGGGAAGGTAGGGAGATCTGGGGGAGATAAGAGATCAACCTAAGGACTTGTATACATGCATTAATCCATTTGGAAGCTTTCTGTCACACAAGCAATTGGCTGCACTGGCATCAAGCAGCCTTGCTTCTTTCTAGCTTTCTATGCGGTAGTTGGAGTCCTCAGCACGCTTTAAGGATGTCTCTCCAAAATAAGTACATTGAAGCCAGGTTCACTCCAGTGACTTTGGAGGAAACCCATGAGAGAAACAAATCTAAGATAGGCATGTCAACTCATCTGCTGTTGGGTATGAACTATTCTGGGAGCCCGTGATACAAGCAATACATTGGCAGAGAAAATGGTAGATTTGCCAATGTCTAGTTAAAAAAGCAACACTGTTGGCTGCTTCATTTTCTAGCTTATTTTATTATTATTATTTTTAAATATGTTTTTATTGATATTTTAATGAAAAGAGAGGAAGGGAGAGAGAAATATCAATGGGTGAGAGAAGCATTGGCTGCCTCCTGCACAACCCCCACTGGGGACTGAGCCTATAATCCAGGCACATGCCCTGACCAGGAATGAAATCGGGGACTTTTTGGTGCATGGGACAAAGCTCAACCCATTGAGCACACTAGCCAGGGTTGATTGTTTATAGGTATGCTTTCCTTGTGTTAAGCTAAACATATTTTTAAAACAATGAGAATATACATAAGTAAATTAATGAATATACTATGAACTAATAGGAACAAACCGGGTTTTAAGAAATATTCAAACAAAGAATAAATACAAGTAATGCTCTGTTCCTAAATCATCCTGTGCAGACAGGAGAGGGCTTAATGCTAATCCCTGTTTATTTGTTGTCATTTGCCTGTATTTACCTGTAGCTATCAAAGTAAATGGCCTGCCCTACACATTTGCTTTAGGAGTGTCTATTAGGGTCATAATGACTTGAGACAATAATTCACTTTTTAAATAAGAGGGAATGTGAAGGTGCTTTCTGCTGTGAGTCCCGACTGTAGCAGAAAAATGAAGGTGGCTTAAATGTTTTTAAGGAGGGTCTTAGGATAAATGTGTAACTATGTACAGGGTGGCATGATGCCCGACACTCTTTGGCTAGTGCTGATTTTCTAAAATAAGGTCCTACTTACGGTGGGGAAGATGAGTGATGCTATTTACTTAGTCTTGCAAGTCTTACAGAGCTCATACTTCAGGAACTTTTTTTCCCTCCTATTTACTTTGTCCTCGCCATGCCTGGCTCTCTTTATGACATGCCCCCCAGCACTGCGGTGAATCTCCACAGAGGAACATGTTGTTTTTGGATGTATAAATGTCTGAGCTCTCCATTCTTGGAGTGAAAGCATCATGTGAGCTGTTTTTATAAAGTTGAGGTTAAAACAACAAAGGGAACATAATCTTGCCAATAATGCTAAGAGCTAGATACTTTACATATTAGGAAAAGAAGAGAGAGAGAGAGCTTCTAAGTTGAAATTTGGTTAGAAGTCAGGAGATAAATATTTAGGAAGCTACCCATAGATAAACTAGAACAATTTATCCAGTGTAAAAAAGAATTAAAAATAAATAAATAAATAGGAGAAGTGAGGAGAAACCTCTGAGGCTCAAAAGATGGAAAAACATTCCAGAAAAAAAAAATTAAAGGAAGGAGTTTAGCTTATGTTTCATCTCAAGTCAGAAAAAAATGTGGCTTGATTATAAAAACAAAACCAGAAGGATATTTCGTATCCTGCTAGAGCTTTTCTAGGAAGGACAAGAAGTACTGTCTACAGAAATCTGGGGGAATAATTAATAATCCCTGTAATCAGACCTCTCTCATCGGAGTCCGGAGCGACAAGTGTGAGAAGACACACACCTGGAGTGACGACGGCCCTCCTTCTCCAGCCCCTGCTTAGTGTGCAAAGTTTGTCAGAGGGGCCCGCAGGCACTCAAGGAACTCCTATAACCCCGCAGCAATCTTTAGGAGTGCTTATAAATCTTCTGTAATGTCATGATGATAGATTTTGCCAAGAATCCTATATGTTTTAAGCTTCTTCAGGGAAGGATCAAATTAAGGGGAATATTTTAAGATGTGTTGTCTTGGTGGAGCGTCTGGAGACTCGAGCTGCGCCTGACCTGAGCAGCCCCCGGGGGCCTGGGCTGACGCACAGAATGAATGGAGCAGGATGCAGGGAAGGGAGGCACAGTCGCTGGCTTTTTCCTGAGACCAAGCACCTCCTCCTACGCTGGGGCTGTGTAACCAGCATGTGCAGCAAGGATCCAACAGCCTCATGTGCAACCCGTCTTCCATCAGAGTCCACCCCGCTGAACCCCACAGGCTCTCCTGTTACCTCGAGTGGAGACAGCCAATTATACGGAGCTGCTGCATTTTCTGGCAAGGTCAGACTTTTAAGCTTTCCAAGTCCACCAGACAGAAAAGGAAAATGAAGGGGGGAAAAAAGCCATCCAACCATGATGTAAAGTGTATAAACACTTTTAAACTAAATGGGCTATGATACGGCTACCTTAATAAGGTGATAATGAACACAGTTTGTTAAGTGCATAATAAACTGGCTTCATTCACCCACTTTGAGTACATTTTTACTAATTTTATTCCCTGTAGTTTATGTGGACTTTCCCTTTTATAAGGAGGGAATTGGCCCTCCTTTTTAGCACCAAAGAACCATTAGCACCTAATTATTGCTTCCCAATAAATAATATAGCTATTTGTATGTGCATCTGTCTTTCTCACCAGAGAAATATCAAGTTATAACACCAGGTGTTTAAAAAAACAAGATATGTTGAAGTTCCAACCCCAAATACCTCAGAATGCAACCTTACTTGCAGATACAATCTTTACAGATGTAGTTAAAATGAGGTCATTAGGATGAATCCTAACCTCATATGACTGGTGTGCTTAGAAGAGGAGAAATTTAGACACAACACAGACACACACAGGAAGAAAGCTATGTGAGGATGGGGTATTGGAGAGAGGCATCTGTAAGTGAAGGAACATCAAAGGCTGCAGCAAGCCACCAGGAGGAGGCAAGGAAGGCTCCCTCTCCAAGTGTCCGAGACTCCCTGCTGGCACTGATTCCAGACTTCTGGCCTCCAGAAGCACTGGACAAGAAAATCCCCTTGTTCTAAGCCAGTGTTTCCCAAACTTTTGACATACGTGTACCCCTTCTATAATTTTCATAACGCTGAGAACCCCTTGTAAAAAAAAAGGATGTATTTTAATAATAATATTAAATATATATATTTTTCTTTTTTGGTACATACACAAAATAATAGTAAATGAAAAATAAAATTATTCATAATAAAAATATAAATAAAAGTTATATTATAAATAACATTTATTTGGATCAATGTGAAGGATGAAATTGACTTGACTTATGAGAATGTAGAATTAGGAGCAGCTAAGCACGGTGCAGTGCATATCCCCACCAAACTCTTCCCGTACCCCTGGGGATACGCGTACCACACGTTGGGAAACACTGTTCTAAGCCATGCAGTTGTGGTACTTTGTTACAACAGTGCTAAGAAACAAATACACGTTCCTAAAATGGCCTTCCTTCATAAAAAGTGTGGATTCAATACTTTAATAGTAATTAGAGTACTTCATTTGATTTGCTTCTCCCCGCACACATTTCCCAAGAAGATTTTTACTTCCATCAGATCTGTTCAACTTAGGAGTGGAAAGTCTTCAATGTCTAATTCTTTTATTTCGTGCAAACACTACACTGATAACTGCAGTTCTTATCCTGCTTTATAATTCTTCATGTCGTTTATCACTAACATTCAATGTGTTCACTTTCTCTTTACCCACTAGACCTTAAGCTCCATGAGGACAGGGTGTTTTTTTTGTTTGTTTGTTTAATGTTTGTTCTGTTTTGCTCACTGTTGGCTTCCAGAGGCCTGCCGCAGTGCCTTGTACATAGTAGTTCAATAAATGCTTGTCACTTGGCTAAAGAAATGGATATACTGCTGAAACCTGTTTGGCTCAGTGGATAGAGCATCGGTCTGCGGACTGAAAGGCCCCAGGTTCGATTCCGGTCAAGGGCATGTACATTGGTTGCGGGCACATCCCTGGTGTGGGGTGTGTAGGAGACAGCTGGTCTATGTTTTTCTCTCATCGATGTTTCTAGCTTACTATCCCTCTCACTTCCTCTCTGTGAAAAACCAATAAAATATATTTAAAAAAAAATGGATATACCATTTGAGGGTCTTGAGATGCATCAATGGGACCTAGTTTAGGTGACAGGGAAGTAGGGCAGAGGGAATCCCTTTCGGGGACAGGGGCTGAGCTGATTCCTGCCCCCAAATATGTGTCCACACTTCTCTTTACCTTTAGGCCAGTGGGAACAAGTGGAGAAGCACAGGCCTGGGCCTCAGGTGACTGCATTTCAAGTCACAGCTTTTCTAACTGCAGCTATTGTGTTCACAGAAATAAAGAATTTAGGGTAGATGCAACATATTGATATAAGGTCTCTGCATTACAAAAGGTGATGGGATTGTATGATTCCAAATTATTTATTCTAAGCAAATCACAAGAGGCAAAACCAAACTCCTTCAATCAAATCTTATCCAGAGAAGGTCTTTAGATTACACAACTATCCATCAAAACACTACAGCTCAAATTGGTCTGACAAGAAACTAGCCAGTCACCCAGAACAGCCCTGAAGAAATAGATTGATAGGGCTTGGCTCAGGCCATGCACAAATTCCGGGGATCTCTGGGGGCTGGGAGGGTTCCATGGTATATAAACTGCAATCAGAGGGGCTGAGGAGTAAATTCTGCCCAGAGCTGGGAAAGCACCGAAAGACAGAGGAACTGCAGCACAGAGGATAAAGGAGACCAATTTCCACTCTTGCATCAAAGTAAGCTTTAAGCCACGTGCATGCGTCTTTAATGCTAACCAAAGTTTTCTCTTTGAAAATGAAAATGCATGGTATGTGCAACAGCTCCTCAACAAGAATATTCAATTAAGCAGCGCATACCGTTCTCTTGGCCATGTGAGGTAAGCTGGAGTTTGCTGAGCTTAAATTCACAAACTCCCACTTGAACAAGTCTGTACACAAGACGCTTAGAAGTTCCCATGAAACAAACAGACCCCTCGGGCTCTTGCAGGTGAATTTAATCGTTACCATGTTATTGCCATGATGAAAGACAGGGTGAAATTTGTATTCCTCAAAGCCAAGCACAGTTACAGGAAATTCCAGGCTCTTCTGTTCTGTCAGCAACACCTGCCATCAGATACTGAAGTGTTTACTTTTGACAGAAGCTTTTCCACAATTGTTTTTTATGTCTGAAGGTGGGTATTTTATCCAGCGAAACAGCCAAGAGGACTTTGGAGTTTCCCACCTCATTAGTTAAACCGATACTTCATGACATCACTTCTATCTAGATTTTTATCACGAATGAATACATTGTTCTTCCATCCAGAAGGACCAAATAGCTTTTAAAGAGCAATCATCAACTTCCTCCTTGCCCCTCACAACGTTATAATTTGGGGAAAACTGCCTGCAGGAAGTTTTGAAGATCTGCTGGAATCAAATGATCCCTCCTCCCAACCTACAAAGTGTTGTAAGTCAGAGGGAATGCTCAGAAGGATACCCCTAGAAATGAAGCATTGGGACCTCTACTGCCTATTTTGGTGAATAAAGCACAATTAACAGTAAATCGCTTAAAGAGAAATGCACTCGGCATTCCTAAGGCGTATTGTTTCCATTTTAATCAGAACCAAAGAGCTCTAGAACGGAAGTGAGTTTATTCACTTATGTATCTTCTTTGTGGCTATACCGCAGTCTGCAAGTAGAAAAAAAAACAAGTGGCCGTCGCTGTTATTTAACTAGAAGCTTAAGTAAGATTGTCTTCAGTGGCAAAAGAAGTAAAATACTATGTGAATAAGTGTGTGTGTGTGTGTGTGTGTGTGTGTGTGTGTGTGTGTAAATGGCAAGCTAGGCATGTAGCTGATAGTGTAACCATTTAAAAGAAATAAGTGCTTAGTTAGTATCATTAAAGATGTGCTTTAAAAGAATGTCAGAAGGATTAGCTGAAGAGAGGCCCTCAGTCCGTGTCCCACTTCCTTTAGAAGTTGATGGTGAAGTAGTTGCATGACTAGTTTTTGCTTTTTGTGGTTTGGTTAAAGTAAAACACAGCCTACGCATGCAGATAGATGGTACCTGTTTATACAATATAAAAGGGGCTCACTCGTTCCCCACTATTCCTTGTGGCATTAAGAAAAAATGTCGCCGAAACCGGTTTGGCTCAGTGGTAGAGCGTCGGTCTGCAGACTGAAGGGTCCCGGGTTCGATTCCGGTCAAGGGCATGTAACCTGGTTGCGGGCACATCCCCAGGAGGGGGTGTGCAGAGGCAGCTGGTCGGTGTTTCTCTCTCATTGACGTTTCTAGCTCTCTATCTCTCTTCCTTCCTCTCTGTAAAATGTCAATAAAATATATTTAAAAAAAAAAAGAAGAAGAAGAAGAAAAAAAAAAGAAAAAATGTCAGTGAAGCCTCTACCTGCTGAAGTTCTGCAACACTCAGTGTCCCTCTTCCTTTAGATTTAACAACAAATATCATGATGTGTTTCTTCTCCCATACCAGGAGCCGCCTGGCAATAGAAAACATGCTTGTTCATCTCTGTAACCCTCTTAACTCATACAGGGCCTGGGGCCTAGAAGGTTCTTAATAAATACTATTGTGTGAGTGAGTACACAATAAATGCATGTAGTATTTAGCACTGTTTCATATCCTTTTTATGTAAACTGTGTGCCCTGGTTCCCTGACTACATTGGAAGGATAAGGTTCACAGAACCACCCAAAAGCATCCCTAGAAGGATTCGGTTTGGCCCATGGTAAAAGCAAAAGAGTGTGTGCTTGTTAGTTTCTAAATGGATTGGTTTTTAAATTGAAAGATTTTTTAAGAGAGATATTTCAGGTTTCTTTGGAAAAGTAAAGATTTGATAGCAGCATCAGGTGTGGCTATGAACAGCCAAAGCTGAGTGGAGCCTGGCCATTGAGAAGGTTCCAGTTTAATACCTCTTCCCACCTTCTCCACAGAACTCAGGCAAATTAATCAAATCCCATTTACAATGGCACACACTTTTCTTATTTTCCTTATACCATCACCACCTTAGCCTATCCCTTTGGTCCCTGAAGGCATTTGAATTTGCACCCACATTAAGCCTAGTCACTTTCCCCCATTCTGAGTCTAATACCAAGCTGGGAAAGCATCATAAAATGAGTGAAGACTGGCTTATAATGATCTAGTCACTGGATCAGAATAACATGAAAAACAACCAATAAGGTATCATGTCCTAGACACCATCCTCATTCCTCAAAAAATAAATTCCACTAGAAAACTCCAATTTTAGAATTTTAGATTTTTGTTTTTGAATTGCTTTAGTCAAAATGAAAATAGACAAAGTAGGCTGCATTGCATTATAAGCCAATGGCAAACTAATATCAATAACAGTGTATTTTAAGTACATTTTAAACATACTTAACCACCTGGAGTGTGATGCTGGAATTGACCATTTGGCCCGACACATTTTAGAGGAAGCCTGGACAGAAGCCATCTCCACCCAATGGCAGACAACAAATACCCCAGAGCAGAGTGTGCGCCTCTCATGTCTCATCCCTTAGACATTGGCCCTTAACCTGCAGGCTGATGCTCAGTCCTGAGTAATTGAGTGCTGAGTGAACTGCACTTCCAGAGGTGGTCTGGTAGTTTATCAAATGAACATTTACTCACTGACAGCTGTTGTACTTGGTCCTTCTCTTTCCCAAACAGCCATTTTCTTCTACTGTTGAGACTTTGTACCTGCTATCAATCTAGCCATTTGTCCAAAACACCAGCATTATTCTGCAGATCATAGGTGTAGAGAAGTTTGTAATCATAGCATTCACCAGCCTTTTCATGTCTTCTCATGTTACAGTAATTTTTGAGAAAGGGAAAAATCATAGCATGGTACAGTGAGGGAGATGTATGGTATGGTTTTTGCCATATACAAATTTGTAATTAAAATATAGCCCAAATCTAATGCAATTTTTAAGGAAAGAAGGAAAATAGTTTTATAGTTTTTCTTAAATCATTGAAGTTATTAAAAGTATGTAAAAAAGCGTAGAGAATAATCAGTGTAAATCTCATCCACCAATGTTACATTTTAATATTTTGCCATATTTGCTTCAGAAATAGTCATTGAAATATAACACATATACAACTAAGTAGACAAATATTATATTATATGGTAATTGTACTTCCACAAAATAACACTGCCCTATATATACACCCCCTTGATCAAGTTGTAGAACATCACCAGAATTAAAAAAGCCTCATTTATGACCATTCTCAATCATTTATAATAGATCTTAATATAGGAAAGAATCAAATGCTTCATTCTTCAAGATTTTCTTTGCAATATTTGGCCTTTACATTTGCATATTGCTTTTAAAACCAGCCTGCTACCCTCCCCTTGACAGCCTCCCATGCACAGTGTTGGAGAATTTTTACTTACTTCACTTTATCTAAAAATCAGCTTGGAGAGAAATAACATCTTTATTTTCTACATTTTAACAATTGAACATGGCATAGCTCTCCATTAACTTGTCCAATTTTATTTCTCTCAGTAATGTTTTGAAATTTTTCTATAAAGGTTTTGCATATATTTTATTTAGACTTATTCCAAAAATGTTAATATTTTTCTGGTGTTAAATGCAACATATTTTAAAATTATTATTATTATTTTTATTTTTATTTTTTTACTAATTTGGGGCTATTTTGAAATTTTATTTCATTCTTTGTCACAAAAATTGTATATATTTAAGGCGTACAAGATGATGATTTTATGTATATACTAGAGGCCTAATGTGCAGTGGGGTCCCTTGGCCTGGCCTGCGCCCTTTCACAATCCGGGTCCCCTCTGGAGTTGTTGGTTTCAGAGCGATCCCCGCAGGCCAGGCCGAGGGATCCCACCGGTGCATGAATTCATGCACCAGGCCAGTTTCGGCCTGATCGCTGTCAGGAACACAAATGATTTGGTATGTTAATTTTATATTTTGATACTTCAATGAATTTGTTTATTAGGTCTAACAGATGTTTTTATTCTTTGCTGGATATATATATATATATATATATATATATATATATATCCAGCAAAGAATAAAATATGATCATATATATATGATATATATATGATCATATCATCTGCAAACAGACAATTATTTTAACATTTCAATTTCTACTTTTTCATTGCTGATACATTCAAATACTACTGGTTTCTGTGTGTGTGGCTTCAGAAATACTGTTAAGCTAATGTATTAATTCTAATAGTCTATATAAATATTTAAAAAGTTTCTCTAAAATATAAGCATGTTATTCATAAGTAATATTTTTTCATTTCTTCTCTTCTAATTTTTATACATTGGAATTATTTTTTTTCCCTTATTAACTGGGTAGGATAGGCAACAAATACAATGTTAAAAAGAAATGGTTATAATATAAATCCTCATATCACTCCTGATCTCCTGATCTTAGAAAATAATTTATCAATATTTCACCATCAAATATGATTATTTTTTGGCCCTGGCTGGTGTGGCTCAGTTGGTTGAACATCATCTAACTGAAAGGTCACTGGTTTGATTCCTGGTCAGGCCCATGCCCAGATTATGGTCTCAATTGCATGTGGAGGAAGCTAATTGATGTTTCTCTCTCATATAGAAATTTCTCTTCCTGTCCCTCTCCCTCTCCCTGTACTTAATAAAAAAATTAAAATATATAAATATGATAATTTTTGTTTTGCATAGATACTTTTAACAAATAAAGAAGGGTTTTATTTTTCCTAGTGAGTGGTAAAATTTTATGGTAAATGAAGCTAAATGTTATTAAAATTTTTCTGTATCTTCTGAGAAGACAGTATTAGTCTTCATATTTTATTTGCTAATGTAGATATACACATTCATCTATAAATAATTTAAGGAAATATTTTTTTAAAATAATCCCAATTGCATTGTAATATATGATTCCTTTATATTTTCTATATCCTATTTGACAATATTTTATTTGGGAATTTTTGTTCACAAAAGAGATTGGCCTATAATTTATCTTTCTTACAAAGTTCTTATCAGGTTTTGCCATCAAATTGATACTGACCTCATAAAGTAAAATTTAAAATATTCTCTTTTCTTTCCTATTTGATTCTTCAGAAGATTTTATAAAACAAAATACATTTATTTCATGATTGATTGAAAAACCTCACCAGTAAAGGTATCTAGTTGTTTTCATTATGCAAAAGTTTTAAATTATGGTTTAAATTTTTAAATTTTGCCAGTAGTTAGATATTTTAAGTCAAAATAATTTGTACATTTAAAAAAAAACATATTTTAATTGATTTCAGAGAGGAAGAGAGAGGGAGAGAAACATATAAACATCAATGATGAGAGAAAAATCATTGATCATTGCATGCCCCACCCTGAGGATCAAGTCTGCACCCTGGTTATGTATCCCAACCAGAAAACAAATCTTCAACCACTGCAACCATGCCAGCCTGACAGGAATTTGTAAATTTTTTAGTGTTTAAATACACTAAAGTTACTCATAATTTCCTCTTTTTGTTAAAAATTTTGTAAGATTGGTACTGATTGCTAGCATTGGTAAATTATACTCTCTTGTTCTCTCTCTTTTTACATCATTTATGTTAGGATTTTGCAATATTATCAATCTTTTAATGAACCAGTTTTAACCTGTTAGAAGTTCTCTGTCATATGTTTATTTTCTATTGAATCAATTTTTTTTAATCTTTATTACTACCTTTCTTTTACTTTTGCTGAATACTTAGATCATTGATTTTCAGCATTTCTACTCTCTAATGCATGCCTTTAAGGCTATAAATTTTCCTCTAAGCATTTTGTTAGGTGTGTCTCACAAGTACTGATCTGTAACTTTTTATCATCGTTCATTAAAAAATATTTTCTAATGTCTATTGATATTTTAATTCCATGTCTTATTTCATCATCCCTTAATTTCTAACAATGTAGACATTTCTAAAGTAACATGGAACAACTAGCTTAATTTCAGAAAATATACTCTATATGACTTTTAAAAATTCATCTATATGAATTTAAACCCTTTGAAATTTAATGAGCTTTACATATGGTTATTTAAGATTCAAGACTTTTTTTTTCCTTTTTTAAAACATTTATGTTATTTTATTAATTTTAGAGAGCGAGGAAGGGAGAGAAAAACATTGATTTGTTGTTCCATTTATGTATTCATTGGTTGCCCTTATATGTGTATTGGTCAGGGATAGAACCCACAACATTGGTGTATGGAGATGATACTCTAACCAAATGAGCTACCTGGACTGGGCACATTTGTTTGTTTTTCAATTAACTGAAATTTGTCTAAATTATTTTCCATGCAATTGCCCTTTTAAAAACTTTAATTTCAATTATAACTTATCAAATAACTAATCGCTCTTCAAGTTTCATTTGTTAATATGAATTCATAGGATGGGTAGAACACAAAGAAAAGTAATAGCTAATGTTTAATATTACATCTCTCAAGACACTTAGTAACTAAACACTGATTTGTCAAATGTACTTTCTGTTTCTAGTTGGCCATGTGCACAATATATATATTAAAAAGAAATAAAATGAAAATTATGGTGCAGTTTGCATATTCATTAAATATTTGGTTCATAATCAACATTCTCATTTGAAAAAAGAACAACCAAGTCTGAAACATAAAGAATCACTTAGTGGATTACTAAACAGACCTATTGCCTAGAAGTTTTATAATCTATAATAGTGGTAAAATAATTATCAATAGGATATTTATACCAACTTCAGGTAAGAACAGCCCTGGGTAAAGCCAATGAAGAGATACCAGCGGGCTGATATTTTTTCTCTGTTCCTCTTTCTCCATTTCCACACTTTTTTACTTACTGTCTGGCTGGGGAGGTTGAACCCCTACCTACTGTTTGAAGTGGCATCCATGCCATGTGGCTTCCTCTCAGGTGAGTGCAACCAGAGGCTGGGAGAACCAGTAATGGGAGGAGCAGTTTAGAATGTTTTTGTCTCCTAACCCACTCTTGACTCCCTGACCATGATTTTGGTGATGGCTACAACCATCAAAGGCCACAGTTCCTGTCAGCCATCCCTTCTACTTACAGAAAGCCTAGGAAACTTTTTGTTGTTGTTGTTTACTCATTCAATTGAGTGAAAACTAATTTCAGGTCATATGCTAAATGATATATAGTGAAGTGCTAAGGAAAAAGAATTATATATTTGTGTATGCAATTGTATGTGTATATGTGTGTGTGTTTTTCTGACTTAATTTCTAAAGCAACTATTGGATAGCCTACTCAACCTAGAGTGAAAACAATCATACCTGGTGTCTTCTTCTTCTTCTTTTTAAAAATATATTTTATTGATTTTTCACAGTGAGGAAGAGAGAGGGATAGAGAGTTAGAAACATTGATGAGAGAGAATAATCGATGAGCTGCCTCTTGCACACCCCCTACTGATGATGTGCCCACAACCAAGGTACATGCCCTGACCGGAATCGAACCAGGACCTTCCAGTCCTCAGGCTGACTCTCTATCTACTGAGACAAACAGGTTTTGGCCCTGGTGTCTTCTTAAAGATTAAGCAAGAAAAGCTTTATTTTTTTAAAGATTTACATGCAATTAAACTTGGAAGGTTATAGCATATTTTTATCACATTGAAAGTCAGCTATTCTTTTAACTTCTTAAGTGGATAATGGACCCCTTAATAAAGCAAATAATTCTTTCTTAAAGATGGATTCCACCCTAACTTACCTGTTTTCTAAGTTAAAATTTATATATTCAGCTTTTCTTTCAGATTTTAAAGTTCACCCTGCACAAATAATCTGTCTTACTAAGACTTCATTTAAGCTGTCAGTTAAGGAAATGAGCCTCTAATTGTCTTACAGAGTAGAGCATCCAGTTGTTGTTTCATAGATCTTTTATTCCTTCAGATGTTATATTTTTTCTTTGTAAATATCACAACATTTATTTTCAATCATCTGGGCAGCATGAAAGTAAATCTGTGATGTTTAGGCAACATATGAATGTAAATGAATTTTTAGTTTATAATTTTATCACCTCCCACCAGATAGGTGACAAAATGTTTTTGTGAAACATAGGTTTTTCTGATTAGTACCGCATACTATAAAGACATGGAAAATGAGAAGCCCTTATTTATTGCACACAGAACATATACTCTCATTGTTGAATAGTCACTGGTTGTGATTAAAAGTTTACCCAAAGGGACATATGTCTATAAAATTTGAGGGCAGTTAACCTAAATATGGTAGTAAAAGCCTTCCTTCATACAATTTTTATTTTGTAAAAAAAAGAAAGCTATCATAGCAGATAACATCTGGTTGCATGTAATGTGAATTTATCTGAAATCCCAATGTAAACAAGTCCACCAATAGCAAGGGGCAGTTAAACATTCCACTGGCATTAAATAATTAAAACCATATTCTAAAAAATTACCTTCAATTACCAGACTCCTGGAAAAAAGCAGACAGCTCTGGCAAAATACCAGAAAAACTGAGGGGGAAGGGGAAGAAAACAAGAAAGAAGAGAACGAGAGAGAGAAAGAGAGAGAGAAGGGAGAGAGAGAGAGAGAGAAAGAGGAAGAGAGAAAAAGTAGTCTAGTCTCCATAATACACTGGAGGATTATGAAATGTAAGATAGGATGGTTACTGTCATGCCTACCCGAAAGATATTTTTAGTAGGAACACATGATTAGAGCCTAGAAGGTTACTATCAATGCTTTTATTTCAAGCAGTAATTTAATATCAAGCAGTAATATCCCTAAGACATCATAGGTCTAAGTTTTTGTTTTTATCTGCTTTTTTTTTAAGCTAAAGGAAGAAATTTCACAATTTCCCATTTTGTAACACAAGAAATTTCTCAAAATTTGAAAACATGCATGTGAACCATTCTACATAATAAAAATGTAATATGCAAATGGTCGTTAAGTCGTGAAGTGTAATGACTGTCCACATAAAGACTGGATCACAGATCAGCAATGAGGGTGGGGCAGTAAGCTACAATCAGGCAGCAGAGAGCTACAGGAGGGGGCAGGGCAGCAAGCTATGGGGGGTGGGGGGTGGGGGTGGGGGGTGGAGGGGAGCTACAGGAGGGCAGGGAAGCAGGCAGAGAGCTACTGGAGGGTGGCAGTGAGCTACTGGCGAGCTACTAATGTATGGATTCCTGTGCAGGGCTACTAGTTATTTATAAATATTTAAGTGTATTCATTTGGTTTTTGAAATTATAAACCAGATGCATGCCTAAACTTTTACAATGTTTCTGCTATGGCATATTTTGCATTAAGGGTATCACAGCCTTCTTTTTAAAGGGTTATCAAACCATTTCATCTTCTTAAAAGTCTTTTCTATAACATCTAATCTCTAGAAATGGTGGAACAAAGGATTTATTTAAATACTCTTACACATTAAAAGCTATATGTAGTCAGGGAAAATATATCACGTTACTTTAGATTAATTATATATTGCAACACTCAATCCCTATGTCAACCTACCACATTAGTATATTGTCAATGATAAAGAAGTTTTTTTAAAAAATAAAATTTTGTTAATTTCAAAGAGAGGAAATGAGTGGAAGAAGAGATAGAAACATCAATGATGAGAGAGAATCATTGATCAGCTGCCTCCTGCATTCCCCACATGGGGTATCTAGCCCCCATAGACATGTGTCCTGACCAGGAATAGAACCCTGACCTCCTAGTTCACAGTTCAATGATCACCTACTGAGTCAAATGGCTGGGCAATAAAGTTTTCATTGTCATTTGAACCACCTGCAAATCTTCAAATAATAATTATAATAGTAACTAGAGGCCCTGTGCATGAAATACATGTACAGTGGGGGAAGGGAATCCCTCAGCTCAGCCTGCACCCTCTCGCAATCTGGGACCCCTAGCTCCTAACTCAGCCGTGGGCAAACTAAGGCCCACCGGATCCAGCCCATTCGGCCGGTCCGCGGAGCCGAAAAAGCGGAGGGTTCTCTTGCTCTCCCCTCCACTCTTTCACTAGCAGCCCAAGATGAGGGTGCCAGCATGGTCAGGTTGCTTTTGTTCCAGCCCTCCAGTCCAGTTTAAGAACCCATTGTGGCCCTCAAGTCAAAAAGTTTGCCCACCCCTGTCCTAACTGCTCACCTGCCTGCCTGATTGCCCCTAATCACTCTGCCTGCCTTTCTGATTGCCCCTAACCACACAGCCTGCCTGCCAGATTGCCCCTAACCACTTGCTGGCCTGCCTCATCACCCCTAACCGCTCTTCCTGCCCGCCTGATTGCCCCTAACAATTCTGCCTGCTTGCCTCATTGCCCCTAACTGCTCACCTGCCTATCTGATCTTCCCTAAACACCTCTGCCTCAGCCCCCACCACCACAGCTTTGTCCAGAAGAATGTCTGGAAGGTCGTTCGGCTGTCTGGTCTAATTAGCATATTACTATTTTATTATTATAGACAATCCAATTGAAATTTGTGCTAGATAACCAAGTCTACCTACTTTTATTTGAGAGGTTGGGACATTATTTATTTTAATTAACTTCTAGACAGATTCAGTATGACACCATGTGTTTTATTTACTTTGTGAGCAAGGCCATTAAACCAGTCCTGATGCAATATTGCAAGCATTGAATGGAGAACACTGTAGATGAGAAATTCATGTTTTAAAAAGAGATTTCACTTCAGAAAAGTGATTGCAACCTCACTTACCCAGAAAGAAATGTTATTTCTCTACTGCATAGCCTCAAATAAGTTGTAGGTGTAAAATCAATTTAAAATTGGCTGCCATTTTTTTACTCAACTCTTAAGCACTATTTGTAACTATGGGTACATGTCTATGTTAACATCCCGGTATCTATCACCCCCTCCTCAGTATGACACAGATCATGAATTGTTTGGACATAGGAGTATAGTCAGAGTCAGTCAAAGTGCTTGAAACATAGTTAGGACTCAATAAATAGTAACTAGATGGATGAATGAGTGAATGATTGGTCACAGTTGTAACCATTTTGATCAAAACATTCCCAATTCTTTTATTCACCGTGTACCTATAGACTTGAAGTTTTCATTAAGATAGTGCAAACAGGATAATTTAGTTCAATTCCAGTCTGTGACCTATTAAGCCCAACTTCTCTGTTTCATTATCTAAAACTAAAACTCCTCACCTTACTCTGCCCTAATCCTTGAAGTTACAGCCGTCCCATTCCAGCCCTCCCCCTCCCCATGCCACTCTGCAAAGTAGTCAGCTCTATTTTGAGAGAACTTAATGTGCAGTCTGCATCACATCCTTTGTGAAGTAAGCAATGCACAAGTAATAACTTAATAAATTAAATGGAAGGCTGGAAATGAGGTAACTAGGTCCTTATCCTAGTCCTGTCTTATGAGCTAAGATCCATTAGGAGGATTATGCTTTTTTTAAACTTGAAAATACACAAAATAAATTTCTAAGGTCTATCTTTCAAGGAAGCCTGACAAATATTAAGCCTAAGGAAATTCAGGGTGGGGATTTGTAGGCCTTCCTTACTGTAACATTTAGTTGGAGTCTACCAAGAACTAGCATCTGTGTTAGATGTGTAGTCAGTTCTCTTAAAAAAAAAAAAAAATGGTACAAGGTTGTTATGGTATCAATGACTCCCAGTATGAAGAAAGAACTTCTAGAGAATGGGATGAGTTAGGTTGGTATCTGAAGTAATTTCCCTTCCTCAGGCAGCCATCCGGAGCAGCAGCAGGCCCAGACAGCTGTGTACAAGGCAAAAAACTACTACCATCTAGGGAATTCCACATGGAAACTAGATAAATACTGTTAAAAAAAAAAAAAAAAAAAAGACAGTCTCATAGAATGATACAGAATCCTGCCCCTTCTTGATGGCTCTCTTCATGGCTTCAAATTCTCAGCTTTTTAATTCCCATTTTACCCACCTTCTACTTAGATGAATAGCTAAAATCTTCTTTTGAGGGATCTGTCAAGAATCCTGGGCAATCTCAAAAGACAGAGGTTTGCCTGTTCTCCTCTGCGATTTGAGGAATCCCATAATAAATTATGTAAGTAATTTCTCTCACAATACCTTTTATTTCCCCTACTCTCAGCTCTGAATGAAGTCTAACTTTTGGAAAATATCACAATCTTTCACATTAGCCTAGATTTTCCCATTTCCAGACACAAAAGATGTACTTGAAGACAAGGTGAGGAGGTCATTCTCTCTCCCTCCCAGCTCCAGAGCTTCCCTCTGAAGACTTCCTTCTCCCTGAATTTAGACCAGCAATGGACTAATTTCTGACACTTCTGCTTAGGAGATTTTATGATATATCTTAAGTCCTGACCATGAATGAATCGTGTTGAAAGCCTTCCGAAAATTTACATAACTTCAGTCTAATGAGGAATCCAGCACATACTACACACTAGAATGTATACTCAGTGAGGATTTGACAAGAATAGTAGAACTAGGAAAGTGTGCAAAAACCATGACATGCATCTACAGATCTAATTTTATATCCTACAAAATGGTCATTTTGGAGGCTGAAATTTATTTAATAGTGTCTTTCAGTCTCAACATAGTTTTGGAAATGCCTTCAAACCCTTAACTATTCTTCAAAACCTCTGGAATAGTTATTTTAAAAATTGCACATTGATGATACACTTGGTTTTTCAGAACTCTGGAAGAATTCAGAATGAAGTCTAGTGGGGGGAAAAAAACAGTGGGTGAACAAGTTGTTTAATAACAAGGACAGCAACAACACCAATAATAATGGTGTGAGATTCTCCCTCCTCCCAACTGGTGGGCAGAGTTATGACATTACTGGCATCCATCACAGAGACATCCCCAAGACATTGAACCATCAATCAGTGTATGCCAAAGTGCCCTGGAGACCATCCCTTCCTGTTCAGCCCTGGGTCCAACCCTCTCCTGTTCCTCCCCTTAAAAAGATTCCCAGACCAGCCACATGTTGCTTTTTCCTCCATGTCCATCTGGAGGGAGCCCGGATGGGTCCTCTGTCCCCTTCCAACACCTTCAATTCTGATTTTTCTACCTCCGTAATGAGTCCCACTCATTACTGAGGAATAAACTTTAATATGTCTTGGTGGTCAGTTTCCTGCTTCTCAAACCTTACAAATGGTAGGTAACACATTTTGATTGCAAACTAGTTGCCAAAGACTAGATTAAGCTCTATTCCTTTAATCCTCGGAGCAGTTTTGATTATTATCCCATTCCAGAAATGAGAAAACTGAGGTATTAGGAGGTTAAGCAAATTGTCATAAATCAAGTGTTAGATTTGGGACTCAAAAATACTTGCTTTTAACAGCTAGGAATACCACTACTCCTATGGATTAAAAGTGAGACCGGACTATAAAAGAGAATAAAATATTTTTTTTTCCCCTCTGGCTTTGAAATAGGCATCATGCAAGTTTAAAACTCTGAGAAATGGCAGTTTCAGAAGAATGGGATGTTAAACAGCTTGTGGTTACGAATACTACCCCTTGTTTTTTGTGCAGACATTCTGTGTGACTATGTCAAAGGCTAATTTCAGCATTTAATATCCCCATGCCATCTATAGAATCTAGGAAGAACTCAGAGCTAAATCACATTTTACACATTTTCAAGCCATGAACATTTCTTGTCTTTGAGCAAGGCTGTGTTTGTGGGGTCTCCTAAGGGTCTGATGAGGTGAGCCAGAGGGAAGTGGACCTGGAATACCAAGGAAAGCAACTTTTCCAGGATGATCCCCACACTTTTAGCACACCCCTGCCATCAGAGCAGCTCTACTTCTAGCTGATTTATGTTTAGGTTCTTAGCCTCAGACAAAGAGGTCTTTCTAAATGCTTTTGCTGTTTTCAAAGGTTTCTAAGAGCCATTTCATAAACACCTGAGGTGAAGACTCATTTGTGAAACAAGTCCTTTTATTTACCTAAACTTGAGCCTCTCCCACTAACTAGACTTAAGAGTGGGAGCACTTAGGAAGGCATCTCAGTTATTTGGTTAAAATGTGATTTGAAAGCTTTGGGAAGATAAAGTCTATAATTAAGAGATTGCCTAACAATGGATCTGCAGGAACTAAAGGTCATTTCCCATAAATGTGTGCAACCACAGGGAAACTATAGGTGAGCTATATTGCACTCAGCACTTGTCATACACTCAGGGCATTCATTAACTTTAATTAGAGCCATAAAGAGATGCCTAAAGAAAAAGGAAATGCTCACTTTAAGATAACATTGGAGTCACTCCCTGATTTCTCCCTCAAGTCAAGACCAAGAGAGAGAATTTTTGCTTGACCTTTATTTAAACACACAACCAGGAGAGAACAGCCATTCAGACTTGGCCAGGTGCCATGCCTTGAATGGCCCAGGAATAGCCCAGCAGCTGTTTCTATGCCAACAATGAGGTTTGTCTCCACTGAGAGCAACTTCCTTGTCCAGATAAAATCCAAAGGTTATTTTTAATCTTCAGACTAAAATCAAAGGCCTTAGGGCGTGACCACTCCCAAATACCTTCCTACAAGGTTTTTAATACCTAGCATTTCTTAGATTACAGAGAACCCTAATCATTTATCAGTCTTTTAAAAAATAATAATAAGCTAAGGTGAAAACGGCTAAGATTTCAATCTACCCTCTCATTAAGTCACCAAAAAGCTATTCCATCAACTGGAAGCACTTGTTAATCCATCTTGCCAACCACTGAGCCTTGACAAGTTTCTTTCAGGAGGGAAGCTTTTATGAGTGGCCTGAGAAGCAGTCCTTGCTGCTGGGAACTAAAAGGCCCATCAGGTGCATGCATTTTCCTGCATAAACCCTGCCCCTCCAACAAGGGGGAAGCAGAGAGAGAAGACAAATGACCACTCCTTAGGAATAACAGAGAGCTACTAGTCAGAGAGAGCTTCCTTCCGCTGTGTGTGGAAACATCCACAGGGAGCTCAAAATCACATCAGGGAGAGAGTGTGGCTCCAGAGGCCAAGTTCAGGATTGGTGTTTGCTTTGGCATCCCAAGGTGAAAATATTGCTTAATTATCTAAGGCAGGAGCTCAAAATGCAATTGAGCGAAGGGTCACGTGTCAGCTAATGTCTGACTAGTGACTGTCTTTGGGATTTGAAATGATAATAATGTAAATTCCTAAGAAATCTCTCTCAGGCATGAAATATCTTTGAGTCTTTCCACCCCTTATAAGCATGCAGTGATTCAGAATATTTCTCCATATTTTTCTCAGAATGGACGTATTAATTTGTGGATTGAAGGAAGGAAGGAAGGAAGGAAGGAAGGAAGGAAGGAAGGAAGAAAGGAAGGAAGGGAGGGAGGAAGACAGGGAGGGAGGATAAGAAAAAGCATTTGAGTCCCAATTTCAGTGTCCAACAGTTCTGAGACCCAGTTTCAATGTAAAATTTCTAGTCTGCAGTTGCAAGATTTTTCAAAGAAAAGAAATGGGGAAAAATAGTTATAGAGATAAAGAACAATTGAACAGACTGTCAAACTATAGCGGGAAGGCAAGGGAGGTTGGGGAGGCTGTAAGAGATCAATCAAGGGACCAGTATGCATGCATATAAACATAACCAATGGTTATAAGACGGTGGGGGGGAGGGGAGTAGGGGAGGCTGGGGGAATGTCAAGCGGGGGGGGGGGGGAGGAGACATATGTACTACTATTTGTAATCCTTCAAACAATAAAAATATAATAAAATAAATAAATAAGAAGAAAGAAAAAGAAAGAAAGAAAGAAAGAAAGAAAGAAAGAAAGAAAGAAAGAAAGAGAAAGAAAGAAAGAAAGAAAGAAAGAAAGAAAGAAAGAAAGAAAGAAAGAAAGAAAGAAAGAAAGAAAGAAGAGAGGGGGCAGTTCTATGGAAAGTAACCTCACAGTGATCTGGTCAGGTGGGCAGTCAGGCCCCAGGCCTCTATCTTCTTTAGTGACAGGTTTTAGGGCATCCCTGCCAATTGTTCTTGTGCCTCTAGGTTAGTACACCTTTGAAATGCCAAAAGTAATACCCTCAAAGGGGATTAACCCTCAAGAGAGCACATATCTTCTATCCAGTAATCCAATCCAATCCCACCCCATTTTCTCCAATCTTCCTTACTTTCCCTCTTTAATTTCAAATGCACAAAAAAAGCTGCAAATCTGTTATTCTTGGTAGCATGTGAGATGTTTCTCCCCAGCATTGTCATCAGTTTGATTCAAATAAACTCCTAAAAATTCCCCCACGGGTTTGGACAATTCTTACATGGACACATTGCTACACAGTGTCACATTGTTATCCCGTTTTAAAGATGCCTGGCTCCCAGAAAGGATAAAACAGCAGAATCTTGAACTGCCATTTCTTTTATACTCATCTCTGACGTTTGTATGGATATAATCTGATCTAAACCCAAGCAGCTTGTGGGCAGGAGTGGAGCATGGTGTATGTGGTACAAACACACAAAATGAACTTGCTCCTTTTTTATATTTATTCCTCTCAGACTGGAACCCCTACCCTTGACCCCTATAACCTCAGCCCTGCCTCCAATGCAATGCCCAAAAATCACTTACACATCAGGGCTCCCTTCTCATTTTCTTGGCCCATTATTCTCAAACTGTAGCAATTTTTCTCCACTCCACTGTTTCATCCCCTCTTCCCTAGTTATTAGTTTCCTTCCCATACACCAGGCCTGTGTTAATTATTTATTATTATTTGTTATAGTCCATCTGAACAACTTCCCCAACTCTTCCTGTCTAGTAGATTCTTTAATAAAGATGCAAGGACAGTCCTTTCTCTAGTTAAACTAAAAGTAACAGTTGATTAAAAATCACTGGCAAAAAAAAAATGTGAGATGGAAGCTTCCAAAGTAATACCGGAGTTGTAGGAAACAAACAAAAAGGATCCACAAAAAAAACAAAAACAAAAACAAAAACAAACAAACAAAAAAAAACAAAAAAAAAACCAAAAACAAAAAACTACTCCCTTTTGCCATTAATCGTCTTATTGCTAGTTCTCTGTTCAAGCCCTTACCAGGGCCCACCCTAAAAGTCCTGTCCTACCCTCCTACTCTCCAAATCCTGTTGTTGCAATGCACATGAATTGAATGGAAATTAAACTCTAAGGCAGATTTAAAGCCCAATGGGAATTTGAAATCAGGTTCCCCAAGGGGCAAGAACACAAACCAAGCACAGGGTCTGACCGGAGATGAGGACTGCCGTACTTAGGTAGGTGTGTGAGTGTCCAGTGCTTTTAAGCAGCAACTAACTTCTGGCCAGGTGCTGTCCTTAGCAGAAGGAGGGGATCCTCTGAAAAGAGGTTTGGATGGTGGGCTATGCCTTAGCAACCAGGCTGGTTTCCCCAAGTAAGAGTTTCAGTCCATTCCAAAGCCTTATGTGAACCCTGCCTTTCAAAAGTCATATCTCCCAAGAAGGCCTTCATTACTAAGACCATATACCACTTGGGCTATCAATATCACCACTACCTACCATTATTTACATACTAGAGGCCTGGTGCATGAAAGTGCACCTGGTGCCCTGGGGAGATGGGGAGTACCTAAGCCCAGCCTGTGGCTTCTCACAGACAGGGACCCCTCTCTCTTTATCTGCCATGGATGCTCCTTAGTGCTGCCATGGAGTGGGGAAACGCTCCCACCACCGCCACTGTGCTCCCAGCCATGAGCCAGCTTCTGGCTGAGCTGCACACCCCTGTGGGAGCACACTGACCACTAGGGGGCAGCTTCTGCATTGAGCGTCTGCCCCTGGTGGTCAGTGCACATCATAGCGACCTGTTGTTCTGGTAGTCACTTAGGCTTTTATTATATACAGTTGTGACTGATCTTCTTTTGAGTTACTAAAGCTATTGTAATTAAAAATCATAACCTACATGTGCTTTTCCATATGAACAACTGTAAACCTTATAAACCGACTTTTGTCCACTCTGTTAGATAGATAGCTAGATAAATATGCTTATGTATATACTAGAGGCCCAATGCACGAAATGCATGCAAGGACCTTGGCCCCAGCCCCCGCCCAACAGCATTGCCACAGCTGGGGCCTCTGGGGCCTCTGCCTCGGCCTTCACCTGCTGTGGCTTTATCTAGAAGGAAGGACAACTGGAAGGACGTCCAATCTAATTAGCATACTATATTTTTATTATTATAGATTTACATATATGTATACATAAGATTTGGAGTAAGGCTTCTCAAGGAGTGACGTTTAAGCTGAGCTGAAGAACAAACAGAAATGACCTAGGCTGAAAGAGAATAGAAGAAAGGCGTTCATGTTTCTGAGTGTGTGGCTGGAGCAGAAGTGAAAGAAGGGCTGGACACCTGAGCTGGCTCACCTCAGTGTAGGACCTTGAAGCTTGATTGTCCTGGGCAAATAAGAGAGATGGAACCAGGAAAACACCTGGATTCCCAAGCCAGGCCCCACACTCGCAGTTTTGGGTTCATTATCATAGTCAGTACAAACAGTGACGGCTTCCCCGGGATCTGCCATGTAGACAGTGTAGTGTTACCCTATGGCCACTCGAGCAAAAGACTTGAAACCAAACCCAAATGCTTAGCAGTTATTTGATGTTGGCTAATAAATAAGTTCTCTTTGCCTCTGTTTCCTCATTTCTAAAGTGGGAGTAATGATCACACCCATGCACAAGGTTATTGTGAGCATTAACTAGGTAATATGCACAGAGTTCCTAGAAAGATGCCTGGCATATGGTACGCACTCAATAAATATCAGCCATTACTATTATAATCATGTGACAGGGGCCAACGCACACATTGACTATACTATCTCATCCATCCAGCAGTCCAAAAATAAAAAAACAAATTATTGTGCCCATTTTACAGATGGGAAAGTAAAACCCGGAAGGTTTTGAAAACATCCCGACTCCACTTGGTTAATTTAGTGACAAAAGCAAAACTGAAATATGTTTTCTCAAGCTTCAAAGTTCATATTTTTCTGTCTGATCAGAATGAGTAGCTTCTCTTTGAAGCTGTGCAGTGTGGGAACAAAGGATAGAAATGACTACATGTTTCCTCGTTAAGCAAAATGACTCATCAAACCAGTTGACCTCCCAGATTGGCATTTGTAAAAAAAAAAAAAGAAAAGAAAAGAAAAAAAAAAAATTCTGATCAAACATTGACATTATGTCAAAGCACAATTCATATAACTTATATATATATATATAAAAAAACAAATTTATTTTTCTACGAAGCTCAAAGTACTGGGAAGTAGACTTCTCTGAATAAGCAATTTAAACTATGCTCTTTTTAGAAATCCATTAACAACACATTGTTCATTTTCAGAGAATATTTATTTTCCTCCTGCTGCCAACAAATAGTAAAACTGTAATGACTTTTTTTGCTGGTTCTTTTATGCCAACTTACATTTCAAAACACAATGGCAATATATAGCTCACTGAAATCCAATATGTGCCCAAATGCACATTCTGTTCTAGATGAATCCCTGAAGAATAGTTAGAAATAAAAATTTTACAAATTTTCCTATAATAGCAGGTTTGTTAAGATATAAAAAGCGATGCCATCCTTTGCAAACCAGAGGCAAATTGGGCAGCTTTTAATGCGACCGGAGGGAGAAAAGATATAGGTGGCATTACTGGAGTCTCTTTCTTCTTTCTCGTTTATTGTGCAATGGTCACCAGGTTGTTAAACCACTGCAGAACCATGGCATTGGGTTTGGAGGTGAAATAGACCATAGGGAACAGTCATGTCTTCCTTCCTCCTTCCCCGGGGAAAAACTTAAGTCTAGAGACTTTCACTGACCTTTTCAAGGTCATAGAGCTAGATGGTGGCTAATGATCAACAAATATGTACTGAGCCGGGTGACTGATAATGGCATGCCGGGAAAGCTGGGAAGGTTAAAATATTTAATTACCCTGACCATTCCCTGTAGAAGTAATGATTTGTAACTCCTTAGTGGTTTCTGATAACACTATAAATACCTGGTTTCACAGAAATTTCAAAATACTTCTCTTCTAATACACAATAATTTAGCACTAAGCGGATAGTTTTTATATGTTTTTATCTCACTTTTCCCCCCTATGGGGTATAAAAAAAACTTCACCAAAATCAAACATGCTGGTATGTAAATTATCTCTTTTTAAAACTGTTGACCTGGGATTCTTCTCTAAAAGGATGGCAGAATGAGGGGGAAAAATTAAGACAACAGGATTCTAGTTATAGCTCATCTGCTTTTGTTGACTTAATCACAACATGAAACTCCAGCTCTATGTTGGCTTACCTGCAAGTAGGTGATAAGGAAGAACCTCATGAACATAAGCAGAAATGGGATTTGAAAGTTTGTTCCACATAAATTTAAGCCCTTTCAAATGGTTTATTCTTTTAAAGTATTATTAGATTGGTCCCATTAGCAAAGAAATTGGACTGAATAAATAGCTAACCATTAGCCATCCTAATAAAGATGGAATATGCTAATTGACCTCCATGCCCTCACAAAGATGGCGGTGCCCACAGCCAATAGGAATATGTTAATTGACTGCCACACCATCAAAGATGGCGGTGCCCAGTCCCCTCAGCCCCACTGGGGCGGTAGGCTTGTGGCATGGCTGGGCCCACCCCCAGGTGGGTCCAGCCATTCTGTGTGCCTGCCCCGGGAGTCCCCCAGTCCCCTCAGGCCCCCAACCACCTAGAGCTGGCCTGAGGTGCAGCAAGCCTCAGATGTCAGCTGCCCAGCCAATGCCTGAGGTGCAGGCAAGCCTCACTGCCGGCAGTGGCAGCAGCAGAGTTATGATGGGGGTGTCGCTTTCCCCTGATCACCAGGTCGCCTCCTGCCCCTGAGGGTTCCTGGACTGTGATAGGAGGCAGGTCAGGCTAAGGAATACCCCCCTCCAGTGCATGAACTTTCATGCACTGGGCCTCTAGTACTCCATAAGATTAATAATTTTTTTTTAATTTTCTTTCTATATTACTTTTGCCAGTTTTGTTGTTCTGATGATCACTCTCCTCCTCCTTTTTACTTCCCCCACCATCATCATCATCACCATTCTTATACACTGTTGATTGTAGTGTGCTGGAAACATGCAAGCATTTTACATCCAATATCTCTTCTGGTTCCTATAACATCCTATAATACTAGAGGCATAGTGCACAAAATTCATGAATGAGGGGGTTCCTCAGCCCAGCCTGCACCTTCTAGCAATCCGGGATATCCAACTGCCAGTTTAAGCCCAAACCTGCAGGGATCCCCGTGAGATTGGGCATAAACCAGCAGTCAGACATCTCTCTCACAGTTTGGGACTACTGGCACCTAACTGCTTACCTGCCTGCCTGATCACCCCTAACCACTCTGCCTGCCTGCCTGATCGCCCCTAACAGCCTCTGCCTCAGCCCCCACCACAGCAGAATGGTGTCTGGAAGGCTGTTGGAGTGTCCGGTCTAATTAGCATATTACCAGTTTATTATTATAGACTAGAGGCCCAGTGCATGAAAACTCTCAGCCCAGCCTACATACTCTCACAATCTGGGAGCCCTTGGATAGGGTCTAGTCTCATTGTAGCATGGCTGTGGTTCCCCAGGCCTGTGGGCTAGGAGGGAGGGACCAAGAGGCCAGTCCAAAAGCAGCATGGCTCTTGTTCCCCAGATCCTGAGAATGTGGGGAGGGACCAAGATTCCCAGATTGCAGCATGGCTCTGGTTTCCTAAAGCCTGTAGGCCAGGAGTAGGGACCAAGAGGCCAGTACAATGACAGCATGGCTCCATTCCCACAGCTCCCTCCCACCACTGTGCCATGGGCACCAAGGGCCCACAGCTCCCTCCCTCTGCCACATCACAGGTGGCTGGGACCCAGGATTGACTCCTGCCTCGGACCCTAGCATGGTGTTTGGTAGTCTATCTGGACCTTTAGGTCATGATGGACCCTGGTTCTTTAAATATTTGGATGAGTAGCATAAGCACCAATTTCCAGCTGAGGAAACTGAGTGCAAAAGATATGTGACTTCCCAAGGTCACACCCAGGGTAATCAACCATTTCTGTTTGGCCTTGCAATCATCCTAGATACTAATGTGTGTATGTGTGTGTGTGTGTGTGTGTGTGTGTGTGTGTGTGTATGTATGGTATCTGCCTGTCTTAAATGTAAAAACTCTTGCAAATTACCTAATAACAGAAACCTAAATATTTAGTGAAGTATCATAGACCAAAAGAAAATAGAATTAAATGAAAACAAACAAATAAATGCACACACATACACAGCAAAACAAGTGAGGTGCTACAGTGATTATTTTTTTCATTTAAGGTGTTAAAAGTAGCTTCATATGATGTGCTTTGTCTGGCAAAGATTTTCCCAAAGTTATATTGTTTGCTTTACCTCGGGTAGGTAAGGCTATTATTATAATAATTTCTTCTTAATAGAAAAATTAGAAGACTTTTTCCTGGACTGTAAATAATGCCAATTCAGATCCCAGGCTAATTTGAAGGCAATTATCTATGTCCAAGCAGGTATTAAAAATTGTGTTTTTCTAGATATAGTTCTCAATATATTGAGAAAAACACAATTTTTCCATCTCCTTATAAGGTCAACTATGAATCAGTATCTCGTGAGTACCTGGTCTTTGCTTTTAAGTAAATAATTTAATGGACTAATCAAAAGGACAGCATTCTTCTAATGAAAATGTGCTTGTATAAAATAATTGAGAATAATAATTGATTATACTTATTGAATACTCAGTGGAGGTCAGGCATTGTGTTTCATACACTGTACATGCATTTACTTACTTAACCACTTCAAAATGCCATCCTCATTTTTCCAATAAGAGAGAACATTTAGAGATGTCAAATCTGATTAGAGGTCACAGAGCTGGATGTGGAAGTGCCAGGATTTGAACCCAAGCAACAGAGGCCATGTCCTTAACCACTAGATTAAACCTCCTTTCCATCCCTTTAGAATAAAACCTAGAAACCAGTTTTGGTAAAAGAGCCCTCAAATGTATTCATGTTCTAATTTCCAGAACCTATGAATGTTACCTTACATGGGATAAGGGACTTTAGGATGTGGTAAAGTTAAAGACCATGAGATTGAGAGTTTAACCTGGATTATCCAGGTGGGCCCAGTGTAATCACAGGTTTTTGTGAGAGGGATCCACGAAGAGTCAGAATCAGAGAAAAGACATATGTACATACCATAAAAGGCTAAGTGACCATCCAACTACCTGACCAGCCGGTACATATGATGTGGACTGACCACCAGGGGGAAGACACTCAGTGCAGGAGCTACAGTGAGCTGCAGTGACTTGGCAGTGGCAGTTCTTGGGTGATGCACCCCAGAACCAGAGAGATTAATTTCCTTTCAGTGTGCACAAAACCATGCACCAGGCCACTAGTGTGATGATAAGGATGAAAGCAGAGGTTGGAATGATGTGCCTTGGAGATGGAGGAAAGGGATACATACCAAAGAATATAGGTATCCAAGAGAACCTGAAATGGGTAGACAATTGATTTTTCCCAGGGAGTTTCAAGAAGGAACTAGCCTTGCCAACACCTTGCCTTTATCCCAGTTAAATTAATTTTGGACTTCTACCTCTAGAACTATAAGGCAGTATATTTATGTTACTTTAAGACACAAAGTTATAGGACACAAATGCAATAGTGAGGGAAACAGCTGTACAACAACATTGAACTCTTTGAAATTATCAGAGAAGCATTTGTAGGCTTCCCAGCTGTGCTCTTAACATTTGGAAATAGGAGCAATCTCTAGGAAAATTTTCTATAGTGTTTGTTCCAAGTCTTCTCTGTCCTCTGCCCATCTCAGCCTCTGCAAAGGGCCTCAAACACAACATTCTTGAAACTTTAAGTTCCATTCAGGGCGAGGAACTTAATTCTGTTCCTGTTATATATCAAGTATGTCCATAATTTGGCTTCATTTCTCCTTCCCTCCTCATTTCTAAGTGTTATCATGCTTCTCTTTTGCCACTGGAATGTTCTTCCTTTTTAACAACAGTTAAGATATCATGCTGGCATTACTAGCCCTGTAAGTAAATACCCTGTGCTTCAGTCCCTCGTCACTAATGGGGACCATCAGAGCCCCTACCCTGACAACCTCCAGGAATTATTGTAGGGCCAAACAGTGTAAAGCCTTCATAACAGTTCATGAATGTTCATTCAGTGCTAGTTTCACTATTATCTCTGGGCTCCCTTTAATTGGTTTCTCCCTTAATCCTAAGTATATATCAGAGAGACATCCTAAGTCTCTCTATCCTTGTGCAAATCATAAGTTCACCTGTTATAACAATCATTCTCCCTCTCTCCTTCTTTCTCCTGTCAAAGAAGACCCATGCTGGCTGCCTCCTTCACCAACTGCCCATCTCAGCCTTTTATAATCTAACTAGAGACCCAATGCACAAAATTCATACAAGAGTAGGCCTTCCTTCCCCTGGCTGACATCCAGGACCCGGGCTTCCCTCACAGAGGGGGACCCCACCCACCAGCTGCAGTCTGCTGGTTGGTGTCCTGGGCCTCCCTCTGTGGGGCTATCATGGGACTATGGCTGGGCCCCCGACCAAACACATTGCACCCACCTTGGCTGGCCTGACACCAGTGGGTGCCATAGAGTGGTCCCGGATGATCACTCAGCTGTTTGGCTATTCAGGAGTATTTGCATACTCCACTTTTATAATATAGGATATATTCTACTCCTTTCTGCCTCTCGACTTAACAGACTTTAGTCCCCACATAGACATTTTTTATGGCATTTACACACATTTTGACCATTCTCTGTCAGGCTGTCAGGACAATGCTCTCCCTAATTCTATTAGTGATTTTCAACTAAGAGTGATTTTGCTTCCTGCCCCCCCCCCTACCAGGGAACATCTGGCAATGTCTGAAGATATTTTTCATTGTTAGAATTTTGAGGGTAAGTGCTACTGGTGTCTAGTGTGTATAGTCCAATGATGCTGCTAAATAAACATCCTATAATGCATAGGACATCTCCCAACAACAAAGAATTTTCTGGTCTAAAATATCAATAGTATCACCGAAACCGGTTTGGTTCAGTGGATAGAGCATCAGCCTGTGGACTGAAGGGTTCCAGGTTTGATTCCGGACAAGGGCATGTACCTTGTTTGTGGGCACATCCCCAGTAAGGGGTGTGCAAGAGGCAGCTGATCAATGATTCTCTCTCATTGATGTTTCTAATTCTCTATCCCTCTCTCTTCCTCTCTGTAAGAAATCAATAAAATATATTTTAAAAAATGTCAATAGTATCAAAGTTAAGAAACTCTTTTATAAGTAAACTCATTCTCCAAGGGTTTGGCTTTTACTATTATTGTGTGTGTGTGTACCTTTGCACAAACAGCTCCTCTAGACCCACTCCAAACCCCTTTTCTCAGTTCAAACAATCTGCAACTCAACCACACATCTCCATATCTTTACCCACCTAGATCCCTCTAATGCTCTCCCTTCTCCACTCTGCTCTGTGTCCCAAGGAAATTGATGATATAGACTGCCTTAACAATGTTCCTAGGGCTTGCAGCTGGCTTTTGCAACAGATATTGCAGGGAGGGAAGTTAAAGTCAAGGTAGTTATCCTCTTCGCTCCTTTCCTAGGAGATAGCCTTGTATAATATTTTTAACTGGAAGTTACTTACTGTAATATGGCTGTCTCTATCTGACTCTCTCCTTCTCTGGGTCAGGTAATTTGTTGTTGTTGTTGTTGTTATCCGTTTAGTTTCAGTGGTCATTTAAATCACTAAGGCCCAGATAGTGTACTATCCTTTCTACTCCCATACTCAAATATTTGTAAATTACTCCTATATAAGTAAACCCTTCTTGAATTATCTGCTTTGACTAGGTCATAGATTTTCAGCTGTGGAGTATTTCTTTACCATAGTCATATCCCTATATGCATGAAAAGAACCACCAACTTTCTCGTGACACAGACCCAAAATGTCACCATTCCCTACTTCCTTATCCACAACAACCAATAATTTTTTACTTCAGCTTTCTCTAGATCCTTTCCCACTGTCTGTTGACCTAGTTTAACCTATCATTTCATATTGCTATAATGATGTTCAATTTTTTTCCAATTATTCAATTGCTTCTCTATTTTCTCCAACTTCCAAAGCAAAATTACCGTAATGCAAGCTTCCAAGATTCCCTGGTAGCTACAGATTACTCTCCCTTTTTGGAAATCTTACTCTATGTCATCTTATCTCATCTAGGTAATTGTCACTTTCATTGTTCTATTGGAACTATAAAGCTGTCTTTTGTCTTGACTAAAATTAAGTTCCTTGATAGTAGAACTGGGCTTTTTTTTGTATATGTTACTCCCAGGGTATGTGGTACTGTGTTCCATTCAGAAGGGCCACAATAATGTATGTTCTTTCCTGCCCCTCTTTTATTGTTGGTGAAAATATGTTTTCAAATTCTTGTGCAAGTTTCATGGCTTTTCAGAATTATATATTTTTAATTTATTTTTTTTAAATAAGGGAGAAGAGCATATTCTTTTACAGCAAAAACTACAAGAGCATTATAAATGCTGGGAAAATAAATATAAGTAGAGGCATCAAATAATGGCTCAGAATTAATTCACACTGTCCCCAAATAAGAAGTCCTCTCTGGAACTTCTCTGATTTCTCTTCCAGCCGAATTTCCATAATAAGTGATCACTGTCTAAACAGAAAGACAGCAAGGCAAAGCCCTTCCTCTGTCACTTCATAAAAAGTAAATACTGACCTCTTAAGTACTCTCAATAATCCTGCGGATATTTGTTTTGTATGTCAGTGTGACTTAATGGAACTTTAGAGACTTGAGCGATTTAGGATAAATTTCTGTCTCATTTCTTCAACTGTATAATGGGGGTAAAAATAACATAAATAAATGCATATAAAACCACATAAGTAACTACAAATAGTGTACAAAACATTATTGCTTAATTATTCCAGTACCCTCTCTATCAACTTGTTTCAAAGAATAAAAGGATAGCAGCAAGTTTCTGACTGCTGAGGTTCTACATGCTGAACCATTTTATGAGGCATACCTGAATGACAATGAGTCCTAATGTCTCCATAATCAGCTGTGTCAAGGTAAGTCCATTGACAGTGGTAAAGCATCCCTGCCTCCACAATTCACTTAATGTGCACAGGGAATAAGGTAGGGATTGTACACACGCCTACTAAATGAATTCAAACTGTTCTGCTATATATCTTGGAATTGAGTAGAATCCCAGAGAATATTTCAATGGCATATTATCTATTATTTTGAAATCACAATTACTAACTCACCTCAAATTCCTTAGAGGATATATTGAATCATTAAACAAAATAATTCCATATTAATTAGGCATTTAATACCATGTGAATAAAAATATATTGATTATGTAAAGCACCAAATATACTAGGAGGTGTATAGTGATGCTAAGTGTGTAGTGATGCTAAAATTTACCGCTATGCTTAGGAAAGAGAGAAAAGGAAAGAGTCAGTGGAAAGGCAAGTAAAACATGAAAGAGGGGGTGCTGCAGGTTGTTTTCTCCAAATAAGGCTACAATAACATCTCCCAGCCCACATTCAATTCAACCTCATTCAGGAGGAGAAGGCTATTTCTCTGCCCTTTTGAATCTGGGTGGGTTCTGTGACTGCTTTGGCCACTATAGTTCAGTCGAGAGGACACTATGACAGCTCTGCTCAGTGCTTTTTACTTGTGGACATTTCTGCTTCTTGCCCCATACAATGTTCCCTTTGGCAAAACCAGATGCCCTGTCAATTCTATCACCCTGAGATGGGCATTTTTTTTCCCCATGGGCTGGAGAATCAGACCTAGCTATTTTGGTGCTACTTATTAACCATGTGTTTTTGTCTTATTGTGAGCACCTCACCCTACATTGAGAGTGATCTAAGAGTATTTAGGTATCATCTTTTTTTCAAACAACTTATCTATGAATTCACCCCAATCTCCTTATCTGATGCTCAACTGAAAAAACAAAAAGAAACAGTCTCCCTTACACTGGAATTTGAAAAAACTGTATGTGCTGATCTTATTGAGAAATGTTGGTATCCAATACAGGAACTCCTAATAAATTTCAAGGTTAATTTTGACTTAACAAGGCTTCATACTGACTTTAGAATCTTACAACCACATGTGCTATATAGTGTGGCAATGATAATGACATGATTGATGATGATAGTGATGATAAATGATATAAGAGGAGGACAAAGATCATATGTCAACAAATGAATAGATTTGGTTTATAAATAGGCTCTTGCTACCTTTTAGAAATCTGAATGTTAATGTTAATGATTATTAACTGAACCATAATTCAATTATGCTTAAAACATGTCTATGCTTTCAGTGAATAGAAAATTATTTTATTCTTGGAGAGCCTACCACCCAAGTTGGAAAAACAAAACACAAAACACAACACACAGAATCTATTCCAGCTAAAACTAATTTAAATACACACTTTAATACTCCAAAAACAAAAGATTCAAGCTAAATGCAGTTTTTAACTAAGCCAAGTCTTTATAAGTTTTCTTTAGGGGAAAAATCAAAGGCACTAACATCCTAAAAATGGTCCTCCATGGTCAATGATCATTAATATATATATATATATATATATATATATATATATATATATATATTATAAAAAGACTCTACATCGTGCTAAATTTTGTAAAAATACAAAATGGGGCTCCTGTCTGCTAAATACGGTTGTACATTCCTGTGTTTGGCATATATCTTTCTTTCTCAGACTCCTGTTATGGTTGGCATGGTTGTAGGTAAAGGTAGTTTCATGAAATCTCTGATTAAGCAATGTTTTTTCAATATTAAAATTTTAAATTATTTAAATTTTATTATAAAAGTTTGTTAGGGGAAAAATAATTAGAACATACAGATATCAAAAAGAATGCCATCAGCACTAGCCAGTTTGGCTGAGTGGATAGAGTGTTGGCCTGTAGACTGAAGGGTTCTGGGTTCAATTCCAGTCCAGGGCACATGCCCAGTTTCAGGTTCAATCCCCAGTAGGGAGTGTGCAGGAGGTAGCTAATCAATGATTCTCTCTCATCATTGATATTTCAATCTCTCTCCCTCTCCATTTCTCTCTGAAATAAATAAAAATATTTTTTTAAAAAAGGGTATCAAATCACTAACCTGAACACCCTAATATGATATTATCACTATCAATATCTTGGTGTTTACAGACCAGATTATTTTCTTTCCATTTAGAGATTTATTTTAAAACTGGACGTATGTGTTATAATTTTATAAACTGATTTTCTGGTTGAATGAAAAGCACTAAGGTGATCTCTGTTTACATCTAGGTTTCATTCTCAAATCCCTCTTATTTGACATATTTTCACTCTGGCATCATATATCTAGTAACAAAAGCCATTCCATGGCTCACATTGAATACTTATTTTGACAAAAGGTCAAGTAATATATAGTCAATCCTAAAGCTCTCTCTGAGGAAGTGAGAAGACAAATGCAGTTTAGTACAGTGAAAAACAAGACAGAATTTGAATATCAGAGTTAGAAGTAGCAGATCTAAAAAGGCAAAAGGATGTGGATGGCTAGTAGGTTAGCCACATGGCAGGAACAACAGTAAATATCTAAGCCAGTGGTTCTCAACTTATAGTCCCCAATCAGGAGCATCAGTTTCATCTGAGCCCAAATTTGTTGCTCCTCCAGACTTATTGAATCAGAATTTCTGGGAGATGAAACCCTTCGATCTATGTATGCACAAGCCCTTTCAGTGGTTCTAATGCATGCTAAACTTTGAGTAACGGTGCCCCAAGCCAATAGTTAAGAGAACAACAGTCCAGATTGCATATTAGAATCCTTTTGGGGGCTTTTACAATTCACTGTTGCCTGGACATCATCCAAGCCCAAGTAAATTAGAGAATCCTGAGTTAGTAGATGAACATTTGTATTTTTTATAAGCATCTTAGGTGATGTTAATAAACATTCAAGACTGAGAACTGTTGGTATAACACATGTGTTCATCTAATACTGAAAGACAAATTAAAAAAGAACTTGGATGAGAACTTTAGTATATTTGACCATAGTAGCTGAATGCTTGCGCACATGTAAATGAAGTATGACTCAAGTGCCCATCAGTAGATGAGTGGCTAAAAAAGCTGTGGTACATTTACACCATGGAATACTATGCAGCTATAAAAAAGAAGGATCTCTTACACTTTGAGTCAGCATGGAGGAACCTGGAGAGAATTTTGCTCGGTGAAATAAGCCAGTTAAAGAAAGAACAGTATCACATAATCTCACTCAGATGTGAAATCTGATGAATAAAATAGACTGTTGGACAAAATAGATCTAAGACAGAGAAGCATGAAACAGACTGGAATCTCTGAGAAAAGGTGAGAGTAGATGGATAGGAAGAGATCAACCAAAGAACTTGTATGCATGTATGCATAATCCATGCACACAGACAATAGGGTGGTGAAGGCTTAGGGTAGGTGGTGGGGTGCACTATAAAGGTCAGTGGAAGAAAAAAGGGGATATATGTAATACTTTCAACAATAAAGGTTTTTTAAAAATAAAATAAATTAAGTGTCATTTACTTTATACTTTATTTTATTTCACTGGATCAACAAGTTAGTTTTCTCAAGTTCTTAATATTTACACTAATAAAAGAGAAAGATGCAAATTGACCATACCTCTGCGATGCCCACAAGCCAATTAGGCGTGAGTATGTAAATTAACCCAACAAAGATGGTGGGTTAATTTGCATACATAGGCACAGAGTGAAGACTGAAGGCTCCAGCCCAAGAGCAGACTGAAGACTGAAGAGCCTTGACTTCTCCACTGCAGCAGGACAGAGAAGCCTCACTGCGGCCAGAGGGGAGAAGCCTAGCCTTGAGGCTTGACTTCTCAGCTGAGGCTGAAGTGAAGGCCTGGGTCCCAGATGCTGGTGCCAGAGGAAAACCGTTGCCTGCAGCCAGGGGAACAAAGGCCTATTGCACAAATCTTCGTGCAACAGGCCTCTAGTTCAGGAATAATAAAATTAAAAAACAGATATCTTCCATCACCCTTGACTATTCATATAAACATATTCCATCTGAAAAGAGGTCATATTATTCAACCTCATCATAATTTCCTCTCTAGTCTGTGTATGTTAAAGTGTATCTAAACAGAAGAGCAAGAGTCATGCCTCAAGTTACTTTATAATGATGAAGCAAAAGAAGACTTAAATTCTGGATATGTACACTTTTAAAGTGGAGAACATTTAACCCCTCTGTAATCAAGTTATTTGTGAACAAGTATCCCTCACTTAATTAAGGTGGTTCAAATTACTATTTTTTTTTTCTGATGGTGTGAAAGACATGTACATTCAATAGAAACTATACTTCAAACTTTGAATTTTGACCTTTTCCTGAGCTATGGATTATGAGGTATGATACTGTCTTCATACTCCTTCCTGGTTCTGGACAACCTGCAGCAGGCACGTGATCATTAGGTAACCAACTAAGATTCCACAGTGCACTATGTTGATAGCATATTTTGGATATTGTGTTTTCTGTTTTTGCATCCCATCATGTCTACAAAATGCCCATCTGTGTGTCTTGCTTTTGGTGAGAAAGGGAGGAAGGCAATTACTTTTGAGATGAAACTCAGAAAACTGCCCAGCTGAAAGCTAACATCAGTGTTCTGAGCATATTTAAGGTAGCTATACTAATCTATGATGTTCGGTAGGCTAGGTGTATTAAATGCATTTTTGACTTACAGTATTTTCAAATAACACTGAGGTTTTTCAGAACACTACTTCATTGTAAGTGGAGGAGCATCTGTATATAAATTAATATAAATGTAAATGTAAATATAAATTTAAGTAGAAGTATAAAGTATAAACAAACATATTTATAGGAATGTTGAATATATAACTTTACATATCGTTGCTACTCTCAGATTGGTCAAGGAAGAAGAGGGTATAATGTCATTATCTGAAATTGACACCAGCTGCCTCATAACAATAACCATGTGCATTCTTATCCTGCTGGCCAATCAAAAGCAGCCATCTCTTTAAAAGCAAACATCTGTTGCCCATTTATAGTAATTTCTACTTGAAAACAGGTTTATCAAAAATAACTTAAGCTTTGCCAACACTGAACATGTGCTTCCAGAAAAACGATTTTTCTGCCTCAACTATACTGTGATTTCTAAGTCCTTAACACGCCCGCGCACAAGCACACACACACACACACACACACACACACACACACACACACACACATTTTTCCCCCCCAGAATATCTTTTCTTCATTGTGCTGAACAAAGATACTTTTCCTTTGTCTGTCTATTCTCCCCATACCTCCTGGAATGTGTTAACCTCCTAGTGGTTATAGAAGCCAGATTGCTTGAGGTTAGAATTTAAAAAGTAAGAACTCAATAAATCAACAAATGGTATTAAATTCCATTGTTGTTGCTATTATTGCTATTTCTTACATAATACGGCAGATAATTATCATTCAAAATCCAGTAACTTGCTGGCATGCTTGAAGTCTAATTTATATATTTTAGTTGTATAAAATCAGAAGGAAATTGGAGAGATTGAAATTCTAATTCAGAGTGAGAAAGGATATAGAAAGACTAACAGACTGAATCTGTTAATCAGTTTCCTAGTGTACATTCTTGGTAACCTACGATCAAGTCACTGCCCTTTTTTTAACAATCTGGTCTTGCAAGACCTATTTTCCTAATTAGTCTCAATTTAAAAAGGCCCAAAAAGACAGAATGTAAGCTTAGCTAAAGGCACTACCTACAAACAGGCTCTAACTTCTTCATTTTATCTGACTCAGGAGGGGCTGTGAAAGCCCACCCAAAAACCTGGTAGTTAGGAAACAGATAGAAAACAAAGAAACCCATAAGATATATATATATATATATATATATATATATATATATATATATATATATATATATATATATATATATAGCAACCTCATTGTATCATTTGTTCAGGCTTTGGATCTTTGTATCCCCTGAGCCAGCAGCACTGATTAATTAAAGGTCTCTCCTGACACCTCCCAGTGCTTAACAGTTGCCTTTTTCATGCCAATTCCATAACAAGAGTGTTTGCTCTTCTGAAGAAGTATTCAGAGAGAGACATATATATAAAGCTAGTGACCGGAATGCCATAATGAACAGAAAGAATGCCATAATGAACAGTCGTTATGACACCCACTACAGCCAGCAAACTGGCCAGATCAGAGGGTGGGGCCGGCTGGCCAACCTCCTGTGGCCCCTCTCCCAGTCAGCCCTGCCTCCAATTGCCCTCCTCCCACCTCAATCAGTGGTGGGCTCTCCAGCCAATAGCCTGTAGTCCCTTTCCCCAGTTGTTCTGGCCCTAATAGGGCCCCAATTGGGGACGGGGACAACTGGCCAAGCTCCCACCATCCTCCCAGTAGGCCCAGATCGGATCTGCCCCAATTAGGGCTAGGCCAGCTGGACCCCACCCAGGCAAAAATTCATCCACCGGGCCTCTAGTAATCTAATAAAAACAAATGTGACATGCCATTTATAGTTCATTGACAGTGTTGAAGCTCCACTCCACTTTGAAATTTTATTATATATAGAAGAAAAAAAAACACTGTAAGTTCATTCATGGGAGCTGAATTTCTGCTGCATTTCCATCTCTATATGACAAACTCCCACTATCAAGGAGTTGCCAAATAAACTCTTGTGGACAAAAAGGGGCCACATGCTAACCTGACTAACTCAGGGAAGGCCTCCATGGTGGCCTTGCAAACTCAGGGACCAATAGTAACTACATAGGATGTTCTAAAATTAATTTTTTTTAAATTAAAAAGCAGTCTATGGTGGTCTCTTCCCTCATAAAGTTCAACTTTGACCATAATTAGGCCTATTATCTTTTGGCATCTATGATAATATACATTTGGAGGTCAAGGTAATTTGTAACTTCTTTTTTATTGGACCCCTCAGGACACAACACATGCACAGGGCCCAGGGCACAGGCCACAGATTCCAGCATTGTGGTTGTTATAGTGTTGTTGACTGTTAACTATCCTGCCCCCACCTAAGTAAAAGAAGCATGTGTTTATCATTTTACTTTTTATCCAATCCCAGAGGTTTCCCCATTTTGCTTTCTCTCATCTCCCTGATCTATGACCAATGGATTTCATGTAATCCACTTATGTCTCCTCCTTTGATGGTAATTTATAAAAAATAGGTGAAAACTCGGCATTCTCCAGAGCATTATCTCAATAGGCTGAGATTCTGCTTCCTGGCAATTGTTGACAGTTTAGCTCAAATAAACTCACAAAAATTTTTTTACAGGTTTGAAAGTTTTCTTATGTTAACATTAAATCACAGATGTAAAGACATTATAAAACCATCTATACAATTCATTTTCTATTTAAAAAGTCAGCATTTGTTTGCAAGTTATAAGTCCAGAGAAATGTTCTTAAATCTAGTGATATCAAATTGCTCTAAGGTCTGAGGATCTTCTTCTGGGAACAAAGAGAGGTATCATTATGAATCTATGTGAATATCTTCTATTTTTTTTCACCTTCCTCCAGGAAGAATCCTGGAAAGCCATTTTCAAGTTCAGTAAGGAAATGATCATGTGTTCATATTTCCATCTAGAGTTTGTCATGGCATTTTCAGTGTTGTTTTCAAGAGTAATAAGTCTTATAAAATGCCAATCAAAACCCACCACCAGCAGGGAATGTGTTGGAAGCTGTTACATAATCAGCATGCCTATTTCAGCACAACACAAGTGGCATTTTTCATGTCAAAACTGAATTCACAACTTTAAATCTCAGATTTCCTGGGCCTCCAGGTTACCATGGAAGCCAGGACTGTGGCAATCTGAGCAGCCTGAGTCAAAACCCAAGTGTCTCATTGCCTAATGGAGTAACGAGTCATTTCACTCTCCCAGGTCTCCTTCCCCTGAGTAATAGAATTACTGGGAGGAGGCAGGGAGGGAGGATAAAGCAGAACATTTCTGACAGGTGCAGAAAAGACTGCAGAAACTCTCAGCCCAAGCATGCACTCAGAATTTCTAACCTGACATTTATCTTAGAAACTTGAATGCTGATATAGTATTACATTATATTCTCTACCTGCCCACCCAACCCTCATTTACTAAAAGACTTAAAGCCCATTGCACTGTGTTCTGAGCTTATGTCCCATTTGATAGAAAAGGCATTGGGCCAGAATGCTATAATCTTCTAACATGCTTTCTCCATAGTATAACCACATAAGATGTTAAATGATGTGGGTAATGAAGCTCCTTGAGTTTCCTTAGTGTCTCCTCTCCCAGGATTTAGTTAGATGTTATATTATGGAATATTCCCTTATTAGTTGATGATGTAGGGAGAAATAAAAAGTAAGTAAGAAGGAGGAAAAGAATAGGTGACCAAAATGAGAGGAGAATACAGGAAGGAAGAAAATATGGAGAAAGAAGAGGTGGAAGTCAAAAGAAATAAAAAAAGAAGAAATACAAGAAAAAGAAGAGAGGAAAGGCCCTTGCCAGTTTTGCTCAGTGGATAGAGCATTGGGTTCAATTTCAATCAAGGGCATATACTAAGGTAGCAGTCTCAATCCACAGCCCTGGGCCATGAGGGAGGCAACCAATCAACAGGTCTCTCTTACATAGATGGATGTTTCTCTCTTCTCTCTCTCTGTCTCTTCCCCTCCCCCCAACCTTCAACTTCAACTCTCTAAAAATCAATGATAAAATATCCTCAGATGAGATTTAACAAGAAAAGAAGAGAGGAAGGAAGGGAAATAGGAGAAAGAGAGAAAGAGGGACATCCTTTTATATATTTTTGTTTGCTTGGCATTCCATGAATCTGTTTTTCCTTCTGTAGCATGCAGCTTCAGTTAATCAAACAGTATTTCTGAACTTCTTGAAATCTCATAATATCTTATAAAGACCCTAAATAACTATATTTTTCATATGCAACCAAAAATTATTTTGAATTTGATTCTGTGGCCCCCTACCCTTGCCCCTGCATGTGATTTTAACCAGGATAGTTTCTTAATTCCTTAAACATTCACCATCTGGAGTATTTCTCTTCTTCTACTCTTTACTAGGCTTTTACTTATAAATTATTCAACCCATAGCTCAACAAAATATGAGCATAAAGGAAAATTTTGAACTAAAAACAAAAGGAACAGATTTTTTATGCATTGAATATGATACTGATACACTATACAATCACACATGTGCACACACACACACAAACATACACCCACACACACACACAAACTACATTTCACAGGCTATAGCACCATGGATTATAAAATGCACCATTATTTCATGTACTACTAAGAAAGAAAGAAAAAAATTACTTCTCATTATATTAAGACATACTATCAAATTACACAGAGTGCATTCATTGCAGTTCTTGCTCCAACCATAAGGAAGCATCAGACAAAGCCAAATAGAGAGACACTGTACAAAATAGATGACCAGTGTTCTTCAAAAGATCAAAATCAAAAAAGACTAATGAATGCTTACACATTGGAGGAGACTAGTAAGAAATAACAACTAAATGCAACTTAAGATTCCTGATCTTATCCTAGAACAGAAAGAAAAGTTAGTAGAAAATTTCACAAAATTCAAATAAAGTCTCAAATTTAGCTAATGATATATCAATGCTAATTTATTGTTCATTATAATTGTCATATACTTTTTAAAGATATTAACATTAGTGAAAGTGGGTGAGAAAAACATTAATTTTGGAATTCTTTTTGAAATTTTCTGTAAATCTAAAATTAAAACATCAAAAATCTGGAAGTATGTGTATTTAAATAATTTAAAAACAGTAACTTAGGTTTCTATATAATTATATAAACAATTGTCTCCACATGTTCATGTATTGTTTGTTCATTATTTAAAGAACAATATGGTGTGAGAAATTGTTCTTTGCTGGGTAGATAATCCCTGGATTCCAGCTTTAATTTTGATCAAATTCATAGGACACATCCTATAATTCCTCAAAATAATATCTTGGTTTTTGTTTTTTCCAATCTTCAAGATGAGATTTTTCGACTAAGTTGTTCTTAGGGGTGGTTACACTGCAAATATTCTTAGCATCTATGTTAATAATACAGCAGAACATTATCAAAATTCCACCTTTATTTAAAATCAGCGAAAGCAATGATATTTTTGAAAGGTTACATTTATCCCTATATATTCATTGTCCCAGCACAGAGTTCTCTGTATATAATGAGTCCAGAATATTCTACATCTTGGTGAAACCTATTCTTGAACAAGGGTTTGCTGTTCTATGCACATAGAAGTTAAAACTATGACTTTTTTTTTCTTTTCTTTTCTTTCTTTTTAGAAAAGAACAGTTTATTTAATGCTGAGTCAGGAATCGTGAGCAAAGTTGACTCCTAGTCTCCACTTCCTTCTGGGATTCCTTTTTGTTTAATCTCTTTGGAAGAAAATTCTGATAAGAGGCACTCCCCTGGGTGGAACCAGGAAAACTTCCTGTGAGTAACCCAGTGAGTACGATCTGAGTCCTCAGTGAAGGTGGGGTTGGAGGCAGTGTCTGGAAGGGTAGGCCTAAGGCTACCTGTTGTAAATCAGTCATTACACATGCATTTTCCAGAGTTGGGGCCTGTTAGATACCAGAGGTTCCATCTCTTTGTGGAGTTGCTCCCTGAATGAGGCCCCTGCAGCTGTATATCTCTATGGCACTTCAATTTAATGCTCTTTTATTCTGTGCTGTGTGCATGTTAGGTCTATTTGTTGGTTTGAGCATATTGTGGGACTGGAGGGAGGAGAAGGAATGAAGGGAGTCGGGGGGGGGGGGGGCTGAGATGGAAGGGAGTGGGCAGGAATGGTGGAACAATTGAGGAGCATCAGAGGAATCATTGCTGACTTTCCTATACTTTTCACCTCTGGAGCTTTGCACACATTGCAACTGTCTGAATAAACAAAGATCAGTTGGAGAAAAACTGGACCAACACCTGTATAAAGTGAGCCTCAGTTCAGTGAGGTGTAAAATGAGGCAAAGAGAAATATTGTGCAACAGCTCTTAGGTCCCAGGCTAGTGGCATCAACAGCCTGGGAAGTTTTTAGAAATGCAAATCTCAGGTCCAACCCCAGGCATACCCATTCTGAAATCTGGGGGTGGGGCCCAGCAACTTATGTTTTCACAAGCCCTAGAGATGACTGGGATGCAGGTTCCAGTTTGAGATCTGCCACTGTTCAGAATGAGGATGGGAAATTTCAAAGAAATAGTCTACCAGGCAAAGTTTGAGAGTTTTGACCGGGAGTCATTAGCATGCTGGTTTGGGGTGCTTGAGGAATACAGTGTGGACATAGCAACTTGCAGGAGGAGAATCAGGTTTTGCAGAAGCTCTAATGGTGGATGCAGTGCCAAAGAAAACAATCGTGTTCCTTGTATGAACCTCAGCCTGGATGGGAGTTCCAGGACTTGTTTAAAAGCCACACATGTTGGTTTCCCATTTTTACATGAGAGCCAAATCTGCCAGTTCAATTTTATGGTCTTCTCATCCACCCCTGGAAGCAAAAAAAATTGTCACAAAACAAAACAAAAAAATAACAACAAAAGTCTCCCCTACCTCCTCCTTATTTGTGTGCCTGAAAATCTGGACCTCTCTGGAAGCTATCCTGAGCCAATGCCAAGAACCTCCCACTCTTAGAAGATATTTATTGTTATATTTCTGACATCATGTTCTTGGGGGTGGAGGGGATATATATATTTAAATCACATCAATCCTTTAGGTTTTGTTTTTTTAATACATTTTTATTTATTTCAGAGAGAAAAGGAGAGGGAGAGAGATAGAAACATCAATGATGAGAGAGAATCATTGATCAGCTGCCTCCTGCATGCTGCCTAATGGGGATAGAGCCCACAACCCAGGCATGTGCCCTTGGTAGGAATCAAACCCAGGAACTTTCAATCCGTAGGCCAATGCTTTATTCACGGAGCCAAACCAGCTGGGGACACATAAACCCTTTGTATTCTCTGCATTCCTGGCCTGCTGGGAAGTTAGAAATAGAAAAAGAAAAAAAGAAAGAAAAAAAAAAAGACACTTTAAGCTATTAGCAAAATGTGAAAGTAAGTGTCAGAGTCCAATTTCAGACTCAGTAAGAGAGAACCTACAGCCGAAACCGGTTTGGCTCAGTGGTAGAGCGTCAGTCTGCGGACTGAAAGGTCCCGGGTTGGATTCTGGTCAAGGGCATATACACTGGTTGTGGGCGCATCCCCGGTAGGGGGTGTGCAAGAGGCAGCTGGTGGATGTTTCTCTTTCATCGACATTTCTAGATCTCTTTCTCTCTCCCTTCCTTTCTGTAAAATATCAATAAAATATATTTTTTTTTTAAAAAGAGAGAGAGAGAGAACCTACAGAAGCCTACTTCCAAGCCACTGTGTAGACTTCAGCTTAAAGGCTGGAGGAGCCGGGGAAATATGAGTGGCAGACAAGAGTAAATATCAGAATGTGAGAGTGTGAGCCAAAAAAAGCAAAGGAAGAATCAATTAAAACAATTACAATGATTGATAATTAGGTACATTTTGCAATAAAACTGCACACAAATAGAAAAAGATGGAGATGCCAAATAGAAGGCACAATCCAGTGGTCCAATGACAACAGGAAAACAGTTCCATTTTATTGCAAAATCATAGCTGGAGGAGTGCTCCCCATGGTGCTGCCCCCAGTAGAAGAAGAAAAACTCTGTGGCATGTTGGCTACCTTGCCTCTCTCCAGATCGGGTAGACACCACTGTCAGAGCCTGCATACCTCCCTGAGAAACTAGTACCCAGCCTCAGCCCCAGAGTTCTCAGGACCAGTAGCCAGTGCCCACTGCCCATTGGCCAGAACTGCTATTTTAGCACTGGTGGCTGCCTGGAGCAGGCCTGGGCTGGCAAGTTCCTCCTCCTCCCAGCTCTGCTTATCTCTGCTCTTCCACAGGAAGCCTCTGCCACACAGGGTGCCCAAATCTACCTGCTCTGGTTGGTATTTCTAATATAAGTCCAGATTAGATCAAGAAGTATTTATGCCGAAACCGGTTTGGCTCAGTGGATAGAGCATTGGCTTGTGGACTGGAGCGTCCCAGGTTTGATTCCGGTCAGGGGCATGTGCCTTGGTTGCAGGCACATCCTCAGTAGGGGGTGTGCAAGAGGCAGCTGATCGATGTTTCTCTCTCATCGATGTTTCTGGCTCTCTGTCCCTATGCCCTCCTCTTTGCAAAAAATCAATAAAATATATTTTTTAAAAGACGTATTTATATGAAATGTTTTTTTCAATTTTTCATATACACAAACACATTTCTTTCAACACAGGGGAGAAAATCAATGATCCTGAAACTATATTAAAAAATAGAACAAAACTATCCAATTATGAAAATGAATGGTACACATATAGATCATAAAAGCAAATCCCAAACTATGGGGCATTTTCAAGCAGCACACAGTAAGTAATTTTAAAAAAATATATAGTTTTAAAAAATTGCAATGATGATTTTTAATGCATAAAATAAAAATATAACATCAAACTCTGAATTCATGGGTATCACTGTTATGTCAAAGACAGGTAAAAAAATTAATTAGCTTAGAGAAAATTATTAAGTAAATAACAGTACTGGCAGCAAACCAGTGAAGGTGGCATGTGATTGGCTGAAGTGTGAGACACAGCATATAAATGTGCATGCATGGGTGGGCCTCAGCTAATTTCCCTGCAGATTTACTGTGCCTTAGGACACATCAGGCCATCTGCCCAACCACAAACACTTCCAACTGCCCCAAAGTAAGTGTGACATTACCCTTGCCTTCTAACAATTGTCTTAAATTAAAATTCTATAATTTAGAACCACTAAACATGAACTTAGCTAACACTTGAGAGGTAGAAAAGCCTGGCCCTTTATCTGACCCATAATCTACAATTAACCTAGTTATGTCCTCAGACACAGCTAACTAGCGTCACCCTTAATTAACTTTCCCAGATAGTTTTTCAATTAGCACTAACAGTTCAAGCTACTCTAAGACAACACCACAACTTGGCATGGTAATGGTTCTGTTTCCAAGAGTATTAATTTACTCTGACAACTAAAAACAACAACGAAATCCTAGGGGGAAAAATTCCATTCCATTTTATCTTTGCCATTGTAACACGGTCCTTCCTTAGAGGTCTAATTTATGTGACATGTTTAAGAGGCCATTTTTATTATCTCGTATCTGAATTATACTGTGCTTTTTTGTTGTTACTTGTTTTAGAATATTATCAACTTTCTGTTTGTGAGAAGCAGTTGTCATTGAGTGGTGAGATTAAACTGCAAGAGTCATCATAAGCAGTGGTTTGTCACCACCAGCTACATGAAATACATCTCCAGGTAAGCACCAGGTTACACCGCAAGCAAGCAATGCTTTTCCCTTCCTCCTTAAGCCTTGCACTGAGTTGTACAAGTAAACTTAGCCCAGGTTTTCAGTTGCAGTACTAGATAAAAACAGTGAGAGATTTAATCAATAAAAACATCACACAAATTATCAAAAACCAATGGAAAGTCCTAGTCAATTTGAACCATAAGAAATGTATTTTCTTCCCACGAGGCAGGTGGGAAGGTGGGACTCACATGCCTCAGAAATGGCCTCCTGGGCCACACAGGCTAAAAAAGAAAATACCTTTCATCTTGAAAGTACCCACATCAAAATACAAGGTAAAACTCATGTGGCTGGAGGGTATGTAGACCCTGGGATAGTAAACATGATGAGGAAGAAAGGAAGAAAGCTGATGTATATATGTATAAGTTAACTTCCATTTTACAGATTAGAAAACTGAGCCCCAATAATGTTTTTGTAGTGTTCAAGATCACCCACTTGAGCACAAACCCCAGATTTCCCACCGACCCCACCCCCACACTCATTTTACCACAATTAATTTCTCAAAAGACTTATGAGTAGACCCAGCACATGTACATTTGGGATACACCTCTTTTCAAGTTCCATTTGATATCCACAGGGGGCCAGGTTTAGCATTCATCCAAACCAAATTCAGACCAAAGAGATAATGCAGAATATGAAGAATAGTTTATAAACTGCCTCAAGTATTGATTTTAATTTGGAAATCTTGTTTTTATACATCAATATCATCATGATAAGCCAACCAATACTTAAGTTATATCATGCAACAACAACAACACATACACACTGCTTTAGAACTCTAAGAACTTAAGCATTTATAGATATTGTCCTCTGAAAGTTATAAACCAAAAGAGTAAGTCATCAAATTAAACAAACAGACAAACAAATATGTATTATGCATTCTAAGTGAACACTCACTTTCATAAATCCTGAGACTAAGGGATGTTTCTAGTACCAGATACACAGTTGAAGGTAGTTCTGTTTATAATTGGCTGGTAAGAGATTTCAGCAAGCTAACATCACATACCTTTCCAGCCCTCTAATTTGCAATCTGGCAAACCAGATGTAGCAATTGTTCCTTAAGAAATCAAAGGAGGATGCTGGCTCCAGAACTCCCTAGGTTCTAGCCTTTAAAGTGATTTTCTTAAAAGAATCTGTGTGACAAACACTACAACTACACATCTAATGGGTCAGGGCACTTTCTCTTTCTCTTTTATAACTTTATTAAAGAATGAATACAACTCTGTCTGTAACAGCACAACTTTATGGGAGATAAGGACCCTTCACAGTTTGTGGAAAGGTCAAAGGTATCGTAAAAATGGCCAGTGAACCCAATAAATTCTTGAATCAGAAGTCCACTTTATCTGCATTTCATCATCTCATTTAAAAATAAAGTGCCTAAGTCCTCTTTTTGTGGCTTATTTATTAGATTTTAATAAAGAAATATGCTTTTGATTAAAATTTGCTCACAAACCACATCTTAGTGTGCCTTTCTCTTGTGAAAAGCTTTTTCAATTTTCCCCTCCTTTCTGGAAAAAGAAAGTATTTTTTGGCTCTGTTCTTTCTTGCTGTCCATCTCTGCATCTTTAAAGAAACCAACAAACAGAACTACTTCCTTTTCCCTCTGTCTTAAAGAAATATGCAACAAGTATACTTTTGATTTTTTTTTTAGCAGAAAGTCACATTTTTTTTCAGAAAGGAGTATTTTAGATATTGAAACTGACACTTCCTTCTTTGTAAAGACATGATAATAAACAATTTTTAATTGAATAACTGTATAAAAGTTGATATATACATATATGACAAATAATTTGTTTACACTGATAATATATGGTATAGAAAGATCTAGCTAATATTTATAAAATTCATCTCTTGAAGATTACACAAGTAAGCACGAAAACTTTTTAATCGATACTAAGGTTGTAAGTTGCTAATGAGACTGGTGGGTTGCTTTTGAAGAAATACAGTACAGGGATTAGCTACTTAAATTTTAATAAGTGGTTTTCTGACTTAGGTCATCTTAGGGAAAGAGCATGTCAAAAATATAACTGCAGTTCAAAATCTCAATTTCAAATAAACTGGAAATATAATATTCAAGATCTCTTTTCTTAGTATAGATCTTAGCACTTCAAATAAATCAGAACACAATCATAATAAAAGATATAAATTACATTTCATTTGAACTTCAGGATGACAACATTATACTCAATTCCTTTATACTTGACCATGAGCCTCAATTCGTGTGATCAAACAAAATTAAGCCAATGTGAGACATGCTCAGCAAGTGGTGGGAACCAAGAAGCTAAATTTCCATTTTCCTTCTTCTGTATTTTGCAAAATCATGCAAATTCCATGCCCAATTAGTTAGAATTGGAACTGCAATCTGATTGCTTGATGACAGAGAAAAAATTAATTTGAAACAAAGAAAAATAGTAATTTGTGCAAATCATGCCCACTGGTAAAGACTCCTCTGGGGAGGGCAGGATGGTGTGGGTGGGAGAGGCCTTGAGATTGGAAATGCATTTCCCAATCAAATCTTACTTCTCCATGTCAGCTCTTCTCTTTTAAGTTATGAGTAATGAGCCTGGAAAAAAGAATGAGATGTCAGCTCTTTAGGGGAGGGACAATACTTTATCCTCTGTCATAGAAAAAGAAAAAAAGAAAAAGATGGGGGAAGATAAGAAACATTGAGTAATGGAGGCAGGAAAGCAGGGGAACTCACGTCAAATATCTTCCTTCCTTTCAGGAAAGCCAAAGAAGTTATCTTTTGAACAGAGGATTGTCATGACTTTATGAACTTGGAAGTTATAAAAATGGTTTGAAACAGCTATCATGGAGAAGTGGGCTGCTTGGCTTATTTTAGTCATATTAGTTGGGTTTGTTTTGCCCAGTCTTCGGGAGCATTACTGCCCTCAGACTCCTGCAGTTGTAGATCCATAGCTTAATCAGAAATGACAAATAGATGGCAATGTACTACCACTCTGCTCTTACCTCATTCTCATAGTAGACATTAATAATCAACTGTGACATCCTTTCTAACTGAGCTGATACAGAGCCTCAGAATGCTTCTGAACTCAGTGCTTCAAGCAGACAGTACTAATTGGTCAAAGCAGGAACTTGAGATGAAATCTCGTCACCATGATTGAGTTCAGCATAAATCTTACTATGGACTTGGTTTACCCATAACAGGTTTCCTGCTTAGGGAGTTAGCTACAAAATACCCCTGTCCTATAAGGATGTGTTCTCCTTAATGTCCATGTCTTTTATGTATGGGGATCTGATAACTGCTCTCAGACCTCCTAGTCAACAACCATGAGTTCAGAGCTGGTCTATTCATGAGCAGCACAGAGCACTGCAGTAAGTCAAGGCTCTAATCCTCCACCCCTGCAGCCCACATCCTCAAGACTCATTCCATAATTAACTACCAATGATGCACAGAGAAGCCTAATGTTTGTTGGTAGTCAATGGGCTACAAAATGATTATTTACAAACAATCTTGATGCTGGAGGAAGATACACTAAACCTGAACAGTGCTCTGGTTACTTGGCATAAAAGATCAGACCCAGTAAATCAGTAAGTCATTCCTCGCCTTTCAATAACTAACTTCTAAGATTGAGGATGGTAGCCTGAAATAGCAGGTTCTCTTGGCCTTAAGTCTTCTACTAAAATACTCTCCCTAAAATGGGCCCTGTGAAAACCCTGAGACACAGGAAATATCTTCAGGTGTCCCCAAATGTCAGACACTCTCTTCAGTGGTCATCCAGGATGTAAGCTTGGAAGCCATATTCCCCAGAAATTCCTATGCATTGAGGAAGTATGACAATGAACCTACCAAAACCACATCTAACAAATTATACCCATTGTGGCACTGCCTATGTCTCCAGATTTTTTCTGGGCTTGCTGGTTCATTGATGGAACCAGATCTTTGGCCTTAGATGGGTATTTCTGACTTTGATGAAAGATTCTAGAATAACAGTGGTTAAGCCCCAATAAACCCCATGAAACCTTAGATTAAATTGTATTTTCTGAATCCTGGGATCCTGGGATCCTGATCCAATCATTCCCTTAGGCCCAGGCAAGACTATTTTCCATGTCCCTCATAGAAGAAATAGAAGAAATAGAAATAGAATCATCTCCTCTGGAGCAGAGGAATATAAGATGGTCCCTAATTAGAATCCAGTGTCTGCAGACTATGTGTGTCTGGGAGGACCAGCTTGGGCCATTCTAGTGGCCCAGAGTGACAAAACCAAAGCTTGCTGGGCCAAGTCACAAGATCCCTCTAACATAACCAAATCCCAACTCTTATTTCAGTCTGACCCTAAATTTGCAAAAGTTGGAGTTTTCAGAAGTTGAGATACCAGGAACCATTATGTCTCGTAATGCCAAGAGTTGTGCTGAGGTAAGAATCCCAGAGATATTCTGGAAGGGACAATAGGTATAAACATGATATAAAAATACAGCATTTGTTCTAATTTGCACTTGAGTTGAAATCACAGTTCTATCACGTAGTAACTCTTTCCCTCTACCAGATTGCTTGATTCTTCTAAGTTTCAGTTAAACAAGAGTATGGTGCAAGAATAATAAGATAATAGGATTGTTAAGCTGTATGATTAACAAATGAGTATATTTGAAGCATAATGCTTGTCATATAGTAGCACTCAAATACATATGCATATATAATAAATCAATAAGCCAGTCATGTTACTAAGAATAAGAGAATATTTTTTTAAAAGAAGGCTAGTTCACCAGGCAATCAGCTTGTCCAAACATCAACACTTTTTATTCAGTTACTTTGATGCTTCAATTGAAACAAGCCATGACTTACAATCAATTTATAAAATATTTCTCAAAATCCATCAAATCCACTTAAACTGTGATTTTGACCCGTAAGTCACATTTGAACATTTATAGAAAACCCAATAATAAAACTCTGCCTTTGAAGAGAGGAAGACATTCTTTAGAAAGTGAGTGCTCAGCAATAAAGCAGTAGCCTTATTTTAAAGAGCTTCTTCTATTAAGTGATAATATTTCTATGGTGAACTTTAGAATCTAAATTTTAGAAGTTAGGTATACAAAGATTATTTTTGAAAAGTAAATTTCCTTTTTTGGTCCCACACTTGAGTTTTAATTTTATAGGAAAAAATCCTGTAAATAAAGTGAACACTTTGGTCTTGGGGAAATGTGTGGCGGTGGTGGGGAGGTAGGGGTGGGAGGTGAAGCAGGTAGAAAAGCCAAATCTCTACAGCATCATTCTGATAGTTGTATTCATGGCTGAGTGGCTATCAGAGTGAAAGTGTGTCTATTTTCTATAACTGACTATTGGCTCTTCCATTCTAGAGTGTCTCCAAATGGAGGAGAGAACTCCTCCCACCTGGATGATTCCATTTTCTCATATACATAAAAGAATAATACTAATTACTATATAATTTGTTTTCAATTAACGCCAACTTGTTTTTCAGTCTCCTAAAGTAAAGGCATGCCCCATTGATATGAATGTCATTTGAGTAAAATGGTCCTGGGTTTAAATCCAAATTCTGTTATTTAGGACAATTTCCATCTTGGCCGGTGTATGCAATATCACCAAGCCTTAGTTTCTTAGAACTTCCCTTTGGTACTATTTAGTCTTTATCCTCTATCTGTCATCCCAGTGAGTGTGTCCAGGTCAGGTGATTCTCCAGGTTGCAGTACCACAGGTTTGGCATATAGAGGGCACCAGCAAGAGAACAGCAGAGGGTCTATGCTCCATTAGAGCTCCTTGAATAGTGAGAATTGTCAGAGTCTGAGTACCTTTGTCGCCCCAGTTCCCAGGCTGTAGACTCACTGGGAAGATGAAATAAGAGGTATGTAAAGCATTTAGCAAAGGCCTGTCACAAATCATAGATAGATGCCACCATCTTTGAAGTCAAAATAAGCAAATAGCGTTTGAGGAGGGCTACATCTAGTTAAGAAGTTGATTGGAATAATGTGCCACCAAGATGAAGGCAACAGTCTAAGTAAGCATGATGGAATGAAAATATTTGGTTCACAGCCATCCCCAACTGTGTTCAAGTATTTGTGCATCGCCTGCTGAGCACACCACAAATCCTCCCCAGATAAAACCCCAGGAAAAAGATTCTCTCTTGAAATGTATTGAGAACAAAACACTATCAACATGGCCCAGAGGAGCAGCAGCCAGCTGTGGTGTGAGCACAGGGCGGTGGCATTTTGCCATGTGCCAGAGGAAGGCTGGAATGAGGAAGCAGATGACAGTCCTGCAATGTCCTTGGAAAGGGAGATCTGCTCAAGGTAGGTGAGTGAGCTGCTCCTTGATGTTTGAGGATGTCAAAAATAAGACAGAGCCCAGCTGGTGTGGTTCAGTGGTTGAGTCTCAAACCATGAATCAGGAGATCGTGGTTCAATTTCTGTTCTGTTCTGGCTCAATTCCAGATCAGGGCATATACTCGATTTTGGTATCCCCAGTAGGAGGCATGCAGGAAGCAGCCGACGGATGTTTCTCTCTCATCAGTGTTTTATCTCTTTCTCCTTCTCCCTTCCTCTCTCTGAAATCAATAAAAACATATTTTAAAAAATAAGATAGAAAGTCTTAATGAGATGTCGAAGGATATACATATGCAGGCTTCCTAAATATTCCAGAGAAATGTAAGTAAACTCAGAAATCCTGATTCTGTTGCACTTTGACACGGGGTCAGTGCTGAGCCACATGGGCTATTGTTTTAGAAACATTGTTCAAAGGCTGAAATATGTAATATTTATTTGATCCTTTACTCTGTTCCATGACTAAACAAAGTAAGAAAAATAGTCTAGAATATGAATTCCTACTTCAATGGTTCTCAAGGTGTGGTCATAGGGCCAGCAACATCAGTATTACCTGGGAATTTATTAGAAAAGCACATTCTAGGGCCACACCCAGACCTACTGACTCAGAATTATTCAGGTGGAGTCCATAGACCTGGGCCTTAACAAGCCCTCCAGATGATTCTGATTCACACTCAAATCTGAGAACCACTGTCTTAGCACAAATGTCTTAGCACCAATACATATTATCACAATCAGTTACCACTTGCTACCCATGAATTGTACATCAAGCACAGTGCTAACCCTTTACTTATAGCATTTAATCTTTACAACAGCTGTGTACAGTAGGTACTGCAGGTAGCTCAATTTATGGAGGTAAACTGAGGTTTAGGGAGACTGCAGAGCATGCCCAAAGCCACAGCCAATGATAGAGTCAGCAAATTAATCCATGCTGGCCTTCTCTGTGTTCCTGATCACTTCACTTAGTTGCTCTGTCTCTATAACAAAGCAAGATGCACCTTTGTAGGGCGAAATGCATTTTTAAAAGAGGTGTGTTTGTTGAGCTTTTTCTGTGAGGCTATTTCCTAGCTTGCTCGGTGAATCTGGAACTGCCCTAACAGAGAACTCCCACCAACTCTAAAATGTGATCTCCATACAGAAAAGCACAAAGGAATATTTAGGAGACAAAGAATGGGTTGGGCCAAGGATCTGGAGGCCAGATATGTGGCCATATGGAAAGAATCAAACTTGGACAGTTTTTGAGTTGCCCAAATAAATGTCTTCTTTGGGGAAAAAAAAAAAAAGTCTTCTTTGTCTGAACCAAAAAATTAAGTTAAACACATACACACATGAAAGTAAACATTGTCTGTACTTTTATCAGCAATTAGGGGAAATATAAATTTGCATCTATTTTCTCCCCTAAAAGGAGATCAGACTGAAGGAGGAAAAAAATATTATATCTACATATTGTCATATCCACAGAAATTCCTAGGAATCAGTTTTGTAATTGGAAAAACTTTATTTTCTTAGACTAACTTGTTATTATTTAAAGGGGAAGGGGCACAAATGTAAAGGCTGCAAAGTCCAAGGAAATATTGTGAAGAGTGACGTGAGCTGGATAAAATGGAGAATTATATATCTTCTCAGCTCTATTCAACTATCTTCATGTATGAATTCCGGTCTAGTGTTTCCTTTGTCAAAGAAGAAAGGCAGTTAGGACTTCAAAAATAAATTTCCTAATTTTAAATGCTGGATACCAATAAATAATTTATCTTTAAAATATGGTTGTGCATTCTGGATTGTGGCATGAAAACAAAGCAAGTCTAATGTTCTAGAAAAACCCATTTACTATAAGAATTAGGGTTTACAAAAATGATGGTCAAGCTGGAATGAATAAAGATTAGGAGAGTCACTGAGGAAGTTCTGGGAAGCTGTAGCCAGAAGGGGAGGGAGGCATTGACCTCATCCAGAAAGCACCCACCTGGTGGTTCTCCAAGGCTTATGGGGAAGCTATTCTGGAAACATCCCCCTGGTGGTCATGGTCTACAGCACTGAAGTGAGCAGTACGCAAGCTATAGAGCCACCAGGAATCCCACATCTGCCCACACATCTTATTCCTCTCCCTGCCTCACAGCAGCCCCTCTCACTGGCAATCTGAAATCATGATCCTGGGGGCTGTGCTTCTCAGTCTCTCCTCTGCTTTGCAGCCCAGGGAGGTGGGAGTGATGCCAAGCTGACAATGGACAATCCTACCACAAGCAAAAAAAACCAACTGGGTTACAACCCTAAATATCCATTTTCCCTTTCCTCTCTCCCCTTCTTCCTTTCTTTGACATTCTTTGTCCTCTTCATTAACTTCCTCTTTCATTTTTCTTTCTTTTTATACCTCCTCCTCCTCTTCTTCCTGCTTCTTCAACTTCATTTTTGTCTTTTTCTTAGTCTTTGTATTTTAGTATCAAGAAATACCTTCTCATCTCAGTGGTTTCTAGGAATTAGGGGTGAGGGGAACATATGACTGAGAATATAAGGTGATTAGGGGAATGATAAAACTGTTCTGTATTCTGATTGTGATAGTGGTTATACATATATATATGTTAATTCATAGAACTGTGCACCAACAGAGGTCAATTTTACTATGTGATAATAAAAATACTAAGTACTAATAGCATTAAAACATGGGGGTGGGGAGAGAAACAGACCTCTGTATCAAAAGTGGGTTTCATCAAACTATTTAAATGAGTGAAACATATATATCCTGACAGACAGATAATTTGGAACTGAACACTACTCTCTTGGTCCTTACAGAAAGGCAGACAGACAGGAGAAGGTAAGATTAAGTGGTAGATACATTTAAACAAATCAAGAAGTAGAATCCATTATTAATATTTAAATTTTTGTCTTTCATGAAAATTAAATAACTATGTCCAAAAAAGCACTGGGGATGTGTTTATTATACAGGAGAAGACAGTTTTTGCATGGTAATTACTTGGTTTAGAGAAAATCAATAACATTATTGTAATACATTCATGATTATAAAAGGCAGAAGTTGAAATTATAGTAAAAAACAAAATCTACTTTGACAAAATATAACTCTATAATTGAAAAACAATAATATATTACCAATTATTATGTGACAATTAAATAGATTTAATGCATCCTAAAGAAAAACATTTTGTAAAACATTTGGGTGAATATAGAATGGATAAAAGGAGAAAAATATATGTATTAAGTTGCTTCGACAAAGTCTACACAGCTTGCATAAAAATATATATATTGTTCAAATTTTCAAAAATGTAGACATCTAATATAATTAACATGTGTTTTAATGATACATCTTATCAGCATCCTCATTCATAATACTGCCTCATGATCATCTGCTAAACTTTCTCTTTACACTTCAAAAATATCTAGTCAAAAGTCAACAACTGATTGATAGAAACCAAATCTTTTTTTTCTTTTTATTGAATTTATTGGAGTGACACTGGCTAACAAAATTATACAAGTTCCAGGTGCAAATTCCACCACACATTTTCTGAACACTGTATTGTGTGTTGACTACCACAAATCAAGTCTCCTTCCATCACCATTTATCCCCCTATAAGGCACACAAGTCCAGGAAGCACTGAGAATCACAAACAAGATGAACTCAAAGAGATACACACCAAGACACATCTTAATTAAAATACAAAAGATTAAAGATAAGGAGAGAATCTTAAAAGCCGAGAGAGAGAGAGAGAGAGAGAGAGAGAGAGAGAGAGAGAGAGAGAGAGAGAAAGAGTTAACTAACTACAAGGGAGCTCCCATAAGAATATCAGCTGATTTCCTAACAAAAACATGTCAGGCCAGAAGGGATTTGGCATGAAATATTCAAAGTAATGAAAAGCAAAGACCTATAACCAAGATTACTTTACCCAAAAAGGCTATCATTTAAAGTTGAAGGAGAAATAAATAGTTTCCAGATAAGAAAAATATAAAGGAGTATGTTACCACCAAACTGGTATTATAAGAAATGTTAAAAGACCTTTTAGAAGGTGAAGAAGGAGAAGGAGAAGCAAATGGAGAGAAGGGAGGAGGAGGAGAAGGAGGAGGAGGAAGGGAAGAAGAAGATAGTTAAAAGAATAAAATGGCAGTAACTACGTACCTATCAACAATTACTTTCAATATCAATATATTAAATGTTCTAATCAAAAGACATAGGGTAGCTGAATGGATAACAAAACAAGATATATATATATATATATATATATATATATATATATATATGTGCTGTCTACAAAAGCTCCACCTCAGAACAAAAAAATTCACACAGACTGAAAGTAAAAGGAGACAAAAACGTTCAATTCATGTCTGTTATACACTCACATTAAAGCTCTTTTCAACTGTCACTTCAGAATGTCAGTGATTAGCATGCAGAAGGCTTATTTAATTTCTTTATTTCTTTTCAGGGAAAGAGGTTAGAAACAGCTGTCATTTAGGTGATGAATACAAGCTGCCAGCCTTTGAAGCACCAAGTAAAGTAGTTGAGGTTGGAATTAATTAACATTCAGAAACCCCCACACTGGATTTTACCCTGATAAGGAGATAGCCATCATTCTTTACAAATTATTTCACCCATTAAAAGGGGTGGGGGTGGGGGAAAAGGGGATCTTAATATAAGGTGACAGGAGAGGACCTGGCTTTGGGTGGTGGGCACATATACAGATTTGGTAACATAGAAAGAAGCCCATGCCAGAAACCTATATGCTCATGTTGACCAATGTAGAGGGCCCCCTGGGAAGACACATGGACATTCTTTAGATTGTTGTTGGCTGGGCCCGAGATATTGGTGGAGTCATGTCAGTTGCACCCCTGCCCTGGGAATGCAGAGGTACTGTCAGTTCCTGTCTTGCCTTCATCCGGATTCCGGAAAAGGTCTTTGAGATGTGGAACCCATCTGGCACCAGAGAGGAAGGAGTGGGTGAGACCTGGGACCTCCCAGGCTCTTTTGGTCTTGAGTTTTCCTGTGAAACCCCTTGTGTATTGGAGAATAAATAGATGTGCTCCGTGGCTCAGGTGAGTCGTCTGTCTCTCCAGCAGAGGAGGTCGGTGACCCACCTGGGACCCAGCTTGAACCTATTTCTATTTCATTATTTCCCAATCCTCGGATGCCTGTACAAAGAATCAATTTCATCTCTCTTTCTGTGCTGGCCACAGAAAAGGGAGATCCCTGCCGCATCAGGCCCTGCACAGACCAATGTCATCCCAATCAATTTAATAAATACATATTAAAAATAAAATAAAAATAAAGTAGGTATAATAAGAGTAAGGCAGTCCTAACTGATTTGGCTCAGTGGATAGAGCATTGGCCTGCGGACTGGAGAGTCCCAGGTTCGATTCCAGTCAAGCTCATGTAACTTGATTGTGGGCACACCCCAGTAGAAGGTGTGCAGGAGGCAGCTGATTGATGTTTCTAACTCTCTATCCCCATCCCTTCCTCTCTGTAAAATAAAAAAAAAATCAATAAAATATATTAAAAGGCACTCTGTACCAATATATAGCCAGAAGCTTGAAAACTCAGAAACAAACAAAAATTAGTTTTTTGCTTTTTTCAAAAATGCATAAACCTAAATTCAGTCAAAAGTCACACCTCAGCATACAATAAGCCTTTTTTAAAATTACATTCAAGAGCATAGGATGATTTCTGGCTCATATGTGACATTCAACATTAACATTTGAAATTGTCCTCAGTGCTGACCACACACCAGCTCTGCAGCCATTGACCTGTAACATATCATGAGAGGAAGAACATTTGCTAAGAGAAATCTCTCCCTGACCATAAATTCTATGTGGTGTGGGTTTCAGTAAGGTCAAACCCTCAGAGTACACTCAAATATCAAATATTAAACATCTTAACCCCCCAAAATGTGACCACTATTCTTCTGTGTTTCGCAACTACAGAGAAGTCTAAACAACTGGACATTTAAAACAAGCCATAGTAAGTCATAGGCATTGAATGTATACATGAACATATCTTAAAAGAACAAAAATGATTGGTATTAGATATTTGATAGGTGAAAAGTGACCATCTGGCAGCCTCCAAGAGTAAGAAAAAGCAGCACATCCTGGGAGTCGCCATAGAAAACCAGGATGTTGATGCTAATTAAAAAGCTCATTATTATTGCCTGGAAGCCAAATATCAAAACACTGTAACCAAACCTTCTCCCTACCTCAACTGGGTCAGGGTCAGGGCAGAAGTTTTCATCGTGATTAAGATAAGTCCTTGTTTTGGTAACATAAGTGGTGATTGAAGCCTCCTTTTTCATAAGAATACTTTTCTGAGAATTAGAATTAATTATTTCATATAGGGCACGGAGAATTGATCTTCAGAAGCCCAGATGAAACCCAATTCTGGCCTAAAACTAAAACCACCACCTCTATCCCTCTACCTGCCCCCACCCTGCCTCCTACCATTTCTTCTACCTCCTTCCCTCACTACCTCAGCCCTCCCAGCCCAGGTCTGGGACTTCCGCCCCCACCACCAACCCACCATGTCCTAGTCCTGCTCCTCCAGCCCTTCCATACACCCGTGCTCCCCACCTTTTCCACTGGCTCCAGCTCTCCTCACCCATTTCTCCCTCTACCTCATTTACAGACAGCACATATTTCTTCCTTCTCTGTGTTGTTTTGGATGTATGTTTTTATTTGCCTAAATCATCCTTTAGTAGCTTCCTTATAAACTACAAGGTTACATTTTACTCTTATTTATTTCTCCCACCTCTAACTTAGCAATGGCTACATGGTTAAATCAGAAATAGTTTGTCTCTCCCTTTCTTCACCTGCTGTCACGGGGAGCAGTTCCCTGGCTATTCCCAGGCTTCCTGCAGCCATGTGACTCCCAGCCCCAGGACCTGTAGGGCCTCCAGCCCAGGGCTTTGTCTGAGGCCGACTCATTCTCCTAACTGCAGAAAGGTGCCATGAAACCAGTTAACCGTAAGCTTCTGGGCCCTTCACATGCATGGGTGGGACCCTAGTAATTTTATTTTATTTTATTTTATTTTTATTTGTTTGTTTTTGCAATTTGTCATTACTTTTCTTGAAGAAAGCCTTCGACATTGTAAAAGCTTCAGGTCCCACACAACCTAGATCAACCCCTGGAGGAGAGAGGCACAAGTATTTACTGCTATGGCTTTGGGTTACCTGCAGTTCTTCTTCTTCTTCTTCTTCTTCTTCTTCTTCTTCTTCTTCTTCTTCTTCTTCTTCTTCTTCTTCTTCTTCTTTTAAAATATATTTTATTGATATTTTACAGAGAGAAAGAGAGAGAGATAGAAAGCTAGAAACGTCCATGAGAGAGAAACATCGACCAGCTGCCTCTTGCACACCCCCTACCGGGGATGTGCCCACAACCAATGTACATGCCCTTGACCGGAATCAAACCTGGGACCTTTTAGTCCGCAGACCGACTCTCTACCACTGAGCCAAACCGGTTTTGGCACCTGCAGTTCTAAATTGCGATTGCTAAAGGCTGTGGTGACAGAAATATTTTCAGTAGGTATTCTAAGAGGTAGCTTATGAGACTGATAGAGGATATTTCTTCACTGGCCAGCACAGTCGCCCTAAAATGGCCACAATGTATAATTTAAAGACTAAATACTCTTGCTCGGCCTATGTGCCTCAGTGGCTGTGTCCACCCATGAGCCAAGAGGTCCTCAGGTTGAGTCTCTGACAGGGCATATGCCCAGGGTTGTGGGCTCAATTCCCAGTAGGGAATGTGCAAGCAGCAGCCAATCAACATGTCTCATCAATGTTTCAATCTATCCTTTTCACTTCCTCTCACTCTAAAAAAATCAATAAAAATATATTTAAAAAAATTACTATACACTCTTTCCTGTCTTAGGGCATTTGCCCTGCCTAAAATGCTCTTCCCCTTAATCTATGCAAGACTGGCTCCTTCACGGCCTTCAGTTTTCAATGCCTATGTTAGCCTTTGAATGGCCTTCTGTGAAATAGTCTCCACTCCATCCTCTGTTACACATCATCATGTTTCTTCATTTCTTTCACAGTGCATTTCCTCATTCAATATACTTTTTTACTTATGCATGTATTTATTTATTGGATATTTGTAAACTCAAGAGAACAGAGACTTCAAATATCCCTATAGTGCCCCTAAGACCTAGAACAGCACCTGGATTCCAGAACAATTGGCATTTCTGGGAGAAAGAAAGAAAAGACTGATAGGTGGATGGGTGAATTTGGTGAATGTGATTCAAATTCAGTAAAATATTTACAAAGTCTTCCATAATACTTTAGCACAACCATAATACTTTAGCACAACAGAGAGATATATGAAGAGTAAAGTTAATGCAAAACAAGTCAAACAATCATATGTATGTATATTACTGATGAATTCAGGGGACTGAGAACTTTTTCTGCAGTTCCCTCTTGTTATCAGTAAATTCAAGAGGGTGGCTTGGCCACCAAGTGTGAAGCAAAGAAGTGAGGAAACACTCCCCAGGCAAGTCTAATGTTCCACTTCACACTCTGAGATTTGCCCACTTGAAAAATCCCTGAATTTCTGGAAAAACTCTAAAGAAGTGTCCAGTGAAGTATTACATGCCTTATGCTGAAGCTGTCATATCAGGGATCCCAGATGCCTATGTTTCGGCTGGCTACACAAGGGTCACTTGAAAAAAGAAAAACAAAACCATGTGTACATTCCTGGGCCTCACCTGAGACTGACTAAGCTCTGGGGAGGCCTGAAAAAGCAGTACTAAAAGCCTGTCCAAGAGAGCCTGAGAGGCAGCGCCTGGGTCTGAAGGCCATTGTGCTGGCTGACAAAACCAGGGTTCAGAGAGGCCTTGACAGGCTTGAACAATTTGGGAAAAAACAAACATGTAGTATTGGGGTTTTGTATTCTCAGAACCTCACTAAGATACTGCAAAAGTTGAGTTAATAAAGAAAGAATTCAACTTTTCTAGAGAAGAAAATTTTGCTATGTGTGAGTGTGTGTGTGTGTGTGAACTATATGATTGGTAAGATTGTGCCAAATATCTTCCAAGTGACCCACTCAGTGTGACCTCTAGTTTGCACCCTGCATTGAGTCTGGGGACTGACCTACCTACATGGACCACTTCAGTGACCTTTCTTTCCCTCTGGCTTCTGGAAGCCAGCAGGGAATCCCTGCAGGAACCTGGAGGAAGAAAGGAGCATGAAGTCTGGGTATTTCTTCCCTCAGCTTTCTCTGTTGGAGGTCTGTCTTCAACTGACAATCACAGGCCCTCTATGACTCTCTCCCTCCACAAAAATCTCTTTATTAAACCTTGAACTTTTCCTAATATGAATATGTCATTTGTATTTTTGTTGTGACTGATTGACATAGACACCTAATCTAATGGGAAAGAGATAGGAAGAGCCATGAGAATGTGATCCCCTTGCATTGCCTCAATATGTTTCTAGAATCAGCTGTTAGTCCCATGGTTCTCTGGACACACCCTGTTTCATCAGAGATGTATGTCCATGTAATAGGCAACTTTGACATGCTAGATGAGCCAGAAGGGCAGACAGATCACTGGTTAGATGGGCACATTTCTGGGATTAGGTGCCTTAGTAAGTCTTCAAAATACTGCAAAGAGAGTAGTACCTAATGGTCATAATCAGGGACTCTGGGGACAAAATGAGTTGGATTTGATTCCTGGGCTTGGCACCTATTGTCCTACAACCTTGGGTGAGTTATTTAACCTCTCTGATTTCTTGCACTGTTTTCTTAGCAGTGAAGTAAAAATAACAGTAATAATAATAATATCTCTCATAGGTTATGAGGATCAAATGTGTTATTACCCAGAAAACACTTAAAACAGTCCCAAGCACAAAACAAGTATTATGTCTTAAATAAAATAAAAGTGAACATCCCCATTGTGCAAATTTCAGAGAAAAACAATCTTTCATAAAGAACAATAAATAGCAAGATATTTTAAATAGTTCTTTTCTGAATAAATTATTTTTTACAATAGCCATTCATGTACCTATGGATTATAACATTAAAAGTTTGAGACATTGAACCATTTACATCAATAGAAACTAAAATAGTTTAGACATTTTCAATATGTTCTTTCTGTGCTAAGACACAGAGAATGCAGTTTGGGAACCCATAATATCATTGTAATTACCCATATCAGCCCTATTCTTATTGCCACTGATAATGATTGTTTGTTATTTACTTACATGATTGTAAGAAACCTGAATAAGACTTCAATTTACAACATTCATAAATATAGTTTTGTTAAACGTTAAGGTTTTAAAAGCCATGAAGCACAATGTTGACAACTCTGACAATTCTTCATGAAAAAATGAAAACAAGTCATGTTAAATGAAAAATTTCCTCTGAAAACTACTCCTTCTATTCTGTTAATATTTATGTTAAATCTCAACATTTATGCTTGTTCATATAAACAAAAACACACACTGTGGGATCACATTTCAATGTAGCTAGATAGGATAGTTACATCATTTTTCCAACTTTCATTATTATTTTCTCTGCTATTGAATCTTCAATTTTAAATAATCCTTCAGGATCATTTGGAACTTGAGAATATCAGAATGGAGGTGTTTGTATGGACGGCCAGGAAAGAAGGAAGATGTGTAGCTTTTAGAAGGTTTTAGGTGAAGCATAGGAGGAAGGCAAGAAGACAGTGCAGCACCTTGTCCGGTAGAAGATGAAAGGTAAAGTGAGCCGAGTAATGCTAACTGTTAGGCTTTCACTGTGCCTGTGCCCAGAGCACATCTCCTGCTTATGTGAAAGTCAAGGTGAAGCCCTATCTTGTCAAGCATGCTCAGTTATTTGATGTTTTAATAAAGAACACTTAATAAGTCATTGGAAGCTAGGTGGAATGTATTTATTCATTTATAAATTATTTTTATTCATTTAATAATTTTTTAGCTTCGCCTGAAACTTTAAAAATTTCCCAAAACTAATTAACAGAGCTTTTTTTTTTAAGGCTGTTTCTTCGTGTGTGTGTGTGTGTGTGTGTGTGTGTGTGTGTGTGTGTGCATTCTAAATGCCCCTTAATTTTATTTTGAATTAGAAAATGTTCAGAAATCTACAAGATTGAGGACCTCATTTGTCAACTCCATGTCCCCAATGAGTTTAACAATATCTGAAACATTGTGGGTTCTTCAGAAATATATTCTGAGTGAATAAAAATGTGAATAAGAACTAGAAATTTTGAATGCTAATATTAAGCAGTAGCTATGAGTGAGGCACCTTGAAAAGTACTTCTATTTTTCTCGCCAATTTCAGTATCATTTATTTTTCTTAGAATCTAGATACAATTAACTATAGCAAGACAGTGTTTAATGCAGGTTCTTTAAACTACCTCAGTATTTAATGTGAACTCACTTTCCAGTAAAACTGGAAAACTAAAATTTGACATATAACAAATTTACTCAATATTGATATAACTACACAATTTTATATGAAACACATGGATTTTAATATGACAGAATTTGGCCTTTATAAACAAACTTACACATGAATAAATTTACTCTTTGTTTCTCTGTGCTAATCTATGAGGTGCTACACCAACAGACCCCCTCCCATAGCATTTTACTATGTAAAGAGAAGATTCCTATCCTTAAGACAAAATGGAGGTGGGGGAAATCCCACCCATCCCCCCAAAAGTTAACAGAATTATATAATTCTAATGTATCAGTAGATAATAACACCAGAAATAGATTATGGGCAACTTTTAAGTCTTTTACCTAAGTAGTACTATAGGACAGTGGTCGGCAAACTTTGGCTTGCAGTTTACCGCTCTGTTGACTAATGAGTTTGCCCACCAATGCCATAGGAAGTTACAGTGTTGATGAAAAGAATGCACATGTTTCTCATTAAACTTTGTTTTAATGGGTCTCAAAATTTTGTGACAAATATTTGATCAAGTTGTTTCCATTAAAAAGTGCTTATTGTAAACACTAATAACTTTAAAACTGCCACACACACACAAAAAAAAACAACAACAAACACAAATGCTCCACAAAATACTCTCCTTTCATTCTGAAGGTTTTAGTATGCATTGTAATCTTTAACCAGTCTTTTACTTTTAAATGGCCAACTGAGACAAACAGTTCTGAGACTGTTCTCCCACCACTAAGACAGGGTGGCAGGTATTGGGGGTAATATTCATTTGGCCTTATGGGCTTTCTGGGAAGACTGGTGACTGCCAGCTCCAGCTGCATGCTTGCCCACTGTTTTGATGGCACCTGTGTGTCTGTCTCACATCACAAACAGCCAAATGGCTCAGATAAGGACAGTCAGAGAAGCTCTTGACACACATGGGCTTGCCAGGAATTGTATCAATGATGGCAGCAATTTGCAGCAATGTGAGCTGTGTGACAGTTCAGCACAGGTGCATGTCCAGCACTGATCTGGCCTGGATGTTTCAGGTTAATCAACTGACCTGTGAAACCAGCTGCCTCCATTAGAGGGTCATTTTTGCTGTCACCAGCCACATTGCCAAATACCTTGACAGACACGTTCTTCTGAAGCCCACGTTTTCCTCAGAACAGCCTCACTGAAAATTCTGTGGTTCATTTCAGCAGACTTCACTTCAGTTGTAATATTGACTGGAGCCAAGGTGACCATCATGCAAGGGTTGAGAACACTAGTCCCCACTCAGCCCACAGGGACAGAACCAACACTTTCAATCTTGTAGACATCCTGGAGGAGCAGATGCAGGGGCTTGTCATTTGGACAAATTTTAGCAGGATGCAATCCAGAGCTCCAAGCAGTATGGTTCCACTGGCATTGCCATCTTTATGGGTGAACTTTCCACCCCTTGAAACAAGGCATATTAGCACTTGGTTCCAGCCTGTTGTTGTAATTCCAACCAGAAATTGGCACAAATGCTTCTGTGTTAAGAGTTGTAACTAATTTTCTTAATGTAGGTGCTAACTTCTTTAACAATCTCCTTATAGCTCTTCTGGCTGTAGGCCGGCTCAGTGGAATCCATTGTGTTTACACCAACAATTAGCTGTTTCCACACCCAGTGTGTAAGCCAGAAGGGCATGCTCATTGGTCTGCCCATTCTTGGAGATGCCTGCTTCTAGTTCACCAGCATCAGCAGCCACAATCAGGACAGCAGTCAGCCTGATATGTGCTTGTAAGCAACCATGTTTTTTGAAGTCTCTGTGTCCTAGGGCATCAATGATGGTCAATAAAACTTTCTAGTCTCAAATTTCCACAGGGAGATATCAATGGAGATATCACTCTCACCTTCAGCTTTTGGTTTACCCAATATCTAGGCATACTTCAATGAGTCCTTCCCATCTCTGCGGCCTCCTCAAAATTTCCTATGGTAGTGATAGACTTCTGGAATCTATGTGTCCAATGAGGACGATGTTGATATGAGTCATTTCCTTTGCCATTTCAGCTTTGATTTAGTGGTGGCTTTAATGATATATGTGTTTTGAAGGCAAACCCATTGCTGAAAAGCATGGCAAGTACTTGGCATGCACCATCTCAATCTCCTAACAATGCTAAAAGTTAGGGCTATTGATATCCCCATTTTACAGATGAAAACATTGAGGTAAATGTCGTAGAGCTAATGCGAGTAAACAACCACTGGAGCCCATACCAAATTAAAATTTAGGGAGCCTTTATTAGCCGCCAGCAGGCTGGCCAGCTGACCAACAACTGCTCTGCCATTCTCCATGCAAGGAGACCAGAGAGCAGCAGCAGCCCTTTGTGTAGGACCACTTTTAAGCACATTAACCACATCCTGTTTTTGCAGAACAAGAACCCAAGACAAAACAATTTTCCCAAGCAGCATCAGAGTCATGCCATTGGCAACCATGTTATTCACAGGGTCATCCTGTTTTTCAGAGAGCTGGCAGTGTTCTATGAAAGAAGCCTACGTGCTGGGAAGGGGCCATATGACCATATTTCAAGGCCTGGCCTGGTGTCAGCACTGGCAACTCTAACTGGGGCACACATAGTTCATGGACTGTCTGGAAGTATGCTCAAAAATTCCCACTCTCTAACAGTAAAGAGACGGCAAGTAACTTGCCTCAGATTTAAAAACTCAGAAATGAAAGACCTGAAGTTGAACCAGGATAACTAAACCCCAGAATCCAAGCAAAACACCCCACAGTTAATATAAATGTTACTAACACCAACTTCCCATTTTTCCCTACTTAAGTGAAGACTTGACAACCCCAGCATGGCTTCTTATATACTGATGAGAAATCATTCTACTTTGACAACAAAGTTTATGTAATAATTACAATTATTTTTACTTACATACAAATTTATACTTTAAAAATGTACTTACTGATAAATATTTAAAAATTAAAAATTAGTTTCTCTCATCTTAAATCTCTTCATAAAACTCTCGTACTTTGCTCTGAGGATAAGGGAGTAAGCAAACAATTAAAATCATAACTGAAGTGTAAGCAATTAATACGGTTGGTTGCAGTTAGTGGAAAGTTAGTGATTTGAAATAGAAAAGGTGTTCTTAAGGTATTTTTAGATGTAAAAATAATGTTGGTATCATTTATTGCACATATTATAAATCCAATTTTGTCACAAAATGAAGATGCTCTGGTGAATTTGAGATGGAAGTTGAGAGTATGACCCATATTATATGTCAACTAGAGGCTCAGTGCAACAAATTTGTGCATGGGGGAGGAGGGTGTGTGTCCCTCAGCCTGGCCTGCACCTTCTTGCAATCCAGGACTGCTTAATCCTTATCACTTGCCTGTCTGCCTGCCTGATCACCCCTAAATACTCTATCTACCTATGCCTGATCACCCCTAACTGCCTCTGCCTGCCTGCCTATCACCCCTAACCACTTCTGCCTCAACCCCTGCCACCATAACTTCATCCAGATGGACATCTGGAATGATGTCCGGAAGGTCATTCAGCTGTTTTGTCTGAGCATATTACACTTTTATTTTTAAAGATTGTTTTCAGGTTGTTTTATATAGACATCCTAGATGGTGGCTCCTTCTAGTATGTGGCATCAGGTATGTGCTTTACATAGGATGGCGAGAACTTAGGGACCATGTTTTGGTATTAAGCATCTTCAAAACATTCCCAGCCAGGAAGGTGGGGACCTGAATTTTAATCTTAGCTTTAATACTATAACTACTTGCGTGATTCAGGGCAAATTACTTTAGTACATCTTGCTTTGGTTTCCTCATAGTTAGATTAGGTGACCCTTAGACACCTTCCAAAACTAAAAATATATTTTACTTTAGTGAATTTTAAAGCTTTTGTTCTTAGTAAATTCTAAGTTCTAATTAATAATGTATTTATGTCTCTAAAATCTTTTTTTAAATGCTTCACACATTTGTGTACACATGAATAGAGAGATTTAGGTTGGTAACTTACCAGGGTTTCTAAAAATTTGGTTACTTGCCAAGGTTATGAGCCATGGAGATAGAATGATAATTCTACACCCACAATGTCATGCAGCCCAACTACCTCTGGATCTGATGGGATGTTGGGTGAAAGGGTAAAGCAGCAACACCCCTGAGTTCCTGCAGCCGGGGCAAGAAGATCCATGAATGTGACTACTAAGCATTACATCCCTGTTTCTGCTCATCCCAGGCCCTGATTTTTCTTTTCGGTGCCATTGAATGCCAACAGAGTGCATTATCACAGGAACAGACAGATTAAAACAGTCTGTGGACGAAGCATTGTCCAGCCATTCCTAGTTAAGAAACACAAAGTAAGTTCACCAGCATTTTGCAGAGTTGTTTACATATCATGATACAATCCTCAAGTGCATAAGAGAAATGCAATGTTTTTCTATGAATAGTAATACAGTTCCTGGAAAAAGAAAATGACAATCCAACACAGACAAGCATTTAGTGAAAATAGCCAAGGTTGAAAAACAGACTTATAAAATTTGGACAAAGTTGAGTCTAGAATAAAAAATAAATAAATATTCCTTTAATCATTCCTTAATGAGGTGGAACTTGACTTTAATATCTGAATCCATGTTTGTTTTGTACATTCACGGTTAAATTAATATTAAAGACAATGCATGTAGTTCTTAGCCCAAAGGAAACATTAATTCATTCATTCCTAACCAATAGTTACACCATTTTTATAAAGTTCTGAATTACAAAATAACTTCCAAAAGATATGTCTACACATGGATTTCTGGACTAGGTGAGTTCTACCTGTATGTTTTAGTCAAAACTCTAGTATCCGAGATCCAATATAAAGAATGTGCACAACTTTACAGACTGCTGACTTAGTAAGTCTCAGTTCTGCCTGGGTATGCCTGCATTAAAAAAAAAATGCTGAAACCAGTTTGGCTCAGTGGTAGAGTGTTGGTCTGTGGACTGAAGGGTCCCAGGTTCGATTCCGGTCAAGGGCATGTACATTGGTTGCGGGCACATCCCCAGTAGGGGGTGTGCAAGAGGCAGCTGGTCGATGTTTCTCTCTTATCAACGTTTCTAGCTCTCTATCTCTCTCCCTTTCTCTCTGTAAAATATCAATAAAAATATATTTAAAAAATAATGGACAATAATCAAATGTATAGAAAATTACAACACCATAATAACTTTCAGCCCAGTCCCATTAGTGGTTCAGTCAGCATCCCTTCCAACTTCCCAGTTTACTTTCACAACTGTGTAACACAAGATAAAGAGGCAAAACCACATTTCCCAATGTTCCCTTTGGGTTGGCATGTAACCTTGGGAAATTTTTAAATGGGTGGAAGAAGGTAATATTCTACTAAAGCTAAGATTTTACTAAATCTATATTGAACAGCAATAGTTTTTCTCCCACAATAATGCAAAGGGTGAACTGACAATAAGTGTGTGTATTTTTTTTTAAACCCACATTCACTAGAATCACAAAAAGTCTAATATAATGATCACCAATCTGGTAAAGCTGTGAAGTTAGTTAATTTTATTTCTTAAAACATACATTACTTTTCAAGCAAACTTTTATAATTAGCTATTGACTTTGCCTTTTTTTTTATCCTGGTCCCACATACTTATGACAAACACAAAATATAGCAAGCTAGACCTCTCCCACTACCTAAGGGGGTGGGGGAGGGAGAATAGTCATGTCAATTGAAAGAGTTGACACCATATCCAACAGTCTGGATTGGTTCTAATTTCAGTTTCCTGTAATATTCCACTACCATTTAATTCATTCAAGTAATCTCTCTTGCATGACTATACTGTTTTAATTGTTCATCTAACTTTGGGGGAGGGCTACATGAACATTCAATTATAATGCTCTCTATTTTTTAAACCACCTGCTTTACACACCTCTCTAAGAACAATGATGAAAAGTACCCCAGAACTAACTACTGTCTATAGAGAACCGAGTTTGGGCAGCACAGTGAAGATAGGAACAGGAATAAGTGGGGAGAAGAAAAGTAACAGCCACAAACAAGCTATCTGTCCCAGGTGCCAGAACTGAACACTGAATTCAGATCTCTTATTTCATTTCATTTTTTCAACATTCATATAAAGAGCTAAATAACTTTCCCAAATTCATTAGAATGCCACTGAGACAAGACTGGAACTCAGAATTCTGTGTCTGAAAATCTGCTGTCAGGAACATCCTGTCTAAAAAAGAGAGAATATGCTAATTGACTGCCATGCCCTAAAAGATGGTGGCACCCACAGCCACAAGATGGCGGTACCCAGTCCCCTCAGCCTCACTGGAGCAGCAGGCATGCAGCACAGCCAGGCCCACCCCCAGGTGGGTCCAGTCACTCCATATGCTTGCCTCTAGACTCCCCAGTCCCCTCCGGCCCCCAGCCACCAAGGGCCAGCCTGAGGTGCAGGCAAGTCTCAGATGGCGGCTGCCCGGCTGCCCAGCTGCCCAGGGCCAGCCTGAGTCACAGGTAACCAGGGCCAGGCCAAGTCTTGTTCTGCCGGCAGTGGCAGCAGCAGAGGTGTGATGAGGTATTGCCTTCCCCTGATCACTGGGTCACTCCTGCCCATGAGGGCTCCCAGACTGTGAGAAGGGACAGGCGAGGCTGAGGTATAACCCCCCCCCTTCCAGTGCAGGAATTTTCATGCACCAGGCTCTAGTGTTTTATAAGTTCCTATGACTCAAGAAAATGATAAATGCTATCCTGTGTCTCTCCCTTTGCATCTTCTTTGATGAGGTGTACAAGAACATCTTATTTAGAGAATATAATTTAGGATTCACATGCAAGTGCAAATATAACTGTATGTATGATAAATGTAAAAGGTCACACGAATGTAGCAGAGAACATCATCACACTCCATGTAGAAGAAAGATTGGTAAAATATAGTCCATACTATGAATCACAAGTCTATAAATGATCAGGGTTTCTGTGGATAAACTAGCTCAAAAGCCTCATGTGCAGAGAACCTTATAAACTAAGTCTCCTATGTGTATTCTGCCTACTTGCAACAGGACAAAAGTCATGTTCCTTTGCAAAGATGATGACTCACACAGAACCAATGGACAGAGACAGAAACATATAATGGCCATATAAAATCTGGCTCATTGATGATTAAGTCGTGGCTTTAGAAGATTCCCTGGATTTTTTTTTATTACAATCCTGATGAACAAGCACAGTGGATAAAGTAATCTTTATGTGTCACCCCTCCATGAGGCTAATTTTCTGAAACTAAGATCAGTCTAGAGCAGTAAGGTGAGTTTTTCTCTTTTGGGTCTGGATTTATTACCACAATAGCACCACAATGTTATATTACAGAAGACTAAAAAGTATTAAAAAAAAACACATTTTGAAATGGCATAAGTTCAACAAGAGCTGTTAACTTCTATTTATCAAAAGGGCAAAAGGAAATACCCAGAATAGATTATTCTCTGATGAACCCAGTATATGGAACAGATCCTCTCTACAGATGGCCGTAAAAGACAAGCATTGCCTCGTTTCAACCACCTGCCTCATGGGGAGAAGTGAATAAGAAAAAAAAATGTGCTGACACATTATATACAGAAGGAGAGATATTTGGCCCAACCTTTAAATATCAGAGTCTGAGGAGGCAAGGTAATTGGAAATATAAAGGATATTCCAGGTCGATGTTGCTGATTAGATTTGTAGTTTTCCCTAAATTTTTCATATGTTTTAATGATAGTAACTTGTGACAAGGAGAGAACATAACTTGTAATAGAAAAATTTGCTTTCATCAGTCTCCAGATCTAATATTAGGGCTCCAATTCCAGTCTAGGTGCTAGTGTCTGTTGAAGGAGGATAACGAGACAGCATAAGCAGGATGTTTGCTTGAACCTTCTTCTTGCCCCTACCCTTAGAGCATTTTGACTCAGACTGAACTGCAAGCAACAACTTATGTAAGGGTGACTGTTTAGTTGGTTTACCTCCACAAATTATCTTAGATAGATGCTCCCAACTGCCCTTCCCTAGATCACAATCACATCACTCTTATTTATTTGATATTGCTTAGACTTTTTATATGTATGATATTTAACTCTATCTCCATATAGGAGCATTTTTATAGTTTTATATCATACTAGAGGCCCAGTACGGTGGAATCCCTCAGCCTGGCCTGCACTCCCTTGCAATCCAGGATAACATCAAGGGATGTTGGATTGCCAGTTTTAGCCCGATTCCCGTAGGCTTGGTTGAGGGAACCCACAGGTGCATGAATCCATGCACCAAGCCTCTAGTATGCATATAAGATCTTTGGTTAATCTCTTCTCGCCCTGCATTCACCCTTCTCCCCTCTGAAACTCATTAGTCTGTTCCATGTTTCCACACCTGTGCATAGAGCATTTGCCCCCTGGTAATCAGTGCATGTCATAGCTACCCTTTGGACGGTGGAACAATTGAATACTGGGCCAGTCACTTAGGCATTTATATATAGAGATGCTTAAGTTTTTCTTTAAAAAACACAGTCTGGCCTTAAACGGTTTGCTCAGTGGATAGAGCCTGTGGACTAAAGGGTCCCAGATTCGATTCTGGACAAGGTCATGTACCTTGGCTGTGGTCACATCCCCAGTAGGGAGTGTGCAGGAGGCAGCTGATCGATGTTTCTCTCATCGATGTTTCTAACTCTCTATTCCTCTCCCTTCCTCTCTGTAAATAAATCAATAAAATATATGTTTTAAAAAACCACCACAATTTGATTATAAACCAACTTTACAAAAGGAGAAAACTGCCTTGGTCTAATTTAAAACAGTTTTATAACAGTTGAAAAGAGATACACTCCATGGAAAAGTTAGCTTATCATGGCCTACAATATATAGAACCTAAAAGATCTAAAAAGAATTGCTCTCATGTTTAAAATTAATCATCTCTTTTTAGAGTGAGCAGTGATGAAAAATGAAAAGTGCAGAAATGTAATGGGAATCCTTTTCTACTGCTATGGAGATCCTTCTTTTTCCCCTCTAGCTCAAGAAATATTGAGGCAGATGGCCTATAATTCAGGGTGGCCTTGGAGACCCATGCAGTTAGCCCCCTTGGGTATTTTGACAAGATAGATCACTAAAGTGTGCAAAGAAAAGGAGCTCATTCCAGAGTTAAAGATAATTCTCAGATGCTAATGCCTCCTAGAGAGCTTTGAGTTTATATCCCATTCTGGGGAAATTTAAGATGTTCTACAGCACACTGGAAGCATTTGCCTCTCCTGCTGGCTTCTAGTGTTCACCGTTGCCTGAGATCTTCATACCTCTCCTCGATTTGGACTCTTCAGATTTATTTCTGGTAGATTTTCTATAATTGATATCTACAAATGACATTAAGGGGCAAACAGAGCAAAGGAATCTTTTGAAAAGGAATGTTGGCTAGGTTATCAGGTCAACCTTAAGGGAAACATCATTTGCCATGGCAATGCATTCATTCTCAAGTATTTATTAAAAGCTTGTTTTATATCCCTGAGGGTACAGTATGAATATAACAGAAAAAATCCCTTCACTTACACCTTCCAGTTGGGTAGACAGATAATAAAATAAAACATACTTGTGGGATATCTGATGGCAATAAAATAGAAAAAATAGAGATACGGAGTTCACAATTGATACTATTTTAGGTAGAATGATCATAGAAAACCATTCTTACAAAAGTGTAGAAACCTGGAGGAAGTGGTAGCAGGAGAGACCATTTTTCAAGTGAGGGAAGAGTATGGAAGACCTTGTAACTGGGATGTAGTGAGCAAGGAAGAGAACAGCAGGAGATGAGGTAGGGCTTTGTGAATTTGTAAAAACTTGACTTTCCTTGAATGATATTGTGGAGTTAAGAGTAGATTTGAAGTGAAGGAGTGACATATCTGACTTAATTTTTTTTCCAAAGAATCACTCCAGGTGCAATGTTGAGATTAACTTAAGTGGGGGCAGGTCAGAAGTAGGAAGAAAATTAGGTGAATGCAGCAGTAAACTGAGAGAGGATGATGATGATAGGACCAGGTTGCTGGAAGTGAAGTCATGTGAGAAATGATCAAATGTTATGTATATTTTGAAGAAAAAGCCAGCATATTTCTGAGATACTCAACATAGGAAAGTAAGAGAAAAAGTTTAGTCAAGAAAGACACCAAGAATTTGCCCTGAACTATGAAAGGATGGCATTACCATGGCCTAAGATGAAGAAAACTAGGGAGAAGGTAAGTATGTATTTTGTGGGGGGTGAGAGCAGTACTAAATAAAAAATTTCATTTTGAAAGTATCTATTCAGGTCATTTGCCCATTTTTTGATTGGATGTTTATCTTTCTTTTGTTAAGTTGTATGAATTCCCTATACATTTTGGAGATTAAACCTTTATCAGTGATAACACTGACAAATGTTAATGAGAACAAATTGTTCTCCCATGCAGTGGGCTTTTTTTGTTGTTTTGTTGATGGTTTCTTTCACTTTGTAGAAACTTTTTATTTTGATATAGTCCTATTTGTTTATTTTCTCCTTAGTTTCCATTGTCCTAGGAGCTGTATCAGTAAAGATATTGCTATGACAAATGTCTGCTATTTTGCAGCATGTGGTTTCTTTAATATTTTTATGGTCTCCTGTCTTACGTTTAATTCCTTTATTCATTTGAGCTTTTTTTGTGTATGGTGTAAGTTGATATTTTTTAAATATATCTGTTCAAATTTCCCAACACCATTTATTAAAGTAACTATCTTGACTCCATTGTCTGCTTTTGCCTCCTTTGTCAAATATTAATAGAGCATGATGGCTTGGGTTGATCTCTGGGTTCTCTGTTCTATTCCATTGATTTATATATCTGTTATTGTGTCAGTACCAGGCAGTTTTGAGAACAATAGCTTTGTAGTATGGCTTGATGTCTGGTATTGTGATACCTCCAACATTGTTCTTCTTTCTCAGGATTGCTGCAGCTATTCAGGGTCTTTTTTTTATTCCAGATAAATTTTTGGAGAGTTTGTTCTAGGTTTTGAAGTATGCTTTTGGTATTTTTAATGGGGATTGCATTGAATTTATATATTTCTTTGGTTAGTATGGACATTTTAATGATGTTGATTCTACCAATCCATGAACACAGTATATTCTTCCATTTGTTTATTTTCTGAGTGTAGGTCCTTTACCTCCTTGGTTAAATTTATGCTTAGGTATCTTAATTTATTTGTTGCAATGATAATGGGATTTTTATTTTTATTTTTTTTTTAGTTTCTCTTTCTGTTGAATTCTTTATTGGTGTATAAAAAAGCCATAGATTTTGAAAGAGGACCTATAGAAGGCCAAGAGACATGAAAACATGCTCAAAGTCACTAATCATCCAAGAGATGCAAATCAAAATAACAATGTGGTACCATCTCACACCTGTCAGAATGGCTATCAACTAATCAACAAATGACAAGTGCTGGAGAGGATGTGTAGAAGAAGGAACCCTCTTGCACTGCTGGCGGGAATGCAGACTGGTATGCCCACTCTGGAAGGCAGTATGGTGTTTCCTCAATAAATTAAAAAATGGAACTTCCATTTGAACCAGTAATCCCACTTCTAGGAATATACCCCAAGAAAACAAAAACACTAATCTGAAAGAATATATATATATCCCTATGTTCATACCAGCACAATTTATAATAGCTAAGATTTGGAAACAGCCTAAGTGCCCATCAGCATATGAGTGGATTATAAAACAGTGGTACATCTACACAATGGAATATTACACTGCTGTAAAAAAGAAGGAATTCTTACTATTTGCAACAACATGGATGGAACTGGAGAACATTATGCTAAGTGAAATAAGCCAGTCAGAGAAAGATAAATATCACATGATCTCAGTCATTTGTGGAATATAATGAACAATATAAATTGAGAAACAAAATTAGAACCAGAGTCATAAAAGCATCAAACTGACTGCTCAACCTATGAGAAAAGGTGGGAAGTGAGGGAGTAAGAGATCAGCCAAAGGAATTGTATGCATACATATGAGTATAACCAATGGACATAGACAGGGGGGTAAGGTGTGCCTGAGAGAGGTCAATGGGGCAAAAAAAGAGACTTATATAATACTTTAAGCAATAAAGAATTTAAATTTAAAAAGTTTTTCATTTTGGAGATGGTAAGTTTTAGATGGTTATTAAAAATCAAACAGAGACATTGAGTAGGATGTTCAAATCTGTAATCAGAGATAAGGTCTGGGTTGGAGATACAAATTAGTGATTTATTAGCATACAAAGTCTAATTGAGATCACCAAGAATGAATGTAATAAATACAAATTCAATGATTGAATTCTGGGGCTCTTCAATGTTAAGGGGGTAATGGTACAAGTGGGAATGAGGAAAAGTAATTGAAAAGAAGCAGTTGGTGAGGTAGGAAAAATCCAAGCGAGGAAATTGTTTCACACGGGAGGAGTGTTCAACTGTGTCAAGAGAGAACAAACCAATGACTCTGAGAACAGATACACCAGTACTATGAGACAAAGATGAGCTCCTAAATTTAACTCAAAAGCAAATGCTTTGTAGAAATATCATTCTCTCTTATAGAAATACCCTGCTTTATTTGTAACACTTAGGAAGTAAGTTATTTTACTGAGATTATATTGAAATTCTGATAGTTCATGTTTTAAAAATGATGTCGCTAAACCATATGCTCAAAGTACCTCAGACTTTTAAACTCCCTACTGAATGAGGAAATTATTCAATAAAAGGATATTATGGCAGTGACTTTGTTATTAGGAATGTCGTTTTGTGATTTTCCAGAAAAATGGATTACCTGGCCCAGATGGATAATTTTCTTAGCCTGGTATCACCCAAACTGATAAAATCCATTCTAGTCACTTATGAATATTACCATCTTCCCTCTGGATATCAGTGTGTTTTCTGGGGCTTCAAGGATGCTGTAGATTAAATGGACACAAAGCACCTTAAAAGGTCAAGATTCAAAAAAGTTAATAAATTAAATTCCTGTCCAGCAGCATATTTTAGCAGCATTGAGGGGTACATAAAGGAAGACATCACTGTTTTCTAGAAATAATAATAAAATAATTTGTAACATAAAAGGTGATTTACTAAGTTTGAAATATACTTTGACTTGAATATTAAAAGCCCTATAGATGTGCTTGTGTGAATTAAAGGTGGTTAATAAGACATGTGTGTGTGTGTGTGTGTGTGTGTGTGTGTGTGTGTGTGTGTGTTTTGTTTTTTTTCTGTCTAATCAATCACTTTAGTAATACCCAGGTAGAAAGAGAGAGAGAGAGAGGGAGAGAGAAAAGAAGGAAGGAAGGAAGGAAGGAAGGAAGGAAGGAAGGAAGGAAGGAAGGAAGGAAGGAAGGAAGAGAAAGGAAAAAAAAGGAGACAAAGAAGAGGAGGGTAGGGAAGAAAAAATTTACATATAAAGAGAATTAAGATATATTAAGAAGTTGAAAAACAAATTGTCTTAGACCATATTTCAAAGCATCTTTCGGTGGGGGTTGGGGGCAAACCACAAACAAAATAAAAATGCAGATATCTTTAATCATGTGAATTGAGAGGCTGGGGACAAAAAAAGAATAAGAAAGACAGTATATTCATCCAGTGTCACAGAATAGTTATAGGCATTGCTAGAACATGAAACCTAGCTTTTCCCAAATCCAAGTTGAGCAGTTCTAATATATAGAAGAAGCCATATAGAGACAACTAAGAGTGATGGTTTCATACCCACATTTACTTGATAACAATCTGGATAGATATTTTGGGTGTAGAGATATCTCTTGAGAAGTAAGGGGTGTTGGTCCCACACCTGCCTCCCAGTCTAGGGTTCCAGTGCCAGAAAGAGAAGTCCCCACAATTTTTGGCTGTAAAACCAATGGGGATTGTGTCTGAGAGAAAAATAAAGCTGCTGGAATCCAAGGCAGTTCCTATTAAAAGACTCATTCACAGACTTGCTCAGAATCACTCCCTCTGAACTCCAGCACTGAAGCAGTAGCTCAAAGGGCACCAGGGATATATAGGGAGGACCTGAATTGTTTGGCATCAGGATGAGGTCTAGAGGGGCAGCTTTCTCTCAGACAGAAGTGCTAGCAGAGACCAGTATTCCTTTGATGAGCAATCCCCCAAAAGAGCTCATAGACAGTGCCATATCTGAGTCTCAATCATCCTGATTGTCACTGTTTGCCCTGCCCTGGTGTTTCCCTGAGACCCTGACCCACCAAAATTGCTGGTCTCCCCAAGCAGTTTCCATTTTCTTTTCCATATGAATGGTCTGTCTTAGCTCATGCTTTAGACCTTTCTAAAATTTCTCAAACAAACAGCATCTAGCTTTAGCATGCCCTCTTACCTGTCACTAGTGGCAGCTGACCTTGGTTCACAAATTGGCTTCTCCTGGTAATTTCTAAGCCCAACACAAGTACTGTGTTTCCCTGAAAATAAGACATCCTCCGAAAATAAGACCTACTTCATAGAAACATACTGCATCCCCTGAAAATAAGACCTAGCGCATCTTTGGGAGCAAAAATTAATATAAGACACTGTCTTATTTTTGGGGAAATAGGGTAGCAACCATCTGCAGATCACTTTGTAGCTCATGCCAGGAGGTCCCAGGCAAAACACAGGCAATGATGGCTGACCTTCAACACCATCAAAAAGGATATGAAAACCATAAAAAAGAAACAGAAATGAAGGATACACTAATTGAAATGAAGAATAATTTACAAGGAATCAATAGTAGAGTAGATGAAGCCGAGAATTAAATTAGTGATTTGGAATACAAAGAAGCACAAAACACCCAAGGCCCTAGCCAGGTAGTTCGGTTGGTTAGAGTGTCATCCTGATACAACAAGGTTGGGAGTTTGATCCCCTGTCAGACTGTCAAAACATGTACAAGAATCAGCCAATGGCCTTAGCTGGTTTGGCTCAGTGGATAGAGCGTTGGCCTGGAACTGAAGGGTCCTGGATTCAATTCAAGTCAGGGTCACATGCCAGGGTTGTAGGCTTAATCCCCAGTAGGGAGCATGCAGGAGGGAGCCAATCAATGGTTCTCTCTCATCATTGAAGTTTTTATCATTCTTTTTCCCTCTTCCTCTCCCTTCCTCTCTGAAATCAATAAAAATACTTTTTTAAAGAAAAAAAAATAAAGAATCAACTAATGAATGCATGGATGGATGGAGTGGCAGATTGATGTCTCTCTGACTCTTTCTCTCTCTCTATTCCTCTCTCTCAAATAAATAAATAAATAAAATTAAAAACATACACATTCAATTAAAATAGCAAAAGAAAAAATAATTTAAAAAATGAGGATAGTGTAAGAAGCCTCTGGGACAACTTCAAATGCACTTTATGGGGGTGATGGAATGAGAAAAGAGAGCAAGAAATTGAAAACCTATGTGAAAAAAAGTACTGAAAATTTCCCTAACCTGGTGAAAGAAATAGACAAATAAGTCCAGGAAGTACAGAGTGAACCCAAACAGGCCCACATCCAGACATATAATAATTAAAATGCAAAAGCTTAAAGACAAAGATAGAATCTTAAAATTAGAAAGAGAAAAGCAATTAATTACCTACAAGAGAGCTCCCATTAGACTATCAGCGAACTTTGCAGGCCAGGAGGGATTAGTAAAAAATATTCAAAGTGATGAAAAGATTGGACCTAAAACCAAGATTACTCTACCTAGAAAAGGTGTCATTTAGAATTGAAGAACATATAAAGAGTTTACCAGATAATAAAAAGCTAAAGAATTCATCACTACCAAACCAGCATTATATATAAAATGTTAAAGGGTCTTCTCTAAGGAGAAGAAAAATATATGTAAAAGTATGAACAATAAAATCACAATATCTACAACTGAATCAATAATTGAATCTAAAAAAATGAACAAATAGAACAAAAACAGATGTACAGATACGAAGAACATTTTGATGGTTTTCATGTGGCAGGGGTTGTAGAGGTGAGTGAAAAGGAGAAGGGATTAAGAAGTACAAATTGATATTTACAGAATAGTCATGGGATATAAAGAACAGCATAAGGAATATAATCAATAATCATATATAATACAAGCATAGTATGAAAATTTTCCCCTTGACCTGGAGTTCATCTGGGAGTTTGACCAAGGGACAGAGCCAGACAGGGGAAAGTAAGGAGGACCTGGCCAGTGGTGGCAGCCACTAGGGACCCTACCAGTGCACAAATTTCATGCACTGGGCCTCTAGTATTCTAATAACTTTATATAGTGTCAGATGGGTATGATATATATTAGAATGATCACTTAGTAAATTATATAATACCTAATCACTGGGGTGTACACCTAAAACAAATATAATATTGTATGTTAAATGTAATTAAAAAATTAAAAATGATTTAAAATTAAAATTTGAAAAACAATTATAACTACTTCTTTACATATTAAAAGGTTGGCTAAAGAGTCTGATGCAATATGGTCTTCTTAAATAATGGACATACAATAATATTAGACATCCTTGTAAATGTTGCACACAAAGATTGTTCACTCATAAGGAATTCAATTTGGCTTATAGAATATATGGTAGAATGGAAATAATTGAATATAATTTCTTCATTTAGTTCTTTTATGAGGCACTTTGCTATACCTGTTGCCATTCTCTCAACTCCATCCTGGTTATAATTTACCAAGAGTTTATCCCTGACACTAAATATATAATAGCCTTGATAGCAAAGTCCCAGCCTGCACAATGTTCTGGATATGCTATTTATGTTGTCATTTGCAAATAGCATCTATGCAAAACAGCTGGGCAGATATCATAGAATCTGGAGCAGGAATTAGCCTTTAGGTATGCAGTGACTAACAAAGATGCCAAGTAAAGAGGTATAAGCATTAACAGTTTCATGCTTTTATATACAAGACAATAATGCTTAACAAAATGGCTAAAATGTATCAAAGCTCTCTATTCTTGAGAATTTTCAAAAGCAATCATAAGTGGTTCTGGATCAATAGGGATCAGTTTATTCTGTGCTTGTCTCAGGCAAAGACTGTTATAAATGACTCTGCTTCTAAATGTACATAAGCAACTTGAAATGACATTACATACCATGGCCAACAAGTGTTAGATGCCAAATCTAAATAGAGTAGATCTAATTTTCACTAGATTGGAATATGTAATGTAGAAATGGACTTTTTAAATGTCATGGGAAATAACTGCCTTGCCTCTACTGCCAATTCACTCCTTAAACACCCAAAACACGGATCAATAGATTAGGAATCCACATCAGAGTACAGATTTGATTCATTAGTATTAAAAAAGAGTCTATCAATTACATGAAAATATAGTTTAGAGGAATGATTGGCATATTCTTTAAAAATTGCATTCTCTATTTCATGTTTATTGCTCACTGAGGGAGTGGCACAATAAGGGTTTCTTGTTCTTAAAGACTTTTAAAGAGAGAAACCTTGTTGTAAGTGTTATTATTTTTAAGCCTAAAGAACAAGTGACTCCCCTAAGGTATGTGTGGACAAACCCTACTCAAATATCCTGTCATAAAAGAACAAAACAATTTCCCCATTTTCTGGTTAGACATAACCCCTATAATTTTATTAACTACACTCATTAGACTGCAGCTACATTTTAGAGGAAGTTCATGTAAGAGATAAAATGGGTGGAATATTAAATATACCCATCACCACCTCCTCTGCATATAATCATTATAACACGTCCAAACCTGTGTTGGGATGTCACTCCAGATAAATATGCACCTGCATCTTTTATGTGACTCTCAAATACCCCATATATGCTAAATCTGTGAATATCTTGAAAAAAGTTTTATCTTCAATGGGTTAGTCTTAAAAGAGAATAATAAAATAGCTAAATTAGAGAGCTGAAAAAGGTGAGAGATCACACTTAAAACCTGGGAAACTTTTTAATGAAATTCAAATTCAAAATAAATAATAAGAACAAACTTCTCAAAGTATGTGGCTTGAGGATATTCAGAGAACAATGCCCAGCCTGCTTCTATTTAGGACACATTAGATAAAATCAGTTTGACCAGGGAACAGCCCTGTTTTCCCTTTGGAATGTGCTAACCCTCTATTATCTTATTGATCCCTGAACTGGTCCCTGGTTATTCACACAAGACAGGTTGAATTAAAGACTGGGACCTGCCTCTTCAAGCCTGGGGCAAGAGAAAGTTGAGCAGGTCACCTAGAAGAAAAACTATTTGGCTTTCTAAGAAGGCTGGCAACTCCTCCCTTGTCCCAGCACAGGCAGTTGGGTGGAGGGACTCAGGCTTGGGTTTACTAACAAAAAAATGAATTAATTTGTGTCCCTTGTTTCAGCAAAGGGAAGAGATTTCTGTAGGGTGCTGGCTGTTTGAGATGCAGGGAACTTACTAGATAGCAAAGTAACTATCTCAGGTATGCTCAACTGCCAGCAGCAGGGTGAGAAGAGGGAGACAGACCCCGCAGGCTCTGTGGCATTCTGGGAGCTGACCACCAATAACTGTTGAGGGAAGATGCCTTGCTTTCCTCTGGGAAAGGAAGACAAAAGAGAGGCTCCGGGGGCCAGGGTAGGTGGGACCTTGGAATGTTTTCTATTTACTTCACCTGACTCTTTTTGTTATTTAGCTTCATCCTTCACTGGAGTTTCTTCCTCCTTCTCTGGTCTAATTTAGGGGCAGTGTTTGTTTTTGTTGTTCCCCTTGATTTCCAGGAAGACTGACAAAGAGTGGACTCGAGACTCTAGAGAATGGAAATGCCTGCTTTGAATTAAGGCCACTGAGTCAAATTGCTGATTGCAAAGGCAGCGGTTATGAACACGTTGGTTCTGATTCAAGTTAGAAAGAGGCGTTACTCATGGTTGCAAAAGCAATGCAAGGGGCAAAGAGAAAATGGCTGTATTCCTTGGTTGCTTGCAAGGAGACAGGAATAAATTGCTTGTTTGTTTAACAGCTCTTGAGCGTAGTGAATAGATTGCTTTTAGTGACTAAATGTGGTTAGGTGAGGTTGAACAATTGGAGTCATTTCCATAATCAGTAATTGCTGTTGCTGAAATTAGAAAAGTAAGTGATAAAATAAAGAAAGAAGAAAAAAAAAGGAAAACCATGTCTGGCATTATTCAATCATAAGCTATCCCAAATGGTTAAAAATGTAGCTTATATTACACTCCTGCGAATTTACAACAACATGGAAGAAACTAAACCACTCAATTTCACAGTTCCAAGGAAAAAGGAGGCTCTTTCTGGAACTTTTACTTTCCCAGCAATGTGTTTGTGATGCATTCCAGATGGACAAGCTTTGAAAAGTGACAGTATCCATCTATTTGTGAGAATGAACGCAGAGAGAGTGAGAGTTTTCACATCCCTGTCTCCCTAAAACATAAACAACTGCAGCCCACAAATGAATCCACTTAATCCAATTTGGAGGACTCCTCAGGACAGAATGCTTTATCAGTTATCATCAAAGCATGCACTCCAATTCCTCTCCCCTCAAGGCTCTCTGAGGGAGGAGAGGAGGTGAGGTTGATGAAATGAAACAAAATAAAGCTAAGGGCCAGTTCTTTGGGTGAAAATATCCAGCTGATATTTTAAAGTGTGGGTGACATGGGCTGAGATACATCAGCAGTATGTTGTGAGTTCAATTAAAATATAAAAAGACCTTGACAAATTGGAAACATGATCTAAATCTAATAGAATGACATTTAATGGGAAAAATAATGTTAGGACCTGAGCTTTGTTTCTTAAGAAAGGCATAAGTGTGGGGCAGAGGAGACCTTGTTTAGTAGGAACTCCTATAAAAAAATGTTTGTCATTTGCTAATCAATGCCAGAAAAAAATAATAGTGTCACAGAACGAGCTAATAGGATATGATTGCAGACTATCTTTAGACAAAGGCATGAACTGAGTAAAGAGAGGGAACATCCTTCTCTGTTGCTGGAACTGCAGCCAATCTAGGATGTACCACTGCCCCGCCTCCTGTGCAATCTAAGGGGAGCCCTAAGGGCAATCCCTCCTCTGGATATCTGGAATTGACCTCCCTCTAACAGTTCCCTCCTCTTGCTTCTATATGGTTAATTTTCCCTCTTCTCTCCTTCCTTCTCAATAGCATTTCATCTAATGCCATCACACTCAAGCCTTTTTAAAAAAATTATTTATTTTTATTGGTTATGGTATCACATAATTGTCCTCATCCCCCCCATTCCCATCCCAAACCCCTCCCTACATATGCCCTCACCCCCTGTTGTCTGTGACCACTGGCTAGGCCCATATGCATGCATACAAGTCCTTTGGTTGATCTCTTCCCCTTACCCCCATCGTCCCCTACTTTCCCTCTGAGGTTTGAGAGTCTAATCACTGCTTCTCTTTCTCTGGATCTGTTTTTGTTCATCAGTGTATGTTGTTCATTATTTCCTCTAGATGTGTGAGATCATGTTGTAGGGCCCCAAGATGGAGGAATTGACCTTCCCCACTGCCTGTTCCAGGATGTGACCTTTACAGTTAAAGATTAGACAGGGAGGAGGTCAGTTCTTTACGGTTGAAGATTAGGCAAGAATGAAATCAGTCCCCAGAAACTCCCTACCCTGAGGACTTACCCAGAGGAATGGGAAGGGGAGAGACAAAGGGGACTGTTGACTAAGCATAGACCCTGTCATAAAACATGTAATTAACGAGCCCAGCTTCCCTTCTTGGAATTTCCTTGTTCCCTTCTTCCCCCTCCATGTGTAACCCCACCTGCGTGTGGTCTTTGCCTTTATAAACTCATGTTCTGCAGTTACTCGGCGCTCCAGGCAGCCAGCCCTGTTGCTGTCTACCTGAGACGCCCCTGTGCTGCGCTTGTATTAAAACCTCATGCTTTTTGCATCAAGTTTCGGTCTCAGCGTTTGACTTGGGGTCATCGCCCACTCCGTCGGACTCACCGGGGGTCTTGGGACCTTACAATATGATCTAAGAAATACCTTTGTAAGAACCTAAACTGAGACAAGCCATAATGGTTATGCTGGGAGGCAAATGAATCAGTCTGTATTGAGTTCCTATCTGGGCCAACAGTTCTTTTGAGTCCCAATTTCAATGTCAAATAGTTCCTTATGTGTACATGTCTTTCTCATCATACAAGTCTCGCTGACCACCCATGCCCCATCAGCCCTCACTTCTCCCCTCTTGTGCCGCAGAATCCCTTCACAGCTGCTCTCATCTCCTCCTTGCCTCTGTCATCATCACCCAAGCACAGCTCGATGTCAGCACTCACTGCTTCCCGGAATGGCCCTTTGTTGAGTCCCAGTGATGAAAGGACAGTGGTCAGGCCTTATCTTGCTTGGCTGCTGGAAGGACTTTGAGGGGTAGGCTTTCTAGACATAGTTCTATCCTGGTTGTCCTTCTCCATCATGCACTTCCTGTCCTGAGTTTTACCTCTTGTTTTTTGGTTTTGTTAGTGTATTTTGCAGATTCCTTTCCCTCTGTCCATTCTGCAAGTTTCCATCTTCCTTGGGGCCCTTGGCCCCTTCCACAGCACAAGTCTCCAGAGGCAGGTGGAGGGAGTTCCCTGCATGGAAATCAAAGGCCCTGCCAGACAGGCCCCCTGCACTGCCTCCCAGGGAAAACCCACCAGGGAGGCCATGCTGAGGAGCCACAAACAACAGAACTCCTCATCTGGGACCCATAATGGAACAATCAGCTGTCTTCATGCAGCAGTGCTTTCAAAGCGCTAACAGCATTGGAGACTTAAGAAAACTCTGCCATAAGGAAGCATTTTTGAGCTTAAATAAATGGAAGCATAGAGACCCCCACGCCTTACAAAAGCTAACCCTAGGGTCCTCAAGGAGGGGTCCTGGAGAGAATCAAGGGTACACAATGGAGGGTGGAGTGTGTGCTGTCACAGAAATGCAAGAAACAAGCTAAGTGGGGATGAAAGAAATAAAGCCACTGCGTCACTCTGGGAAGGATAAGGAGACTTGGGAGACCACCCCACCCTGAGGGGGAAAAGTGGCAGCCATTCCCTTTCTTCTTTTATGCTCACAGCCGCCATTTGTTACTTAGCGTGTGCCAATATACTGTTACCTTTGTGTGGCTGACTGAGACTCCTACTTCTTCTCAGTACCTCTCCCCCCCCCCCCATCCTTACAAAGGGAATCTCTCAATCTTAGCTGGGTTCCCAGCTGTCCAGGAGCCAGGTGTCTTTCCAGTCTCCCTGGAGGCTCAGCGTGGTCTGTAACTAGGAGGAGTGGGCATAAGAATTGTACTTAAATTGAAGAGAATTGCCCCCTCTATATCCCTCCCTCCTGATCAATATGTTCTCAAGCACAGAGAAGAGTTGAAAGAGTCTGTGCTAAATACGCATATACCCACCACCTCCATCTATAATTATTAACATGCCACTATATTTGTGTTATGATAGATCAATTATTTATCCTTTCATATATCCGTCCGTCTGTCTTCTTTTCCTTCCATTTCAACTTTGCAGACAAGAGGACACTTAACCCTACATGCACCTTGTTTTATGTTTCCAACGAGCCATGAGTTAGTTTACTATCATTTCTGTTTAGTAAGCAGAGGGCCAAGTGTCCAAGTAACTTAGCTTACACCATACTCTTCTTCATCAGTAGAACCCTTTTGGAACTTAGGTATGCCTCTCTCTAAAGTTCATGTTTTTACCCTTCCTTTATCCCCCCACTTTCACCCTCCACCCTAGACCCCTTAGAGATTTGGAGGCTTCAGGGAAGGAATGTAAAACAGCTTTAATTTTTTATTAGGTTTTGGTGTTCTAGGGGCACCAATAAAGGCAATGACTGATTGCTCAATTCAGCTCCCCAACTAGAAAAGGGAGAGAAAGTCTGACCCATTCCGAAATCACAACCCTGCTTCCTAGCACAGACTTTGGTCATTTCCTTCGTGTTCTGGTGGGAAAATAAAGAGGGCACTGCAGGGTGAGGAACCTCAACTGAGAAAAGAAACTAGAGTTTGCATTTAGTTACACATACTTCTTTGGGACAATAAACAATTCCATTATGTAAGGTATTCTTTTCCCTCCAATTAATTTGAGAAGTCAGAATTTGAGGAGGTATAGCTCTTTTTCTTTCTTTCCTGACATTATTTGCTTTTTACCTCACTTACTGCTTAGAAACAAGGCCTATTTACCGCAGGTCTGCTGACCGGTGTGCACTGGGGGCTTTGTCCAAGCTCTCTATGATGAACAAGATTTCTGAAGCTGCTCCTTTGAATTTCATCAAGAATGATGACTCCGAGACTCGGTAATATCGCCGCATGGAAGCTCCCAAAGCAATTGGCTTCGTAATTTATTTTTGTGATCTGTGCTGTGGACATAAAAACTTTTCAAAATACAGCTCAAGTTCCAATCTAAAGATCTGAAAAGAGCATTTTCAATCTGTTGGCACAGGCTGTTTCCCATCAGCCCAGCTGCCAGCGCTTACCCGCGGCACTGGGCAGCCCGGCACAGGCAGGACAGACGCTCCTCCGGCTGCTGAGGCCGGCCCGGCCCAGAGATTAGCACATTATCATCTCCCGGACTGAAACCAGAGTTCCATTTAACAAGCTGACAGGAGCAACAGGACCACGCAGTAACAAGCAGATAGGCGGCGTGGTATTTGTCAGAGATAAAGGGCTGAGCTTCAGAGCTTGAGCTTAATGCTTCTTGAAGGTTTTGGAAGATAGTCAAGTCATCTGCCCCAAATACTTTCTGTTCCTTGAACTTCTCAGATGACTCTTTTGTGGAGTTACCGTTGAGCACATTAAACTTCACTTGGTGGCAAACTTCACTTTTGAAGACACTAGAAATGCCAACAGAGTCCGCACCGATTTCTTATATGACATGTGCACATCTTGTTTATCATGTGCACGTGCCTGAAACTCTTCAGGGCCTCGGGCCAAATCCAGTTGTACTTTATTGTTATACCTTCCTAAAGCTAAATTTAGAAATTGCATGCAAACATGCACATGTGTTTGCAATAAGACCTTCCACAAAAAAACACAGAGCCTAATTTCTTTATGGTTTCAAAGTAGGCATAAAAAGAGCTTTATAAAACACAATGCTTTAATCCAATCACGTGCACCTTATTGCCCATATTACATAAATGGGGCTTTTTAAGAAATCAGCTTTATTTGCTGCGACTTTAAATTTGGTCTTCTGAGAGTATAACGTCCTATAGTTCTCTATTGCATGTATACACAAATTAAATTTGAAAAAATATATATTCTCCCCATTTTCTTCAGATTGTGCAAAAGCAGCCAATGCAGCATGAAATATGGCATGCATTAGGAGAATTAATTTTGGATGAGTCTGACAGCATGAATGAGTTGGATAGCTTTCCCTAGCCAACAAAACAAACAAAAAAAAATGAAGAGACACAACAAGATGGCGGCAGAGGTAAAAGCCTAACTGCAGCCGCCCTCAACAATTTAAAAAAATACAACTAAAATATAGAGTGGACACTATCCAGAACTACAGGAAAGTTGACTGACTGGAAATTCTACAACTAGAAGGATAGAGAAAACCAGAAGGAAAACCAGAGGAGCTGTAAAAGCCTAAGGTACGGAGGCACGGTGCGCGCGGGGAGAGGACGGAGCCGGAGAGGAGGGGCGGCGGAGTGCCTGGCTGGCGTTCCCCAGCGGGAAGGAGATAAAAGCTCTGGACCGTGCTGAACCCCAACATCGACTGCACTGAACCCCAGTTCTGGGCGAGACCCTGGGGTCCAGGCTCACACAGAGGGAATCTGGGCTGTAAGGCGGAAGCCCAACGGAGCGGCGAGAAAGGCAGAGCTCCGGAGTCGCGCACATTGCGCGCAGAGGAGGGACTGTTCGCTGAGCTGCAGAATTGCCCCAGCGGGAAGGACTCAAAAGCTCAGGAATGTACTGAGCCCCAGTTCTGACTGCACTGAACCCCAGTACTGGGCAAGACCCTCGGGCCCCAGCCTCATACAGGGGGAATCTGGGCTGTAAGGCAGAAGCTTAGCGGGGCGGCGAAAAGCAGCGCCCCTGAGTCGCGCACATTACGCGCACAGAGGACAGACTGTTGTTTGAGCCGCGAGATCGCCCTAGCGGGAAGGAGACATAAACTCCGGACTGTTCTTAACCCCACTTCCAACTGCTCTGAACCCCAGTTGTGGGCGTGTTGGGGGAGAGACTACACTGTCTGGTAGCGGGTGAAGCTCTAGGGCGCCTTTCTCTCAGAGGTGCTTGCAGTGAGTACCAAAGGACACTGAGGCTCACTGAGACTCAGGAACCTCCGAGGGCGGGGCTAACCGGAAGCCAAGGCTGTAGGCTCCACCCTGAGACTCTGCCCCATCCAAGCTGAACTCAGAGAGGCTTTTGCAGGTTTCCAAGTCTAGTGGAATAAGGTTGTCTCCTGGCATAGACACAGCTGATCCTCCCAACCTACCAACTCAGGGAAGCAGCGAAAATGCCAAAACGAGGAATCAGATCACAAACGAAAGAAATGGAGGACAAAAAGCGACGGGATATAGAGTTCAAAACCACGCTTATAAGGTTGTTCAACAATCTCCTAGAAAAGGCCGATAAAATAAATGAGACCTATGAGGATATGAAAAAGGATCAACAAGAAATAATAAAGGGTCAACAAGAAATAATAAAAGGTCAACTAGAAATAAAGAATACAATCTCTGAAATAAATAATATTATACAGAGTCCTAAAAACAGATTGGAAGATTGCAAGAATCAAGTCCAAGATTTGCAACACAAAGAGCCAGAGGACACTCCTCCACAGAAGCAAGAAGACAAGAGAATCCAGAAAGTTGAAGATAATGTAAGAAACCTCTGGGACAACTTCAAGCGAACCAACATCAGAATTATGGGCATCCCAGAAGATGACAGAGAGCAAGATACCGAAAACATATTGAAAGAAATAGTGACAGAAAACTTCCCCCACCTGGTGAAAGAAATAGACTTACACGTCCAGGAAGCACACAGAACCCCAAACAAAAGGAATCCAAAAAGAACCACACCAAGACACATCATAATTAAAATTCCAAGAGCTAAAGACAAAGAAAGAATATTAAAAGCAGCAAGACAAAAGCAGGTAGTTACCTATAAAGGGGCACCCATACGACTGTCAGCTGATTTCTCATCAGAAACCATGCAGGCCAGACGGGAATGGCAAGAAATATTCAAGGTGATGAATAACAAGAACCTACAGCCAAAAATACTCTACCCAGCAAAGCTATCACTCAGAATCGAAGGCCAGATAAAGAGCTTCACAAATAAATTTAAGCTAAAGGAATTCATCTCTGCCAAGCCAGAATTATATGAATTGTTAAAAGGGGTTCTTTAGGAAGAGGAAGAAAATCAAGATAAAAATTATGAACAAACACGTAACTATCAACAAGTGAGTCTAAAAACCAAGGGAAGTAGAAATCCTGATGAACAATATTAACTGGTGAATATAATAGATTCAGAGGTATGGAAGGGGAATGGACTGATGATTCTCAGGGAAATGGGGAGTGGGGAGGGGGGAAGAGACTGAACATAAACTGCACATATGGATGAGGACAATGGGGGATGGGGAAAGGGCAGAGAGTTGAATGGAAACTTGGTGGAGGGGAGCAATGGAGGGGGGGAATGAGGAACATTTGTAATAATATGAACAATAAAGATTTATTTAAAAAAAAATGAAGAGAAGCTTTATTTTTTTCAAAAAAATAAATATCATGTAGATTGAGAGAAAAGTAAATGTCCTTTTATTTTGTAGATAAATTCTTTTAAAAGTCAAATTTCCATAGCTCCCATTAGTCTGAAAACACTCCAAACACTGAAATGTGGGGCTGGATCGCTAGTTGCTTTTTTATGATTTGTTAGGAGAAACACAATGCAGGAGGAGGTTTTATCAAGACAAAGTCTTCCCTCATTTGGATGGGAATTGTTTCCCCCAATGCCAAAGCTCTGTATGTAACCTGCCCCCAGCAAGGTCAGTTTCTTGGCCACCTTGATCTGGGGTTCCAAGTTCCACACTTTGCAAACATTGGTCTAAATAAGCTTAAACACATGTGACCACCACACACTGAACATTCTGAGGGAGGCTCTCTCTGCCACAGACAGAACGATCTTGAATAATATGCACTTTCAATGTTGCTCTCTTCAAGTCTGTGGCAGGAAAGAAACACTCCAATTGAGATCAGTTATAACATCAAATTCCTGGCATGTTTCCACTGAGTAAGGGAACTGAAAATACAACAGCTCTCCGTGTTTCAGCAACAAAGAGTGAGTGCTTTGGAGCTGAAGTGATGATACCCAGAAGAGCTGGGCTTGGGGAATTTCCTTTCAGAAACATTTCTTATAGAGGGAAGGCTGTAAATTGCTTAGAGCATAAGGTATTTACAGCCAGACAAAAGGAAATGATTCTAGCACCACTTAGCAACTGCCTACAACCATGGCCCAAGGCAGGCCTGGGAGCAAGCTGTACTTAAGTCTTGGCTGCTGGTTGCTTCTTCCCCAGGATGGCCTCTGCAACAGACAAGAGTATCCCATCAGGGTCAAATACAAGGTTAGAGAACAGGTATCAAAATAAGTATGAAGAAACACACTATGAATCCCAGAGTCTGCCATAGTAGACGGATAGAAAAGTACAGCAAGGGACAGTGTCTCATATGGAATGTTTTTATATGTTAAAAAAAGTTAAAAATCAGCCGAAACCGGTTTGGCTCAGCAGTAGAGCATTGGTCTGCGGACTGAAAGGTCTCGGGTTCGATTCTGGTCAAGGGCATGTACATTGGTTGCGGGCACATCCCCGGTAGGGGGTGTGCAAGAGGCAGCTGGTCAATGTGTCTCTCTCATCGACGTTTCTAGCTCTCTCTCTCTCCTTTCCTCTCTGTAAAATAACAATAAAATATTTTTAAAAGTTAAAAATCATACAGAACTAGGGATATTGACAACTTCTGAGATGTAAATTATGCTCACACATAAATGGTACTTCTTAAGAATTATAACAGTCATGGTAATGATGGTTCAAGAACTAGGAAGAACATATAGCAGGTGAAGAATAGCCAGAAGACAAAAAATAAAATTAATTTAAGCTTATGCATCTAATTTCTTTATTAATCCCTTGCCTTAAACATGGATCATTCTATCATATGCACATAAGATAATATTGTACTCATGCACCCATGCATATACTAACACACATACCCACTTCCTTGGCTTTCACAGCTATCACAACCCTCCAAGCCTCCTTTTCATTGTTACTTGTTAATTGAATTAGGCTATAGAACAGAGGGCTCTAGGTTCTTTATGTTCTAGAGCCAACTACAAGGCCCAACAATCTAAGGAGCTGGAGCCCACAAGTTTCTCCACCTGAGGGCATGGTTTCCCTCCCCCCCCCCCCCCCCCAATGAGAACCTGACAGATCTTTTCCATAAACAGATGAGTGTGGGGAGAGAAGGGCAAACCCAAATTTTAAGCTGATAAATAACTACCTCAACTTGATTCAATATTTCCTGTTTCATCTGCATTGTTTCTCCCTCCATCCAGTTCTAGCTCTTATCATTTTGTGAAATGTTAATCCCTCTGCCCCTCTACTTCTCTGTTGTCTTATAGTCACACTTTAGCTTCAATGAACTATCCTCTGAAGTTATCCTTCAGAATTCATTCCTTTGCTTTGGTTTCCCTTGGCATTGACCTGTATTCAGGGGAAATGCTAGAAAATCGCCTTGAAAATTGGTTGGCATGTCCCAATAAGAAACTTGGCAAAGTTTCCTTCATAAATGAACTTTGAAGGCCATTTAGCTCTAAACACACATTTCAAATTGTACCATCTGTATTGTGCACTGGTCAGAATTGCTTGAATATTACCTAATAAAAGAGTGACATGATTGTACCTTTGCGACACCTACCAGCCAATCAGGAGTGAGTATGCAAATTAATCCAACAAAGATTGTGGGTTAATTTGCATATTCAGGCACTGAGTGGCTGGGGGTGTTCCACACCATCCAAGCCACTCTGGGCCTCTGGGCAGTGTGGGAAGGCAGAAAGGTGGCTATGGCCAGAGTGAAGGCAGTGCTGACAACCAGGGGAAAGAAGGCCCATTCTTGCAGGAATCTTCGTGCATTGGGCCTCTAGTTTAGATATAATGAATTTGATGAGTAGCTCTTGCTGTATAATAATCATGAAGTGTTGATTTAAGGTATTTTCATTATATTGTTTTGAAAGTGTAGGTATGGAGCCCAAACCGGTTTGGCTCAGTGGTAGAGCGTCGGTCTGTGGACTGAAAGGTCCCAGGTTTGATTCCGGTCAAGGGCATGTACATTGGCTGCGGGCACATCCCCGGTGGGGGTGTGCAAGAGGCAGCTGGTTGATGTTTCTCTCTCTTCAACATTTCTAGCTCTCTAGCTCTCTCCCTTCCTCTCTGTAAAATATCAATAAGATATATATTTTTTTAAAAAGAAAGTGTAGGTATGGAAATTATGAATTAATTATGGATTGATTGGTTACTCAGATGACAGATCTGATGGTAGCCTCACAGGAGATAATGCATCAAACTCAGGGAGAGCAAGAACAGAAAGCTGCTACCCTCCCTCCTCCTTGAGGTTCAAGAGGAAGAAGTGTAATTATCAAGTCACCATAGCCAAGGATGGGATTCTCCATAAGATCTAAAACCAAGTTACCCCCTCATGCATCTTCCTGTAGCACTTTATAACCTAAGACTCTCAGTGACAAACAGCAAGACATTGTTGTGAGGTCTGTTAATGTGAGAAACATCCTAACCTATAAAGAATTTGTTAGTTTATTTGAGCCAACTCTTGATAATTGCTGGGAAACAGAATCTCAATGGATTGAGATAATTTTCCAGAGAATGGCATTTTTTCATCTTGTTTTATACATTACAATCAAAAGAGGAGATGTAAGTGGTTTACATGAACTCCATTGGTGATAGATTAGGAAGGAAGAAAAAAGCAATGGAGGGAAACCTCTGGGATTGAATGAAAATTAAAATGATAGACACATGCTTCTTTTATGTAGGTGGGTGCAGGATAGTTAAGAGTCAACAATTAACTCAATAACAGTGAGAGGATTTGTGGTCTCCGCAGAGTGGTGCCTGTGCTTTGAGGAGTACAGAAAAGGAAAATTACTCTGACATCCCAATGATATGTTATCCTAGGTGCAAAATGATAATAAGCTCAGTCAGCTAAGGGAAAGATTGACCTTTGTCAGGTAATATACTGGCCTAGAATGTGACTGCCCACCATAACTGCTTTTAGTTAAAATTTTCATTTCACACCATCCTTTCTGGTTACTTCAGGTCTTTGAGTTTTCAAGGCCCCAGCACACAGGCCTCTTCCCTGAGCTAAACAGGTTAGCATGTGGCCCCTTTTTGTCCACAGGTTTAATTCATATAATTCACTTAGAATAGAAACTACCAAATTATTATTATTATTAGTTGTTCAAGTTTTCTGGAACCTTCTTCACTGTCCTAATCTCCTAGTTCAGCAAGAAGAAGCGGGGATTCAGAGATCAGAGCCGGAGCTCTTGCTGCGGATAGCTATACCAAAATGTCAAAGTATCAAAGCACATTACACATAGCATTGTTTCATGAAACATTACTTTTAAATTACAAATGCATGTGTGTCTTGGATCAGGTGTAAACATTTCTTGTTATGGTTTGTATCAGGCAAAAAGTTGAAAAGACTGCTTTAGGGAATTCATAGCATTCACATCAAGTGACAGGCATTCTAAGCTCTGGAGTCACCTAATTTGTTTAGGATTTAAAATGGGTACTAGAGAAGGAAGGAAGGGAAAACAACGGGTGGGGGGGGGGTATCAACTGGTGTAAAGGCCTGAGTTACCAAGATGCAAAGAAAGAGCAGTCAGTGGGCTGTAACTAAACTCTGATCCATAATTAGAGTGACAAGCATGTGAAATGCCTACTGAATGGATCAGGGACCATGGAGCTCTGACAAATAGTGAAGGAAACCTACAGTTAAAAGAGGCTTTACATTCTAACCAGCTATTATTACCAGCCCCTGCTTGGTCTCTCAACAAATTTCCTTTCTGTTGTAATTCTTCATGCTTCCTCGAAGCTTGATGGCGATTTTTTTCCTCTTTATTTATTTTGGAAAGCCAGGGGAAAATTGTTTCAGTATGTTCTTTAAATTAGTTTCCTTGCAGTGTTTTCCTTGCACATATTAATTACAGCTCCCTCGAGGGGCTGAAGTACCATATAACACACTGTATTTCTGCTTCCCAATCTCCCTTCCAGAATTCAAGTTTCCAATTCTTCCTACAATCTGGGCTCCATATTAACATGTAGTGAGAAGCACATGGCTGAGATTGTTTCAACTATAATATAAGAATGGAGTAGAAAATGTGATCATCAGTGCTTGAGTACATCTAACTTAAAATGAATAGTTTGTGGCCCATAAAATGAAGTAGTTAGATTAAATGACCTTTGAGGTCCCTCATTGCAATGAACATGCTCCGAAGAGAGTTTCATTTAATATCTGGAAGTACAGAGAAGAGATCAGTGGGGCTTTGATGAGGCTATGTGATTCTCATTAGCATGATCTGGCTAGAATTCCAGAGGTGCTCAAGAAAAGAGTAGATATCCAAGAATCTACATTTGAGCTTTCACTGTACTAGACACTTAGATAAGGCAGTTAGTCTAAGAAAATGAAATTACTTTTTTAATTTCCAAGGAGAGAAAATTTCCGAAGTGACCACAATAGAATCTTATGTTTCATCCCACAGCCACAGTCATGGGAGAAGAAAAAAATAGCTAAACATAAATGTAGTTCTAAAACAAAGGTTTTTCAAATTTCTGTCTTTTCAGATAGGTGAAAGCAAGGGAAGGTTGGAGTATCAGAGCAGACCTTTCATTGACTAGTTAAAACTCAAGCGTTTCTTAAAGTAAATCAAAGAGGTAGATGAAGGAGTTTCCAAGCTAAACTACTTATTAAACAGGTCATATAAACAGGATGTCAGTCATTCACAGGGTCGCTGGGAGTCCAAGAAAACTCAACAGCATGTAGCAGGGACTATGGCAGGTGCTTGATATAGGTTATCTCATTTCCTCTGCTTGTCTCTTTAAAGTAGATGTATCTACTCCTGTTTCACAGATAGAGAAACTTGGGCTCAGAAAGGCAAGTAACAAGTGTCAACCAGCATCAGAGTTAGACTTCTAATTCAGGCAATAATTTACCCAACCTCAGACAGCTTGAAACAATAGACAGACCTATTAGCTTTATGAATGTCAAGTTTATAACCTAACAACATCCATCAAATAGTTCCTTAAAATTTACCATCTTCTCTGTTCTTTTACTTAGCCAGATTCAAATTCCTGGGCAGCCTTGCACTGTTTGAGAGAATCGCTCTTCTCTCAGTGGCTGAGGATTCACCAACATGGTTCCAGCAGGGAGCAGTGGTTCACAAGAGAGTTGTGCCTAAATTGGGGGACAGCAAACAAGCCCAACCAAGCCTCCCACCTGACACCTCCAGCTCACCTTAACTTTCAGGTCTCATTCCCTCACACCATTAAATCTACCACCTCTACGCATTCATCTAGAATATATATATATATTTAAAAATCTTCAACTCTGATTTCCCTTTTGACCTGCTGACCCATATCTACAGTGGCATTACCTGCAGACACGTTTAGATTCATCACACCATTCAATTCCTCAGCCTTCCTTACGAAGCTGCCCTTGTATCTTGAAATCACTGCTTCGGAAAATGACACAAACTTTCACCCACTTTCCTCTTGCAATGCTGTCTCCTCAATGGGCAGACTGACACATACAGAGCAATAGCCAAATTAAAAACAAATATTTGCTGTAACCTTACTGCAGACTTTCATCTCCTGGTTAAAACATTGCAATAAATCCCTATTTTCCCTAACACAAGTCTCATCCCTTTCAGTGCATTCCCAACATTCCTGCAAGTGTACACTTTCTACAGACACACTTTTGATCATGTTGCTATCCTGCTCAACAAAGTTCAATGGCCTCTAGTGATTTTTAACAGTAGCTTGTTAACTTGCCTTTCACATTCAGGAATGTGCTTTATGCAAAAGTGACTAGGTATTCATTTATGGTATTTCTCCTATGCAAATAGCACCTTGTGTTATGACTCTTAGAGTTCCCATAATCAAGTAGTTAATATTTTAAGAAAATTAAGCTGCCTTAATAATTTTTTGTGCTCACAATAGTTCAGAACTTATACATACTAAGGACCTAATGGTGTTTATTCAAGGAATGAATAAACAAATAAAACTATTAAGTCTCAGCGGCCAGTACATTTCTTAGCTATTTTTAGTCTATCTGCATTTATTTTTTTATCTGTGTTACAGGAGCTCTAGAGAGTATGCCAAGCTTCTTATTATATATAAATATGTATGGACACACACACACACACACACACACACACACATATATATATATATATATCTTTGAAGACTATGTGCTAGATTATATATGATCTCACTTTAGTATTTATAACAACCTAGTCTGATTAATTGTCATTATTACTCCTACTGTTTACACAAAGTAACTGAGACTTAAAGAGACTGAGTAATTTGCTTAAAGGTCATCCAGATATTAAATTGCATTATCAAAATGTGAACCCAGATGATTCCAACGTCCATGATACAGCAAACAAATTATGAGTTTAGAAGTTCAACTCAACAAGAACATTCTTTAGTTATACATACTATCGGAAAAATATACATATTAATGTTCATATATATATATATATGTGTGTGTGTGTGTGTATGTGCGTGTTTATATATTTATGTGTATTTACATATACATGTATTCTAGTTATATTCTGAATATAATATTTTAATTAGGCACAGTCATTTCTCAAAGAAATGTCTCATTAATAGTTCTCTCAAAAATTATTTTATAAGGACAAAATTAGTGAATAATGCCAATAATATGATCAGACTAGTGATCCGGTGCACGAAATTTGTGCAAGGAGGCAGAGGTTCACTCAGCTCAGCCTGCACCCTCTCCTAGGCAGCCATTAGCTCCTCGCAGTACATCCAGATTTTGTTCTTATTGTTTAGTTTCTATGCCAGTCAGCATCTCAACCTATGACCTATCAACAGGACTTGATCAGAAAGGCAGGGCTAATCAGCAGCCCTGGTCATGGCTCAATGATAAGTGGAGGCAGGGCTGCTGGCCAGACTCCAAGGGAAAGAGAGAGGCAAGTGCTGGTCAAAAGCTGCCTCAGACACTACAGATCAGCCCCTGCTTCTCTCTTCAGGTGTCTTTCCAGCCTGATTCAAAGTCCCCTCAGCAGTCACTTCTGGGTCACTGGGCCTGCAGCCACAGTAATCAGTGCTGGGTTGCCAGGTCAGCCTTTGGTCGTGATCGGTAGTTATACCCTGGTTCTTTATTATAGAGATACACATTAATATTTCCTATTTTACATGAATGAGTCACATAAACCACGGATATTAGGATAGAAGTATAATGTAGAAGGAATCTACAATTTAGCAAAATTTAACTCTATCTAAAAATATTCACATTGAACTTGATTCAAAAGTCAACTTTATAACCCATGTAGGAGCCTACCCCAAACCTAGTATTTCAAAGGTCATAGTAGAAGTAGATATAGGAGTGAATAAGAGTCCCTGACATGAGTCCAGTGACTGCCTCTACCAGAGGGGGGGGGGGGGAGAAATACCAAAATCTCTCACTTTCTTCTTTCTGGATATAAAGTTTTCCTTGTACTTTATTGTAGCCATGTAATTATATTCTGGCCAAGAAATGTGAGAGGAAATAAAAAAAAAAGTTTTCCTGAGTGTTCCTTCATACTTTTACCTGTTCAGCAAGATAGATATCAATGCCTAGAGTAATCACGGAAGCAACACACTGACAGTAGGAAAGCTCTAGCAGCCTGGATTTCTAAATGACTGTGTATACCAGATCTGCCCCCAACTCCCGTTAAACAGGAACACCCACCCACATTGGGCTGATCTGAGCAGCAATAAATCGACTGATGAGATTTGGGGGTTATTTGTTGTGGCATCTAACATTATCTTAATACATGTAACAACCTCTTAATACATAAGTACTCCCAAGTTCAACAGTTTTTACTGTAGAAGAGGCAATTTTAGTAATCGAGGTGAAGAATGATGGTGACTCGGGCCAGGGTGTTGGCCCTGGATGTGGTAAGAAGTGGTCAGATTCTGATTATATGTGGTTTGTTTGTTTGCTTTTTAATCCTCACCAAATGAAATTTTTTCCATTGATTTTTAGAGAGAGTAAAAGAGAGAGAGAGAGAGAAGAGAGGGAAGGAGGGAGGAAGGGAGGGGGAGAGAGAGAGAGAGAGAGAGAGAGAGAGATGAGATCAATGTGAGAGAAACTCATCAATTTGTTGCCTCTGACATGTGCCCCAAATGGGGTCAAGGATCTAACCTGTTACTGAGGTGCATGCCCTTGACCTAAAATTGAACCCAAAACCCTTTGGTTTGTGGGCTGATGGTGAGAAAAACCCGCCAGGGATCGATAACTTTTTAAATCATTGAATTTTAGAAACAATAACTACATTGCAATACTGATTAAATATAAACCTATTCAAATATGCATTTAAATTAATTTCAAGCATAATTCTATCTTATTGCCAGTTTACCCTTATTAGGAGATGATAAGAATTCTGTGACTTACCAGGATAATTACGTAATGGCAGCCTTTTACCCATATTTTGATCATGCTTATCTATTGTCTGCTTTTGTGTTTTTCAAATCTAATAGGAAATGTTCAGATACCCACTCCCTCCCTCATGGTCCACTTCTTTTAATGGATGGATTTTGCTAACAGGAGAGCAAAGCAATGTAGCCTCTAATCTTGCCTGATATTATTGCTTCTGTTATTTTCTACATGGCACCCTCGCAATTTACCTTTCTTATTTCTTTTTTCCCCTGTAGCCTTTGAACTTCCATTTATGTGCTGTGTTGTTTCCCTCATGTTGAGCTCATGACATGCTTTGAGTCCTTCCCAGGACTTCTGCTTTCAAGGTTCAATGTTGTATTTAGACAGGTTTTAGAGCAATTACTTTCCCAAAAGCACTACTGTGACTTCATGGTGCACAGTCCCTCAAGTTTTTCAGTCTTTCTCAGCATGATCTAACTACCCTGCTTCTCCTCTCAGACATTGGTCTTTGGCCACCCTGACCACAAACTTACTCTCACTTCTCCCCAGGCTGACTTACAGGACTAATTTGACTTTGAGCTCTCCGGAAAAGGTCATTTTTTCACCTTTGTGGTTTGGCTAGGGCAAATGCTAGCTTTCTGAAAGAATGTCTCAGGAAAAATTAGCTAAAAAGAACACAGAAGTTCCTCTGATGTCAACTCTTGCGTCCACTATGAAATACTTTGACTTCTGCATCATCAAGGCAGGGAACAAAGTGGCTGACCAATTTATCTGCTGCACACCTGCCAAGTTTGGCTTACAGATATTACGTGGAAGAAATGAAGGGTAAAATGGGGCTTCTCACTACTTAAAAAACTTAATTCTTTGTCACAAATTAAAAATAAATAAATAAAATAAGTGTAGTTATGGTTGCTTTATGAAAGTTTGATTTTAAAACTATATTCCTAAAATGATCAAATCAGAATTTGATGTTTTGCATCATAAAAATATAATTCTTTTTACAAAAGGCCCTTCAATGTTCTACTACATTAGAAGTTCTTAGCCCATGTCAAATGTTAGTTATTTGACTTATTGCAGTTGGTCTTTGAAATTATATTTTCAGGAACATATCTACTATTGGTTGTTTAAAATGAGGTTCTGTGTATAAATTTCATACCAATTTTTTTGTAAAATTTTTGACATGTATTTTAAAATTACATTTGTCTTTTTCCATTACATTTCTGAGAGGGCCTTTCCTCTTCTGCCATAGTCAATTGAAGCCATAAGCAACCAAACTGATAGATATACAACCCTATAATCCTAAACAACCTTAAATTTCAAGATATCTATTTCCATGTATCAAGGCAAATGAGGCAGAAGAAACTGTCCCAGAAATTAGATAGATGCACATTCTGGTTTTGATTTTGATGGATTAATTTTGTTTTCTAAAATAACAATATTTATTCCTATTTTGTGGTTTCAGTAATTGTTTTAAAATATACAGGCTATTTTAAATATACCTCATAGTCTAATCTATAAATTCTTGTTAAACAAAGTAATCCATTTAAATAATTTCCCATACTTGGACTATACAGTATATGAAAAGGAAATTTTCAGGAAATTAAAAATAATGGGTCATAACCTAACACAATATATTCTAAGGGTTTTTAAGGATTTCATAATAAATATGTGCTATTATCATTATATTAACTTCCATTATTTAGAATACTGTCTGCTTTTAAAAGAGTATTAGGTAACTCAGGGTTTTTTGTTGTTGTTGTTGTTGTTGTTGTTGTTGTTTTGTGTGTGTGTGTGTGTAGGGTTTTTTTTAGCTCATTTAAAACAATAGGTGATTGTAGGTTACAGGAAGGTATAGAACGGTGTAGGAGGACATAAGGGCGATAAATAGTGATGGATAGAGAGTTTACTTGGGGTGATGAACCCACAATACAGTGTACAGATGATGTGTTATAGAATTTTGCACTTGAAACGTGTATAATTTGATTAACCAGTGTCACCTCAATATGTTTAAATAAAAATAATTAAAAATAAATAATTTAATTTATTGAGGTGACTGTGGTTAATACAATTACATATGTTTCACCCTTTTCGTTCATATAATCATCTTACTTTTGTGTCTATGAGGTTCTTTTTGACTTACGCCTTCACCTTTTTCACCCAACCCTCTCTCCTCTGATAGCTGTCAGTTTGTGTTCTGTATCTGAGTCTGTTTCTATCTTGTTTTTTAATTGTTGTTTTTGTTTGTTTGCTTTTTCATTAGATTCCACATATAAGTGAAAGTATGTTTGGTATAATTATATGTTTTTGTGAAAAGCATTAAAATATTTAAAAGAAAGACAAAGAATGTCATGATTTTTTCTTTTACAAGTTTGTTGAAAAATAAAAGCAAGTGCTTTACATTAAAGGTCTGCATTAAACGTCCATTATAGGTTTTAATTTGCAAATATTTATAAAACTCAAAAACTTTACCTAATGCTGAACAGTATCTTAAGTACTTTTTTTTTTACAGTGCAATAGCATTATAGACATCTACTATAAGAAAAAATAAAATATTTTAAAATAAAAATACTATCTTCCATCAAGCTTTTGGAAGGAAATTTGAGATAATATAATAAATACATTTGAAATCGAAGTGTTCCTGTTTTCAAAGTTTTTAAAAAAATTTTTCTATGTTCATATTTGCAATAAAATATTTTTTACAGGAGATCTAAATTACTCATTAAAATTAACAGCTTCCATTAAATTTTTCTGAGTTATTTTACTAATAGAAAATAGTGAAAGAAACCAGAATTTGTCTCAATTTTCTAGTACTTTAGAGCATATCCACAAAAACAATTGGAAAGAAACTAGAATAAGAAGAATGAATTAAACACAAAGCAAAGCAAAATAAATGAAATAATAAATATTGAAGCAAAACTAAATGAAATACTTAACTTAAAAAGGGGAAAATCAGAAAATCCAAAACTACATTATCTGAAAAGATTAAAAATAAAACAGAATCCAAAAACTGTGAAAAATTTAAACTGCCAAAAAAGAAAAAGAAGAAAACTCACATTATTAAAATTAGGAGTAAAAGAAGGGACATTCCTATGGACTTTGCAAAATTAAAAGGAATATTACTGGGATAGTTTGAGCAATAGTATATCAACAAGGTAGATAACCTATATGATTTTTAAAAATTCCTAGATATATACACTATGGAACTGACCCAAGAAGAAACTGAAAATCTGAATAGACCTATACCAAGTAAAGAAATTGAAGTAATAATCAAAACATGCTCCACAGAAAAAACAACAAAACAAATAAACAAAACCCAGGACTAGATAGCTTCACTGGTAAATTCTAATATAATATAAATACTTTTTTTGCTCATTCTACAAATAGGAGCACTCAAAGATATTTAAAAAAGAAAATTACATGCTAATATCCCATATGAATGTATATGCAAAAATCCTCAGCAATTTACTATTAAGTCAAATACAGCATCCTATAGTAATAATTATAACCATGATCAAGTGGGATTTATTCCAGAAATTCTAGGTTATCTTAACACATGAAAATCAATCACTATACTTATACCATATGAATACAAGAGAAAAACCAGATGATGACCTCAATAGATGCAGAAAAGTATTTGACAAAATTCAGCACTTTAATGCTAAAAATAATCAACCACCTAGGAATAGAAAGGAAGTTTTTCAACCTGATAAAGATTATCTGTTAATTCCCTCAATTAAACCATTTGTGGGTATAATCCTCAGTGGGCAACCAACTCTGCCGACTTATACATTCCTTGGGGTTAATGATTTTTTTAAACTCCAGAATGGACTCAATATTTCAAATAACTCAGATTGAAGAGGCAGCCATTTAAGAAGTTGTTATTGGTTGAATTATGTCTCCCCTCAAAAAAAAATGTTAGAATCCTCTCCCTCAGTACTTCAGAATGTGAGTTAGTTTGGAGATTCAGTCTTTGCAGAGATAACCTAGTTAAAAAAAAAAAAAGTCATTAGCGTGGGCTCTAACCCAATCTGACTTTGTCTTTGTATTAGGATTACGATATGTACACAGGAAGAAGAGCGTGTGAAGATAAGGACAATGCTTGGGAGGATGGCTCTACAAGCCAAGGAATGCCAACTACTGCCAGCAACCATGAGAAGCTAGGAGAAAGTGTGGAGCAGATCCTTCTTTATAGCCCTCAGAAGGAACCACCCCTGCCTAAATCTTAGTCACACTGCTTGCCTCCAGAAGTGTAAACATTTTTGTTGTTATTGTTTAGACACTTAGTTTGTGGTACTTTGTTATGGCAGCCCTACCAATCAAATACAGAAATCTTCAGGAAATATTTATTGTTTGTGAAACTCGTGGTAAAATAAACAGAGGGAATTAGTACTGAATTAAAAATATGGGTTGAGAAATAAGGCAAATAGCTGCATTGTACCTTTGTAGATATCAGAAATGTGTACACAAGAAGGAGGCTGGCAAACAATTCAGGAAAAATAATAATTATGCCTTTGCTATCGTTGAAAAAAATCCCAGGATGGAAGTAAGATCTGCACCAAGTTGTTGAGGTTAGTAACATTCACATTATTTACTTCATATGCTTATGGTTATTGAAGACAAAGATAAAAGTAAACCATAAAAAAAGTCATGGTTTAACAGGGAATCTTCATTGCCATGCACTTCTATAGTTCCTGTATGCTCTTTGTTCTTTGGATATCCAGCAAAAGAACTCCCTTCCCAATTGGGCAAGATTTGCCACTGTGTGGACTCTGGAGGGAAAGAGGCTTCACTTCTCATTAAGAAGCCAATGGCCCAGGCAACCAGAGAATTGGCACTCTGCCTAAACTCAGCAAGTCTGAGGCTCCTGTTTAGAACTTTGAAATGCCAGAGAACAGTGGAATGATTTGAGGACAATTGAGAAATTATCTTTGGCAGAGTGCAAATGCAGCACAGCCAATAGCCAGTGTCCAGTGGAGGTGAAGCCAGCAGACTATGTGTGGGAAGCCACCACTTGCTGATACTGTCATGAGAGTGCACCAAGGAACACAGAAAGCTGATGGACCTTGGGCACTAGTGGAGCTGAAGCTAAGCACCCTGTCTGTTGAGATAGTGGTGGCTCAAGGCAATTCCCTAACCTGATAATGCTTTTACTTATACTATTTACCAAACATTACCTTTGATAAGGCTGTATGCATTGCTACCAGGCCAGAAGTCAGTGTGTCTCTTCAAGAAAGAGGCTCCACCTGGACACCAGTGCCTTCGAAATTCATATTTCTTGTATAGCATTTTAATTTGTGCCCCTCCTTCAGATCCTAAAACTTGCTGCAAATGTCAAGGCACTATGCTATGGGGAGATGTAGGCCAACTGTCTTACTACCCTTTTAGGGAGCTCAGATTCCCCCTTGGTTCTCCCTCTAGCATTTCTACCAATCAGTGACCATCCTTCCACATTCTTCCATTTACTTAGCCAGAAGCAATATCTGTTGCTTAAAAATAAACCTGCAATGAATCACTAACTAAAATTAACTATATAAACTCCATGTGCTGAAACTAGGTACTAGTTTTACTTTCTATAAGTAGAAATAATTTTTATTCCTTATATAGCCAAACATCTACTTGGACATCATTAAACATATATTTGTAAGACCATATTCTTCCCAGAAAATTGATCAGAAAAGTTCCTTAAAAGGAACTAGCTATACAATTATAATTATCTGGTAACTATAGACAAATCAATGCAACAGATTTTTTTTCAAGGTGATTAAAAACATTGTTTATCCTAGACTAGAACACAGTGGGATTCATCATGTAGACTGGCATTTTGCCTGCAGCCATATGCCATCTGTCATTTTCTTTAATGAAGTTCACATCAATTTATAGGAAGCACCAAATGCCACATAACTGGTAGAAACATTTTACGCAAGCAGATCAATGTTTAATGTCACTGTGTGTGTGTGTGCGTGTGAGTGTGTGTGTGTAAACTTATCAGCCAAATCTATGTAAGGAAAACCTTATGAGGGTCCAGTCCCTCAGATAATGAAAATATCACAATAAGTTCCTCAGAAGCAAAATACTGAAAAGAAAAGAGACAAGGTCTGAGTTCATGAACTGGGCAAACAAATAAACAAATGGGGAGAAAGCCACTAAACTCTCAGAAATGTATGTTGCTAAACACAGCAGATTTAACATTTGGAAGAAAAGAGATTCCAGAAGATATTGTAAGGATCCTCTGGGACAACTTCAAGAGTACCAATATCAGAATTATGGGAGTGCCAGAAGAAGAGGGAGTGCAAAATACTGAAAACATATTTGAAGAAATAATATCATAAAACTTCCCCCACCTGGTGAAAGAAATAGACTTACAAGTACAGGAAGCATATAGAACCTCAAACAAGAGGAATCCAAAGAGGAACACACCAAGACACATTATAATTAAAATGCCAAGGTCAAAAGACAAAAAGAGGATCTTACAAGCGGCAATTGAAAAGCAGTTGATTACCTATAAGGGAGCACCCATAGGAATATCAGCTGATTTCTCAACAGAAACTATGCAGGCCAGAAGGGAGTGGCAAGAAATATTCAAAGTGATGAATAGTGAGAACCTACAACCAAGATTACTGTATCCAGCAAAGTTATCATTCAGAATTGAAGGGCAGACAAAGAGCTTCACAGATAAGAAGAAGTTAAAGGAGTTCATCACCACCAAACCAGAATTATATGAAATGCTGAAAGGTATTATTTAAGAAGAGGAAGAAGATCAAGTAAATTAAAAATCTTAGGAACAGAATAAACTGGTGAATACAATAGAATCAGGGGCAATGAAAGGGAGTGGATTGATAATTATCAGGGCAAAAGGGGTGTGGAAGGTGCGGAAAGAAACTGGATTAAAATCATACACCTATGGATGAGGACAATGGGAGGGAGGGGAGGTAAGGGCAGAGGATGGGGTGGGAACCGGGTAGAAGGGAGCTATGGGGAGAAAAAGGAGAAACAATTGTAATAATCTGAGCAATAAAAATTTATTAAAATACAAAAGAAAAATGTGTATATATTATAAATTTACAATTCACAACGGACAAAAATATAACTTGCCAGTAGTCATGTACAAAAAAATATCAAACGTTATTAATAACAAAAGAAATACAACCTATGTTACTTTTGCCTATAATTTATAACCATGACTGTAACGTGTCAAATAAGCAAAAATAATACATATTATATATTAGCAAACGTCAATAAGATGTGCTAACTTCATATGTAAGTTTTCTGAAAAAATATAAGTGCTTTAAAAAAACTCTATGAATATCACAAACATTAGAATCGCCACTATAAAAACAAACAAAATAACAAGTGTTTGCAAGGCTTTGAAGAAATTGGAACCTTTGTGTATTATTAGTGGGAATATAAAAAGGGGTATAATCTCTATGCAAATTGGTATGGAAATTCCTCAAAAAATTAAAAATAGAATTGCTATGTGATCCAGAATCTGTCCCTTTCTGAGTATATATCCATAAAGTTTTAAAGCAGGATTTTGGTGGTTTGGCTCAGTGGATAGAGTGTCAGCCTGTGCACTGAAGGATCCTGGCTTTGATTCGAGTCAAGAGCAAGTATCTTTATTGCAGGATCCTTCCCAGCCCAAACCCTGGTAGGGGCTCATGCTGGAGGCAATCAATTGATGTGTCTCTGTCACATAGATGTTTATCTCCGTCTTCCCCTCTCTCTTCCACTATCCCTGAAAATCAATGGAAAAATTATCCTCAGGTGAGGATTTAAAAAAAGAAAACAAAACAAACAAAAAAAGCAAGATCTTGAAGAGGTATTTGCACAGTCAAGTTCACTGCAGCATTATTCATAATAGCCACGAGGTAGAAGCAACTCAAATGTTCATGGATAGATAGATGGATAAGAAAAGGTGGTATGAATGTCATTAAGCCTTAAGAAGGAAAAGAAGGAAGGAAATCCTGTCACATTCTACAATATGGATGAATCTTGTTTGAGAATACTATACTAAGTGAAATAAGCCAGCACAAAAAGACAGATACTGTATGATTCCACTCATATGTTGTCTCTAAAGTAGTCAACTAAAAAGAAAAAAAAAAATAGAATTGTGGTTGCCAGGGGCTAGGGAAAGGAAAAAATTGGAAGTTGCATAATGGGTGTAGAGTTCCAATTTTTCAAGAAGAATAAGTCCTAGAGACCTATTGCACAACAATGTGAATATGATTATCACTACTGAAATGTGCACATAAAAATGGAGAAGACAATAAATTTTATGATGTGCTTTTTTACCACAATTTTTCTAAAAAGCTCTATGTATATCAGTGTCTTTTACAATATAATACCATCTAGAAATTCAATATAAGTAAATAATTATAAATCAGTTTAGTAAAAAATGTTAAGCAAAGAAAGAACTATCAAATATATACACACAAAAAAATTATCTACAAGGCTCTTCATTTTACTTTGTTGCATAATGGCAAAGAGAAAACAGCAATTTTAACATTTACTCCAGGGGAATAGTTAAATAGATTATTGTGCATTCACATAATATAATACTCTGCATCTATTGAATATGATATTTTAAATAGTTGTAGAGGCAAGAAAAATGCCCACAATCTAATATTAAACTGATTGCTTTATAAGAAAACACTTATTTTATGATTGGTAGGGAAAGTGAGGAGACTATTTTAAGAATAACTCTGAATTTCAACCCTTCAAACATGTATTTTCTACAGATTTCAGTTGGTCACTAATGACAAGCCCATCTTTGATTGTCCCCTTATATTGTTCTTTCCTTGTTATTGAACCTGCAACTATCTGTATTCTCCCCTAATAAGATTGTAAAGATTTTGAAGGCTAAAACTTCCATTAGAATAAGTACTGTTTTTGTATTGTTTTCTATTACCATTCATTCATAACTGCGGCTTGTATATAAGAGAGCAAGATCAGGCAGAGTGAACATAAAAAAATTAAACCAACAAATATTTGTTGCATATCTACTATGAATAGGATGCGACCAGGGACTAAAAATATGAAGAAGTAGAAGGTCTGATTATTTTCTTCAAAAAGTTTACTATCCTATTAGGAAAGCTATGCATACATGACAGACAAGTTAAACCCTAGGTATACTTTGAAAAGAACAAGTGATTTATGTGAAATTTTCAAGGTGTAAAATAAAAAAACAAGTTACTAATACTTTTCTTCATACTTAGTATATAAAATAATAAATGTAATGGACTAAAATAAATTTATGATTTTCCAAAATCTTTATCTGTACTCTTGGCTGTTTTATTCACAAAATAAATCTGAGGATAATTAAAATCCATGCCAGTTTGATGATGTTAGGGCCAGATCAAATTAGTGACAATCTTCCAAGAATTTAAAAACAAAATTCCCAAAGAGATTCATTAAAGTTGTAATGTCAACCATTACATGAGTTTGGGTTTTTAGCCCAATTTGATGGCAGAACATTTAAAATAAGGGGGGGTGGGGGAGGGGAGGAGAAAGAGAAGGAAAATAGGGATGGAGGGAGAGAGGGCAGAAGGATGATGGAGGGAAGGAAAATTCCTTTTCAAATTGCTGTCTGAAATCCACCCATGACATCCATGTTGCCAAATCCAGTGGTCATTCTTAGTCCTCAGCTTATTTTACCTTTCAACAGAATTTGACACTATGATCACTCCCTCCTCAAAATAATGTTTCCACCAAGTCACCACCCACTCGGTTCTCCTCCTGTATCTCTGGTCATTTCTTCTCAGCCTCTTTAGTTCCAGTACTTCTCCCTTGATGGTAGAATGCCCGATGGTTCAGTCCTCTACCCTCTTTCTGTCTATACTTGTTCCCTTGGCTCTTGGTGTTATCTGCCTTCAAGACTTTACTAAATACCCTCTGCCTGCCAACAGCTCTCAAATTATATCTCCTACCCAGACTCACTCCTGATTTATATATTGTACTGTTAGATGTTTAATAGTCTTCTCAAACTTGGCATGTCCTGAGGCAAACCTGAAAATCTGTTCTTAACTATGGACATTTCCATATTAGCAAATAGCAAATCTATCCTTCTAGGTACTCAGACCAAAACACTTAATTCTCCATGTTTCTCTGTTGGCTCTACTTTCAAAATATGTACAAAATATGAACCCCTTTGTTCCTTCCACTGCTATCTGCCATCTGATTGAGCCTACCATATATCTCTTCTGGATTATCGCCATAGGTTCCTGGCTCTATCCTTATCATGGCATGCTGTCCTCCCCAAATAGATTAGTCTGGCTAAAAAAAGTTATGCAAACTAATATTTTGGAGACTTAATTGAATCATGTCACTACTTTACTCCAACAACTGCAATGACTTCCCAAATCACTTGGAGTTAAACCCAGATATTTTACAATAGTCTACAACACCTATAAAATTTGCCTACATCCACTACTCTTGGCTCCTCTGACTTTATCCACAACGATCTCCAGAGATTGTGTTGTTCACTCCTGGTTAACTCCTTAATGCCTTTACTTTAGCTGACCCTTATTCCAGAAATGATCTTTCCCAAGATTATCTGTTGATTCACTTCTTTACTTCCTTCAGGAGTTTCTGAAATATCTTCTCTTTAATGAGACCTCTTTTGACCCTTCTTTCCTATTTAATACTTATTGCACCACTTTATCCTTAATCTCCCCCCCCATTTTTCTCTATCCAGAGTTTTAATTGGTTTTAAGCATGTTATATCATCTAGGTTATGGAACTATGTATGGTGATTGCTTATTGTATATCTGTCACTACTCTCCAGCTAAAATATAAGCTTTATGAGGACAAGGATCATTTTGTTAGTTTGTTTTCACTGACATATTCCTAATGCCTACAACAGTCCTTGGCATGCACTAGACACTGGGCACACATTCATTACATCCTACAAAATAAAAGGCTAATATGCAAATCGACTGATCTGCTGAATGTCCAGTCACTATGACGTGCACTGACCACCAGGGGGAAGACACTCAACACAGGAGCTGTTCACTGATGGTCAGTGCACTCCCACAGGGGAAGCCCTGAGCTGGACTAACTGCTAGTGAGCTTAGGGGCAGTGTCGAGAGTCTCTTCAGCTTTTGTGGCAGCACTAAGGATGTCTGACTGACAGCTTAGGTTCATCAGTGAGCGGGCCCAAGCCAGTAGTCAGATATCCCCCAAAGGCTCCTGGACTGAAAGGGGATACAGGCCAGCTGAGAGACCCCCTCCCCGCAATAAGTGCATGAATTTCATGCACTGGTCCTCCAGTAAACAAAATAAGGTGAGAATGATAACAACACAAGAAGGAGAGGATGGTCTATGCTTTTTGTCTTCGTTATAGTTCATAAAATTTCACAGGACTTGTTTTTAGTTATATTGCTGTGTGAGGAAAAATATCCAAGTACAAAATGATATCAAGCCATCACAGATTAAATGTGCAAGCTCATGCAGCAATAATAACACCAAAAGCAGAGAAACAATGCCTTTTGTTTAAAATTAAGTAGGTAAATAGCCTTATGCCCAAGAATCATGCAAAGCCCTATCTGAGGGAGGATTATTATTTAATAAAGAGACTCCTGGTGCCCTTCACTGTTATCATGTGGGAAAGAATTATTCATTGTGCAGTTGGAAGGGGCAACTAATTTAGAGAGATCTCATTTACTTGTAGATTGTTTTCTTATAGATGTTTTAAATTACAGTTCTTTAAAACTTCAGGGTAAGACATGGTTCAAGTTTATCATGCATAGCAAGCGTGGAGACTTTCAAATCAGGGTCACAACAATAAAACCGTTCAGGATAAATGACTCCTGCTGACACTGTGTAATTGTGCAAATGCCTTTCTGAATCAGGGTGTGTGCTTGCAATTAATTTTATTTAATTTGTTTGCATGGCCTTCTTGCCATGTGGCTATACCAGAGAGACATCGCTGGCTCTTGCTGCCTGGGTCAGTCTGCATGAAGATGTAGTAAAATTTCAGTAAGCAAATGACAGTTCTTATACTAAATGGAGATTTAGAGAAGCATATGTATCTGCCTGGAGTTCTCTTTTCCTTTCTGGACCTGAAGTGGCATGCCTGTTATCCACATGGTCTGGCAAGCTGGCGGCAGTGCAGACACGCCCAGGAAGCCCAGAACTCAGCACCTCCATTCCCTGTCCCTCAGCAGCTTGGAGCAGGAGGAGAAACGAGGAGAAGATGCCATGGCAGATTCAGTTCACAGGGAGAGGCTGGCTGTGCAGCCTCTATGATCAGTCTGCAGTGCACGAAAGGAAGAAGCGCAGCTGGCAACAGGAACCCATCACATGCACTCAGGCCCCATGCCTGGAAACAGCATGTCTAGACTGAGTAAATGGGAAGACACCAATACATAAATAAAGGCAGGGGCTTATGAATAAAGAGACCACCCATGAAAAATCCCCCAAGTATTTTTGTGGAGAGGATTGGCATTCTCTTTTTGGTATAGGCAACAAAACCTAGATACAGAGTCCTGCTTTCCTCTCCGCTCTGACTATATGTGATTTTTGGCAAGTCTTCAGTTTCTTTGAGTCTCATTTTCTTTACATAATAAACAAAAGAGTTAAATGTAGTTTTTTTCTGTTTATTTTTTTCTACATTTTGAATATTTTGTGACTTCATGAGACAAGTCAAATGGTGATTCTCAAGATGGCACACCTCTCCAATCAAACCCATTAAACAAAACAAGAAAATATTTTTTTTTTGGCCAGTAAGCAATCATTTCTGCTGGTATTCAAGAAATGCTAACCATATGATCAGTATTGGCATATTTTTCTACCTAATTCATTCTGTTCTATCTGTTTGTTAGAACAGATATGCATTTAAAGTGACGAACTTTTTTGACACTTCTCCCAATGATAGAGTTCTATGTCCCTTCCCTTAAATGTTGGCAGGGTTTGTGACTTTTTTGACCACTAAATATGACAGAAATGATGCTGTACCAGACTGGAAGATACTGACTGCTTTCCAGTTACAGTATCTCAGACCCAAGGAGCCAAGGTCCCCTGACAGTAGACCCAGTTGAACTTCCAGGCAATAGCACCAACTTCCCAACTGTGTTGGTGAGACATTTGGAGGTAAATCCTGCAATCTAGTTAGGTCACACAAGCTGAGACTGTCTGGAGCAGAGACAAGGCTTTCCTGCAGAGCCCTGCCCACATTGCAAACTCATGAGCAAAATAAGTCAGTGCAACTGCTTTAAGCCAAATGAGAGAGGGGTAATGAGAAGAGAAACTGTCATGAACCACACAGCATTAAGCAATATTTCCCACTCTCCCAGTTATTCCTACTTAGTGGGGTGGCACAGGAAAGTAGAGTTCCCTCTAGGATGGGGTACATTAGCAATTTGGGATAATCTTAGAAGTTAATTATGATCCAAATTAATGAGGGAGGAAACAGAATACATTAAATACTTTAGGATCACACATTCATTTTGTTTAAAACCACTGGGGGGAATCCAATATCAAATTAATATAAGGAAACCAGAATATTTTGTCAGATTCCACAGTTCAGCTTGGGCAGGGCATCTTGGAACCCTGTAAATTACTCTACTAAAGATAATCTCTTCATTTTATAAGTAGATAAAAGATTAAGTGAGTGCTTCTAGAATTGCCTAGGCTTCTAGAATTGCCTAGGTCGGAAAACTGAGGCTCATGAGCCACATGTGGCTCTTTGGCCCCTTGAGTGTGGCTCTTCCACAAAATACCATGGCCTGGGCGAGTCTATTTTGAAGAAGTGGCATTAGAAGAAGTTTAAGTTTTAAAAATTTGGCTCTCTTGCTGAAACCAGTTTGGCTCAGTGGATAGAGTATCGGCCTGTGGACTGAAAGGGTCCTAGGTGGAATTCTTAAGGGCATGTACCTTGGTTTCAGGCACATCTCCAGTAGGGGGTGTGTAGGAGGAGGCAGCTGATCGATGTTTCTCTCGCATTGATGTTTCTAACTCTCTATCCCTCTCCCTTCCTCTCTGTAAAAAAATCAATAAAATATATTTTTTTTAAAATTTGGCTCTCAAAAGAAATTTTAATCATTGTACTGTTGATATCTGGCTCTGTTGACTAATGAGTTTGCTGACCACTGGCCTAGGCTATAGGTAGACACTGTCTGTATGTTACATAGGAGGTCTGTAAGGGTCTACACAGTGTTTCCCAAACTTCTCACATGATGAGAATCACCTGGTGGAGTTGTTAAAATACAGATTCATGAATCCCAACTAAGAAGTGCTAAACTAGAATTTTTGGGAACATATAGGTAAAATTGTATACTTAACTCTAAGCTTATTCTAGTTTAGCACTTCTTAGTTGGGATTCATGAATCTGTATTTTAACAACTCCACCAGATGATTATCATCATGAGAGAAGTTTGGGAAACGTGGTCTACACCAATGACAGAGCTTTTTATTAGAGACCAGCCTCTGTATGTGACAGATGCAGCTGAATGGGAAAGGAGAACAAGTAATTCTTTGCTTTTATTTGGACTTTTTTTTTTAAGTTAGTTGGATACAGGCAGTTTGTTTTAAGAACTGGGTGTCTGAGCTGGAATGTGGATGGGATTAAAGTATTTTTATTAACGAAAGAGGAAGCCCAGAGGGGAAAGGAATGAAAAACTCAGTGAATTCTAAAAACTGACATCAGTCTGACATGCTTACCACAAAGTGAGAAACCACCTCCATAAACCTCAGGCAAGGACTTTATAAACTCAAGTATCATTTCTATTTATCATCCTAATTATCCTCTTCATTGCAAAGGAAGAAAACACACCCGCATTATAGACATAATGTTCAAATTATATCTGTGCCCTGGAGCTTAAGAAAAGTTAGGTATGTCTCTTAGTTTTTCATGAATCTCACTTAGAATTACCTAATAGGGCTATTAATTGCTAGCATTTCTTAAGTGTAATTACAGTCTTTTTAGGAAATGGGTTGTTGCAGACTTTTCTACCTAAAGACATAATCGAGAGTAATTCCTTTGTGGCATCTAAAACATGTTAGGTTGATGAACAGGTAAGTGGTTCAAAGGAAAGAGAAGTATTGTCATTATTAACCGTGACTCAGAATATGGCAGGGCCTGTTCTGTGAAGAAGGCAAATGAATTCCAAACACCTCATCAAAAAATGTGGCCATTCTCACCACCTTTATGGCCTATTTAAAAGGACATTCTGGTGTCTTCTGTAATATCATGCTTGACATTATTGTTTGCTATTTCATTATATAAGGTCTATGTAATGGGTTCCTATTTGAATATAGTTCCAAGTGAAATTCTATCTTCAGAGAGGAATTTAAATGCTATCTTTTTCTTAATAAAATGGAGATGATGCAATCCAGTGTATTTCATTGGAAACCTCAAAGCATTTCCCTAATACTCTGTCTGATCTGTTCTACTTAGAAGCCTGACTGCCTTTTTTGCTTCTTTAGGAAGATTTTATTCAACTACTTAAGTTTTAAATGGTTTGTCATATTGCTTTTCAATCTTGCAACGGTTCAACTAAATTGCATTTTGTGTAAGTGAGTAAAGAGAAGGGATGGGTAGGGAAGGAAAGTAAATATTTTAACTCTCAACATGTTTCCAATCTATTTTTAAAAAGTTATTTTAAGGGTTCCATGTGTCACAAAATGATTATTCAGCTATTCCTGAGGTTATGTAACAAATATAAAACATGATTATTCCCCTCAGGAAATTATCTCTTATATTTGGTTGGTATATAACACATAAAAACAAACAAACAGATAAAAAAAAACCCAAAGAGACTCCTAGTAAAATTAAAAAATGAAAATTCTAAACATTGGGAAGATAAAAAGTGAAGAAAGCCTCCATGAGAGCATAGGGACTGAGATAGTTATGAACACATCACTCATTCATGTATTCACTCATCAAATATTTACAGAGTGTCTAACATATTAAGTCTGAAAAGCAAGACACAAGCCAGAAGCAAGACAGAACCCTGGCAGTATGACATAATCTTGAAGCGTGTGGGCGCAGGAAGAAGCAAGGCTGCCTGAGCTTGAATCCTGACCTTGCCTCTTAGAGACAATGGGGCTTTCTAGGGCTTTGAAGAAACTACTTAATACAGAGTCCTCTTTTATAATATAATATCCTCTTTTATAAACAGAGATAAGAGGAGTACCTGCCTTTTAGAATAATTATGAGTTGACACTGGTAAAGCATGGCACATACACTGAGTGGCAAGATTATTATTATCTTTGAACACGTAATAATCTGGCCACTCAGTGTGTGTATATCTCTATCTCTATCTCTATCTCTATCTCTATCTATCTATCTCTATATCCATATCTATCTAACTATATATATTTGAGGCCCAGTGCATAAATTCATGCATGGGTGGGGTCTGGCCAGCCTGGCCAGGGGGAGGGAACATGGGAAGTTGACTGGCCTGCCTGTGGTCAAACTCCTAGTCAAGGGGACAATTTGTATATTAGCCTTTTATAATATAGGATATACACTGAGTGGCCAGATTATTATGTGTTTAGAGATCAATGATCTGGCCACTCAGTGTATACGCACTATACAGTTGTAAGTCTACTCCTGAGAGCACAGAGGGAGACAGGCCAGTGAAGAGGTGGACCTAAGCAATGGATCAAAATTCCTAGGCACTTTCTTCAGTCCCTTCATTGACTTAGTCTTAGAAGACCCAGGCCCCAGCAAGAGATAGGACAGGCAGGTAGTCCTCAGAGATGTAGGCTGGTGTGTTAATAACATCACTCCAGATTATGAATAAGCAGAAGGCAATTCCAAAGCCTGCTAGTATATAAACCACATTGAAATATGGCCTGCCTTCTCCCTGCCTAGTTTCCCAATCTGAAGAGCTCCAGAGCTACCCCTGACCCTTCCAGGAGAGGCTTGTGTGGGCTGCCAGACTGGGAAATTTATGGATTACCTCATTCAATTCCCAGCAATAAACCTGTGCGATAGGAACAGTGATTCTCATTTTATAAATGAGGAGATGGAGCCCCAGGGGGTTGAAGTGCCCTTGTCAGTGAGAAGATTCACCGGCTTTTACTTTAGTCTCTCAGGCTTAGAAAACAAGGCTCCTTCCAGCTGAGTTCTTGATCTTTCAGCCAACAGAGAGCTCAGAATCACAGTGTTTGATGTCTGGTATGGTCAGATCCATGAGAAGAAGGGAATTTATAAAGCACCCAGGCTGACCAGCTCCAAAGCCTATAGTCTACAATTCCAGCAGGAGGAGAGTGGGGAAAGCTTCCATTGATGAGGGCTTCACTTCGGTTAGTATTTTCCTGTCCATTACGACATTGTCTCATTCCTGTTAAAGAGGCAACTTGTGCTGCATCCTTCCTAGCTCAGGGTAGGTCATCTAGGCCCCAGCTGGGGGATTTACTCACAGGAACTCACACACAGGCATTCCACAGACTTGTGACAAAGGTCCTAAGAGTCACACAGCTTGACAGCCCTCCAGGACCACCCAGGCAAGGACAGGGCACTGTATTGAGCTGCCCATGCTGGGCAGCATTGATTCCCACCAACAGGAGGCCACTCTGGCCCTGCAGACTCTTCCGTGCTATGGTGGGAGCTGAGTTTATTTTCTGAGGCCAAGTTCAGACACAAAATAACACATGGTATTCTGAGACATCAGTTGGGTGCCCCCATCAGTTCTTTTTGGTTTGTTTTTAACACTCTCTGAAAATAAAACTTAATTTTGGCTTCTCACCACTGGCCATCGGAGGGATGCTGAATGTGGCTAAGGGAAGTTTTACCACATAGCTGTAGCCAAATGCATGGACTTTTCTGAACCTTCTATAGTGCTGAGCAGAGGCTTTGGGGCTCAGCTCTCACTTTTCACGGAGGCCCGTGTGTTTAGTTATGTCAGATGCAATTAGGTACAGCTCATCTCTCTTAAATTCCCCAAGGATTTATTACATGGGCCTTGGCAGGCTTCCCTTTCAAATAGCCATAGATTTTCTATTCAAATCAGTGTTCAATGATCACTCTGCTTCTGGCTTTAACTCTGCTGCCTTTCTGTGCACATGGAAATTGAGGATGTGAAGAGTGGGAAAAGTAGACGAAGATAAAAATAATTTTGTAGTATATTAGGTGGCCGGAGGTGATGTTGTTTCACAGCCACCAGCCTGACTTCCACATTCCTCTGCCCACCAACCTGGATTTGAGGGAAGACATACACATATTTTCTCATGATGGAGGCAGGAGATGCACTTCATGACAGAAAGCTTCTTTCTGTCACAGCACAAAGTAAATTGACCCTGCGTCTTAAAGCAGAGATGGGCATGGTACAATCTGCGGAAGTCTACTGGCCGGCTTTACATTCGCTGACACAGTTTGTGTATTTATTATCCCAAACAAAAGTACAATGCATGCTCCACTCTCAGGAGAACAAAAAAAGAGAGAGGTTGGATTATAAAAAATTTAGTTCTGCTAAGATGTTTTTTTTTTTTAATCTCACTTATAAAACATATAAACAGACTTGAAATCTTTTAAAGAACTTAAAAATGACTTTAAAGGACTTCTATTTACAAATGTAGGTATATTTAAAATCATTCCACAGTTTGCTTTTTGTCATCAGATTTCATGACGAAAAACAGGCTTCTGTGCCTTTAAAGTCCTAATTTGCTTTAAAAAAAAGAAAAAGAAAATCACAATGACCAATTGTCTTCCAAATCAGCTACACTCTGTATATACCACAATTAACCCAACGGGTTTGTGATGAAAGAATAATGTAACCCCATCATGTTCTCTAGCAGTGCTGAGTCATTTCTCCATGAAAGATCTAATCAAGCAGGTTTATTTCTCATCTCTTCTCAGTCAGGTTTACCTACTACTATTACAGCATTTTACCATTACATCCAATTCATTCTCCTGTGAGTCAGTTTATTTCCTCCACAATTTAATTGGGGAAAAATAAGTTCATTTCAAATGTCAAATCTATATGTGTAGATGTTATGTCTGAATTTCAAAAATGGTTAATGTCAACATGGGTGAACCAAACTGCACATTCTAAAAGATAGGTCAAATTAACACTGTTTTGGAAGAATAGTTTCCCTTATAATGCCAAAGGTCATATTTATTAAGTATAAAGCATGTAAAAAGTGCATCTAAAGGATAATTTGATGAGGATAAAGTATGGTGGGTCAAAAGGGGCAGAGTTTGAGGTGAGAAGGCATGGGCGATGTAACAGAAGCAGCCCAGCCCAGAAGGGATTTTGGAATAAGAGCATAGTGCTTGAGCCTGTGAGGGCAGGTTGAATTTAACACATGGGGGGCACTGAAAACCAAATTAAAAATTTGCTGGTTAATGACAAGGATAGGTTGTGTTTTCACTTTGGCCAAACAACTGATTGAAATATAAAAGCTTTTGTCAATCAAGTTATTAGGTAAAAATGGAAGTGTTCATTTGACAATTTCAAATGTTTTGATTGTTTGTTTTAATAAATGTGGACAAACTGTATGAATTTATGGTTATATATTCTTATGATTAACAATTCTGAGTCTACATCTTGTAATGTTTCTCTACATAGTATTTACTAGTCCTCATCAAACAACTAATAATGCTTGTAGCTTTTATTTAAAGGCATCTGGTATCAAAACACATACAAATGGGAGGACAGAAACTCCCTAACAATAAGAAAAACAATGAATGTGCCCCAAGCAATCCTGCTTTGACACCATCCATGCAATCTTCCACGGTGCTGTGGTGCTGCCAGTTAATCTTACCCAGTCTCAGATTCTTTCTTACCTACAGATGTCATCAAGGCTAAGCAATAGTTGTAGAGTTCAAAGGTGTCTCTTTCTCCCCCTCTTCAAACCAAGGAATGTCCAGTAGCAACCCTACCTATGCTTTACACATTTACCTGGGAGACAACTGAAAGCAATGTGTCTAGACTATTCTCCACTATTTTTACACAGTGATTCTACTTTTTGAATGGCCTTTGAAAAATTACATTTGTAGGTATGTTTTTTTAAAGATGTGTATAAATGTATCTTTCTAATCAGTGTTAGAGAGAGGCAAGCTCAATGCAATATAGTATATGGCTTAGTATTATCTTACCCTTAACAGATTCCATTCAATTCCAGAAGACAAATTATGTTCCACTCAATGGACACATATTTAAAATGGTTCTTATCAATTAAAGCATACACACTAATCAATCCTTACTATGCTCTCCTGAATAAATTAATAGAACACAATCAATGAATTTACCTATTTATGTATTCATGACATTTTCATTTCAAATCTCATTTTAATTTGAAGCATTATATTTTATTTTCAATTCTCAATGAGCAAGAAGCAATTTATAAAGATCAGTCTAGGTCTAGTAAAAGTGAATCTAGTAATTGACTCAAATGACTATAGATATAGACAGATAAATTTCAAAAAGGGTTCTGAAAAGAGAAACTCAAAGAGATCTGAGGGGTATTTATGAGTGGAAAGTCATGATACCTTTAAGTACAATACAAGAATGATTCAATAAGTTAATAATAACATATATTTACTAAGCTTTTCCTATGTGCCATCCATATGCTGAACACATTTTATAGATTGTTTTCATTGAGTACTTGCTAATTTCCAGGCACTATACTAAACCATTTTATTTATATTATTTAATGAAATCCTCCCAACAATCCTATGAGAGGCACTGATTATCCCCATTTTACAGGCATAGAAACTAAGAGCCAAAGAGGTTTAATAATACACTCCAAACTACATATACACTACTCATTCTCTTCTTGTGAGTAGAAATCACGTGGAAGAAATTGTTTAGCTATTCACCTTTCCCATTTGATTTTCTTTCTGAGCCCACTGGTTTATTACCCAGCATCCTCTGCAGTTAGGAGTGGTCATGTGACTAAGATATGCTCAATGGGATGTGGGAAAAAAGTGTTAACTGCCACTATCAGGCTTGGACCATTCTTTCTCTTCCCCTTCCAATGTCCACAACTGGGAAGCCATGTGTTGGAGACAGCAGAATATCCATCAGTCTTGGTTCCCAAGTGGTGGCATGAGTCAGGTACTATTCTCTCCCTAACAGCTATTTAGTTTGATAAATAGACATACATTTATATTGTATTAAGTTATTGTGATTCTAGTGATTATTCATTGTAGCATCTAATATTTAATTAATAATGGCTGCTTTCTACATTTTAGATATTTATATCAATGTCAAATACTACTTTACCATCCATGCAGAATCCAATTTCTTCAAATGTTTTCTCTTGTTCAGAGTTTACTTTCTTATCAAGCTATAAGCAATCAGATCCCCTTGATTTTTTTTAAACCATCTTACCACTTTAAATTTCATTAACAAGAAGACTTATGCAATGTGCAGAAGGAGGAAGAAGGACTGATGGAAGCCTATTGCTCCTCTGCAGAGATAGGCAGGCATGGCTTGGTCAAATCACCCTCCAGAGTACTTCAGGCAGCTTGGCCTTTGCTAGTGATCTTTTGGGATCCCTATATCTAGAATCTCTGAAAGCTAATGGTACCTTTCCCTGAGCTTTGATCATCCAACCCTTCCAATAGTTTAGAAACTAATGTGAAAGTATGAAATCCCTTCTAGCTTAGACAAGTTTCTGTTTCTCTAATGAAACTCTGGGATACTTTACAATCTCTTCTCAAGGCAATTGATTGTTGGTTATTGCTGTTCAAGTTAATTTCTATGTCCCAGCACATATCCCCTCCAAAGTTGGCAGTAAATGGAATTCGGGCTATAAAATTCACTATTATTAAAGTCTTAAAGTTAACAACAGCTATCAATAAAGGACAGACTTCTTGGCTATGTGACCTATGCTTAGAAGGGCCCACCCATGGCTTAATGCTCTACTGCTGCCTTCTTAAAGTTCATGATAATTTTTGAACAAGAGGCCATTTTCATTTTGTATTAGATCCTGCAAATTATATAGCTGGTTCTTTATTAATGATGATGACATTTGATCCAGAATCACAGGAGACATATGCAAAGACAGAAATCCAGGTGTTCTAACCACTTTTGCTTCTATAGTTTATTATGGCAACACATAAAGTATGATCCTGCATCTAACCTTAATGGTACTAACAACATGCCACCTATAACCATTGCATTACTCAGCCCACTTAAGTAGAAACTTTAAAAACGAGATACACATATGTTGAAAACACAGGAATTTAAAATTTTCTGATGGTTCTTTGTGTGTCTAAGAGTAAAGACACCTTAATGGATCTTTTCAGATATGCTAACTTGAGCCCCAGACTCTAGGCTGGAGTCGGGTTTGAAATCTCAAGTTTTCTACATAATAAAAAAAAGGACTTTATTATTATAGTAGTTAATGATATGTAATTGTTTGTCTGGGATAGAAGACATGGGAGAGAGATGGACCTTCTCAACATGAAGTTTTGGAACCTAAAATAAGCTAACTTCAGTGAGAATGCCTCGAGGCAGAGAATGGCTAATGCATTTCTAGGCACAGTGATACCTACATTCAAATCTAATGTGTTGCTTATTCTATGTTTAGATGAAAACCAAATTCTTTACTCTATCCCCCTCTCCATTGCCACCACCTTTTCTCCAATGCCTACCTTTAACACCAATAGTGAGTGGCCTTCCTTCATGATGTCTTAAACGTTTGACAGGGCAGGACAAGGCAGAAAGCGCCCAGCAGCCATGAAAGGTGAGCCCATGAGCAGGGATTTGGAAATGGGGGATATGCCACCACAACATTAGGCCTTTCAGACATGGGGGTGATATAAAATACAACAGCATATGTCCCAAAGTATTGAGTGGAGGCTTACACCATTTTCTTTGCCTAGGAAAGAAAATGGTGGCCTCAAAAGTCAAGGGCACTAGGAGACAGCCAGTATATGCCATTATTTCCTAAAATTGGAATTACCTCTGCAAGTAATGAGAAATGAACACATGGAAGAAATCTACATAAAAGGTGTAGATAGAAGGCTGGTTCAGGGTTAAGCTGTGAGTAACCTATTGAATAGAGATCCAAGCAGAAATTGGAATCCCAAGGCCTGGAGCAACTTCCCACTCATTAGAATACAGGTTCTTCCATATGCACAAAACTCACTTTCCAAATACAATAGAAAAATTTTTTCAACTGAAAAATAATTTATACTTCAAACAGAATGTCACCTGGCACATTTTCAGTTCCCTAACCAGAAACAAAAGTATCAGTTTATGAGCCCATCTACATTTTCACTAGCAAGATGTAAAATCTACAGTGTATGTATCCTTTATGAAACAGATCTCCCAAAAAAGGTTCACCATCTTCAAGAATATAACAGCACATCCTCATTTCAATATTTACGAGGCAGCTATCAAAATTGTGCCTTGAATCGCCAAGTTCCTCTAGGAACTCAGTATTTAATTTATGAGTAGAATGGAGCTTCTTAAAAAGGTATCAGGTAGGGCCACCTAAACACCACCCTTGGAGAATGCAAACAGTAAAAAAAGTCAGATTGCTCTCAATTATATACATTGACAGCCTCCACATCACAGAGCTCTGAAATCACAGGATAGGTAAAAAGTTACCCTAAGACAAAGGTAATAAATATAGTTTGAGAGATGCTACATTTATTCTTTAAAATCAAACATCTTTTATTTAACAATTTTTCAAATAGCAACTGAGTGATATTTGTTCTTATTGACAAAGTTGCATTAACACCTTAACCTAAAGCAAATTCCTATTTATCCAACATACATCCTCTGTGAAAAATTGCTTACTCTCTGGATAAACATTCAGGCATGCCTTCCCACTCACATTCAGAAGCTAATCTTATATAAGTGTATATGACAAATATCACAAATACTGAAAAGCTTGCTTTTTTACTTACAATCTTTTTTTTAAATAATACTAGGGATTAACTGTATTGTTCTTTAAAAATACAACTGCAGACTGACAATTCTGTGGGGGGGGGGGGAAGGGCTGTGGGGGGTACAGGAAGTGATTGGACAAAGAGCTTACACCTATGGACAAGGTCAGTGTGGGGGAAGGGGAAGACCTGGAGTGGGGTGGGAACCCAGTGGGGGAGATCTATGGGGAAGAGGGGAAGAAGAGGAACATCTGTAATAATCTGGACAATAAAGGTTTAAAAACATAAAAAATTAAAATACAACTGCAGTATTACAGATTAATTGTTTTTTTTTTTCTCCTGGATAATTTTATGCTCAGGTCTACTTAGTAACTTTGAACATGTTATCTACTAAACTATGAATCATCAAGAAATCACCCAAAAATTCTTCTGTTGTTTCAACTGAAACTTTAAAAAAATCATCATCTATAACACCGAGAAGATTAAATTACCTGTTTTTTTTTTTTTGTTTTGTTTTTGTGTGTGTGTGTGTGTGTGTGTGTGTGTGTGTGTATTTTAATTTTGGCAAGCAGCGAAGTATGTCTACCTGTTGTATCCTCTGCCAACTGACAGACTTAAGGCTGAGGGGAGTGAACTTTGGATGCTATCAATTAAGGAAAGGTGGTTCATTAATCTTTACTATCAACACCTGAATTCTTCTCTGAGGGCTCCTATTTTAAAATACAGTTGGTTGCTCATTTCAAACCAAGACCAATCCAGTTAAATTCACCTTTTAGAAGGATAACAAGCTTTTCCTACTTAACTATAAGTTCACCTTAAAATAGCCAATAATATGAGTGAGATCATATGATACTTCTCTTTCTCTGATTCACTCATATGTGGGATCTAATGAACAAAATGAACAAAATATACTGGTGAATAAAAGAGATCCAGAGGCATAGAAGCATGGAACAGACTGGAATCTCAGAGGGAGGGTGGGGGAGAGTGGGTGTGTGGGAAGAGATCAACCAAAGAACTTTTATGCATATATGCATAATCTATGGACACAAACAATAGGGTGGTGAAGGGGTTATCTGGTCTATAAGAGGTCAATGAGGGGCGGGAGAGAACATACTTTTACCAATAAAGATTTTAAAAATACAATAAAATAATAACCAATAATATGCATCACATTGAGAATGAAATGTTTTTTGAAAAGTTCTTTTGTTCATTCATTCATTTAATATGTAGTTAGTTTGTGTCTATTATTTGCCAGGAATTCTATGAAAAAGTTAATAAAAGGGAACACACATCATGGAGCTATTTTTAGAACCTGATCTCTATGCATACTTCAAGGAGGATTGACCTTTAAATGAAAAAAATATGGCTGCTTTCCAGATCCTTAGAAAATGAAAGTTGCAAGCACATCATTTTGAGAACTTGCTACAAATCACTTAGAGTTTTAAGAGAAAGTATTGCCATATAAATCTAGCCTAGACCTGGGTTTGCTTTATCATCACAAGATAATTTTCCCCAGTTATTCTCCCAAAGTAAGTATATGCTACTAATAAATGTTTTCAAACATCAGAAAACGCTGTAAATATAAACTCCTGAACAATAATGGTTACTTCTTGGTGGAAGGTTTATAGGTCATCTTTTTTTTTTCTTCTTTTAAATACATTTCATTTTTTCCTAGATTTTCTACTAGGACTATGTCCTACCTGATGCTTACCATCAGATAAGCATATATTTAAATCACAAGATAATATTTAATTAAATAGTGTAGGCAAAAGAAGTTTTATGTCAGGTGAGCATTAAAAAAAAGTTAAATTGAAAGAACACATGTTAATGTATTAATCACCTCCAATTGGTTAAATTTTACATATAATACATTTAATGGTACATTTATTATTATCTTTAGGATAGTAGTAAGTTTTAAAATAATGAGTGATAGTAAAAGACAATTTGAAATGTATTTGTTGGGAAAAAAATTCTGAAAACCAGTTATTTATGGAGTTGTGACCGATCCTCTAGAACAGTGGTTGGCAAACTCATTAGTCAACAGAGCCAAATATCAACAGTACAATGATTGAAATTTCTTTTGAGAGCCAAATTTTTTTAAACTTAAACTTCTCCTAATGCCACTTCTTCAAAATAGACTCACTCAGGCTGTGGTATTTTGTGGAAGAGCCACACTCAAGGAGCCAAAGAGCTGCATGTGGCTCATGAGCCACAGTTTGCCTACCACGGGGCTAGAATAACTAACTCCAGCAAATTTTTGGTATTTAAATTGAAACATTATCAGTCAGGGTCCAACCAGGAGTGCACAAAGCCATGAGCAAGTTAAATGAAGGGAATTTAATTCAGGGAAGTGGTTTCATGAGTGATAGGAAAGCTGAAAACCAAATATGCAACACTGAGGCAATTTAGGGATTACCAAAGGCAGAAAGCAACAAGAGGGACAACACACTGAAGAGGTGATGTCACTAGAGTCCAGGGCGCTGAGTTACAGATACCAGAAGTCATAACCTTGTCAGGTTGTGGGACAGGAGATAACACAGAAATACCATCGAGGCCCAGAGGGAGTGGGAAAGAAATCCTCTAGCTTCTCCTTCCTCATGGCTTCTAATCTCCTGACAATGACTTCTGTTGACCAAACCCAGGTGGCAGACAGACCAGGATGGCTGGGGAACATAGCCTGCAAGGGCTACACACTGTGAGACAGAGCACATCAGGCTAAAAGGACAAGAGTGGATGCCAATCCCACAGGCCCAGGACCATTTGTGTCTGTCCACATGGAGGGGTAGTCAAGTCAGATGCTTTCATGTTATCTGACTCTGGAGTCACCATGAAATTCAACATCAACCCAAATATCAGTTAACTTCTGTACATCCTAAAATCCTAGAGATTTAGCATTTTTAAGGGAAATAGCAGAGTTAAATTGACCCTAGTAGCACAGGCCTAGAAAAGCTCAACAAATAACTTTGTTATTGGCAAACTGGGATTTTATGTCTAAATATCCATCATCAGAAGAGGGTGACCTTCAAAGTCACTGTTTTCTCAGTTATCTTTCATAGCAATAAAATGACTCCAGTTAACACACTCTTGAGGTCCCAGCCCCTTCTCCACTATCTGATTGTCTTTTATTATAAAAGCAAAGTCCCTGGTTTCAACACCCACCATTTTTCTATAGGCAAGAGGAGTCTGTTCACTTGGTAGAAGTTTTAACATCTTGTTACAGAGAACAAAACTTAACAGTTGAATTAGTCTTGCTTTTGGAGACAGAACTGACTAAATAATTGTTCAAAATAAGCAAAGATATTAAAATCTTAAAAGCAAAGTTTTAAACAAAAAATAACCTTTCTATAAATCCTTATAAAACTATGGTAGAGCTTGTTTATTCCTACATTTAGCCAAGACTGCTTGCCCCAAAGGGTGAGCTGAGAGATACACATGTGGATGTTATTTGGGAAAAGGGTTCTCTAGGCAAACAATGTCTTTGCTGTTGGGTTTATCAGACCATTTGACATATTAACAATCATGTCTTAATCACCAAGAAAAGGGTATGGTATTTAGTATTTATTTGGCAATGAAACTTAAAAAGAATTTTTTGCAGAACAGCTGAAAGAGGGAGTTCTCATCTATACTTTGAAAAATGGAAGCCTAAGAAAATAGCAATAAATCATCTAGACTCGGGGAAAAGATTAGCAGAGTCCTCATTCTTCTGACCATAAAAGTCACCAAAGAACTTATTTAAAAATCCAGACCCTTGGAGAGACTACGGAAACTGTGCTTTAAGACAGTGCTCCAGTTTACTTTAACATTAGAAACAGGAGCTTGGGGTCTGAAAACTCATTAACCAGAGTCTGCAGCCTGGCTCTGCCACTTTCTAGCCACGTGACCTTGGGCAAGTTGATTAAACTTTCAGAGCCTTGAATGTTTTATCCATAATAATGAGGATGACAAGTCCTACTTATTAGGAGTTGTGAGGGTAAAATGGAAATAAAGCTCTTAGCAATAGTATCTGACCAATGTTATATGTTCCATGAATACTATTAATGTTATAATATTAAGCTAGTCATGTCTCTTTTTCTTCTTCTCAATCTAGAAACTTACGTTTACCTAATTTATATTATTTCTAGGAATCTCTATTCTTTCCTCCTAGCCTCTCACCTCCTGTTCAATATGCTTTTGCATTATAATTGGTCAAACTGTATTTGCAATGTATATTTTAAAATTAAAATTTTCAGCTAGAAACATTTGCTATAAAACAGTCATGTTCACAACACCTATACAAATTATTTCTTTATTATCCACCCTTATCTTTCTGCACCCTCTTAAACTTTCTAGTGACATTATAACTGACCTTTGTCCACATGATTTGGGAGGAAATTGGAAGGGACAGGACATCCAGTGTGAAATATGTCCACAGATACAAGCACTGCTTGTGTAATGAGCCTACCCATATGTGCATTGCTAAAAATGCAAGTGCCACTCATGAAAGGCTGCTACCCTTCAGGGATCCTGCTTTTCTTCCTGAAGGATGGCTGGGGAAATGTGAGGCTTATGGTGGGAGAAACTGGTAAGCAAACCTGGGCAGTTTGCTTCTTCTTTGCTGATGTCTCAACTGAAGCCAGCTGCCAGTAAATGGTTTGTCCTGATTAGGATTAGAGGGTGGCTTCCTCCATGATGAAACCAAGTGCAGATACTGTCCGTCTTCTGAATGAAAGGATGGGAAAACGGCCTATAATTCATCCCGTCATTGTGAGACAGTATTTTTGTACTGTTATTTAAGTCAAGGTTTGGTTCTCACATGAAAACCTGCAGCTCATTCCTCAAAATCCCTCACTATAATGTTATGTCAACTCTGACGCTCACTTCTGCTTTCATCTCCTACAGTTCTGTGTCCACTAGGAAAAATGGGCCTCCTGTCAGACAGAGAGCAAGGGCCAGCCCAGGTGGTCCTTTGTTTCATCCTCTCTAGAAAAAATAACCTCTGATGCGTCATTTTATTTTGGAATCTGCATTTCATGGTTCTCACAAGCACTTCGGGTCACAATAGCATATATATATATATATATATATATATATATATATATATATATATATATATATATATATACCAATAGATTGTGGAGTTCTGCTTGGCCAGTAACAACAGAACCAGGGATATCCAGGAAGAACATTGTGAAGAGGTACCACCTTTAGAAGGCCATTCCAGATTAAGGATGACCTGCTCAGTATAAAAACTGCATGAGTGAGCTCACCTTAACAAAGAAAGTGTGAGTCTACCCTTACTTCCAATTTATTTGGGGGGTGGGGGGGATGCAGAGGCTATCTGTTGGGTTTCACTGTAAGCTCTAAGCTCCTTATTCCATATCCTTCCCTCCGACATGGGCTATAGGAGGCAGACCCGGGCAGTCTGCATTATCCCAGCAGGATGTCAGAGAGTTGGAGGAGAGAGTCAGCATTTCTTCCCTATTCCCAGCTCTGGAACTGTATCTCAGCCAGTGGCTATGTCCTTCTGTGACCATGTTTCTATACCTAGGCAGCTTTTTAAAATCCTCTCGCCCATAGCAAAGATTAATTAAATTAAAGCTTTAGGTATGAGACCCAGGTGCTGGTGTTATTGGAGAACTGTGTGGGTGGAATTTCTCCTTTGCTAATGGGAATGGGTTTCTTGGGGTGCCACTGAAATGAGAATTTCCAGAGGTCCCCACAGGAGGATGGGATGTGGCAGAAAGCTTTATTTGCATGGAGTTATAGCCCTCAGTTTCCAAATTCCCATTTCCCTTAATCCAGTCCTAAAAAAGTGCAACCGAGGCTTCAGCAGAGCTAGAAGCAAAGCCAGTGTCAGAGTTTCTGTTCCCGGTGGAGTTGGGCCTGGCACAGCATCAGGCTAATTCCAGTCCATCATCCATTGTGTGTGGGGTCCATCTGGCTGTGGGCTGTGTGGTCAGGGGCAGAGAGTGAAAGCTTCACAAGCCAGGAGTCAGCTTCAGCAGCAAGAAAGCAAGCAAGAGAGTGGAACCCCTTTGTTTTGGAGCTACAATATCAAATCTTCCCCCACTTGCTGTGGCCACACTTATTCTGGCCAAAGACCTCCTCCCAGGCGTGACTGGGAGGTAATCACCTTCCTGTGCCCTAATATTTGGCCTTTCCTTTGCTCCTTTCCAGTTCATTCATTATTGGGTTAAATGCAACGATATCACTAGTATGTTAAAATTCCCCAGTGATTCCAATGAGCAGACAAGATTCGGAACCACTGTCCTAGGACAACAGCACTGCAGATGCCTCTCCCCTCACTGCTCCAGCTCTCCCAGCAACATGGCCTTCTCCATGCATCATGGCCTTCTCCATGCAACATGGCCTTCTTCATGCAACATGGCCTTCTCCATGCATCCTTAGGCCTGGGGGTTGGGGGTGGTCACAGCTCCCACAGTTGTTATGCTCTGAGTGACTCAACATCTTATGTTGGTGTCCTCAACCCTGCTTGCACTTCTGTAACTACCTTAATTAAACCTTCTCCTTTTTAACAGTCTTATCTATCTATCTATCTATCTATCTATCTATCTATCTATCTATTTACCAATGTCTTTCTTTAAATATGTAAATTATAATACATAAATTATATTAATTTTGTTAAGTTCCTTTGTAGCATACAAGGAAAGAAATAGTGAACTGTAAATTGTGATGAAGCATGAGATAAGCAAACAAACAAAATTTCTAGAATGGGAATATGGTTAGAGATGGAGACATTCTAATTCTGCCCTTACCTATCCAAAGAGAAGTCTGTGGGAGATTTTTTTTTAAATAGCCAAGTTAAATAAACTCTGGAGGGTGGAGTGGGTGTGCTGTTGTGGCTGGCAGGTTAAGAAGTCTGTACATGTCATCTGTGGGGATTCATCCTGGAGTTTGCTCAGGCTGCATGCTCACAGCCTTGGAGGAGAGAACCTCAGCAGGAACTCTCACCTGGGTGTGCTGTCCTCTTTTCATGTGCAACAATTGCTTACCTTCCCATTTTGTCCTGCTGCTTTGAGAAGACTTGTTGGAAAGCATCAAAGGGGCCAGTGAGAACTAGAGGGCAGAAGCACAAATTGCAATGAGGCAAACAGAGACGCAGAGCTGTCCCAGATCACAGAGAGCAGGATTCCAACAGGGAAACAGGGTGGGGGCCCAGCAGCGAGCTCTGCACTCAGGCTTAGAATGGTCTCCCTGGCACTGTAAGCCAGGCCCCTGCTTCTTGCTAATCCTCCCACCCTGCTCCACAAAGAGGAGATGAGAAGTGAGGATAAAATTATCCCAGGGACTCTGTGGCTTATCAAAAGAAAAAATATAAAGATCTCTTCAAAAGTTTATTTTGCATGAATTTTTGTTCTTTCCCCCTAAAACTACAAAGCACTTATGACACAGGTCGTGTCTTTGATGTGGATTAAAGAGATGTCCTTTTCAACTCATTTGAGGTCATATTCCAAAATGGACCAGTAGTTTGTTCAATTTAGGAGGCAATAAGCCAGTATATTACTTTATGGTTCTATCACATGTTCCTCCTCCCACTATGCTTTTTTTTTTTTTTTTTTAGGAACTGTAGATAGCCCTTATTTTTAACACTTCAACAATCTGAAATTAATGGATATTCTTATGTGTGCATTTATGCAACAAACATTTTAATACATGATCTGTAGAACTACTGTCCTTGTTTTGTCTCTGACCTGCTGGGTGACAATGGGCATGGCATATATCCTTACCTAAATTGAGACTGGAGAGAGTCACCTCAAAGGCTCCTTTCCAATTGACTCTTATTGTAAACCTCAGACTGCTATCTGAGGTCTAACGTAGATGATCCAATAGATGATATTTAGAAAGCCAACTAACAAGTAATGGGCAGTTGAGACTGCATTGGAAAATATTAATTCTAGGAATTATAAATGGAAGAAAAATTGATGGCCATGAAAAGAAATCTCAACATCAGAAACAAAGCTATCAATGTTTTAAAAACAGAAAATTCTCATAAAAAATTACCACTCCAATGGGTTAATAGTTGCCCTAAAAAAGTAAAATTAATTTAACACGTTTTTCCCCCCATTTATCCTCTGTAATATTTACTGTGATGGATACACCAGAGGTCATATGAAGGTGAGCACTAGTATGATAATAGTAATCCTAACAATAATAACAACTAGTATTTATTGAGCACATATACACACTTTATATGAATTAAATAATTTCTGAAGGTGAAACCCTTATCTTTTTTTAATATGCATAGCAGTAATTATGGTAATAATAACAATAACACTAGTGCTTATAATTTGCTAGGCACTGAAGCCCTTCTAGATAGCAAGACATGGAACTATTAATTATTAGTTACTGTTTAATCTCGTTGACCTCACTGGAATATTTTTTTAATTAGGATTTACTTTTCTGTCTCCTTCCCTCTAAATCAAAACTTCCACGTCATTCATTTAATCCTCACAATTCTCTGAGGTGAGTAATAACTATTATCACCATTTTACAGATAAAGCAGCTGAAAATCAGACGGGTTTAAAGTCACAGTGTTACTGAGTGGGACAGTAGGATTCCAGCTAGCACTGTCCCCAGAACACTGTGCTGAATCCCCTGCCCTAAAGGATTATAATGAGTTCGCACAGACAAGCAGACATCCCTATGCAGTGAACAAGCACTGACACTATGTGCTCTGGGTCGTTGGGAAATAAATCTTAGTGTTTTCATGTCCAGGAGGAATCCATTGGATTTCAGATCCCCTACCTGCAACTTTTTAAGAACCTAAGGATTACTACACATCTTCATATAGACCCAAGCACATAATCTGGATGAAGGCTGCATTTTTTCCATTTCCTTCCTACCACAAAGTGCCATAGGAAGTACTGATACTTTTGCATAGTATCAAGGACCCCTTTCAAGGTGATGGTCAGAGAAAATAACAATCCAAAAAGTTCTGCTGACCAATGGCTCAGCTTGGCAGATCACAGTCACCTTGGCTCATCCATGCTCAGAAAGTCACAGGGACCCCTGCTTTGAGAAACCACATTTCCCTCTGTACCCTTGGGGCATCTTTATCACCTTGTTGCATGTGCAAAGTCTCTAAGTAACAGATAAAAGTAATAAAAATATATCACGTGACTGTCTTTCTAATAAATATTATCCAAAATAAAACAATTCTCTATTGACTAAATAACTCCATGGAGGTACAAATTGTTAGTTATTAGTATTTAATTTTATTGACCTTCTGTGGAAATTCCTTGAAAGTAGAACTTAATGGTCTAACTGCCTCCTTTTTGTCTAAATCAACACTTTCACTTTACATATTACCTATTAACTTTGTGGCTTTTAATTCAGGGTTTTATAAAGTAAGACACCTTATAACTTATGATATTATGTCTGAGCATGTGTGTGCTAAGACTGTTCCACTGTCACACCTTCATAGAAATTCAGCTAGATAGGTCATCTAAAAGAAGGTGCTTTGAGAGTTAATGGGCACCAGTGTTGGGTTGCTTTAAAATGCAGCACAGCACAGCTGGTGTGGCTCAGTGGTTGAGTGAGCATGGACCTATGAACCAGGAGGTCACTGTTCGATTCCCGGTCAGGGCACATGCCCAGGTTGAGGGCTCGATCCCCAGTTGGGGTCTGCAGGAGGCAGCAGATCAATGATTCTCTCTCATCTTTGATATATCTATCTTTCTCTCCCTCTCTCTTCCTCTCTGGAATCAATAAAAATATATTTAAAAAATAAAATGCTGAAGAACATATCTCTGTATATGTCAATACACTTTTGGCAGACAAGCACTGAGTGGCTTCACCTACTCAGCCCAGTCAGAAGAATGGCCAGAGCCTGTGAATGTAAAAAGAAGTTTTCAGGGAGACCTCATGAAAGACAGGAGATATACTAGTAAGTATGAGCATTCTTGGCTGAGGGGCCCCAGGGGCATAATTTGGAATCAAGAATGAAACTAGCCTGTGTGGAGGATGGTGCAATACCAGCCTTGCAAAGACAGAAGAGGGACAGTGGTTCACAGTATTTGTAAGAGAAATGTCAGAACGAGCAAAGGAGCTGCCCAGCTGAGTGGCCCCTGAGTGAGGAAGTTGAGGAATGATGAGATCAGAACATTTTCTGAAATATGAGTTCATGCTGAACTAGAGGGATCAAGACTGAAATAAACACAGGATGGGCAAAAGTAGGTTTATACAGAAAATATATACAGAAAATATATACAGAAAAGTTGTTCATACAAAAAATATAATCATTAATAAGTAATACAAGAATAAACTCTCCTTTGGGTACCCACAACTATAAACCTACTTTTGCCCCACCCTGCATTCTTCTTATGTAACTGGCTTTGCATAACATCGAGGATCTAGCTGAGATAAAGCATATGACATTAAAGAGTGTGAAGACCAGATTGATAATGGAAATGATATAAAAACAATCCACAGTTGAGAGGTGGTGTTCGTTAAATATTATTAACAGTACAATTATGGTGAGGGTGGTAATGGTGGTGGGGGTGGTGACTGCCTCAAATCACCTGTCCACTTCACTGTCTGGGAATTTGCTATTCAAAGCGTGGTTCTCAGACAAACAGCCTGGGCATCACTTCGGGTTTGTTAGCTGCAGAATCTCAGTTCCTGCTCCAAATCTGCTGAATTTCAATCCACATTTTCACAAAATTGCTGGGTTACTAAGTCTACATTAAAAGTTGAAAAGCATTGGTCTAGTGGAGCCAGAGATCAAATTTGGAAAAATAGCTTGTCAATCTAAATTGCTGTTTAACATGGATTGCCTAGGTTTTCATACTTTCATTTTATGGTTGTAATAGGATAGAAAAACAAGAAACAACCCAATTTTTACTGTAGGTTTAAATTCAACAGAACATGGTTTGTGTGTTTAGAATTCTACCTAAGTGTATACATAGTTTTTGAAAATGAATTTCTCTCTGCCTCCTCCTTTACTGAATGCTGGCTCCTGTTTTACTAAACCTTTATCCACATCATGTATAGGTATATCTTACAATGTCTAGACTTTGTGCAAAATTTTACCAAGTCCAATCATGTAATTAAGCTCTATTGAATCTTGCGCATATTTATTTTAATTAAATTCTATTTAACTACCACCAGACAGCATTACTCGAGAAAACTCCAAATTAAATTTGATCAAAGGCAACTTGATTAGGTTGTGGGATTTGTGTACACAGTCGGGGTAAGAGGCATAGAAAAGGGAGAAAACCCAAGCAGCTTTAATAAAACTAAGTATGTTTAATGCAAATAAACAGGTCTTGGTAAATTTAACAGAAAACCATATAAAGTGCAATGGGATCTCCATATCCATTCTGAAATCTTTCTTAAATAACAAGTTTCAGTTTAAGGCTTAGAAGTAAAAACATTTTCAAATGTTAAAGATGCTCTGTACAAGGTGGTTGCCCAGACATACTACATATTTTTTAAATATATTATCTGTCACTTAAGTTACTTAATATTTTGAATAACTAAAACTAATCAAGTCACTGGACTTTAAAGGAAATACCATAAAAGATAACATCTTTAAAAGTATTTTCATATTCTTCGATGGGAATTTACTTTCTTTTCAAGCTAGCAAGTATAAATGAAAACTCATAATAGATATGAAGATATTAACATAACAGCCTTAGAAGAAGCATTGTATGCCAGTCAAACCAAGAGATAAGAATTAAGCTGTGTCTTATTTAAAAAAATCATTAAGTTAACTAAAAATCTGACTTCTTTCTCAACTGACTCACTATATATAAGTATGCAGGGTTATGCTATTTCATTTGAATATTAAATATAATAATGTTTGGAAAGACTTGGTGAAAATTATGATGTTACTTATGCATGTATTTACTATAGAATAATGGAGCTTAAGCATCAAGTGCCCTCATTTGTACAGGCCCCTTCTAAGGCCTTGGACTGGGTTTGAACAATGTGTTCACATGGTTATATATATATTGAGTGGACAGATTATTATGATCTCTCTCTGAACCCATAATAATCTGGCCACTCAGTGTGTGTGTGTACATGTGTGTGCATATAGGAATGCAAGGATGGTATAATATCCAGAAATCAATAAACATGATACATCACATAAACAAACTGAGGGAGAAAAATCAAATAGTCATATCAATTGACATAGAAAAAGCATTTGACAAAATCCAACACCCCTTCCACTCCTTCTTAATAATAACTCTCAGCAAGGTGGAAATAGAAGGATCATACCTCAACATCATAAAAGCCATATATGACAAATGCATAGCCAGCATCACACTCAATGGAGAAAAACTAAAGCCATCTCCCCTAAGAAAAGAAACAAAACAGGGATGCCAACTCTCACCTCTCCTGTTTGACATAGTACTTGAGGTACTAGCCATTGCTATCAGACAAGAAGAAGAAGTAAAAGGCACCCAAATTGGAAAAGAAAAAGTAAAACTGTCCTTATTCACAGATGACATGATACTGTACATAAAAACCCTAATGACTCCATCAAAAAATATTGGATTTAACAAATGAATTTGTTAAGGTAGCAGGATATAAAATTAATGCCAAGAAATCTATGGCATTTCTATACAACAATAGTTAACTTACAGAAAGAGAGACTTAAAAAGCAATCACATTTACTATCATACAAAAAAATTAAGATACTTAGGAATAAACTTAACTAAAGAGGTAGTAGACCTATATGCAAAAAACTACAGGACATTGAAAAAAAGAGATAGAGGAAGATATAAACAGATGGAAGTACATACCATGTTCATGGATTTGTGGAATTAACATCATCAAAATGTCCATACTACTCAAAGCAGTCTATAGATTAAATGCAATCCTCATTAAAATACCAATAGCATATTTCACAGACTTAGAACAAACTCTCCAAAAATTCATCTGGAATAAACAAAAAAGATCCCAAATAACTGCAGTGATCCTGTGAAAGAAGAACAAAGTATGTAGGATCTCAAAACCAGATATCAAGCTGTATTACAAAGCCACTATTCTCAAAACAGCCTGGTACTAGCACAAGAACAGACATATAGATCAATAGAATAGAGAACCCAGAAATCGACCCATGCCAGTATGCTCAATTAATCTCAGACATATGCCGAAGGAAGGCATGAACATACAATGGAGTCAAGACAGTCTCTTCAATAAATGGTGTTGGGAAAATTGGACAGATACATGCAAAAAATATAACTATACCACCAACTTACACCATATACAAAAATAAACTCAAAATAGAAAAAAGACTTAAACATAAGATGGAAAACTATAAAAATACTAGAGAAATCCACAGGCAGCAAAATCTCAGATATATGCAGAAGGAACTTCTTCACTGATACTGCTCGTAGGGCAATGGAAAATAAAGAGAAAATAAACAAATGGGACTACATCAAAGTAAAAATCTTTTGCACAGCAAAAGAAACCATCAACAAAACAAGAAAGACCACTACAAGGGAGAACATATTTGCCAATGTTATCACTGAAAAGGGTTTAATCTTCAACATTTACAGGGAACTCATACAACTCAACAAAATGAAGATAAATAATGTAATCAAGGAAAGGGCAATGGACCTAAATAGAAAATTTTCAAAAGAAGACAAAAGGAAGGCCAAGAGACATATGAAAACATGCTCAAAGTCACTAATTATCTGAGAAACACAAATAAAAATGACAATGTGGTACTATCTCACACCTGTCAGAATGGTTTTCATCAACAAATCAACAAAGGACAAGTGCTGGCGAGGATGCAGAGAAAGCGGAACCTTGTGCACTGCTGTTGGGAATGCACACTGGTGCAGCCACTGTGGAGAACATATGGAATTTCCTCATAAAACTAAAAATGGAACTCCCATTTGACCCAGTAATATCCCTTCTAGGAATATGTCCCAAAAAGCTAAAAACATCAATCAGAAAGGATATATGCACACCTATGTTTATAGCATCGCAATTTACAATAGCTAAGATTTGGAAACAGCATAGGTGCCCATCACCTATGGATTAATGGATTAAAAAACCGTGGTACATCTACACAATGGAATACTATGCTGCACTAAAAAAGAAGGAATTCCTACTATTTGCAACAACATGGATAGAACTGGAGAACCTTATGCTAAGTGAAATAAGCTAGTCAGAGAAATATAAATATCACATGATCTGTCTCATCTATGGGAAATAATGAACAACATAAATTAATGATCAAAACCAGATCCAGAGACAGAGAAGCATTGATCAGACTGTCAAACCTCAGTGGGAAGATAGGTGAGGGTTGGGGTAAGGAGGCGAGATCAACCAAAAGACTTGTATGTATGCGTATAAGCCTAACCAGTGAACACAGATAGCAGGGGGGTGAGGGCAGGAGTGGGGGGTTGGGAAGATATTGGGGGGATGAGGACAAATATTAGACCCAGTGCATGAATTCATGCACGGGTGGGGTCCGGCCAGCCTGGCCAAAAGGAGGGGCTTGTGTGGTTGGCCAGCATGCCTGCTGGTTGAACTCTTGGTCAAGGGGACAGTTTGTATATTAGCCTTTTATTATATAGGATATACAGGGTGGGCAAACTTTTTGACTCGAGGGCCACAATGGGTTCTTAAACTGGACCGGAGGGCCGGAACAAAAGCAACTTGACCATGCTGGCACTCTCATCTTGGGCTGCTGGTGAAGGAGCGGAAGGGAGAGCAAGAGAACCCTCCACTCTTTCGGCTCCAAGGGTCGGATAGAACAGCCAAACAGGCTGGATCCAGCCCTCGGGCCATAGTTTGCCCACAGCTGGGATATACATTGAGTGGCCAGATTATTTTGCATTCAGAGATCATAATAATCTGGCCACTCAGTGTGTATAATAGAGGCCTGGTACATGAAAATTCATGCACTGGAGAGGAGATCCCTCAGCCTGGACTTCCCTCTCTCACAGTCCAAAAGCCCTCAGGGGCAGGAGGCGACCCAGCTATCAGGGGAAGGCAATGCCCCCATCACACCTCTGCTGCTGCCACTGCCAGCAGCTCAAGCCTCAGCCGGCTCTGGTTACCTAGCCTTGGGAGGCCCTGGGCGTCAGGGCAGCTGACATCTAAGGCTTGCCTGTAGCTTGGGTCAGCCCTAGGCAGCTAAGGGGCTGAGGGCAGGGCTGAAAAGACTAGGGGACTCCGGCAGGTTTGAGCAGACTGGACACTGCCATCTTGTGACTATGGGCACCACCATCTTTATGATGGTGTGATGGTCAATTTGAATAATTCCTCTTTATTAGATAGGACACACACACACACACACACACACACACACATATTCCTTTTAATTAGCAAAAATGAGAAAGAATTATAGTTACAAATAAAGATAATGAATTCCTGTGTTTCAAAGAAATTTTGAAATGCCCTAAAATCTTGCAGCTCATCATAAAAGAAGCCTGAAACAGTTTTCTCCTTAGACCACAATTTTAACAATGTACATGACACTATCAATAAAGAGTTATAAAATAGAGGGATACTTTTCTAAACTATTAATAATTTTTAACAATTCCATCATTTAGAGGAATAAATTAGTTTAAATACCGTATTGGCTGGCGTATAAGACGATTTTTTGGCCATGAAAAATACCATATTTGCCGTCGTATAAGACGACTGGGTATAAGACAACCCCCTAACATTTCCACTCAAAATACAGAGTTTGTTATATACTCGCCGTATAAGACTACCCCCCACTTGGAGGCATATTTTTCAGGGCCAAAAAATCATCTTATACGCCGGCAAATACGGTAACCACTTTGTAAAATATTTGATATTTGTAAGTTTTTTTCCTCTCGTACCAGTTGTTGTATAGATTTTAGTCCCCTCAAAAGCTGGATTTATCCCTGCATCAGATGTAGATGTTTGCTGTTAAGCAACAATTTACACTTTAAAAAATAACTTTCGTAGTGTAAATTGTAATCTACTTCATCTCCATTGTGTCAAGAGAGAATATCAGTCCAAGTTGCGGCACCATAATGAAAATTAAAATGCCCAAAATAAAATGGTCAGCCAATCCAACCCACTTTTCAAGACATTCCATGGGTTAAGTCCAGGTCAATCAACTACTGGCATTCAGTGGGTCCTTGGTTAAGCATTCTGATACAGTGGTGTAAAAATTATCATAAACTATATCATTAACAAGGCTGTAATATCTTCATTTTTTTATAGACCAAATTCAAGAATGGGTATTCAGTAGCAATCAATTATTGCCTTTCTCAGACCAATTTTATTTTTTCTAATTATGGAATATGCTGTGCTTCTTATGTAAAGGTTAATCCTACTTATCCAACCATGGCTTTTTTTCTGGTGGGGACAGATTTGCTGGAAAGCCATCTACACAATCTCACTGTTGCCTCCCTGCACTCAAAGACAAAAAGTCAGGGTGAGGGTGTGGGTTAAACTGTCCTTCTGGGGTCACTGAGTAGATTAAAACCAAATGGTCTGTAGGGGTATTAAGCCCTTAATTTTGACCTCATTACTTTAGCATTCCAACCAAATGAACAAACTGTCCCCCTGGCTCAAGAGACAGAATGCACCCAAATTTAACTAAAATACATGCTGAGGGATAAATGGGATTCATTTGGTGGCTTCCTTCAAATTTATTTTATTGCTTATTAAATCCTTGTCATTTCTCCCACTTCTAGCACACACAGACAAAAATAAGCACAATAAAACCTGCTCCTGCTCCAGCTCCTGCTCCTTATAGGTGTCTGATAAGTCTTCTAAGCACACACTTGAACACATTTTACCTTTTAATTGATTGTATCTTTTTTTTTTAAATACATATTTTATTGATATTTTACAGAGAGAAAGGGAGAGAGATAGAGAGCTAGAAACGTCAATGAGAGAGAAACATCGACCAGCTGCCTACTGGGGATGTGCCCGCAACCAATGTACATGCCCTTGACCGGAATCGAACCCGGGACCTTTCAGTCCGCAGACCGACGCCCTACCACTGAGCCAAACCGGTTTTGGCTGTTTGTATCTTTTAAGACATGATCATTAAGCCATTCTAATTAAGGCAATTATTTTCTTCACATTCATCTTAGTATTCTTATCATTCCTAAAACAACCTCATATTTCACTCATGAAAAATGAATGTTTATTGTGTCAAATTAACCCTAGAATAATTTGTCCCTATATATAATTTGTTCCTCCATAGAAACCAGAACTCTCAACTTTAATAAGTTGACCTATAAATGGGATGAGGAGAGAGTAAATAGAATTGGGTAATATCACCCTGATGCACTTCTAACTGTCCTTCTTTTCCATTATAATTGTTCTGTGTTGGGGACCAAAGTTCATTAGCAACTAAACTAATCTTATCTCCCAGGGGGCTGCAAATTCAAGGGGAAGGTAAATCTATTACTTGGTGTCCAACCTCCAGAAAGAGTGAAATTAAAATGTTAAAAATTTTCAAAACAAACAAACAAACAAACAAACAGAAAAGTAACGTACATAGCTTAAAAGAATTCATAAGTAAAACAAGCTATTCATTTTAACTCTTTTTCTCAGTAAGTTATTTTTGTGTGTGTATCTCTTTGTCTCCCAAAGACATAGCCACTTCTTTTCCAAGACAGAAGACATTGTTAGAATTTAAGTGTGAGATCTCATATTCCAATAGTATAAGGCACTGCATGTCATAACACAGTCCTTCACTCAGAATTGTATTGTCATTGCTATTGTGAAAAATGCTAAAAATTGCAAAATCTGGCTGAAATTATTTTCTTTTCCCCTATCTCTCTAAAACACTATTATCTTTCATATGAATAATAATTGCTCTTAACTCCTTGATCACCACTTTGCATGTTGGATCCCTTACATGTTAACGTCTTCACATTTAAAAATCTTCCAGGCCACTATCTTCCATTCTAAGATACCTCTATATGTACAGAGACCTACTTTCAAATAAGACACACTCTGCTGACCAGGATACTCTAAAACCCACCCACCCATTTGGGGTGGCCTGAATGATCTCATCTCTCCATCAGGAAGAGGGCTAGATAGCTACTAAAATGCCATTAAGGTGCTGATTGAACATTTAATTAGCACACCCTTGATAAAACAGGAGCTAACAAAACTCAAATATTTAATCTTAGCTGTATGATGAATCTTTTTTCACCTGAAGGAAGTCTACATATGTACATTTCCTTTTGAGTTAGACTTTTGTGAGGTTCTGATATTCCCTGAGAATGAATGAGTAGAATTGGCCTTGTGCCAGTCCAACTGATTTGAATTTTTCAAATTCTATTTTCACATCTTCAGGAACATTCCTGTTTCATACTTTGTTAGTCTGGGTTGCAGAACCGTCAATAAAACTTCAAGTCATCTTTGTACTGCAGACATGAGCTGTTCATCTTTTGTTTTCTCATAGAAAAAATGCAAACAGAATTGCAGTGCCCCATGTGACTAGAAATGTTCTGTACTTACTAAGGCTCTCCCTCCTATGTCTTTTGGATCATATGTTAGTGATATTTCATTCAATCATTGTGACCTACCTGTAAGAAAACTAAATTTTGAAAATCTAACAAAAAAGCATACATAACTTTGGTATATTTTGTACAGGGGTTTTGAAGTACCTAGATCTCTTTAGGAGCAAGGAAGGATTCCTTTCATATGATCTTGCATCCAGATTTGCTATAATGAAGCATGAATGCCACAATCAGGTGAAGAGACATGGCAATGAGACTTCTAGCTGCTTCCATCTTCCCTTGTGAGACTTACTACCTGTCAAGAGAGGTCTTGAACAAGAATATCAACTAATGCCTGTTGGCCCACACTCTGCTCCCCACTGCTTCAGGATATCCCCAGCATGGCAAAGTCGGAGCTGCAGAATCTAAATATATTTCATTCAAGGATGTCAGCTTATTCATTAGAAAATATTTTCACAATCTAGTGGTAAAATAATAAGTCAGGAGTAAGGGGAATTACTTTAAAAGAATTAAGTGTAGACTATAAGGAAGATTAGCTGGACGGAAGAGGCTAAATCTAGGAAAAAGGGGCATTAGTGCCCTGCTGGTTTGGCTCAGAGGATAGAGCATTGCCTTACAGACTTAAAGGTTCCAGATTTGATTCCTGTCAAGGGTACATACCTAGGTTGCAGGCTCAAACCCTGGCCCAGTTTTGGTTAGGGTACATGTGGGAGGCAACCAATAGATGGATGTGTCTCCATCACATAGATGTTTCTCTCTCTGTCTCTCCCCCTCCCTTCCACTCTCTAAAAATCAATGGAAAATATACTCAGGTGAGGTTTAACAAAAAAGTAGGGGGTGGGGCATTAGGAAAAGTAAAGGGAATACTGTATTTAATCATCTCAAAGACACCCACATCATAATATCTTACTGTCTCTGTAACTGAAAGCTGAAAATAGGATGGAATTTTGCAGGTCTGCCCAGGTGGTTAGACCAGCAGTACAAAGATAACTTGAAGTTTTATGACAATTTTGCAATCCAGCCTAGTGGGATGAAAACATAGTCCTTATGGGCAGTTATCAAATCATTTGTTTAAATACCATTCCTCCACATTCACCTCCCCATCTTCTCACATAAGAATAATGTTCCCTGAAAATAGAATTCTGTGATATATGCTTCTGAGAGAACCAGGGAGCCCCTGGAGCTCATTAATCCTACAACTCTCTGTGAGCTACTGGCCTGGAATGGTTGGAGTTCACTTTAAACCAGACTGAATTTCAAAGCAAAGGGCTCTGAGGTGCTAAACAGCTCATTAATTCAGAGTGTAATTTACTGACACAAGAATTGTTTTTAATGCACAATCTAAAACTATTTAAATTCACATTATAATTATAAGCAAAAACTATGCACTTGAAATTTGAAATCTGGGTATGCAATCTACTGATAAAATTAATGAACAAAATTTTTTAGGAAGAGAGGACTGTCATCTTACTAAGAAATGCTAATCAACCTGCTTTTTGAAGTGTGGCTCATTTGCATCTCAAGCATTATTATGAAAATTCAACATTGTGCTGCTGTGTATTGCATTGTACTGCTCTGCTGAACATAAAAAAAAAACAAAACAGGCAACACCTTCTTAAAGTGCATAAAAATGAAACAAAAATCACGATCAAAGATAATTTCAATTCCTTGTTAATTTTACCTTAATTCTACTCCTGGGATAAGAAGTCTTCTTTATAAGTTTTCTTTCCTGTAACAAATTTCCCAGCAAGCTTATGGTCTGCAAATATATTCCCAATGAAATGGATGTATAAATAAACATCAGTCAAATTTGCATAGTCTCTACCATAAATATGGCAGTACATCCATAAACTATTAGAGTTCACTGTGAGAAAAACTCATTACACTCCCATTAGAACATGGGAATTAACTTTAAAAATTTAATGTTACAGAAGTAGTTTTGCTCTATTTAAAGTAACAAATAACAATTAAAAGACTCACTAGTCCTTTTTTGCATTTTTAATTTTTCTGAAAATAATATATATATAAACACAGATATATATGTGTATATATATAGCTATTTATTTCAGTAATATTCATGATAAGAATTATAAATAGATCTTGTCTAAAGCATTTGTGGTTATACACCGATTTCTTTATTTCTATCAATTTAAAGCATTATTTTCCTAAAAATTGGGATAAGAAAATTAGGAATGGAAAATTTTAATTATTATTGTTAATTACTTTAGCTGAAAAATATGACAAATGGTAATGAACATCTTATAACTGAAGTTAAATTTAATTAAAAATTTAAGTGCAAAAAATTACATGTTGAAAAGTAATGTGCAATATCACCCCTCCAGAAAATATAAAGTCCATCTCATATAACATGAATTTAGTGTAAAAGATAGTTGACATTTTCTGACATTTTTAAAAAATTGTTTCATGAAATACTTGTATATTCATAATAAAAAATCTAATGATATTATATTATATTTTGATGATATAAAAAGTATTTATTGCACTTACTAGATAAAAGTATCAGTCACAGGACACTTAACATACATTTTTTAAAAGCTTAGACTCAGAGAAACAAAAACTCTTTCAGTGAGAAGCATTACTATGAAATTTTCAGGTTCTCATTCAATTAGTTGATGCCAAGTATCACTGTTATTATTATGCCTGAAAACGAACATCTGGGGGAAGAAACATTTTTGATTGACAAAAAGTCAACCAGATCTTACTGACTGTGACTCATTTCTACAGCAAACCTCTAACTTCTCTGACAGACCAAATTAAATTCTCGTCTGGAAGGTACAGGACACTCCTCTTGGTTGAAGCAATGCTGTACTTTTTATTCCTGCTGAGTAAATAGCCTCAAGTCAATCTACTTGCCCTGACTAATGATCAAACATATCCAGGAATTCTGTACAAGAAATGCATTCTTCTCTCCTTTGAAGTGTATTGCTGGGAGAATAATTGGGTTTGCTGGAGATTTTCCTTAGAACTGCAAAAGAAAAATTTTGGCTAAGCACATAATCAAGCTACAGATTTTCTTTTTTATTTATTAAATATCTTTTGGTTAGCGGGTGGACATTGAATAAACATGTACCTCAAAGGAAAGTAAGAATGATGTACCGCTGTGTATTTGCTGACTGAGCAATTCTCAGCAGTGGTAGATTTAAAAATTCCATCAGAAGAATACATTCATCATGAAACATTTCATTCATATAATATCTTCTAGAAATACAACTGTGTCTCCAATATATTGATATCATTATAACTAGGCAGCAGGAATATACAAAGATGAATATGACACACAAGTTATGCTCAAAGAACTTACAAATTAGCAGGTTATCTTATCTAATAAAAGATTAATATGCAGCTTGACCATCACTCAAACACACAAGATGGCTGCCCCCATGCAGTTAAAGATCCTGCCCCTATGTGGACACAAGATGGCCACCACAGGATGGCCAGCAGGGGAGGGCAGTTGGGAGAGACAGGCCTGCAAGGGAAGGCAGTTGAGAGGGACCAGGCCTGCAAGGGTGGGCATTTGGGGGCGATCAACCCTGCAGGAGAGGGCAGTTAGGGGTGACCAGGCCAGCAGAGGAGGGAAGCTGGGAGCATACAGGCTGGCAGGGGAGCAATTAGACATCAATCAGGCTGGCATGGGAGTGGTTAGGGGGTGATCAGGCTGGCAGGCAGAAGCAGTTAGGGGCAATCAGGAAGGCAGGCAGGCGATCTGGTGGGATCAGGTCTAAATAGGCAGTCAGATATCCCTAGAGGGATCCCAGATTGTAGAGGGTGCAAGCTGAGCTGAAGGACACCCCCCCACCCCGTGCACAAATTTCATGCACTGTGCCTCTGGTGTATTATAAAAATAATATTTAAAAACTATACAAAAAGAACCATAAGGTCAAGATGTAAATGCTATAATGAGAAGGCCATAACATAAATGTCACAGGGCATTGGATAACAAAGAAAAAGATTACTTTTGGTGAGAGTTGTTAGCTAGCAGAGGCTGTTCAATGATCATTATCATAATGTGAGCTAAGTATGTAAGAACTGGCAGGATGTCCACAGGTAGGTTGTGGCTGGGGAGGTATTTTCAACCCACAAAGGCAAAGAGATGGGCTCTGTCTGAGGAATGAAGAAAGGTTCAAAATGACTGAAGTATTAGAAAGAAGATGGGAGATAAGTTTAAGAAGGCAGACAGGGCCAGGACATTGAGAACTTGAATGAAAATATAAATTTTAGAGAATGCAGAGGGAGCTTTAGAAGGCCCTTCTTCTTCTGTTCATATTTCAGTATGATTGCTGTATTATTCCTTTTGGCTGGGTTGTTCCTTGCATTGTTCCATTTCACTTGTGTTGTTTCTTATATGATTCACTTTATCTTGGGTTGAACTTAAGTATCCTATCTAGCAAAAGAATAATATGCAAATTAAGCATCACTCTGTTATATCCACAGTCCATGACCACAAGCCAGGGGAGGGCAGTTAGGAGTGACCAGGCCTTCAGGGGAGGTACTTAAGGGCAAACAGACTAGTAGGAGAGGGTTGTTAGGGGAAAGCAGACTGGCAGGGGAGCAGTTAGGCATCAATCAGGCTGGCATGGGAGTGGTTAGGGGGTGATCTGGCTGACAGGTGGAAGCAGTTAAGGCATTCAGAAAGGCAGGCAGGCAAGCAGTTGGGAGCCAGAAGTCCTGGATTGTGAGAGGGATGTCTGACTGCCCACTTAGGCCCGGTCCAGGTAGGATCCAGGCAGTCGAACATCCCTTGAGGGGTTCCAGATTGGAGAGGGTGCAGGCTGGGCTGAGGGACAAACCCCACCATGCATGAATTTCATGCACCTGGCCTCTAATCCTATATAATAAAAGCCTAATATGCAAATTGACCAAAGGGTGGAATGACTGGTTGCTATGACATACACTGACCACCAGGAGACATATGTTCAATGAAGAAGTTGCCCTCAGCCTGCAGATCCCAGGCCAGCCAAGGCAGGTGACAGTGGGGGGTCCCCAATTGCCACGCTGGTCACTCCTGCAGAGGGAGGCAGTGGGCTGGCAAGCAGGCGGCAACAGGCCAGCCAAGGAATGTGCCAGTTGGGGGTCCCCCAGTTGCCCTGCTGGTCATCCCAGATTGGCCCAGATTGCCAGCCATGCCTAGGAACCCTATCTGCATAAAATTTTGTGCACCGGGTCTCTAGTAGTAATCAAAAGGATTGAAGTAACAGTTTGCCTGGAACTATCTGTTTATACCTTTCAGTTTGTGAGAAAGGGTATACCGCTTTTGTTTTAAAGTATCTCAATTTAAACTAAAGTGGGAAAAAAATGGAAATAGCATCTAGGTTAGACAGTTAGTGGACTGGGGATATGTCATTATTAACCTTGCTGAGCCAGTTCTTTGCCTCTTAGGCTACTGGGATTTGGAAGAAAGATAAGTTCTGCTACTATGAGATAGTATAGAATGTTGAGAGCCCAGACCAGGTCAGGAAAACAAATTTTTAGCTCCTAATGTAAGAACAACTCATAATCAACCTGAGTGAAGCATGAAGTAGAAAGCCTGGGTAGGCTCAGAATTAGCACTGACATCTCTATGTGATGGAGGAAGTATAAAAAATATAGCTTGTTAATGGTGTCAATGGCAGTATCAAGAGCACCAAATGATCATCAAATGCCTGGGGTTTGAAAACTACTTGCAGGCTGAAAGCATCAAAATTGTGCTATAAGTTTAAATTGCAAGGGAGACAGATAAGAATGTGCCAAAGAGTGCTAAAATAGCAAAGGACTTAGCACAAATGAGAAAATAAATGCCAGCTCAGGCCAAATACAAGAATGGTTTCATAATCCCTTTGACATATGCCTAAGAGAACAAAAATGGTCAGAAAGAAAATAAGTGAAAAATGTCTCAATGGTAAACAAATATAAACTTCTGTAGTGGACTTAGAGATTTGTCCAAGTTAGTTTGGGTCTACCAACAGTCAGATTTAATTTACCTCATTTGTCCACCCGGTAGAAAAGGAGAAGGGAAAGAAGGGAGTCACAGTAATGATCTATAATTTGTGTGTGTCTATGCATTCTTTTAGTAAAATGTATTTTGAGCATCCCCTAATATTTATATATTTATACATCAATTATATATGTCATCCAATGTATTAACAAAGTATATATGTTATAAAATATATACATACATAAAATGTATAAGGATGAGATAAACAAATTTAAGAAAAAATATAGTCTTTTCTTCAGGGGCCATTAAGTTGGAAAATTGCTTTCTGTCCTAGCTCCAACCAAATACAAAGAGCTTAAATATTTAGGTTCTGTGGGCAGTAAAGAAAGAAGCAAAGCTATGAACATGAAATTATAGAATCAAATGGCTGTTTTAGGAAAGTTGAGTCAGCGTTCAGAATTAGGGAAGTGGGTAGGGGAGCTAAGAAGCCAGAGAGAAGTCACCAGGAATAGTCATGGGATCAAATGATAAAGGCCTGGTTTTAAATGGTCCAAATGGAGAGAGGAGGCACATACACTGGCTATTAAACTTTATAGGAAACAATTCTACAGGTGCACTCCTGTAAAGACAGGGAGAGGAATTCAAGTTTGGTTGCAGAAATGTCTCCTAGAGTACACCTCCTTTCATCTGTGCTAAGGAAATACTGGATTCCATTGCCTCACTGACAATACTTCACCATAGTATGGTTGGCACTTCAAATGATAGTTATTTTGTATATCTGAGCAAAACAATCCCCAAATGAAATAATTCTAGGGATAAAAAAAGATAAATTTGAAGAGCCAAAAAGCTTCAAAAATGTCTCAACAATTGTAGAGTATCATTTTCTACTTTAATTGCACATAGATATTTGTTTTGATTCTAGAAGTGTGTTAGCATCCTCTTTCATGCTATTATATCTGCCTTAGTAACAAAGCAAAGAATAACAACATGCATTTAATACTTCCCTAGGTGTATCTTAAATATAACATAAAATAATACCATTATAACTTGTTGAAAAATAAGACAGGTCTCAATTTTAGGAAAATACCTCCAAATGTTAGTGACTCAATGTAATACCTAGAGATAATGATAACTGCTCTGTGGAGATTATAGGAAAGGCAATTAAAAAAAGTCAATAGAATGTCTTAATGTCTAGAGGATCTCTATTCTATAAAACTCCACCCAGGAAAAGTCTTAAAACCAACCTTGATGTAACCTAATATCAAGATCATAGAATATTTATTTATTCTCCAAAAGATGCATTTTCATGGTGTTTTACTAACTATACTAATAAAAGGGTAATATGCTAATTAGACCAGGTCAACCAGACATCTTCTGGATGTCTGACTTCCTTCTAGACAAAGCCATGGTGGCAGGGTGCCAAGGCAGAGGTGGTTAGGGGCAATCGGGCTGGCAGGGGAGCAAGCAGTTAGGGGCATGATCAGGCTGGCAAGGAAGAGCATTTAGGAAGTAATAAGGCCCACAGGGGAGGGTAGTTGGGGACAATCATGCTTGCAGAGGAGCAGTTAGGGAGCAATCAGACCAGTAGGCAGAGGTGGTTAGGGGTGATTAGGCAGGCAGGCAGGCAAGCTGTTAGGAGCCAGCGGTCTCAGATTGTGAGAGGGCTAAACCGGTAGTCAGACATCCCCCAAGGGGTCCCAGATTTGAGAGGGTGCAAGCTGGGCTGAGGAACACCCCTACCCCTGCCCCATGTATGAATTTTGTGCACTGGGCCTCTAGTGTTATAAAAGGTGAAACTCAAGCTTACTTATAATCATATCATTTTAACTTTAATTTATAACATTGTTTTAAGTAACTGATTTGATGAAAGATGCTAAAACTGAAACTGAACTGAACATCAAGAAGTTTCGATCTGGCCCTATCTGTTTTAGCTCAGTGAACTGGAGGTTCCCAGGTTTGATAGCAGCCAAGGGCACATGCCCAGGTTGCAGACTTGATCTCCAGGGGTCATGCAACAGATCAATGATTCTCTATCATCATTGATGTTTCTATCTCTCTCTCCCTCTCCTTCTCTGAAATCAATAATATAATTTATATACATATATACCTATATACCTATCTCTCTCTCTCTCTCTCTCTCTCTCTCTCTCTCTCTCTCTCTATATATATATATATATATATATATATATATATATATGAAGAATTTTTTATCTGATTACCTGAGAAAGATAGATTGTAATGTCATTCAAATATATGTGGCAAGGGCTGCTTTCTTTCTTTTCTGGAAAAGTAAATTTTACATGCTGTCAAATAATTTAAGCTAAGGTGTTGAAAACTGTGAAATGTATTTTAAAATCTATTATTTATCTGTCTTTTTTATGACAGTAAAAATATTGGGGTTTCCCTTTGCCCCTCAAGTCAGTAGAAAGTTCTTATTAGAACAAATTATAAAGAAGTTAGTTCATCCACTCAATTTTCAATATTAAGGACAGTGTTCAATCAAAAACCTATTATTTGAGTCTCAGAGGTGGTCTCAAAGGTATGTCTATTTATTGTATTTTCTTCATTATTTTATTTGTTTGATCAAGTTATCCTATAGAACATCAGTCATTTAACTATAACCAAATTTTATGTTTTTATAATTGTCTCAACATACAGAGATTTCAATGAGAATATTTTTATATTGCTCCAAGGAAACTATTTGGAATGTAGGCTATAGAGCAAACAATATTAAAATGATATTTGTTAAATATATTTTAAAAACTTTACAGTCATTCGCACCTTTGATTTAAAATTTACAAATGGATTCTTTGAAATAATGTCACAGGGTTTTAGTTCATGCAGTAAAAGAGGTGAAATATCATTATGGAACATCTGATGAAGACAAATCACCAGCTTATTTCATAGTGCAGAGCTGTGGCACTAGTCCTGCATTCTGTAAGCCATGTTCCATTCTTCATTCTGAAACCTATCAAAATCATGATAAAATATTACAGGACAACCTGGGATGAGCTTTCAGATAAGAGCAAAATGTAGAGTTAAGTGAAAAAGCTTTCCTAAGCTTTCAAAATGACCTTCCTTTGAAAGAACCTGTCAACCTTTCCAATGATGGAACAGCAAGACTTTTAGGGCATGTCTAACTCAATTTTCCTTTCTTTCTTTTGGTTTCAATGTAGTAGTCATAGCTACTAAAGGAACTGATTACAGTCCTGCCCAGTCTCTCTGGACATACACGAACAAGTACACATAGTGGAAACGCCTGAAAAATAGCAGGGGATAAGTTAAAGTCTTGGTCATTTTACCATTTCAAAAAGCTAGTTTGAATTGAAGAGTCCAGGAGACATTGTATATCCCTCTTACCTCAAATCATAAGCCCTCCAAGAGCCAGCAGAGGAATGAATAATATCTCAGAGAAGAAAGGGGAAAGGAAGAAACATTATATATATATATATATATATATATATATATATATATATATATATATACACACTGGGCCTCTAGGGAAATGTAAATATATGTATTTACTTATTTCAGAGAGGAAGGGAGAGGGAGAGAGAGAAAGAGAAACATCAATGTTAAGAATCATTGATTGGCTGCCTCCAGAACATCCCTTACTGGGGATTAAGCCTGCAACACAGGCATGTGACCTTGGCCAGTATCGAACCTGGGTCCCTTTAGTCTACAGGTCAACACTCTATCCACTGAGTCAAACCAGCTAGGGCTAACTTTTTTTTTAAACCATTTTTTCTACCCCTTCAATTTGAGAAATCAAAGAATGTGTGGTAGTTTGAGGGTTTCTCAGTAGGATATTGAAATTTTTTGATAAGCCATTATTTAAATGTTAGAAAGCATTTACCTATATCTATAATCAAAGTTCAGCGGTGGAAGAAAAACTCCGTTTTAATACCACACATCAGTACAACATCAGAATTTCACTATAACTCATATACATAAGTATACAAATGTAACCCATGTACTGAAATGCTTTCTATCTGTTGAGTGTCCACCAGCAACAGTTTAAATGGCCAATGCCCCTACATTACTATAAATTTGGGGGGCGTGCTCACAGATCACTACCAGACACTAGAGCAAAATTACTCACGGGCCAATTCTGAGCCCTATCCAGCAACTATAAACAATATTTTATGGGAAATGGGAAACCTTAAGTGACCCAATCCATATAACTTGCATGTGTGTGTCAAATGGAGATGGGCCAATAGCCATTACAAAGATCATATTGCTTTGTCTTACATGCTGTCATTCTAAAGGCAATGTAACTTAAGACAAAAGCTGGTTTTGCAATGTCCACAAAGTACTCACTCAGCTTACTTCAAAATTCTTTCAAGCTATCTCTCATTCCATCAGACTTATTTTTTTAAAGTATTAGGAAGCCAAGGGGAGTTTAAAATCACAAAGGGAAATGCAAATCAATCTATAACAAATCACCTAACAGGTGCCCTGGAAGAGAATTTTATTGCTACTGACATCAACCATTTGCTTATCACTGATACCATTCTCCTTATGGATAATATGTGGTTATGCCCCTCATAATTTAGAGCCACAGAGAGGAAAAAGTAACCCAAACAACCCCACATTGCTTCAAGGAAAAATGCATGGAAATGACTAACGTTTCCCAAGGTCATAAGGCCGAGAGATGGGTTCTTCTATTTCAAGATAGCTTTCCTCCTGACCCACAGCATATGGTTTCTATTACTGTCAGACCATGACCACAAAGATATTTCAAATCCTTGTGAAAAATGTGGTTCTATAGCTCCTGCTCAGCTGTGTGTCATAAAGGACAGTTGAAGTTTCTGCAGATGAGAGGGAGGGGGAAAGTATAGCAGTAGGGGTTTAATCCATGCTATCCCTTTATATGATATGACTAGGTTTGTAATAGGAACCTTCTCACTTCTGCTTTCTCCCTTTTATCTTACAAACCATTTAATGCTCATAAGGGACAGTGAACACGCTTCAGTGTATCATATTTAAGCTCTCCAAAGATGTGAAACAGCTTTATCAAGGGTGACAGCTCTGCCAGTCACTAATTTACTTTTCAAAATTTGGTGTTCTTTTTTAGTTTGTTTGTTTTTAAAGGGAGACAAAAGTAAATGTATGCTATTTAATCTGTGTTAAAACAATATTCTGTCTATGATGATTAAGAAATGTTTATGAAATTATTTTGAATGGATATTTACTTGGAAGTATTACAGTTGCCTCTGAACATTAATAATGAAGACAAGAATTAGTCAACTAATACAAGATATTCCACAAGGCACCTTTAATCCACTCAGATTAGTCAGACTTTCAATATGAACATAATAATGTTCTGCCTTATTAGATTTCACAAATGATGTTTTCTCAGTTTCTAATATAACAAAATGTAGAATCATTGTCTGATCTTGTAAAAGAACTTTATATAATTAATTATGAGTTTTTTAACACATCTTAATTTTATAGTAGCTGACTTCCAACATCTCTCTGGGCACTGAATTTAATGGTTCCTGACAAAAGAGATGGGCAAAAGATTACACACAAGCAAAAATATTCACACAAATATAAGCATATAATTCATATAAGCTATTTGCTTTATAGTGAAAGCCTACCGATTGGAAAGAAATCCCTGAGCAATTTTTTTCTAATTTTATCTTCACTAATTATGTCTGTCCCATAAGTATGCCTTAACAATTTTTTTTCAGTTTGTTCTTTTCATTTGTGTGTTTTGACTGTGCTCTGTAAACTTTATTTTCCCTTTAAGGATATTCCACTGTTTATTATCATTTTGTAATACTAGAAAGAAAGAAAGAAAGAAAGAAAGAAAGAAAGAAAGAAAGAAAGAAAGAAAGAACCCTGACAACTCTCCTTGAGGCCTTGAATATGTACAGATAGAAATAATATTTTAATATATGCAAAACACTAACCAAATTAAATCCTCTGGTTGAGCATGACATAGGTAAATCTACTGATATCTTGTTTCCTATGTAAAACAAAAGAACTTGTCATACCAAATGTGGTTTCCTAGTTAGTGGAGGGAAAAATTTTTTTTTGATCAAAATGATTCTTTTATTGAGTTGGCTGGTAAATTCCATTGAGAGTAGTTTCTCTTATCTGAAGTGCCCTTTTGTAGTGTCATATTACTTGTCCTGAAATTATGAAGGCATTAGCTTTCAAGGGACAGTTAGTTTCAAGACCAGAAATTCACAAAGAAATCCAATTATCAGGAGAAAACACTTTACCAAGGCTTTGTTATTTATCCATTCATATTCCAATTGGTTAAATAACAAGAGTACTTAAAAGTTTAGCTATCTTTTTAGAGATATACTCAGATAAGATTATCCTAAGCTCATCTGAATTCTGTTTTTGTTGTGGCAAACTAGTATATTTATTTAACAATTTCCTATCTGTCAAGCAGTAAAACATGTACTAATGCTAAGCCTGTATCTTTAAGAAGAAACTCCCTTATAATTTATGCTATGGTCCTTGGGAAGACAAAGTTCATTTTGAAAATATAAGCTATACTTTTTAGATTTTATGCATATATAATAAATATTTCCTATGTAGTATTTAGGAATAAAGTTTATTTGGGGAGAGAAGTAGGCTGATGAATGAGAAGGAAACATGCATCTACCTTTACTTTTCAGACCAATCCTTCACATCTTCCTAATTAGTGACAGGATTTCTATATCCTCTGATCTTTTTGCAAAACTTAGAACTTTATGACTGCTTTCTTTACAATCTATTTTCATTCATCCCTTCATCAAATATTTCTTTATCATCTAATATTTTATTACTTGGTCCATGAACAGACATGTTTTTAGAAGAGAAAAAAAATTCAATATGCATGTATATTTCTAGCAAACTGATTCATTCAAATTGCTTAATTATCAATAATCTCCAAAAGTTAGGATATAGCTCTAAAATCTTCATTTCCTATTAACAATCTCTTACCCATAAAGTCAAGATGTCTAGAATTTAATTAAATAGTGTGGGCAACCTGTGAATAGCATTTAGAATTTTATACATTTCAATTATATCCCTTCAGAGTCACTGCCAGGTTAGATCAAAGAATCCCAGCTTCATAGACAATCTTCATACATAAAATCCTTCATTAACCTTGATCCTCTTTGCGGTCCACTAAGTAGATCCCTTTCTACCTTTGTTTTTTTTGAAGTACAACCAGCAGGACTACAGCAACCAACTCTCTCTGAGTTTTCCTGTGGATAGCTTCTCTTAGTGATGAATGAAAATGAGACATTGGGATTTTAACAAATTTGTGCTGTAGGATGCTAATCGCACAGCATATTCAATGTAGGCTATTCCCAGGTCAAATGATTTTGGGAAAAGAATCTGCATATGTTAGTCCCTATTGACTATTATATTCTTACGTGTGCTGCAATAAAATTAAATGTTTAAGTCTGTTTAAGCCACCATCTCTCTCTCTCTCTCTCTCTCTCTCTCTCTCTCTCTCTCTCTCTCTCTCTCTCTCTCCTTTTGTAAGGACCTCTCAGTTTTTGTGTGTGTTTATTGGTTTGTCTAAGTTTCTATTTTTCTTGCATTTGGTTGTTTGATAGTTTGTGTCTAATAACTATGAGCATTCTACCCTTTGGGGAATTCTGATGCAAATATATTCATTTGAGGTTTAAATTTGTTTAGCAAAAATATAAATAGAAAAGCTCATGGTAAAATCTTTCATTGTATGGTGTTTTGTTATTAGGCATAGTGATATTTTCTACTATGTCTGTAACACATTTGCCTGATTTTTTTTTAATTCTGAGAAAGACTAGCTAAAAAATAGTATTTAATTCCAAGTAATATCAAGATAAAATATGTGAGGGGGCCTAGCACAGTGTCTGGAATCTATTAAGAAATAGGTAAAAGAGCCCTAGCCAATTTTGCTCAGTGGATAGAGTGTCAGTCTGCAGACTGAAAGGTCCCAGGTTTGATTCCAGTCAAGGACATGTACCATGGTTGCAGGAACATTCCCAGTAGTGGGTGTGCAGGAGGCAGCTGATGGATGATTCTCTCTCATTGATGTTTCTAACTCTCTATCCCTCTCCATTCCTCTCTGTAAAAAAAAAAAAAAAAAAAAAAATATATATATATATATATATATGTATATATATATATATATATATATATGTGTGTGTGTGTGTGTGTATATATATATACATACACACACATACATACACACACACACACACATACACATTTTAATAAACAGGTAAAAATATAAAAATGGAATTGGAATGACCAAAGGATTCTTAAGTTTCAGTTTCTTAGATGATGGTATAATGCCCCTTCCCATTGGAAAGGCAGTAGAAATTACTCTGGTCTGGTGTCTGAGCAGGTGACAATTGACTCAATAGCACACTGACCTTGGACACTGGTAACCAGGGTGGTTCACCAAAGTCATTTCCATGAAGACCATGCTCCTATAGTATTCCACTTGGATCTTGTTCCCTAGTGGACAAAATTCTGAGTATCTGGACCATACATATCAGTTTTCCAATGGCTGGAGCCCAGATGATGGCTAACACACTTATATGATGCCAATGTTTCTCTATAAAGGGTACTACTCCAATTAGTCGTAGATCTTAACTGTCTGTCTGCCCCAGTATGAAATCCTGGTCTCACCATGGATTTGCTATTTACTGATATTTCACACATTCCTTCATTTATGTACAGAAATTCTCCTTAAAATACATGTCCTCCTGTGTCTACCTTATCTTATACTCTGACTCATTAACCTGTCCAGGTATTCTAACCTGTCGGGATTCTAAGGCTGTATTTTCCCTCATGTGTCAAGGCCCAAGAAATAAATAAAAAGTGGCAGTGAAAGAACCAGCAGTACCAAGGAGCTGATATAATTTAAATAAAATATTTGTTGTAGAGGAGTTTAGGCACACGCCCAGGAAGAAAGGAATTAAACAAATGTTATATTTAGTTCTATTTTGTGAAAGTAAAGGGAGATTTAGTTTTAACAACTCAATCTCTATCATTCACTCACTCAAACAAATACATATTCTCATAGATATAGAACTAGTCAATGCATAGATAAGAAGAATTTAAAACACATTTTAAATGTATGCCTCCCTAATGTCTATTACCCTAATTCTACTGAGCTTTAACAATGACCAATATAATCTGGAAGGTGGCAGAATAGTTATTTCAACCAATGATTCTGGTTGTTCATGGACAGACATATTGTAGTACAAAAGATAAATATATAGGTTGATAAAGCTTAGTAGCCTATGATCTCCAATATTCACTTAACTGGTCCCATCTTATCTTCATCTCACTTATGAGTCTGCAGGCATTAGGGCCCCTGATTTACACCACTCAAAATCATTTTCCCATATTCATTGTCAAAGGTGATTTTACATGATTGAATTGATCAATGACAAAGCATAATTTATCCTCCTTAAATGAGATAAAAACACTAATCTGAAAAGTTGATCAGGCTAAGTATTTTCTACTAGTTTATTTGCATTTTTGGTATTTATCTCTGAAGTTTGATTCTTCCACCTTAAAAAAAAAAAAAAAAAAAAAAAAAAAAAAAAGGACACTAGCTGCAGAGGTAAAGGTCACAAATCAGCATTTTTTTCTTTAAAATATCTCAATTTAAATGCAAATTTGGCCTTTATTCTTAACCTTTAAACAGTCATTTCATAGAAATGCAAAAAGTTAGAGTAAATTTTGTGTTTTAATACCTACAAATAGGCATTCTAATGTGTAATTTAGCTTCATTTGTGTTGTATAAACCCTACATTTTTAGTTTGATGGGTTTCTAGAGTAAAGCAGTATTTTCTCAGAAAATTCAATTTTTGAAAAATTTAATATGAATAGACTGTTTTAAATTTCAACTTTGAGAAATAGAGCCTCATGAGTTTTCATAATTTGAATCACTAGAAGTTACCACATTTTTGTTATGCTAATTTTATTTGGCTTATGTAATTTAAAAGCTGTGGTATTTATTAGTAACAAATAACTTAAAATAGTCATTTTATTTAAATACATTTGTATAAAAATACAAATCTAAAGCAGATAATAGCATTTTCTACTTGCATGTCAAATGTAATAACTGAAAACACAGTAAAATACTATCTAATAAGAAAGTGACAGTTAAGTCCTAGTTCCTAAATTAAAGTAAGATCAAAATGATGAAAGTTTTAAAATAAAAATAGAAGATTAAAAGTTTTAAAGCAATAAATTCACTTAGAGCATCAGGATTATTAACAGAATCAAATTTCCTATTGAAAGGGCAGGGTGGGGTGGGGCTAACTCCTGACTCCATTTTGTAACTGGACCCTAGCCCTCACCCAAAGGATCAGGGTCAGCCAAAGCAGTAACATCACCACCCTATAAAACCCCTTGATCTGTTGAAGCCCGTGCTCTTCCACCACGCCAATGTAGGTGTAAGTGGGACAGAGCTCATGCTAGCATGGAAGAGGCTCTTTTGTTTATTGCATCCGACTGGGCTCCCTGGTGGTCCTTGGGAATCACAAAATCTGGGCATAATACCTATGACATGAACTTTGACCCAGAATCATAAGAACAGCTTTGAATGTACCCAGTTGTTGTCTTTTCAATGCCCTATGAGACAGCACAAGTGCCATTTTGCACTTGCAGCATTTCATCTCAGCCTGTTCAACTTCCTCTGCAGCAGCAGGACTGCGGTACAGGTTTCTTTCAACTTTTCTTCCTCAGGGATTTCTCCCAAGTTGTGACAGATAAGGCCAGGCGAGATAGGTTGGAAGTATGAGGGAGCTAACACCCATTCCTCCATATAACTTTCCAAATGAGGGAGGGGAATTAGTGATTAATACCTGGCCTAGGAACCTTTAGAACTGGGCTGACCAATTGAGTAGTCACTAGCCATATATGGCTACTTACATTTAAATTATTTAAATGAAATAAAATTAAAAATTCAACTCCTCAGTCACACTAGTTATATTCCAAGGGCTGAATAGTCCATGTGGCCATGGTAGTGAGCACATATGGATTTAGAACAGGGTTGGGCAAACTTTTTGACTTGAGGGCCACAATGGGTTCTTAAACTGGACCGGAGGGCCAGAACAAAAGCAACCTGACCATGCTGGCACTCTCATCTTGGGCTGCTAGTGAAGGAGCGAGGGGAGAGCAAGAGAATCATCTGCTCTTTCAGCTCCACGGGCCAGATCCGCCCCGGGGCCGTAGTTTGCCCAAGGCTGATCTAGAAAGTCTTCCTACAGAAGTGCTATTGGGAAGGACACCTCTGAGCCCTTAGGCACTACATTGTTCTTTGGAGGCTCCCCAGCAGGATTGGGCCTCAATTGCCCAGAGTGCAAGCTAGCTTAAGAACACACCCTTTATTGGATTTTGCCCTGTTCTCTAGGTCACTTGAAATCACAACCAAATAAACTAAAAACCCAAAGCCTTGCCTCCGGCTCTATTCTGTGGGGAAACCCAAACTAAGAAAGGTAGCTTCTCAAAGTTTTGACCCTCTTTTAGTTAGAAGAGTGTCATGATTAACCAAGATGTAGTGTGGAGTCAGATAATTATAATGATTAAATTACATGTATTTACAATTCCTTCTCCTCTTTACCTCCTGGAGCTTCATTCCTTTACTGTTTCTATACCTACCTGGTCTGCACTGAATTGCACAGGCTGAGATGGGAACAGGACAGTGTTAGAGGACAACCAGATAAGCATACCTATGCTATTTTAGAACTAAGAATGGTTGAAGAATGAGAGGGGTGGAACGGAGGAAGGTGGAGAGGAGGGGAGAAGAGTAGGTGCCCTTGGTATGGAACTTGGGAGACTTACTTAAATGGAGTATTAGGAAGCCTAGGTCTTCTCTTAGGCTACATCTCCCTCACTATTGTCTCCCAGAAAGACTTTTAGAAAGAACCACATTAGTTTTTAAGACTTTTTGGAGTTAAATGGCTACAAATTTCAGTTGTAACACTGCTCTCAAAGGGAGCCAACACACTTAGGGTGCCTCCTCAAAACACAAAAATCATCAATGTGAGCCTTCCATTTGTGCCATAGTACCATATATTACTTATAGCAAGATAAACAGAAAATGAAAACTATGACAAACCCTTAACATCTTGACATTGTAACATCAACAAAGTATCTTTTCCTAAAGTTGTGGGAATAAAAATTACCTTTATTTATGTATGTTATTTCCTGGCAGCATTATTGATAAATTTCAGTAGTGCTGTGTATTAAAGGGAAGCCTAACTTCTGAAATGATATCCATTAACTCTAGAAGAATTATATTTAGTTTATGGCAAATGTTAGTAAACTTCCATAATTGCCTTGGCAACTACTTATGCTGATAGTAAGCAACCCTTGAACCTTTATAAAAATGAAAGTATATGAAACTATCCATCATTTTACTATGTAATAACTATTCATTCGTGGGCCTTAGGCCATTCTTTGAAAATTACTATAGTCAGTTTTTATTCCTTATTTAAGATTAGAGTATAAAATAAAATAATATGGTGACTGAAAATATTCATGATACAACCAGTTGCTTTTAAATCAATTTATCCCAGCTAAACATACATTTCTCAACTTACTTATCCAAAGAGTAAAATAGGTATACATTGACTTTTACACTCTCAACAGAAATCTGTTGCACAGAGATACCAAGTACTAGTTAATTAAATGTCATTATTCTTATCAAAGTAAGGCATGGGGGGTGGGGAGTAAAAATGTTGGGGAGTAATCAACAAATAGCGAATCTTACATTTATGTTCTAAAGGGATATCTGAAAGAACCCCCCCCCCCCAGGAGGTCTGTGATTATGGCTTTGGTCAGTTATGTCAATAAAACTGGAAATACGTATCAAACAAATGGTAAATGCATCCATTTATGTATCTATTCATTCACTCACAAAATTTATTAAGGATATTCTATCAGCCACTGCGTGGAATGATCAGCCACTGCATGGAATGATAGAAATACAGAGTAGTAAATTTATGCAAGAAGTATTTATTAAACATATATTTGTTAGGCTTTTGGTAGGTGGTGAAGTAAGAGTGGTTGCCAGTTCCTTCTGTTGAGGAAACACCAGAGTGGGAAGACCCGGTGCGCAAAGGGACAGTAGGTGATATGGTACACCCTGGGAGACATGCTCACAGCCACTGCAAAATGTGCAGATAAGACCACCAACACTGAGCCTGAACAGCACATTACCAATTGAACTACTTTCAGATAAGGCCAGTTTCAATTTCTTTTAGGAATATTTTAAGGGTAAATTATAATTTAAGAGGGCATAATTCCAGCCAGCAAAGCAAAGGCAGGCTGATTTTTGGGGCCCATTTTGATTTAAAAAATATTCCTGGTTGGTCCAATTATGGAGAACTTATTGGTTCTCAAATGCCCGCAGACAAATTGTTTACTCAAGTTAAATCCTTCCCCTGTGGATTTGGCTAATTCTCTGGCAATTAATAACTTCACCCTTATTCCAGTACACTGTTAACTAAATTCTTATATTTTGAATACTGGTTCTCTCCATCTGCCTGTTGGACATTCAATAAATTAATATCAAGATTACTTATTGATTTTTCTAGTGTGATATGAGCATGAAAACATGTCATTCAGTTTGAGGAAATGAAATATAAATGAAGATTATACTAGCATGATCCTTCTAATAAATTAAAAACAAACCAAGCATTATATTCAAATTTGGTATTTGAATGGTTTATATAAGAATATGGTTTTTAAATTCTCAATTTATAAGCAGAAAGACGCTATCCCTAAGAAACTTGTCAATGTTTTATGTAATACAAATCTTAACCAATAAAGTCTATAAAAAGACTCTAAAAACCATTACAGAAGTAAAGCACACAGCATAATGTTTCCCAATTACTACTCAGGGAGGCTGGACATTACAGCATGGACAATTGGAATTTCAGTGACGCCTCTTTAAGCCCTAATGAACCATAGTGCCCTAATGAGAGGTTTCACTGAATCCTACTCAGCCAAGCATACAGTTCACAGAGAAAAGAAAAAAATAGGAATCCACTGCATCTAAAACAGTGATATTTGTATCAACAATGTTTATAGGTCAGTTTTTCTTAAATTAAAAACAAAAACACAAATACCTACAATTCAATGGGATCATACATAAGTAAGGGTGTTTGCTTAATTCAATACAAAACTCATTTCACATAATGGGCTATCCTGTGTTACTTCATCTATGTTAGGAATTAATTCATCCATTGAACTACTTTTAGGTTACTAAGATTTGCATAGTTTTATATAGTAAAGGAGTACATTTTGAAATGCTTAGCAAAGAATCAAAAGTATTCTGGCTACAGAAAATTCATGCTGAGACTGAAAAAATGATTCACTAAAAACAAAGATTTTGCTAATTTAAAAAAGAATACTGGTCAAAAGAGTTTCTGGTATCATATAGGTCAAAATGCATCAAAGACCACATATTTTCAGTCCCTTTCTAGTGATCTGGCAAGTGTGGACAGAGTAATGGATAAAATATGAGCAAAGAGAAATCTAGGCTTTGCTGTTCATGGTCTAACGATGGAGCACCAATGCCCTCTCTTTCTGCTTAAGATTCCTAAAGCTGAGTATTAGACACCTGGCTCTAAGAATAGCATTCTGTAACCTGAACACACAGCTTATAAGATGAAAACCCCATCCTGGTGATTGATGTGCAATTCTTCTGAGTACAGTCATACGTTTTCCTTTAAAAATAGTTCTGGACCAACATATGTCAATGATTGCAATGATGGAGAAAAGGAAGAGAACAGACTTTATAGACCATTTATTATTGTGCAAAAATAAAAAAGAATAAAATGACCCAACATAGAATATGCCAGAGCATACTTAGCATTCCTCAGTAGGAATGCAATGTTTAATTGTTAGCACAATGTATCATCCTATAAAATAAAAGGATAATATGCAAATAGACCAAATTGTAGGACAACCACACAACCAATCAAAGTGGAATATGTTAATGATATGCTGAGGCTGCTCAACCACTTCCTATGATGTGCACTGACCACCAGGAGGTAGATGCTCCAGCTAGTATGTTAGGTTGCTGCTAGGGTCCTGCCTATTGGGACTAAGCAAGATGGGCCAAACACCCTGGAGCCCTCCTATGGTCTTTCTCTGGCCCAATCATGCACCAGTGGGGTCCCTCAGCCTAGCCTGTGCCCTCTTATAATCAGGGACCCCTCAGGGGATGTCAGAGAGCCAGTTTCAGCCTGATCTCACAGGGCACTCCCCATGGGAGGGTGCCAGATGCAGGGCTCGTGGCTGGTGAGCGCTGCTGGGGCAGCAGGAGCCTCTCCTGATCAGGACTGGCTGGAGCGGCAGGTAGGAGCTGCAGGCAACTTTGGACTGCGGGTTTTGGCCCGATCCCTCAGGCCACCCAGAGGGACCCCATGCATGCACAAATTTGTGCACTGGGTCTCTAGTAGTATATATTATATTCTGCCCACCTTTTTCAAATGTCAAATATCATTTCTTTGGAGAGACCTTTCCTGACTCCCCATACTAGATAAGGCTCAACTCTCTGTAAAATTTCCTTTATAACACAAGTTCTGTCAAGAAGGCATTTGTCAATTATCTTTTTCGAATTCATCTGCACTACTTGCATTTTAAGTCCCAGGTGAGCAACTGGGCACTCAAATGGTTTGGAAAGAAGAAACAAATGACCGTGTTGTCTCAGTTAATCACAAATTTAAAGTGTGACTCAGGCAGCTTCTTACACAAATGTAGTTCCAGAGGGTATTTTGGCAATGTGTCTGAATATTAAACATGACCTTTCACCTTCTTAAAGAGAGGCTGTATATACAGCAATGGTCAAAGAAACATAGTTTATAATCACAACAGATCAGAATCAACTTAAATTCCAACAGCAGGTAATTACATAAATTATGGAACATCCTTAAAATGGACTAGCACACAATTAGTTTCATGAACTGACTGCAAAACAGTATATATAAAAAACACACAGAAAAGAACTTATACAAATACACAGAAAATATATATGAAAATTTTTGAAATTATATCAAATATTAACCTATAAGTTGTGAGACTATACGGCATTTTTATTTTGTTCATTAATTTTTTCTATTTTCTAAGTTTCAACAAGAAGTGTATGTCATTTTCATAATTAAAATTATTAAAATAAAAAACACAAAAGACAGATTATGATACTAATATAGAATGTGATATTTCTTGCATATAATAATTTTCTACTTCAGATGAGACTATGGAGTATTATATATTACATATTATATAAAAAACTTAAATAGTAACATACTTTGAGCTACTGTTAATAAATATTAAGCATTCATCAAATGCAAATCAGTAATCAGGCCTGTGAAATTGAATAACTTCCAACACTTTAAAGAATAAAAACTGACAGTTTTGGAGAGGGGCCACTCCAAGAACGAGTACATTTAGCAAGATTTTCTTTTGGCAAGAAAATGCACACATATAGAAATGAAATTAAGTCCGAATTAGTTTAATTATCTGTCAAATAGAATCTCTGAAGTCTATCAAGGTATTAAAAACCTAGGTCAAAAGAAAATTTAAATATTTTCTATAATTGTAATCAATGGCAGGGCCTAGGTTAAGTGGCTGATGTGATGTGTTAAAGGCTCAGAGAAGGGATACTATCTGCCTATAGGCTACTGTGAAAAGAACCCAGATACCATGTAGGGAAAGGGTCCGTGCTAAACCTGTAATATACTTTTCATTCCAATTGCTTTTATTTCTGTTGTTGTCATGCATGGGGATTGAATAGAGAAAAATAATTAGCTCAAATGGCCAACATAACTGTTACAACTTTCTACTTAATACAGTCAGTATGGAAGGAGACTAACTACTGTGTAGATTGACAAGCAACTCCCAGGGATATCAATAAAGAGTTCAATAAGTCATTTGATGCCAACTTAATTTTTTAATGTAGTTGGAGCAGTCCCAGAGGGCCCCGTAGCCGCCTCAAAGTAGTTCTGTAACAGCAAGTGTCACGGCCATTCAAGGATCTGAGGATGCTAATGTAGCATTCTTCATAAAATAAAACCGGTTGCTGCGCCCCCTGACATCATAACAAAGCCCTGATGGATGTGCACTCTGCGTGCTGAATTGATTTTTGTTAAGTCTGAGTTCTCATACCATTTTGTCCTAATGTGCCTAAATAAGCCGTGTTCACTCCTTAATTTACTCATTTTAACACCAGAAGCTTCCAAGACTCCATTAACACGATGCCATGTTTAGGTTGTCTGCTGAATTTGCTAACCTCAAATGTATGAAATCTGAATCCTTAAAACTGATAACACTATCATTAAAATCATTTCTTTTAAGCCTGACAGAAATTCATGTATTAGGATTTCAACAACTCATATCCATGAATACTTAAACTGGAAAGATACAGTGAATTAATCAGGACACTTACAGTTTATTAAGAAGGTTGATTGTGGATACATGCTACAAATGCAACTCAAAGCCCATAAAGAAGAAATTTAATGTTTTGCCACCAAAAGAAGCCATTGGAGAGGCAGCCATTGAAGGAAATCCAGCAAAACAGAATGCAATTCAATAGACAGAAGGAATCTGCTAAGAGCAAAATAGACCATTAAGCTTTGGAGTGATTTGGAAATAAACGTAAATTCAGTAAGAATTTTTTTTTAAAGAGAGGAAAATAATTACTTCAAGCAATATAAACAGTGTTTTAAAACAAATGGAAACTACACACTAAAAGGGAAGATTATTTTAACCAACTCAAACTCAAAAGAATTTCTGTTAGGGATATTTACATGATATACAATGATTATTGGAAACCCCGTGGAGATATGGTAACACAAGTATTTCTTGGGGAATCTAAGAAACCTATTTCCTTAGAAGTCAATGATGGGCATTGTGGGTTCGGATTTGGGTTTTATTTCTTTCTTAACATTCTGGTGTTTATTTCTGAGTGTTTGGTGGTTGTATTTTATCACTCAAGGAATTGAGCTACTGAAGGGTGATATATTTAATGAATTTCTCCTTCCATCAAATTCAGTGTTTTACTGGTTTTAAAACCAGCCATTATGTTTATTGTCTCCAGCAAAACCAAGACATACTTTACTTTAGTTTCATGTCCGTATTGATAGGTCGCCAGCTCTTTAGTACAACCCAAACTGTGACATTAGAAAAGCCTGCCTCCTTATTGAAGCTTAGCCTTGGCTTGTGAAAACACAGTGAAGGTCCAATTAGCAATTCAGAAGAAAATGGGAGGGCAGTCTTTTGTGCATAGGATTCCTGTTAGAAAACCTATAATCCATAATGAGCCCTGTTTAACATGACGGATGCTTTCCTTTCAGACAAGCCCAAATACCAGGTCACTAATGAGCAAGAATTTAAAACGCGGAGGCCATGAATGAAGCAGGTTATTGTGAAAATTGGCTCGTATTAAGAGATTTAAAAGACTTGGCTAGTTCTGTTTGGCCTGACAGGTCTTAGCTAATTAATCAAATGCTTTCAGAAGTAACTAACTTCTTCCATTTAAAAGGGAACTCTGATCTGCCAGACAGTGAAGGAAAAGAACAATCTGGATGCTATTTAATAGAAAGAATGGAATTTCATGGCCCAAGCTTATTTTGACAAGGGTGTTCTAGTAAAAGCTATGATATCTGTAACATACAATTAGAAAGTATGAGAAATCAGCATCTTTGTAATGCCCCTGGTTACACATCTTTATTCCAGGGAAAAGGTACCAACATGGAGAGTTTTTAGAAAAGACTGAGGTGGCTGGTATCACTGGCCAGGTGCACTGAGAAGAAAGCTTGCCCTGGGGCAGAGCACACAGGAGCTGGTGCCTGGTCCAGGCCCATAGCCAGAGCTTCCCTTTATGGGCCTTCACTGTTGGGCATCTCTGAGGCTCAAGTAGCTCTTGTAGAAAGTGTAGGAGTTTCCTTCCCTTATCCACAAAGCAAAACAAAACAAAACAAAACAAAACAAAAAAAAACAAAACCAAACCTATGAGGTGGCAAGGCCTTTGCTGTGCTTAGAGTGAAAACACAGAGACAGACATGCCTGCAATAGACAGACTGGCTCAGAAGGTGGCTGAGGGGAAAGTGGGAAAAGATTCTGAAGGCACTTAGAGCTGGGTGGAAACGCTGAGCCCTGCTTCCTTATGTGACCTCCTGCTGGTCAGTTAAACCTTATTTTTGAACCTTATTTTTCCTATCTGAAAAACGGGACAATGATACCTTTTTTTTGCAAAGCAATTATGAGGTTAAAGACAGTGACTGGAATATAGTAGTGACTAAATGAATAGTGGCTATTTGTTCCCCTCTTAGAACTCACTGTGTAGGCAGCTACTTTGGTAACCCCCCCCTTCCTCCCCCCACCCCTACCCTCGTCCAGAGAACCACACCACTTGTTGTTTACACACCCATATGGGGTTCTTCCCATTTGGACTCTAGCCTTTGCCATGGGACTAGCTTTAGTCAATGGGACATTTACAGAAGCGTGAGAAGTATTTGCACATTGATACTTGTCGTCTTGGAATGTTCACTCTTAAAGTAATCACTTTTTGAAATCAGCTGCCACTGTGTGAGAGGACCAGCTTAGCCACGTGAAGAGGCCACCTAAGGAGAACTGAGACTCCGGTCATCGACTAGTACTGTCTTGCCAAACATGGGCATGGAATAGGATCTTCCAGCCCCTACAGTTGAGCAAACCCATTTGATGCCAAGTGGAGTATAGACAAGCCATCCCCACTGAGTCCTATCCAAATGGCAAAATTGTGAACAAGTAATTTTTTAAGCCACTAATTTTTGGAGTAATTTGTTAATAATACAGTATTAGTATCTGGTTTTGATATTTTCCCCAACTGTGGTTCACCTTTTGTAGATCAATCCTCTCTTTACAGAAAGCAAAAGAAGACTAATAAAAAAAATCTCTAAATCAATACTGTACTAAATAATCACATATTTCCATTCACATTACTATAGTTGTATCTCCCATTCTGGATTAATAAATACATATGTTGAGGAGAGAGTGTTCTATGATGTGACTACTTTAATATATATATATATATATATATATATATATATATATATATATATACACCGTATTTGCCAGCATATAAGACGATTTTTTGGCCCTGAAAAATACCGTATTTGCCGGCGTATAAGAGACTGGGCGTATAAGACGACCCCCTAACATTTCCACTCAAAATACAGAGTTTGTTATATACTCACCATATAAGACTACCCCCCACTTGGAGGCATATTTTTCAGGGCCAAAAAATCGTCTTATACGCCGGCAAATACGGTAATTGATTTTTTTACAGATAGGAAGGGAGAGGGATAGAGAGTTAGAAACAATGATGAGAGAGAAACATTGATAAGCTGCCTCCTGCATAGCCCCTACTGGGAATGCGTCTGAAACCAAGATACATGCCCTTGACTGGAATCAAACCTGGGACCCTTTAGTCCACAGGCTGACGCTCTATTCACTGAGACAAACCGGTCAGGGCTGATGTGACTATTTTTGTCCCATGAGCTAGACTCAGGCCAGACAGGTTGCTTTCTGTAAACACCCCCTTAGAGACTGACTGATCATAATTGATGTTCATTCTGATATAAATCAGCACCTCTCCCTCGCCTCCCATTATGTGCTAGTTCCTGGAATAGGTTGTTGTTTTGACCTGGTCAAGTGTGTGAAGTAGTTTCCCGTACCTGGTAGCATTCACATGCTAGTACCTGTGACTAGTCCCCTCTTTTACCCTCTGTGATTTTTTGAGGGCACCTGCCCAGAAGTGTGGGGATCCATTTCATCTTGTAGCTGCCTATGATACACCCTGTAAGTAAATTTTCCTTAATAATCTTTATTATAATTATCAGACTGGAGTGGCAGCCTCTTTCTTTGGTCTTTCTCTAACCTCCACATACAGAGGTACATTTTCAGTCACAGGGCTTTGCCCTGGGTCTGAGTGTACTAACAACATATACTTTAATATTATACTTCCTGTTATAACTTCTTCAGTATGGATTCAGGCAAAAATGTGTACTGATCTTATATGTGCGTGGTCCATACTAGAAGTCATATTTTAGGTAAAACTAGGTTTGGGCATGCACGGTCCCTCTATTTTCCTCTGTGTGGACTCAGATTATTCTCAGGTCCAAATCTTGAACAACCATTTGAGTATTCCAGCCAAAGAATATAGCTATTAACATAACCAAACTAAACAACAATATATTGCTATTCCTCCTTTTCTATACTAGTACACATTGTGTGTCAGGGGGAATACACAAAGGCCCATGGGCTAAGTAAGACAGGGACACCGAAGCTAGAAAGTGGGTGGACAGAGGTGGTGGTGGGGGCGGGGCACTACTCTGGAGGTCTAGGATTCTGTAGTTTCCAACAGATGGATTAAATGATCCAAAAGTCTGTGCACCTGAGGACTTCTTATGGCTTATCCCCTCCTAGACCCAATTCCCTGAGGGTGGGTGCCTCCATGGCAGTGAGTTCCCATACTTTCCCCTGGGTCTGCCACCTAAGAACAGTAACCCCTGGCAGGAGAGATCAACAAATGTGTGTAATCTTATGAATTAATGAATACGCATATCTTCACATCCTGGTAATCAGCCAATGCCTAATGTGAGTATGCATACAAATACAACATGTCCCTCACCCATTGGGCACGATAGCTAAGTTTTAAATACATTTCTAAGAATTTTCCTGAACATTTCCCCTTCCCAGTCTCATTTATCCCATCAGTAATTTATGAACTTCCTAAGTAAAATACATACACAGGAATCTTTGACATGGGGTCTAGTTCAGAGGGAAACCCATATTAAGACAAAAAACATACATGACAAATACAGACATTAACATGTAGTATAGGTGAGAGAAGTATAAAGAAGACAGTAAGATATTCCTCAGGCTGTGAAAATGCACATAAAATAAAGCTTTTATTAACTTCAATGTATTATAACTTACTAGTACTAAACTGTACACTCTGATATAAGTAAGACAAGGACACACATCCTTTACATTCAGTTTTTAACATATGACATGTGTGAGCCACCAGCGCAGAAGTAAACAAACCAGTGATTGGGTCCTGGCCAATATGTTCTTAATGAGAGAACTGGCTCCTTGCCACAAAATGTTTTTCAAGCATGATTGGAAATGTGGTATCACTCAAAAAAAAAAAAAAAAAAAAAAAAAAAAAAAAAAAAAGAGTGCAGGTTCAAAATAAAATGCTCTGATAGTTCTATTTTCTTAGCAATAAGTATGTTAAGATTCCTAACATTAATTAGCACCCCTATTAAGCCTTCAAAACAGGAAGATGAAAGAAAAAACTATAAATCGGTGGTACAAAATAAAATATTTATAAACAGTCAAGTTGTCTTTGAATAACATTTTGGAAACCATATTGCTCAGTGATAATCTTACATAAGAGGAGTTACACATGTTCTTATGAAAATATTAGAATATTAGAGGCCCAGTGCACAAAAATTCATGCACTGGGTGTGGTCTCTCAGCCCAGCCTGACCCCTCTCACAGTCCAGGAGCCCTCAGGGGATGGCCTAGTGATGGCTTAGGCCTGATGCCTGTGTCCAATCAGAAGAAGGCATCACCTCCAACACCTCCTCCCTGCTGTTGTCTCTAGCTTCTCTCTGTGGGAGGCAACCCAGTGATCAGGGAAGGTGATGCCCCCATCAGGCCTCTGCTGCTGTCACTGCCAGCTGCATGGCTGCCTGAGTCTGGGCCCTCGCAGCCACTGCGGTTTGCCTGAGCCCCAGCCCAGCCCTTGTTGCCTGAGCCTTGGGCCGGCCCTGGGCAGCAGCAGCTGCCGTCCATGGCTTGCCTGAGCTTCAGGCCACCACTGTGGCTTTGTCTGAAGGACACAGCATCAAGTCTCAGCCCATCTGCATGTGCCTCATCGAGCACACAGTGCCACCCATCCATGCATGCCTGCTGCACACGCAGCTACCTGATGGTCAGTCATTACAGCTTGAGGGCCTGAAGACCATTAGCATATTAACTCTCCACCCAGAGCCCAAACCACCCAGATCCCAGGCTGGTTGGCCAAGAGGTAGGTCCATTTGCCTGGAGCCTGGGGCTGGGCACTGAGGTAGGACCTGAAGCCTTCACGGGCAGTTTGCAGGAGCCCGGCTGTGGGTCCTGCTTGAGCTTGGCAAAGAGTTGCCTGTTGTCACCACACATTGGGCAGGGGAGTATTGAGTAGAGCTCAGCCCAGCTGTAAGGGTGCCTGAGCAGGTAAAGGAGGTGAGGTCGCACTTGGGTAATTCTGATGTCACCCTACACGGATTTTTATTTTATTTCATCCCACAAGAAGCCATAACTTTATTAATGACTAGAGGCCTAGTGCAAAAAATTCATGCATGGGGTGAGGGGTGTCAGCCCAACCTGCACCCTCTCCAATCTGGGACCCCTTGAGGAATCTCCAACTGCCCATTTAGGCCCGATCCCGATAGGGCTACTAGGATTACCATATGGAAATAGTGACCGGGCCTAAACGGGCAATCGGACATCCCTCTCACAATCCAGGACTGCTGGATCCCAACTGCTTGCCTGCCTGCCTTCCTGATTGCCCCTAATCACTTCTGTCTGCCAGCCTGATCACCCCCAAACATTCCTCTGCCAGCCTGATTGATGTCTAACTGCTCCCCTGCCATCCAGATTGCCCCTAACTTCCCTCCCCTGCAAGTCCCCCACCAACTGCTCTCCCCTGCAGGCCTGGGTCTCCCCCAACTGCCCTTCCCTGCAGGTCTGGTCACCCCCAACTTCCCTTCTCTGCCAGCCTGGTCACTCCAAACTATCCTTCCCTACAGGCTTGATCACTCCCAACTGCCCTCCCTTGAAGGCCTGTTCCCTCCCAAGTGCCCTCCCCTGCTGGCCATGTTGTGGTGGCCATCTTGTATTCACATGGGGGCAGCCATCTTTGACCACATGGGGCAGCCATCTTTTGTGTTGGAGTGATGCTCAATTTTCATATTATTCTTTTATTAGATAGGATAGAAACAGTATAAATTTCAAACCAAGCTGTAGTAACTCTTTTAAAACACACACACACAAAAGGGTTTTCCTTTTTAGAAGGTTATATTTTTAATTCCATCATAGCATTTACAATATCATTACTATTGTTCTTCATGGCTAGGACTATTTTGTTCTTGACACATTTGCTTGTGACATGACCAATTCTATGTCATTAACTTCCACACCTGTTTCATCAACCTCTTCTTCCTCTTCACACTCCTCTTGTACAGTTGGAGTCTGTGTGTTTTCTTGAATTTATGAGACAGCTTCACCTTGTACTTTGAATTTCTCAGCAGCTGCCAGCTGTGCCTGCTGAGATAAATCCCCAATCTTGGCTTCCCCAAAATCTATGTAGGTGTCTGAAGCAGGGCTCTTGTAGATATCTGGCTTTGTGATGACAAAGAGGATATTCTTAGATTTCCATATAGTGGCCCTAATAACCCCTATAACCTGTTGAAGATCCAGTTTGGACATAGCCTTCCATGCCTTCTTTTCACTCTGGCTCTGTTTTGCTTTACTGAATGGTTCTTCATCAATTTTAGCTGCCACCATAGCTGGGCTTATTGTGTGATTGCCAGTGTTTAATCTTGTTCCTCGAGCTCTGGTACCGGCTCATCACTCTCAGATTCTATTCCAGACCCTGTCTCAGCATGGGTCTGTGGCAACTCTTGCTCTGTAGTAGGGATGGTTTCTGTGCCTTCACTTGGTATTTCTTATTTTACACTCCTCTTCACTCCATAGAAAGCAGACTTTCCATTTCACAGGGGTTTGTCTTATTCCATGTTTATATATATCAGGGACCTCTTGGGGGATGTCCCACTGCTGCTTTAGGTCCGATCACAAAGGGGACATCCTTCTTGCAATTTGGGACTGCTGTCTCCTAACTGCTCACCTCCCTGCTTGCCTGATCACCCTTAACTGCCTCTGCCTGCCTGATTGCTCCTAACTGCCCTCCCCTGCCAGCCTGATCTCACGCCCAATTGCTCACCCCGAGCCTGAACTCGCCCCCAACTACCTCTGCCTGCCTGATCACCCCTAACTGCCTTCCTCTGCCGGTCTGATCTTGCCCCCAATGGCCCTCCCCTGCCAATCTCATCTTACTCCCAACTGCCCTCCTCTGCCAGCCAATTTGGTTCTGATTGGTCAGTTTCTATATCAGTGAGTGTCAAAAGCTCCACCTCCTAGGCAATCATTGTCTCCTCACAGTTGACCCAGATTTAGTTCTGATTGGTCGATTTCTATGCCAGTCAGTATCTCTGGGCCTATCACGGGGCCTGATCAGAAAGGTGGGCCTGATTAGCAGCCCCGATGGAGGCCTGGAGAGAAATGTAGGCATAACTGCTGGCCAGGCCCAGAGAAAAAGAGATAGGCAAGTACTGATCAACAGCTGCCACAGAGACTATGGATCAGACCCTGATTCTCTCTTCAGGCCTCTCTCTGGGCCTGATTCACAGCTCCATCAGCAGTAAGGGCTGGGTCACCGAGCCTGCAGCCTAGCACTGACTGCAGGACTGACTTCCAGTTGGTTGAGCCTCTGGTCCTTGTGGATGTGATGGACCCAGGGTTTTTATAGATTAGGATAATAATTATATACACATATAGCTAAAAATGAAAGTAGCTCAGATATAGAAGAAATGGCTCTTTTAAAAGTTGAAGAAATGTGATATATTTATACATACAAAAATAGAAACATAGAGATATATAGCAATTTGAATAATACTAAGAAATAAATAAGCTTCTATTCTATAAAACTTTGAAGGTCTTAGGCATTGGTACCTTCATAGATCCGGACCATTACTTTACACCAAGTATCCTACTATTACCCCTACCTAGAGTATTATAAACTATTGACTTCTAAAGCAATGCTTTGCTGTAATTAAATGAATAGGAAAAATGCAAATGTTTGGAAAAAAAAAAGAGAAAATAAACGGAGACTAGGACTGTGGGTTTCTCTGTGTTCCATATCTGGAAACTTAATCCAGCAAACATTCCATCTTTTTTCTACATCTTAAATCCCTCATCTATTTTTTTTTCTCTTTAGATAAGCCCTCCATCTTTCCTGCCATCTTATCTTCTGCACATTTGTTGAGAAATTGCTAGAAAAAGTAATAAACCTAGACTCAGTTTATTGCTTTCATTTTCTTTCTCTTTTTCAGTTATTTAAAGTATTACATATAGTAGAGTGTGTGTGTGTGTGTGTGTGTGTGTGTATCCTTTCCCCCCCTTGACTTTCCCCCAGCCTCCCATACCCCCTGCTCCTTTCATTTTCTATGCAACCCTTTATATTGTAGGTTCTAAACTCTCACCAGTTTAACATTTTTTTACCTGCAAGGGAGAGAATGTTGACTCAAAAGTTACAATATAAAAAATATATATATATATAGGTTCATGCAACTAAGAAGTGGAGCTCTAGGTCAGAATTGAGACCTTATCAGACATTGGCTCTCAAACAGTGTCACTGAGAAATGTATCATTGTCTTGGCTCTGTTTTCTCCATTCAGTTGATCACATGGACTGTGAGTTGGTGGAAGATTCCTTCCCCAAAGAAATATTATGATACAGTTATCTAAATAAGTAGGGCAAACCTCAGTAATTTATTTTTATGGCTTTTTTCAGAAATCACCAACATTTGGACCACTCTAATGTTTGTCTCTCTGCTTTTTCCCTTTCTTCTCATATTTACAGTTAGATAATGAGGTCTTTCCTGACATTCAGGATACTACCCAATTCTCAAATTCCTATCCTACTTCTTAAATTGATTATTTTACATCATTCTTTGGTGGCTTCCATTTGCCAAGTCCTTAAAGTACAGACATTACTCTCAGTTCAGTCTTTGGTTTATTTATTTATTTTTCTTTCTTTCCTTCTTTTTCTTTTTCTCCCTTGAACTCTTGCTTAGCAATCTCAGTCTACATAGGCTTCTGCTATAATCTCTATGTATTAGACTCTCAAGTATACATGTCGAGAGGTAAATTCCCTCCTGTTATGGACTAAATTGTGTTCCTCCTAAAATTCACATATATTAACCTCTAAGGAGGTGGTATTTGAAAATTAGGCCTCTGGGAATTAGTTTTAGATGAGGTCATGATGGGGGGCCCTCAGGATAGGATTAGTGCCCTTAAAGGAAAAGTATCAGTGAAGTTGCTTCCCCTCTCTCTGCAATAGGGAGAAGGTGAATGTTTTCAATCCAGAGGAAACATCTCACCAGAAAACCTAAGTGTTGGCACCTCAGATCTTATATCTACAGCTGTGAGAGAAAAATGACTGTTGTCTAAGCCAGTTAGTCTAGTATTTTGTTAGAGCAGTCAAAGTAGATAAATACACCTCACAACTACAAATCTTCAATTCCTGTTGCTTGTTGAATGTCTATTACCACAAATTCAGCAGGACCAATGTAGTTGTTATAAAATGTATTATTTATGGCTCTTTTAATGCTACAAAGGCAGAGTTGAATAGTTGCAAAAAGACAATATGGCCTACAAAGCTTAAATTATTTATTATCTGGCTCTTTATTGGAAAAAATTCTTTCACCTAGAACAATATTGTTGTTCTTATTTATGTATTATATTCCCATGAGGAGCTTTTCATAACTCCATGCCTTAACCATTTCAACCACAACCTCTGGAAGTTTAGCTCAGTCATCAGTATTTTTCAAAGCTCCTCAGGTGACCCAATGTGCAACCAAGATGAAGAGTCACTGCTATAGAATCAATTTCTGCTCCTGAATACCCTATTTTAGATATTAGTGTCACCATTCTCCCAAGGCATAGCTACCTATAATTGGTGCTTTTTTGCCTGCCTCGTCTGATAACTCATCTTATATACTACTCTGTTCTACTGTGTTCAGGTCAGAAAATTTTCTTGATTTATTTATTCCTTTCTACTCAGGCCCTCATAATCTTTCAGCAATTTCAGTACCTCTTCATGAGTCTCTTTTTACTCTGGTTAATCCTAATGATGGTCCCCAGAGGTTCACTACTAAAATAAAGGCCTAATCCTGCCACTCTTACATCAAAATGGATCTTGACTTTGGACACATTACTGAACACTTTTCTGGATTGTAAGAGTTTCATTTAGAAACATTTTTTATAAGATAATTATCACTGCAAATAGTGGCAATTTTATATTTGTGTGTGTAAATTATGTGCTATTACATTGGGTAAAATATCTATAAATGTTGAATAATAGTAAAATATGAGTCATGTTGGTCTTTTCCCTATCTCCTGGCAATACAATTATTTCCCATTGCTAATATAGGTGTATTTTTATTCTTGTGTCTTTTCAATGGATTTTAGGTGAGGTGTTCCCTATCTGCCATTTTGGTTCATTTCCATTTTCTTTCAAGATACTATTTGAGGAATAAACCAGATCTAAGGTTTATATAATACTTTTTACTAATATCTCAAGTTCAACAATCTCTTTTGAAAGTTATCACTGAGATAAGAATAAGCAAACAAACATGAAAACTCAAGTGTTCCACTTGAAATAGAGATCTTTTTCACTCAATATTACACTAAGAAGAAAAATTGTGAATGTGTGAAACATGCAGACTCCAGGTTTAATTCATAATAAGAATGACATATTTAAGTTAAATGTTTCCTGAAACTCTATTCTGAAAAAAAGCATACATCATTTGTTGTAGTTTAATAAGTAAATTACATAATGAAACACTTTGTGATAGTGAACAAGTAAATAATCTTTTGCTTCCCCTATAGTCAAGCTACCCTAGTATGTTATATATTCTCAGATTAAACCTGTTTACTTAATATCATCTTCTCTCACACCTGGATAAAAGTTTGACCTCTATTACTCACTATATACATAATTCCAGAAAGTCATTATACCTCTTTTGAACCTGGGGGGGTGGGTCTCCTCCATAAAATAGAATCTATGAATAATATCTGCCGAATTCAACTCCTGCAACATTAAGAGAATCAAATAAGATGGTGGATGTGGATATCTTCCATGTATGGAAACATTCACTTCAAATGTTAGTATTTTAATTATGGCAAAAAGAAATCAAGAAAGTTCGGGATGGGAGAAGGGACAGCCTGGGCTTCAGGAAATCTGGAATTGAACTTAGCTGGGTCTATTATTTAGGCAAGTAATTTCATCTCCATGTACTTGCTCTGACCTATCTTCCCGACAATATTAAGCACAGGACTCCTAATAGATATGAAAGTGTTACAGTTGAAAGTACTATACCATCTGTGGTATCTTTATTGTATTTTCCCAATGAAATATATGTTCTGAAAATAAAATCAATTCTGGTTATATCCATTGGAGAAGACATTTTAACTCAACATCATTAAAACAAGATTATATTCCAGAAAATAACTCTGGTTTAGAAGGGAGCAATGTAGGAATAAAAGTCGAGGAAGAACAGATTAAGAGGATAGTGTCTAATTTATATCCAGGGCTAGGGCTGTCTTCATGAACTGAAGAATCAGGGCAAATTACCATTGCAATTGGAAGCAGAAACTATTTGACAGGAGGGAACATTTGAATGTGTTAAGAAGGACCACATTATCTGGGAGCAAACTCAGCAGCTAAATGACCTACTTAAGTGCAACATTTAGATAGGTATAGGCAAATAGAAATGTGAAAATGCCAACTTTTAATAAAAAAGTAACAAATTTTATATTTGACAATTTTAAATGGTTTAAATTTGTTAATCACAAGGGTTAAATGAAATCATGTATAGAAAGAGTTGACAGCATTGTTTGGCACATAGTAAACACTTGGTAAATGTTACTGTGTTAGGTATTGGTAATGTTATTATTACTAATTTGTGTTTGACTGCTACCACTATAGCAGAGAGGAAATCTTATTAAAAATAGAATAAGATTTAGCTATAAGGTCTAATAACTGAATAGTACCTCTAAGACTAACATACTAATTTAATATTTGAATTACTATAGAGGGAATTTAGATGTTGAGAGAAAAGATACGGGTATGAAGACATGTACAGATGATTTCAGAGAACAGATATAGTGATATATTTCCTATGTTAAGCATTGAATGAAAACTTCAATGTCATTTAAAAACTCAGATGTGGCAATCCTATTTATGAAAATGCACATGTAAATTCTTAAATAAAAAAGCATCCACTTAGCAGTTTAAAGGAGTTGTGTGTGTTTTTCCTTCTGAAAGGTTAACTTCTGGGTTAAAATGTATACCAATTATAGAATTTGAAATAAGACATCATATGCAGAAACTTGAACAAGACACAGCTTTTTCCAGCAAATTCCACATTTCTGGGAAATAAAAGCATACAACTTATATTACTTAACTCCATTTTTCAGGGCATGTAGGAGCCATAAAGCTTCCCCTCTTGCCTTGAGGCTACAGTGTTCTGTAATACGGTTTTTGCCCTGACTACTCTGTTGAACCTTACCTTTTATTTGCTAAATCCCACATTTTCTTCTCAGGGGACAGCATTCAAATCTGTGATCACACCAGTTTTTAGGATAGTACTGCATTCATCCACTTATACACCCAATGAATGTCCAATGTATGCACCTTCTTCTATGATTCTTCTCAGAGTTCTGGAGCTGACCTCCCTCTTCTGTGTTCTCTCAGCATTCTTCACCTACCTTTATCAGTACAGTTATTATCATTTTCTACAATTATCTCTGTGATCATCTGTCACCTTCATCCAGCACTTCAAAGGCAAGGATGACAATGATTGAGTCATCTTTGTTGCCCCAGGAAATACCCATGCACCTGAAACATGGTACATAACCTCAGCTATTTGCTGAATGAATAATCACAAAATAAATTCTTTTGTAGAAGATACTGTAGCTCATAACTTTCTATCCTCTTAGCACACCCATTTCTCTATACTGATGGCTTTTATTTTCTCTCATTACAAAACTCTAATTTTTAGTGTCTGCTAAAAAAACACACAAAAAAACAGCAAAAAACCCAAAAATCAAACAAACAAAAAAACAACTCCAACCCACACAATTTATTGTGCATGCACACAACAGCCAGTAGAATGTTTTATTGCAGAGATATAATAAAACAAACTCTCCTTCATAAGTGATTTCCATAAAGTTATACTATTGATTTTATTTTGTAAAAAAGTTGTATCTCTACCAAGCAATGAAAAGCTATAGAACTGCTAGCTCATATTCCTTTTCATAGGTTGCTCCTAGCTGCCACCAGGTCTGATAACATGGGTTATGGTGACATGGAAATGTCCTCAAACAAAACTGTGGATTATGCAGTGTAAAAAGAGATATGAAACAGCACTACTTTCAGTGCACTCTGTCTTGATGCTCTCTTTCTGGGCTTATCTTCCATCTTACCCACTCTTATAATTAAGGTGAATCTATTAAAAGAGGTACCAAAATAATTATGTAAAATTCAGATTTCAGTGTCCATAAATAAAGTTTTACTGGGATACACATACACACACACACAAATAAAATAAAGGAGGTATGATAACATTGCTGAGATTAGGGAGTGTGAAAAGATAAAGGAGGGGAAAAGTTACAGTCAGACCCAAATATCATTCTGAATTAATCATTGTCCTGTTTGTGTCCATTCCTACTCAAAATCAAATCAGACCCTACTTTAGACCTGAGGGAACTGAAGCCTGGAAATGTCAGATTATGTGCCCAAGGTCAGACAGAGAGATGATAGATCTAGAATCTGAGTATCCATGAAAAACTGAGATTTATGGGAAACAACCTGTAATTTTAACCTCTGTGAACTGGGTTAATAGCAATAGCTTACTAAAGTTCACTTTTTCCTGGTTAAGCAAGGAAACCTTGGGAAAGGGGGGGGGGAAGGATATTCAATGTTGACTTTTTTTTAGATCCATGACACTCAAAAGTAGGTAAACTGTTAGCCTTTGTTCATCTACTATGGCTGGCATCATAGCATAGTGATTAACTCATGGGCTTTATAATCAGAGTGATCTAAGTTTGAATTTTTTTAAAAATATATTTTTATTGATTTTAGAGAGGAAGTGAGAGATAGAAACATCAGTGATGAAAGAGAAACACTGATTGGCTGCCACCTACATGCCCTCTACTGGGGCCCAAGCCCACAGCCCTGGCATGTGTCCTCGCCCAGAATTGAACCTGGGACCCTTTAGTCTAGAGGTCCACACTGTATTCACTGAGCCAAACCAGCAAGAGCTAGGTTTAAATCTTGGCTCTGCTACTTTCCAGTTGTATCACCTTTGGGAAATCATTTAACTTATCAAAGCATTTTTATGAGTTGAGTTGAGTTAAAGCGCACAAAGCTTTAGCAAATTGGTTGGCACAAAGTAAACACCCAACAAATAATATGATAATATGAATTGATGATCACTCATTGTTTCCATTAAACTAGTGGCTATTGAAAAATTACAAGAACACTGCTGGAAAAGAAGAGAAGCAGTATAATATATGCCAATCCTATACTATGCAAGTTCCATTAAATTAATGACTTTGGATACTTCTTTTATGTGGTATTTTGGGTCTCAGTTATGATTATGAAAATTATGTAATTCAAATCATGTCAAAAGAAAGGTTACAACAGAGTAGTACAATCATTCATTAATAATATTTGATGCAAATGAAAAGAGACTATTGTTTATGGTGCCTGATTGGGTGCTCACAGAACTGTCTTTTTCTAGTTCTAAATACAAAACTTGGAAAAATAGTGGTGAAATAAGAAAGTAAGTGAAACTGAAAATGATAACAAGACCTTGCCAGAATCTAGGAGGACTTTTCTTTAATTATAAGATCAATTGAGCTGGATTTTAAAGTACAACTTTGGCCCACCCATGCCATAACTGCCTGAAAGTAGACAACCCCCCCCCAAAAAAAAAAAAAAACCCTGTCTTTTCCTTAAATAAATAAAAACTATGTAGTAACCAATATATTGTGCACCCATCATTCTACAGAAGATAGGATTTTCTTAGGGACAATTTCATATTTCTTTTTAAGACTCTCATGGGAAGTAATTGATCCTCTCCCTGGAACAGGCAAATGTACCAACTTGGTCTTAAAATTCCAGAGGGACCATGGACCCACTAAAGCTCCTTTAAAGACTTATAGAATTTCATAGATATCAACTAAAGATCAAGAGTTTTCTATGTAGGAACTCATTTTTGATGCACCAGAACCAACCTCCTCACTACCAGTCTGCAGCATTTACACACCCACATGCACACCTCCTCATCTCTTTTTATTACATCCTTTCAATGGCCACAGCCCTATAAAATAACTAGAAAGGCACAGGGGGAAGGTTTGCAGGAGCGCTTCACTGTTGACCATGACACAGTGGCTTTCCCATTGCTTCATAGTGATGACTATGCTTTTCATGGATGTCATCAGTTCAAAAGATCTGAGTGACAGGTGGGGTGAGTGCTATAGGAAGATTGTCATCTTTATTCAGCAGAGCAGTCCAGACAAAAGCCTCTGAAACTTGTCCTTGGTGCTTCAGTGTATGGACCTACATAGCTGCTATTTCCTGTTTGCAGGAATGAAAAACTCAGTTTAACAGGCAGTTTTCATTCTATTTGTTCAGATGCTGAGAAATACCATCTGTTCAAATCTTCTATAACTTAAAGGGAGGTAAATGTGCACAGCTCCTGGTAAATTTCCAGTGAAGACAGAGCTTCCTTTCACAAAATAATCTAGATAAAGCTAAAAGCAAACAATTATATTACAATTTGAGGCCTGGTGTACAAAATTAGTGCATGGCAGGGGTGGGGAGGTCCCCTCAGCCCAGCCTGCACCATCTTCAATCTGGGATTCCTTGAGGGATGTCTGACTGCCGGTTTCCGTACATCCCTCTCACAATCCAGGACTGCTGGCTCCTAAATGCTCACTTGCCTGCCTGCTTGATTGCCCCTAACTGCCCCCCCAACCAGCTTGATTACCCCTAATTGCCTCATCCTGCCAGCCTGATCACCCCTCACTGCCTCGTTGCCAGCCTACTGCCCCCCCACCAGCCTGATCACCCCTAACTGCCCTCCCCCTTCTAGCCTGGTCACCCATTAGTGCCCCCTGCTGGCCTGGTTGCCCGAACTGCCCCCTTCTGCTGGCCTGCTCTCCCCTTATTGCCCCCCTCTGCCAGTCTGGTTGCCCACAACTGCCATCCCCCTTGCTGCCTGGTCACCCACAACTGCCCCCCCCTAGCTGGCCTGATTGCCCCTCACTGCCACTCACTGCCAACCTGGTCACCCTTCGTTCCCCCCCTGACAGCCTGGTCAGTTGTTTGTTCATATCTGGATAACATCACCCCTGCTGGCCTGGTCACCACATGTAGCCTGCTGTTCAGTTGTAACTGTGAGAGTATTGTGACTAATTTGCATATTACCCTTTTATTAATATAGATTACATAACAATAATATAAAAATAAAAAGAGTAAAAGTAAGTTTACTAAAATATAATTGTTTCTGAATAGGGAGATTTAATAATGAAAAGTTAGTGACAGTCAACTGAATGAAATGAAAAACCAGGCACACATTCTTTTTTATTAAATATGACTGTTACAACATTGTTCTATGATTTTTATCTGTTGATCATCCACATGACATTACTGATCATAAATATTTTGAAACGCAAATAAAAATTTAATAATATATAACTACTTTAATGGAAATCATAACAATTGTATAACTCATATTAGAGATCACAGTATAATAAAACCATATGAGTGCTACAATAATTTAAAAATACAGAAGAGGGAGGGTAGAGAGAGAGGAAGAGAGACAGACAGACAGATTATTGAGGAGGGATAATTTGGTTTACTGATATTAGAATCATCCAATAAAACTCATAAATTTGTCCATATTAGACATGTAAATAAATTTATATCTATATATTCATACCAGAGGTCCAGTGCACAAAATTTGTGCATGGAGGTGTGTGTCCCTCAGCCCAGTTTGCACCCTCTCCAATCTGGGACCCCCTTGAGAGATGTCCAACTTTCTGTTTAGGCCCAACCCAAGCAGGATTAGGCCTAAATGGCCAGTGAACACCCCTCTCACAATCCAGGACTGCTGGCACTCAAGTGGTCATCTGCCTGCCTTCCTGATTGACCCTAACTACTTCTGCTTGCCAGCCTGATTACTCCCTAACCACTCCTCTGCCAGCCTGATTGCCCCTAACTGCCCTCCCCTGCAGTCCTGGTCACCCCTAAGTACCTTCCCCTGCAGGCCTGGGCCCCCCCCCCCCCTTCAACTGCTCTTCCCTGCAGGCACAATCACCCCCAATTCTCCTTCTCTACCTTCCTGGTCACCTCTAACTATCCTCCCTGAAGGCTTGATCGCCCCCAATTGCCCTCCCTTGCAGGCCTGGTCCCTCCGAACTACCTTCCCTTGCTGGCCATCTTACGGTGGCCATCTTGTGTCCACATGAGGGCAGCCATCTTTGATCACATGGGGAAGCCATCTTGTTTGTTTGAGTGATGGTCAATTTGCATATTACTCTTTTATTAGATAGGATCTCTATATAACTTCTCTTTCATAAAGTTAAAGTAAGGGAATTAAGAAAATATGATTGAACTAAATCCTCTCTCTCCTATAGTCTCATTAAATTTCCTTATTTCTGATTTACAAATTATCAGCTTCCTTGGGACCTTATCCAAGGAAGATGAATTACCGTATTTGCCGGCGTATAAGACGACCCTTTGGCCCTGAAAAATATGCCTCCAAGTGGGGGGTAGTCTTATACGGTGAGTATATAACAAACTCTGTATTTTTAGTGGAAATGTTAGGGGGTCGTCTTATATGCCCAGTCGTCTTATACGCCGGCAAATACGTATTTTTCAGGGCCAAAAAATTGTCTTATACGCCGGCAAATACGGTAGATTAAAAACAACAAAAGCGATACAACTCACAGTAAAAGCAATGGAAAAGGAAAGAAGTAAAAATAAGCCAGATTCTTAGCTGCTATGAAGATTTTTAATTTTCTAAATAATTACCTACAAATGTTTGCACAGTAAAGTTCACAATTTATGGTAGAAAGTGATGTGTTCATACATTCCCCCCTAAACAATGCCATTTTGCCTTCTTTGATCCACACTGGGCAAGGAAAAGATATTTAGTCCTATCATTATTTAATCCCTTACATATTCAAGCAACACTAAAAGCCATCCATTAAAATATGCTAACTTCAAATTAGGGAAGAAATAAATATACTAGAAAAAATTTCTATGACATTCTGATCAAAGTTTGACTTAATTTATGAAGTAATCTTAAACTATGCATAGAACAATTCCAAAAGGCAAGAACCAGAATGGTGGGAAAGAGTAAGTGATTTGTCAATATTGCCTTCTGTCCTCCTTTTTAAAATGCCGATATATTTCAGTTTATAAAACCCAGAATTTTCCTTCAATTCTGTGCTGTTAATAATTAATTCATTTTGCTTACATTGCAACCAGCTTCAAATCACAGTCTCCATTTCTAGGTAATAGATTCTGCCACAGGCAATATGCCCTGCCATAACCTCAATTACAACTTAAAAGGAGAAGACTGTGCTTATTTTCTGCTGGAGCCGCTATTGTGTCTAAAATGAAATTGTATATGGGTAATGGGGAGTGCCATTGTAATAGAAAGTAGTGGGCCCAACCATATTGAGCATATTGAAATATCCATTTTAAGTTGGGGTCTAAGAATGAAAGATGCTCTGACATTAAGCAGCCGATGAAAGATTACCAATAAAAAAATAGTCATTATAGTAGGAGCATCAGTTGTAGAAACAACTCTAATATTTATCATAATAAAAAGTGAAAACTTCTAACCAAACAAAGCTTTGTCCAGAAACTAACAAACTATAAAAACAACAGTTAGTTCTTTTTTAAAAAAGTATTTTTTTAAAAATATTTTATTGATTTATTTTGCAGAGAGGAAGGGAGAGAGATAGAGAGTCAGAAACATCAATGAGAGAGAAACATCATCAATCAGCTGCCTCCAGCACACCCCCTACCAGGGATGTGCCCTCAACCAATGAACAGGCCCTTGACCGGAATCAAATCTTTCAGTCTGCAGACCAATGCTCCATCCACTGAGCCAAACTGGTTTCAGCAACAGTTAGTTCTTTTGAAAGTACAAGGTGTGTGTGTGTAGAAAGAGAAATAAAAACACATGAGACAGAAATAAAGATACAGAGAAAGATACAGAGAGACACACAATGAGATATCTGAAATGCAACTTTAAAACAGTATTACATGGAACAATTATTAGCTTGTTTCTTTATTATTTAACTTGTTAGAGGTATAACTATTATCTATTAACTATTATCTAGAAGCCTGGTGCATTAAAATTCATGCGCTGGGCCGTGTGCCCCAGGAGAGCCGTGTTCCCCTGGGGGCCGGGTGCCCGGGGGAGCTGTGTGCCCCAGGGGAGCTGTGCTCCCAGGAGGGGCGGTGGGACCCGGGGAGCAGTGTACACCGGGAGAGCCGTGTGCCCCAGGGAAGCGGTGGGACCCGGGAGGAGGGGGCGGTGTGAACCCGAGGAGGAACAGATTCTATCCGTGTGGTCCTGACACATTTAGACAGTCTGCAGCCATTGCCTACAGAACACTCTGTTGTATTTCCCTACACAAACAAATGAGAGAGAATATCCCACTTGAAATTCATATATGGAAAAAAGGAAAAGATAAGGGGAAAAAATCTGAAGAACAGAAAAAAGTGGTGAATATAGTAGAATCAGGGGCAAAGAAGGAGTGGACTGATAATTATCAGGAGGATAAGGGGGTGGGGAAGCAGTGAGAGACTGGATTGAAATCGTATAACCAATTGATGAAGACAATTGGGGGGAGAGGGGGTAAGGGCAGAGGGTGGGAAGGGAACTGGGTGGTAGGGAGCTTTGGGAGAGAAAAAGGAGAAAAAATTGTAATAATATGAGTAATGAACATTTATTTTTTTAAAAAACTAAGGAATTCTGAAAAATAATATATTGTGACAAGGAAAAAAAATCACGCACTGGAGGTACAGTGGGGCCTTTAGCCCGGCCTGCCCCCTCCTGGAGCCTCAGGAGTGGGAGGCAACCCAGCAATTACGGGAAGGCACCACCCCATCAAACCTCTACTGCTACTACTGCCATCAGCACAAGCCTCAGCCCGCCATGGTTACCTGCACCTTGGGCAGCCCTGGGCAGCTGGGTAGCCACCATCTGAGACTTGCCTGCATCAGGCCGGTACTGGGTGGCTGGGGACTGAAAGGACTGGGGGACTCCAGAGGCAGGTGCCCCAGCGGGGCTGAGGGGACTGGACACTGCCATCTTATGACTGTGGGCACCACTATCTTTGAGGGCAGGACAGCCAATTAGCATATTCCCTCCTTATTGGCTGTGAGCAATGCCATGTTTACGATGGCATGAGGATCAATTAGCATATCCCTTCTTTATTAGATAGGTTTTTAAAAAAATTTTTAAATGCTATTACTATAATTTATATTTATATTAACACTCAGAAAATGCAATCAACATGAGTCCAAATTAAAACGTTTACTTGTGTACATACACATGACCATGCAAACACATGTACTATGGTGTGCTTGGGAAGGTGATGGTTTTAATGGCATTATTTTGTGTCTTAATTTCCTTCAGAAATTATATAGCAGAAGAGAACATTTGACAATGACTACAGAATGCCCCTCATTTTTAAATCTTCCTATAAAAAAGTGTTTAATTTTAAATGGGAAACTTGATTTCTGGAAAAATTTCTATATCATGTCAAAGCCATATTCAAGTCTTTTTCTTCAATTTTAACCTCAAGAGGCTCTCGCTGGTGAACTAGATTTCTGTCTTCTCTGGTCAGAAATAGTTTACACACTAACAGCAAGTGTTGATAAGATCATGAAGTCAAAGGAAATTTAGGGACATGCTATCTCAGCCTTTCCCTACAGGGATGCCACTCAATTCCAGGTATGTGACCTCATGGTTGACGATGGGTTGAGATGCCCTTGTCAACCAGTCACAGGCTCAGTAATTTGGTGGAGACATATATAATTAATTCTGGTTTGTGCCTGATGTTTCTAGAACTTAATTATGTTGAAGTCCTGGAAGTCACTGATATTGACCCACAGTGCTCTTAGTGGGTGAAACTTAGCAGAGGTTGCTAAGAAATTTATCATAGAGAGTTAAAAGGAAAACAATCAGAAAAAAAAATTGGAATGGGAGTTCTAAAAGAAAGTACAGTCATACTCTGTGTTCTTCAATCATCTGCATTTTTGCTTCTGCCTCTTACTTTCTTATTTCATAGACTAGTAGAAATGTCTCCAAGAGAAGTCAAATGACTTCATTAGGGCCACACTGCTTGTCAGGGGGCCAGGACTGGAATCCAAGTCTCCTGTTGTCCAGTCAAGTCTTCTGTCACACTCTATGCCAGCCATGGGCAAACTATGGTCTGCGGTCGAATCCGGCCCGTTTGGCTGTTCTATCCGGCCTGAGGAGCCGGAAGAGCAGAGGGTTCTCTTGCTCTCCCCTCCGCTCCTTCACTAGCAGCCCAAGATAAGAGTGCCAGCATGGTCAGGTTGCTTTTGTTTCGGCCCTCCGGTCCAGTTTAAGAACCCATTGTGGCCCCCGAGTCAAAAAGTTTGCCCAACCCTGCTCTATGCTGGCCTAACTTCTAGCTTACAGCACAAGAAAATAATATCTTTCATAGAAGTCAGTTTTGTAAATCAATGAGATATGGAAGTACTGAGCGAGAGAAGGACAGGGAGAGGAAAGGGGGGGAGGGAGGAGAGAGAGAGAGAGAGAGAAGACTGAGATAGAGAAGAGAGAGAAGATTGAGAAGAGAGCAAAAGAAAAGATAGGAAAGATAAGGGGGTGGGAATGAAAGAAAAAAGGAAAACAGAAAAGATTTCAGTCCTCTGTCAAAAGTATATGTGTAGGTCAGTGTTTGGCAAACTGTGGCTTGCAAGCCACATGTGGCTGTTTGGCCCCTTTAGTGTGGCTCTTCCACAAAATGCCACGTGAGGAGTGTACCTACAGTGCGACTGAAATTTAGTGGCCCATAAGCAGAAGTCAGTTTATGGCCTGGGCAGGTCTATTTTGAAGAAGTGGCGTTAGAACACTCAAGGGGCCAAAGAGCCTCATGTGGCTCGAGAGCCACGGTTTGCCAACCACTGGTGTAGGTGATATGGGCCTTCAGCTGAGTCATATCTAACTCATTGTCAGGTTGAACTATCAAAACATTATATACATGAGGGACCGAAGAGCCTCCTGGAAGATTTGTCAAAGGCAAGCATCTGTAAACAGCCTGTACCAAAGGGAAGAGATGTGGGAGTGGTTTGCCAGGCAGGAAGAGTATATACAGGATGTCCCAAATATGTAAACATGATTTCATAGCTGGTAGCTCAATTGATGTTTCTTTCTTTTCACACTTAACCCACTGGAATTAGCAATTTTTCAAAGTGTGTATACAATTTTTGGAACATCTTGTATATATATATTTTTTTTCTGATACTGATTATAATTACCTGCATGCAGTAATAGTAGAAAGCAGAGCAATGTTAGCCAGTTTTGTTACAGTACTAAACTCTCTACACACAAACTGTCCCATTATTTTCAGTATCTGAAATAGACTGATCCCCCTATGCCCTCTGCTCCTGCCCTGCCCTTGCCACTGACCCTGGTAAGCCTCTGACTGGGTTAGGCAGATGAGCTCTAGACCCTGATCCTCCAACAGAACCCAAGAGGCAGTAATGGGAGAGGCAGAGTCCTTTGTAGTTTGCCAGAAACCATTTGGTAGACCTGGCATGAAGGTAGCAGGGGTGCCAGTAGGGCTGCCAGGGACCAGGGACCACCAAGTGACATGACTCAACAATGTCTATTGAAAAGTCCCTAAGCAAGAGAAAAGGAAGGAAGTAGTCAGCACATAGCAGCAGTCTGAAATTGGTTGGTTTATTTGTGAGCATATGTCAAATTCCCCTGGGATCCCTAAATATCCTTAGTTTTCCTGAGGGGAGGCTTTTTAGAAATATGCCTTAGCAGATGGTCAATATTCATTATAATTGTAGCTATTAGAGAATGAAATACTCTTGGTTTGAGAAAATGTGAAGTAAACAGATCACAGAAAGAGACCTTTAAAAAATAATTTCTGGCCCTAACCAATTTGGCTCAGTGAATAGAGCATCAGCCTAGCAGACCGAAGGTTCCCAGGTTTGATTCTGGTCGTCAAGGGCACGTACCATGGTTGCGGGGGTGTGCAGGAGGCAGCTGATCGATGTTTCTCTCTCATTGATGTTTCTCACTCTCTATCCCTCTCCCTTCCTCTCTGAAAAAAAAATCAATAAAATATATTTAAAAAATAGTTTCTGGGGAACAACATTAATGCTACTATTTTTAGTAAGTTTATGAATATACAAAGTCTGCATCAACACTGAATAAGTCCGTGAGCCTGAGGACTTGAATGATACTACATCCACACTGAGTAATTTCTGCAGATAAAGGCATCAGTAGGCAGCCAGTGTGCTCAGTGGTGATAACACAGGAAAGCTGGTTTAAGACAACCTGTCAACAATCCTGGCTCACCTGCTATAAAGCATGATCTCAACTAATTCTGAAAGATAAAAATTCTCTCAATTACTGAAAAGTTCTCCACTAGCTTCTTCATTTTTAAATTATTCTGAACATTTCCCCTCCTATTATTTAGAAGTTAGAATTTCAGGAAAATTTGAGAATATGTGCTAAAAAATTTCTTTATGTCAACATAAAAAAAACAACAACCTCACATGTGGTTGTCAAACTAAATTATGGGTAAAACGGAGGACTGTAACCATATGCATCCACATGCGTTAACTATTATGGCAGATTTAATTAGTAAAATTAGTCAAACTCACCAGCCAAGCTGTGTCAAATCAAAGCGGCACAACCTGTGCTTGTTGGCAGAGCACTACAATTAAATAGGCCGAGATTATCTCAATTGAAGACATCTCTGAGTTACTAACTATACCCATGACTATGCCTAACCTTCAAATGAAATTATGTTATTCTGGCCTTCAGAGAGAAAGGAACAGACAAGTTGCCTAAAGTATTCAACGACAAACACTCTTACTGCATCCTGAAATGACTTACCGTATTTGCCGGCGTATAAGACGACTTTTTGGCCCTGAAAAATATGCCTCCAAATGGGGGGTAGTCTTATACGGCGAGTATATAACAAACTCTGTATTTTTAGTGGAAATTTTAGTGGGTCGTCTTATACGCCGGCAAATACTTATTTTTCAGGGCCAAAAAATCGTCTTATACGCCGGCAAATACGGTACTTTAATCTGGAAAATCCTCTAATTGGTTGAATTTCTAGGGAAAATTCCCCAGTGGAACACTTACATAGAAGTGAAGACCTTCTAGTGACTTTTAAATTTCACTGGGCAACCGAATCTCATCAGATACATTCTATTGAAACAGACTATGAAACACATTGTTTTCAAAGAAAAGTGGCAGAAATAACCTAAGCTAAGCAATGATTACTACATATGAAATCTAGGCAAATTAATTCCACCTATAATTCCATCTGTAATCATCAACAAAGTTTTAATAAGAATTTCCTTGGCACAAGAATGTGTATTTGCACTATTTATACACTCTAAAATGCTTGAAATTGGGGAGCACCAATCTGAGTAGCTGAATTCTTTCTTTTAGACCCAGAATTCCCTTTGGAGTTAATATATGTAGTTTTGATGTTCTCCTTTAAAGTTTTATAAAATTTCCTTGACTTCTTGTGCAGGATGACTAATTTGCCCAACATGGACTGAGGAATGAAGAAATCATGAAGACATCTTCTTCCTAGTTTTCCTTACCAGCTGCCATTCAGTGACCTCAGCAAAGGTGGTCATGATAGAATGCCTGTCTGAACTGTCAGCTTGACTGAGTACATTTCTAAAGCTTTCCCTATTGGCATTTAATCTTTTATTTAGTCACAGAAACATGAAGTCACCATTTTTTAAACTGCCAAGAGAAACTGGGGGAGAAAAGTGTCGTCTTTCTTTGGCTCACAGCAAAATATTGCAAGATTATAGGAAGACAAGAATATTTCATCCATTAACCCCTTGACCCTGTAAGTTAATGGCTTTTTGTTGCAAATATATCAACAAACAGGGCCCCATGTGGGATTCTAACCCAGAGACTAAAGTCTTTGTAATTATGTGGAACAGTATCCTCGTGGCTCCATATTGACACCCAATACACTTAATGTAAGGGCCAGTCTGTCCCAGAAGCTGGCCAGAAAACATAACTACTACTTGTGCAGAGTAACTCTGAAGGACACACACAAAGAAACTTAAATTTTGCTGTTATCTACAGTTTTTACCCTACTACATAATGACGGTCACATTTTCATTACCAATGCAGGACTCAAAATTTGTGCTAAGATTAAAGTAAGTGGGAAAGAAAGAAAGAAAGAAAGAAAGAAAGAAAGAAAGAAAGAAAGAAAGAAAGAAAGAAAGAGAGTGGGAAACACAGTTTTAACAGTTTCCTAAAAGGAACTATTCAATTGATACGCCTTAAGCTTCTATTTAAAGGGATGATAAGCCCTCGCTGGTTTGGCTCAGTGGATAAAGCCTCAGCCTGTAGACTGAAGGGTCGCAGGTTCCATTCTGGTCAAGGGCACTTGCCCAGGTTGTGGGCATGATCCCTCGTAAGACGTGTGCAGGAGGCAACTGATCAATGATTCTCTCTCATCATTGATGTTTCTGTCTCTCTCTCCTTATCCCTTCCTCTTTGAAATCAGTAAAAATATATTTTAAAAAAGGATGACAATGACAATTGAAATTACTATCACTTCTTTTTTTAAAAAAAAAAATTGTATTGGGATTTCCCAAATTAAAGTGTTAATAAGTAAAGGCTTCTTCAAGTTGACTTGCAATGCAAAAAAAAAAAAAAGGACAATTTTTTCAAAATCAAAATCTCATGAGAAGTGTATTTCTACAATTGAGAAAACCTCAAGGGATTTAATTTTTATATTTTCCTATTATAAAAGCACTCCTCTTTAGGTAAGTTTATCAAAGAGTAAATATTATGTTAGGGAACATGTTGCAAGATCTCAGTACATACTGTGAAATCAACCCGCCTTCTCTAGAAAATCATCCCAGTGTACAATTTTGAGTAAATAAAAAATCTGAAAATAATAACTTTAGCAGAATGATTTAATTCAAATAAAAATTAAAAACTAATTTGGAGTAAAACCTCAGCAGACTTACAAATGGACTATTATTTCTAATAATTAAAACATGTGGTTACAGTGATATATTTTCTCATTTATGGAGCTGTAGCTATACAGCAAACTAAAATAATCAATGTTTTAAGAAATGATAAAAATTATCAGAAATAAAGTAAATTAACCTCCTAAAATGATAAATTGCCCTTGAATAATAATGATTAATTAATATTTAATATATTCCCATAATGTAGTAGATGCCAATGAAATATGAGTTGTAGCTACCATTAAACTAACATGACTATTAAGGTTTGACCTATAAAATCTAGTAATGAGACAAAAAAGTCTCTCTCTGCAATTATGTGATTGGCAATTACTCATGTAAAGTAAATGATAAATAGCACTTTTTGGAAAAGACTTAAGATACAAATAGAAAACCAATGACCTCCTGTAATCAGTACAGTGTTGCAACATTCTAAGTAAAATCCCAGTTAATGAATAGTAGAACATTTGAAAGCTGAAGATGGAGAAAATATTAAACTTCCTTTCAGTGAACACATAGTAAAGTTAAATTTACCCTACATCTATACTTAAGTCACTGTTTCCAATTACATTTTATGCAAAATTCATTTAAATTAAATAAAATGAGATTTATAAGCTACTAATGCTAGTTATTACAGTTATGAATAGTAACAGTAGTAAACACTGTTCAACATATCTGAAAATGATTACTTTTCCATAGAGTCTTATACTCTGACATTGTTAATTATATATCAATCTATATATAGTAAGATAATAGAAAGTCAACTTTAATCTTAAAATGCACTGACCTTTACATACAAGTAAGGTCCTATTAACTCAGTAGGATATGAACTTTAAGTTATTTTTCCAATTCTTATAATAAATGAACTGAGTCAGCCTTAGATTTTTTATACAATCTTTTCAAGACCATTAATTAATTAATTCATCAACAAATGCCTACTAAATGCTTTTATGCTACTGACACTAAATGCTGGAGATACAAAGTGAACAAAAGCAGCTATGATCCAGGCCCTCATGGAATTTTTAGTCAAGAGTTAGAGAAATCAATATTAATCAAATATTCTTCACAGTCCTTATCACACACATGTATAAACATCTACAGCTTTGTAAGGGCTACGAAGGAATGATCCAGTGCTACAAGCAGATGGTACTGAATCTGGAGGCATGAGGAAGTACCATTTGAGTAGTAATCATAAGCACAAAGTAAGCATTTACTAGGTGATATAGGTGGAGGCTTGGAGGGAAGAATCCTCAGCAGAGGGACAGCAAGCACAAAGAAAGAAAGGAAGGTAGAAGAGAGTATAAGGAGCAGAGTGCCACATAGTGAGGCAGGAGATAACTGCAGAGGTCAGATCATGTAAGCTCAGTAGCCTGGGGTAAGCACTTATTTCATTATCCTAAAGACAGCTGGCAGGCCACTGAAGGAATTTAAGCACAGAAATGACGTGCTCAGACTTGTGTTTTGAAAACAGCATTCTACCTATGGTCTGGAAAATGGGATGAAGTAAATGAATGGAAACTATTTAGAAGGATATTGCAATAGTCTAAGTGAGCAGTGACAGCAATTTGGGCTGGGAAAATATTGGGACAGTGAGTACAGAGAGAAGCACATGCAAGAGCAAGATTTTCAGAAGGTAAAATACTCAGGTCAGTGTCAAGATTGGCCATGGTAGGAAGAAAGAGGGAAGGATCAAGATTTTGGCCTGACATCTCAATAATACCATGCACTGTAATAAAGGATAATATAAGAGAAAGAAACTTATGGAGAAAGATCATGAGTTTGCTCTGACATTTTAGACATGAGAAATCTAAGAGAGGATATCAAGAAAATGTGTGACCTCTATAGAATGGGAGAAATACATGCATAAGGCATTCGCCAGTGTTTGTTAGGCTAAGGCGACAATACCATGAACTTTCAAAAAAATTAAGACTGGATTTAAAGTAAGTAAAAATTTACAAATGCAGTAAAGCTTTTACACAAAATACATATTGATGATGAGAGTAAAGAATAAAGCCCTTTGTGAAAAAGCAGAAATATGTATTTAAGAATAAAACGGGTACATTTCTGCATTTCCTAATCAGCATTCCCAGTGTGCAGGTGGATGGCAATGCCTTTTGCCACAAAAAAAATAAAAAATAAATAAATGAAAAATAGAGCATAGATGAGAAAAGGCAAATGTTATAGTCATATAAACTAAAATAATAGTTGACAAATTCAACTTGCCCTCCAAATAAAGAAGTAATTCAATAACATCCACGGATATTAGGTTTTCTGCTACAGGCTAACCCTGAATAAATAAACTTTATTTCACTTTTCAGTTCAAGTAATTTATAAAGATGTTCCTCAACTTATGATGTGTTATATCCCAATAAATCCATTGTAAGTTGAAAATAGCATAAGTCGAAATGCATTTAATATACCTAACCTACTGAACATTACAGCTTAGTCAAGCTTACCCTTAATGTGCTCAGAACACTTACATTAGCCTACAGTTAGGCAATATAATCTCATTGCTATTGCCCTGCATCACAAGACAGTATCAAGCGCCATATTACTAGCCTAGTAATGATAAAAATTCCAAGTGCTGTTTCTGCTGAATGCACATCGCTTTTGTACCATTGTAAAGTCAAAAATATTGTAAATAGAACCATCAAGTCAAGGACCACCTGTACTGACAATGAATAAAGATCAAATTAGTTATACAAAAACAGCTCTGATTTTTCCCTACATTCGTTACTACTAGTTTTCACAGCCTGGTTGAACTACAATGCTTGATCACCATTTTTGTAGAGTGCCCTATGGAGAAAAAGCGTAAGAGATTAAACAGGAGGATAGCATTTTTGTTACCACTCTGGATCAATTTCCAGTTATAGATTCCAATCACAGAGGAGACAGAAAATCTTTCAGAACCACTTACATCAAATATTATACACTAAAAGAAAATGTGATAAGTCAGCAGACAATTCTTCCTGAGTCTTGACAAAAATTGTGGTGATTATTATTCCTTCCTGTCAACCACCTGAGGCATATATATATATATATATGTAAAACTTCATATAATATGAAACTGTACTTGTCAAGGTCAATGTAAACATCCATGTGTCCAAATATAATGGATCCTTCTTTCTCTTCACCTACTTGAACCTCTTTACACTTCGCTTCTGCAAAATACACTTGGCTCTATTCACACATTCTTCTCTCTGGTTCAGAAGGCTCAACTCCTAGTTATCTTCATACTTCCCAGGCTGCCTTTATTTTGTTCTCTTACTATCCCAGTCTTTGAAAATCTCATTCTCTTTATTATGCATATTATCTCTCTATAAAACCACACCCAGGAACATAGCTTGACATTCCACAAAATGACTTCAAAAACAAAAACAAACAAAGCTACTAATTTCTATCATTGTCTTTCACTTTTACTGCAGTTTCCAAACTTGGATATTCAACTGCTTGTTTGATATCTACATTTGAGTAGCTTGTAGGTGTCTCAAACATACTATGAATCTGAAGTGGGATTTAATTTCCTTCTTACAAGTGTTCATTCCTCTCCTTGTTTCTACCAAATCCTTAATGACATCAACATCCACCTCATGGTGTAATCCAATCCATAGGAAGTATTCTTGATTGCTTTCCCCACTGACCTCCCCCACAACCCCTCACAGCCAATTTATCAGCTATTTCTTTAGGGTCTACTTACAAAGCATATCTCAAATCATCATCATCATCATCATCATCATCATCATCATCATAGCTTTCTTCTCCTAATCCTCTCTGTTTCTACTGTCACCTCCAGAATCCATTCTCCACAATTACCAGAGTAATCTTTAAAACTACAAATTGACTTACATGATTCCACACTTGAAACATTCTATGGTTTCTGATTTTCACTGAAATAAAATCAAACTACTTACTGTTTCCCATCAATTCCTTCATGATCTGTACCTCCCCTCCATTTCTCCAAACTCACTCTCCTTCCTTCTCTGGAAATTGATCCAGAGTGGTAACAAAAATGCTATCCTCCTGTTTAATCTCTTAGGCTTTTTCTCCATAGGGCACTCGACAAAAATGGTGACCTGAAAATGCCACGATCTTTCCTACTTAAGGGATGTTGTCCTTGCAATTTCCTCTGCGTAGAATACCTTTTACAGAGCTACTTCCTCTCTTTTCATCCTTCAGGTGTCATCTCTAATAGTATCTTTTAAAATCATTTTATGACCACACATACAAACACACATTCGAAAACAACTTAGTATGCTTTTCTTTCTTTACAGCATTTTTCATTGTTTCTGTGTTTACTAGTTTATTATCTTTTGTCTTGTCTCCACTAGAATATATGATTCCTACATGCCAGAACTTTTCCTATTCACTCTGATTTCTCAGTGACTAGTGCCTATGAGACTTCAGCAAATATTTGTTAAATGAAATTAAAATTTCCACAAACATATCATTTTAGTACTAGAATAAAATGATAAAAACCTATTATAAATCTGTATTCAGCAAGATACAAATAATACTGTACATACCTTATCAAAATTCATATTCTACATTTTCTTTTAGAAGTGATGTTATCTTCTGTGTGTGTGTTTTTTTTCCAGTTGAAACCAAATAAACCAGGAAATGTTTCCTACTTTAAATTTCTTATATTTTTTAGCATTTATTAAATGTTTAACTTAATGTAAAATTTCCTAATGGTTTTCTTTTTAACAGAATCTTACTGCTAAATACTGACAAAATCATATTAATTTACATTTGAATAAGTAAGAAATTTTCCCCACATCTAGGTAATTCCTTTGTTAATAACAACAGACATTATATGAAGATTTGCCTTCTTAAAGGAATAACAAAAAGCCCTCTATTGAGAAGGTGTTTTTGAATGGCAATGCACTACTAAGTAGCAAAAGTCCTATTATCTATTCTCAAAGGATTTTAAATAGTCAAAGAAGTTTAAAACCCCCAAATTTGAGTAGATAAATATAGGTATTTATTTTCAACATTTATGTGTGTCTCTTCAAAAGTAAATGAGCTATATTAAAGTAAAACAAAGGAGCAGTGGGCTCTCAAGTCCTCTGAGGGAAGATTTTTATTCTACAAATTAAGGTATATCACTCTGCTAACACAGACCTATGCCAGCCAGTAAGCTTTGTGTCAGCCCCAGCCCCATCCATCTGTCCTGCTCTGTGGTGTTGGAGCTGTGATCCTAAAATACATCTCCACTTTATCCCTTGGCTTCCTGCTAGGTTCTACCACTAGGGGCAGTAGAATGAAATTGGTAGGCAGGGGAAGGGAGATGCTAGGCTCCTTCCTTGTTCAGTCTCCATTACAAGTATCAGTGTAGCCCCAGCTGAAGCTCCATATCCCAGCAGCAGCAGCAGTTGGCCTCAGCTTCTATTTGCTAGTTTTTTGGTACTCCCAGTATAAGTTTTTTGTACTCTCAGAGGTACCAGCTTGAGGAGGAAAGCTCTGCAGAGACCCTCCTGCAGCCAGTGAGGTGTCAGCACCAGCTGGGAGCACCTCTCCTCAGAGATTCAGGTCTTAGGGGGTACTTTCTTTGAGCACCAAGTACCTGTTAAACCTAACCTCTTTAATTTGTTCCCCCATCTTTAGGACTGCTGTTAGCTCATGAGCCCCCCACTGTATAATCAATTTTCCGTATTAAATTTTCTCTATTGAAACAGCTACTACAGATGCCCACTCCATGACTGGACCCTAGGTGACTCATAAGGAGACAATAAAGGTAGGCTGAGGTGAAACAAACCAGAAAATATGCTGTGGAGGATAAGATACAGTATCAATATATTTTATGAATATGTTGGAGGCATTTTAAATATTAGAAATCTTATAAATTATATAAAAAAGGCAAACTCCTTTAAGAAAAAAAAAGGCTGGGTTTTATTATTAACTAGAGGCACAAGTGGGGTCTGGTGACCTGCCCCATGGGGGCCAATCGGGGGTGGGCCGGTGTGTGTGGGGGGGCATGGGAGGTTGGCCAGCCAGCCCCATCCCTGATCAGGTTAGGGGGCATCAATAGGGGTGGGGCCAGATGGGGAGAAGGGGCCTGCCCTACTGCCAGCCTGATCACTCCCAACTGCCCCCCACATTGGCCTGCTTGCCCCCAACTGCCACCCCCTGCCAGCCTGATCATTTCCAACTGCCCTCCCCTCCTGACCTGATCGCCTGTGACCACTTCTGTCTGAGCCCCTGAGCCCCACCACCATGGCTTCGTCCAGAAGGGCATCCAGAAGGTTTCCCAGAAGGTCTCCCAGTCTAATTAGCATATTACCCTTTTATTACTATAGATAGATAACTATCATAATGCTAAGAACCATTACTTACACTGTCAATATGGTATTATAGAGTACTGTGTGGGGTGTATAAAATGCTTAATTTTTAATCCACACTATAACTTAATGAAATACATATTATTCCCATTACACACTCACATACAATTGGGTAATGAGAAGTTAGAGCCCAAGATCATACAGCTAATAATTGACTAAATGGCATTTTCCACCCATGTCTTGAGGACTCCAGTACCCTCATTCTCCACTAGACCAGGTGGCTCTCACTTATTTGCCATCATATCCCTTACTCAAACATGGGAGAACCTTGTGCAAAATAGATGCTTAGTAAGTGATATTGAATGGACAATTGAATAAACACTTTCACTAAACTAAAATAACTTTGATTTGGTAGTTTTATGATTTGGGCATTAATAAATAAACTGTATAACAGTTTTGTTCCAGAGATAATGTAGCTTTGTGGCTACAATTCACTGATTGCAGCACCCTGATAAACAAGGTGCCCATGCTGACTAGAACATTTATGGGGGTGGGGGAAAAATGAATCAACTTGGTAAGTGGAAGTGCCAATATGGTGATAAATCTAGGATGTTAACCTAACTCAGAGCATAGGAGGACTACTGTTCAAGGTGACAGACAAGTTCTGATTGCATGCTGGGTAATCCAATTGTGCAGAGGTACAGGTGCTTTGCCCTAATGACTCCAGAGAGCTGTGATGTTCGTTTAGAAAATCTGCTGTATGTGTCTCATTCTTTCCTTTGATAGAAAAGCTGCATTTGTGAATGAGAGGGTTTTGGCAGATCACCAAGTGATCATTCATACCCAGACAAACAGCTTTAATCTTTGAAGGCTATTGCTAACAAGTATTCAGCCCAAAATAATGACTGCAATTAAAATCTTAAAGAACAGAAATAACCTCACAATGGGGTGTAGGGGTACATTTATTATGATTGAGTAGGAGAATGTATGTAGTGGAATATAACTTGTTCTATATTAAAATATGTGGGTGTACCCACAAATAATACAGAACAATTCAGTGCAGATCTAATATTCTCATGGATTATATGCAGAGAGAAAGTGACTGCCATTACAAATAAAAATTACTAACTTAAATCCCAAAGTACACAATATATGATATGATACAAGCTTTATGATGCATTTTTCATGAAAAAGTATTATAAGATAAAAATATTAATTCTGAACTTTATATAACTGTACTAAAAAGGAATATTCTCAATGTTATGGAAGAAAGTTTGGTTCTTGGGATAGCAAAAGACTGTAAAACTTTTAATATTAATAGAGTACAATAAATTGATAGCCATTAAGATTTCAAAATTAGAGAATATGCTAATTTGAAATATTTACCAAATATTTATATACTAGAAGTCCAGTGCACAAAATTGCACACCCCACCCACCCGCTTGCACCTCACCACGCTCACAACCCAGGCCACCCGTACTGTCTTTGGTCATTAGGGCATTAGGGCCACAGGCCTTTTATAATATAGTTGGTTAAAATATAACCATATATATAAATGCATGTATGTATAGTGAATATATTAATTCCTTCATATTTATGTACTAGGGGCCCAGTGAACAAATTCATGCACCTTGAAGGAACTATGGGCTGTGAGGCTGCAGTGGGCACAAGGAGAGTCTTGGCTTATCCTCTGTGCCCCTGCCCAACCCCTCCTGCCGTGGCTCCTGTCCAGTCTGCCACAGCCACACTCCTGCTGCTGCTGCTCCCACAAGCTGATGGCGCCAGTCCTACTTGCACCCATTGACACTGTGGAGTGACTGGGCCTCTCAGGAGCAGGAAGAGGTGGAGAAGCCTTCAGGGGCAATTGAGGCCAATAGCTGCTGCTCACACCTGCTGATGGCACCAAGTGATGGTGACTGGGGTCGGGCACTGGCAGTGGGTACAAGTGCTGGGTGGGACCATGGAGCATGGGGGCAAAGAATTTTCAGTAATCACCACAGTCTTGCCCCAATGACAGCTACCAGCGCCCTGCCTTGGTCTGGCACCCCCACTCACCTGCTCTGCCATCCCTCTGGGGCCAATGCTTGCCATGTTTTGCATGTGCCCTCTGGTTATCAGTGCATGTCATAGCAACCAGTTGTTTGGTTTTACCACCATTTGATGTATTTGTATATTAGCCTTTTATTATATAGGATGAAATTCATGCATGGGTAGGGTCCCTAGGTCTGGCTGGTAATCAGGGCCGATCTGTGGGGTGACTGGCAGGGGCGATTAGGGGCCTCAATTGGCACCTACCGGCCTAGCACCGCCCACTCACCTACCCCAACCTGCACCATTGCTGCTGGTGGCTTTCCTCTTAAGGGTGACTGGTGCGGTGATTGGGGGGCCCATGCTGGCACTTGCATTGGCTGGCCTGGGGCCTGTGGGCTGGGGACAGCTCTTGCATTGAGTGTCTGACCCCTGGTGGTCAGTGCACATCATAGTGACAGGTCATTCTGTTGTTCATTGATTTGCATATTAGGCTTTTGTTATAAAGGATATATAATTTTTTAATAATTTGATTACAATATATTAATATTTTATAGTGAATTTATGGATATTATAAGATGATTTGGTGGAATCTAAGGGGATGGAGGAAATACTGATGTGATTCAAAAGTCTTTGGTTCATGTCCCAGCTCATCACTAAAGAATATTAAAAATGGCCAAAACCAGTTTATCTCAGTGAATAGAGCCTCAGCCTGCAGACTGAAAGGTCCCGGGTTCAATTCCAGTCAAGGGCATGCACCTTGGTTGTGGGCACATCCCCAGTTGGGGAGAGGGTGCAGGAGACAGCTGATTGATGTTTCTCTCTCGTTGATGTTTCTAACTATCTCTCTCCCTTCCTCTCTGTAAAAAAATCAATAAAAATCAATAAAATGTATTTTTAAAAAGAATATTAAAATGTATAGTTATTTTGTCAGTTCCTTCCTATTCTACATGAAGAAACCAAGGCACACACAAAAAAATTTTATATCCAGACAAGACCACAGCAAAACCAGGGGCAGCAACCAGTCTTCTGATAGCAGGGCCTGTTTTTAAGCCCTATTTGATTCTGGATCGTCATTGTCTCAGTTGGAAGATTGGAACAGGAACTCCTCTGTAAAGCTCATGTCTTTCATAAGGAACCAAAGAAGATCTATTTATAAAAGCACTTCTCAAACCATGAAGCACTAAATACACACAGAGAGCCAAAATCAGTTTGGATCAGTGGATAGAGCGTCAACCTGAGGACTGTTAGGTCCCAGGTTCGATTCTGGTCAGGGACATGTACCTTGGTTGTAGGCACATCCTAAGTGGGAGGTGTGTAGGAGGCAGCCGATTTATGTCTCTCTCTCATCGATGCTTCCAACTCTCTATCTCTCTCCCTTCTTCTGTATAAAAAATCAATAAAATATATTTTTTTAAAATAAAATAAAAAAGAAATACACATAGGGATTATTATAGCACAGACATGGTACATTTACTTATTCTTGGAGTACACACACAGAATCAAAAATATATGTTATGCAGGCATAATCCAGTGTACTGTATTTAAAAAGAAATGCCTCCTTTCATTTTTACTCAAATGACTCATTTGTACAACATAAGACTAGTTAATTTTTATCATATTCTGGTGAAAAAAATAATGCATATAAGACATATATGGACATTTACAAAGTTTTTTCTAAAAGGGAAAATACTGTCTATAGCAGACACTGCTGATACCTTGCTTCTCAGCCCTTTGCATCAGCTGAGTAAACCTGCAGCTGAGAACACTTCCTGGTTGTTGACAATGTCCTGCCTCCAACACAGAGGTGTCTTTTCTTTGCTGCCTTTTTCTGACATGCCCTGAGCTTGCACAGGGATGCAACCTGAAAGTCAATAGAGCAAATACACAGAGGAGGTGTAACACTTCGGGGCCAGCTCTCAACCAGTGCGTGTAGAGAGAAAGGAGGTGGGGGTGGTGGAAACATTATTTTGAGTGTCTGTGATCTAAACTTCACTTAAAAATTTATTCTGAAAACTGGTCTCTGCAAAACTCCAAGAGCAATTAGTTAATAATGGCTCTTTTAAATTTGGGTCTTCAGGGTCCACTTTTAATTATAAGAGCTAGGTAAAGTGATGCATAACTGGCAAGTACAAAAATACATACAACACTGACCATTACTCTTATGTCTGGCTTACACTATTCTTAGCAATTTAACTAATCCCTTAAATGCTACAACACAACTTGCCTCTGTCTTGGTGAAAGCCATTTGACTAGTCCTACTATGTGAAATGGTATTCCTTCTAAGAAAAGAATAACTTCCCTGTGGCTCACAAGGCCAGCTTGGTTGTAATCTTTTCTATGGGAGAACCTCTAAAATATTACATATGCTCCTACTTAGCAACTCCTTCCAACAACTCCTTAAATCGACACGGAAAACACACTGCTGTACTCTGCCCTGGGCCTTGGAATGGCCTTTGCCCCAAAGCAATAAAATCTGACAAAGGCAGATAAATGTGTGTTTCCATGAACCAAATTATCACCTGATATTTATTGAGTACACTGAGAGCTATGATGTCTGCAGTCTGGATAACCAGTAAAATAATGTTAAATGCAGTTTTTATTTCTAAACAAAGATGTTTATGTAAAATGCACACTTAAAAACAACAACAAAAATAGTTGCCTATCAATATAAAAGGAAAGTTGCTGGCTTTTAAAATTTATGTATTTGACATGTTGTTTAGGTTGGTTTTAAAATGGATAAAAGCACATTTAGCATCCTTAATGACTATTTGAATATTCTATTTTATTCTAATAAAAAATGCAATCCAAATTTCATTCCTATTTTTTTTTCTTTGAGACAACAGTTTATTCATTTCAGGAAGAAGAAAGTAATTTAACAAGAAGTACAGAAGGTTCATATTTTTTCCCATCCTGACTACTGCCTGAGAAATTCAGTCCCTAAGGGACATAATATTTTCTTTTTTAAAAATTAAGGTATTATATGTGGACATATCTTACCAATTCCCCTCTCCCTTAAATGCCCCCCCCCTCCCCAGAGTTTTGCGTCCATTGGTTATGCTTATATGCATGCTTACAAGTCTTTCGGTTGATCTCTTATTGTCCCCATATCTCCCTACACTCCCTACTGTAATTTTACAGTCTGTTTGTTGCTTTACTCTCTCTGTATCTATCTTTTTGTTCATCAGTTTATAATGTTCCTTCTTATCCATAAATGAGTGAGATCATGTGCTGTTTTTCTTTCATTGACTGGCTTATTTCACTCAGCATAATGTTCTCCAATTCCATCCAGGTTGCTGCAAATGATAAGATTTCCTTCTTTTTCTGGCAACATAGTATTGCATTATGTAAATGGTTGTATTTTGTAACCACATTTTCCCTCTTTCAGTTTTGAGCAGGTTAATTTTTATTTCTCATCATCATATTTATGCAATATTAGCAAGGCAAAAGCAGTTACATTCCTAATGAAAATGGCTCACAAATTTGCATTAGAATTTGTAGTGTCCCACGAATCTCCAAGATAAAAGATTCTTCCAGAGGTCATGCCTTTGGCCTTTTGGGGAGGCTTTTCTGGATTCAATGAGAATCTGAAAAATAATATGATTTCTTTCTTTTTAGCTCTCAAGACACCTATATTTAATTAATGAAAACCAAGGTTGCTTTTATTACAATTTAGTTTAGGCTTATCATAAACAGATGATAAATTATTGCACTTACTTATAATTGTGGTGTGTGGGTTTTTCCCCCTGAGTAAATATATGAGAACTTAATGCCATATAGGTTTTTTAAAATTAATTGGGGTGACATTGGTCAACATGAACATACAGGCATCAAGTGTGGGTTTCCATGTAATAAGATCTAGATATTGCACCATGTGCCTACCACTCAAAGTCAAAAATCTTCTGTCACCAAATATTAGGACCCCATTCTCTCTACCCCAATCCTTCTGGCTACTACCACACTGCTGTTTGTGTTTATGAGTTTCAGTTTTATATCCTACATATGAATGAAGTCAAATGGTTCTTAGCCTTTTCTGACTGACTGACTTCACTTAGCATAATCTTCTCAAGGTCTAAACTTATGGACCTTGGCCATATACTTTTTGAAGCAAGTTTTTCAGTTTTTAATAAACAAATTTGAAATCATTTGTAAAAATTTTAAAACAGCATCTTTAATTTAAAAATACAGCAATGGTACCACTAACAATAACAATGATTTGAGGCCTCTATTTAATACAGAAAACTAAAAAAGAAGAAAATACAAATGACTCAATATCTCACTACTCAGATAAACCCTGTTAATATATGTAATTGTTAAAGCAAACAGTATTTAAAAGTAGATAATCCAAATCTTCTTATTTCTAATAGTCCTTCTTTATAAAGATAACCACTATTAAAAGTTATTTCAAATAACTACTTCTCCTCAAGTCACCCTAATGTATCTGGTTATCCATTCATCATTCCATCCATCAGCCTACCCATCCTTTAAAAAGATGGAAATACTAAAATAATGTTGGAAATAAACTGGATAATGTTGCCTCACATTTAACTAATTAATTAAATATGAGGAAACATTATCCAGTCTTTCATGCTTAACATATCTGGAACATTTTCCACATTAGAACCAATTTGCCTTATTTTTTATAGTTTGCATAACATTTTAATATTTAGAAAACATGTACTTTTTGATTTTTGAACCTGACTGTCAGAAAATAGGCTAGAGTCCGGGGGTGGGCAAACTTTTTGACTCGAGGGCCACAATGGGTTCTTAAACTGGACCAGAGGGCTGGAACAAAAGCAACCTGACCATGCTGGCACTCTCATCTTGGGCTGCTGGTGAAGGAGGGAGGGGAGGGGAGAGCAAGAGAACCCTCTGCTCTTTTTGCTCTGCAGCTGGATAGAACAGCTGAATGGGCTGGATCTGGCCCGCGGGCCATAGTTTGCCCATGGCTGGGCTAGATTCAATTTAATGAAAAGTCCCTCTGGATAAATATTTTAGTGAGTGGAAAGTCAAAACATCTTATAAATGTTTCTGTTGCTTTCTATCAATGGCCTGCATTCATGTGGTCTAAGGATGCCACAGAATTGACTACAACATTCATTTAGGAAATATTTAGGGAAAGTATTATCTGAAAAAGACCAGCCCTCAAATCCTCTCAAAGCACAGTACAGAGTAATACATCTGTCCTCCCAGAAACCATTCTTCTAGGGAAAAAAAAATAGGGAGCCCCAAGAGGTTGTCTGAACAGGGGACATGGTCTCCTGTAGAAATGGTAAGTGTAGAATGATGGTGTTATGTCTATAATACACACTCTGCAGACAGCGCCAGTTATTGCTGAAATCTCCTGGATGCTTAGATAGATAAGCAGAACAAGGGTTTTGTTTCAGGTGAGATCATGGAACAGATGATAGGGGCCAAGGCTCCTCGGTAAACCTTATCTGCTTGTCCTGTCAACCCACCCTTAGCTTTGACTTCATATTACATCTCTTCAAGTGAACTCACTGTCAACTTTGAACTTTCCCCAGGCCGGGCGAAAAAAGCTGCATGCATCTTAACAATGACAGGTGTTCTTTTTTATGACCTTTGAGAATAAGTGAGAATTCAGCACAAACATTTCTTTTTCACTCTTTACTACAACATATTCAATGCTTCTTTTTATAAAGGCTTTCAAGGGTGACCATGTACAATGTAAAACGTAATTGAGAGAAGACTGGTAAAGATGGTTCAAATTAATTAAAACTTAAGGGCTGACCATCTCTTTAATAGGCATTTAATATGAAATCAAATGGTCGGTTCCATTCATATATATTAGCCATGACAGATCAAATATGAAGATCAATAGACATCGGGCAGCTATGATTATCATTATGTGTGTAGCTTATGGCTGGGGCAGATTTTAGAGCTAAGCGATCCATCCATGTGTGACTTAAACTTGCAGCCTCTGCTTTCTTAGAAATTGCCTATAATCAACTGGGCTTCTCAGTGATGGCTGTTCTGAGGGTCTCACAGGTACATTACTTTTCTTATTTTAGCTGTTGTATTGCCCATTGCCTCTTTTTGTAATGCCTACAATAGTCAGTGGATGCCTGAAACTGCAGATAGTACCAAACCTTGTATGTACTATGGGATTTCTTTCTATACATCCATACCCATGATAAAGATTAATTTATAAATTAGGTGCAGTAAGAGAATAACAACAATAACTCATAACAAAATAGAACAAAAATAACAATATATTATAATGAAAGTTATGTTAATGTGGTGTTTTTCGTTCCCTCTCAAAATATGCGATAACTGAGATGGCTACTGAGTGACCATGAGCATGTAGTGTGCACAGCACTGATACACTGGGAAAAGGATAATTCAGGTCCAGGGGAGATAGAGCAAGCCAGCATGAGGTTTTATCACACTACTCAAAACAGCACATAATTGAAAATTTGTGAATTGTTTATTTCTGGAATTTTTCATGTTGACTATGGGTAACTAAAACAGGGATAAGAGGCGCCATTTCAAGGCAGGTATTCATTTCAACAAAAAGCGGTATGCATTCTTTAACAATGCTATGGATTCTGGTTCACTAAGCCTACTGCAACCCCAGCCTCTATTCTAGTTTTTATCTTTAAAAGCATAAAGTTCAACCCTGGGCCTTCTGGTCTCAATTCCCATTAAAGTCCAGTCTTCTAGAAGAAATTAGAATAATGAATCCCTAAGAGTTTTAAAATGGATTCATTTCAATTTCTTCTGAAAGCTGAGAATTAATAGAGACAACTTTGGCCAGTAAGAAGTAAGAGTTTGGCCAAACTTCTCCCCAATGGAAGAAATAGTTACGGCTATTAAGAGGTAAGGATTTAAATTATGTTAATAAAGGATTTGCACCATCGTGCTTTAGAATCTGGCACAAACATCCAGTTAGTACTCCAAATGCTGAAAAATGCAAATGATCTCCAAAAGAGATCTCAGTACTTCAGAAAATTCCAAGCCTCTTTCTTAGTGCATGTCCTCGTTCTCTCTCTCTCTCTCTCTCTCTCTCTCTCTCTCTCTCTCTCTCCCCTCTCCTCTCTTTCTTTCTGTGACTCTGAATGAGCCAAAAAGTATCCTCAAGAGACCCAAGAATTCACTTTTATGCTCATAAAGCAAGCTGTCACTAACCATCTGCAGTCCCATCTACATAGGCATCTAAGGCATCTAAACAAGAGATCAACCCAAGGACTTGTATGCATGCATATAAGCATAACCAATGGATGCAAGACACTGCAGGGGGTGGGGAGTGAGGGCATGTGTGGGGCGGGGGGTGCTGGGGAGGCTGAGGAAAGGTCAATGGGGGGGAGACTTATGTACTACTATTTTTAATATTTTAAATAAAATTTAATAAAATAAAATAAACCGAAGCAATACTGTGCATGTGTGTGCCACCTACCTAATATCCACATTCCTTTTCTTTCATATGAAAGAAAACCTGAGCAAGGAGCACAGATACTGAAATGCATTTCCTAGTCTCCCTTTGAGGTAGCAGAGTGAGAGAAAGTAATTCATAGGGGTTCCAGGAAAGCCCTTCAAGGATGCTTGCTGATCAACTGAAGGATCATTGATTTTTATCTTCACTCTCTTCCCTTGCTACTTTCTCTTCCTGCCTGGAACACAGAGGTTACTGATGGAATGTCAGCAAGCGTCCTGGACTACAAGACAACGCAGAAGATGGAAAACAGATATTAACAGAGAAAGGTGATGAAAGGAGCCTAAGTTCCAAAAGATTATGAATCTCCCATATCACCCTTGACCTGCCTCTTTCTCACCTTTTATTGCCTGAGGTTTTTAAAAAATAAAAAAAAGCAATATACCGTATTTGCCGGCGTATAAGATGACTTTTTGGCCCTGAAAAATATGCCTCCAAGTGGAGGGTAGTCTTATACGGCGAGTATATAACAAACTCTGTATTTTTTAGTGGAAATGTTAGGGGGTCGTCTTATATGCCCAGTCTCTTATACGCTGGCAAATACGTATTTTTCAGGGCCAAAAAATCGTCTTATACGCCGGCAAATACAGTAACCCTGCATTCAGTTTAAGTCAAAGTAATTTTAAGTTTCTGTTACAGCCTATTGATACAATATGTATGCCAGCATCATGGTTTGGAGAAGGCAGGGTGGGAAGACATGTGAGGTGACACCAATTTAAAGAGGAGGTCAGTAAAGCTCACCCACAGTCCTTCACAGGACTCCAAATCCCAGGAGGTCACTGTCCCTCTCCTCTTCTTTTGAACTGTGACTTTGAATTCATTTAAACGCAGTGGGGCATTTCCTCTTGTTCATATATCATGAAAGGCTCATTTCCCTGCTCATTTAAATGTGACTCAATGCACAGAAGCATGCAAAAGACCTAAATGTGCATGTGTGTGTGTGTGGAGGGGGGTGAAGGTGGGGGATCAGGAAGGAGAGATGGACAGATTAAGTGCAAATAAGTTTTTTTTTTCCCTGTAGCAGTGTCTTCTCAGCCTACTAAAATGATCTCTTAGAATCAAAGTGTGTGTGTGTGTGTGTGTGTGTGTGTGTGTGTGTGTGTGTGTATAAAAAAGAAACAATCTGTTTCTTATAGCGTGTTGCCACACAGAAGTTAACTGAAATTATGAAAAGGTAACTCAATAGGCATGGCATTTTATTTTTTACAAGAAAATGCATTTTTTCTTTTACAGAAATTACTGTCATTCCATTGAGTTTTCTTTCTTCTCAGGGAAGAATGTTAACGCATCCCTGCCCCCAGGCCCTGTTTTCTCATTTGTAATGATATACTATATGTAAAGTCATATTACCGGCACTTGCAATTTCCGAATTGCTTGATGCCTGATGTCACAAAATTATAACTAAGAGAGACTGTTACACCTACTGCTCCAAGGCATGGGGAGTATTATTTCAGCAACAATGAAAGCATATAATAAAGGACTTTAATGTTAATGACGGTTTGAATGCAAGCTGTTAGAAAAATTGAGTGTGTGTTTTCCCTATCCAGGTAACCGAATCAGGTGCCCCTAAAAACAGCAGCCCTTTCCAAACCACCTCTGATTTAAATGATTCATTTTAATTCAACAAGCGTTTAGCAAATACCCATTCCATGTGAAACCTTGCAGAGGGGGCCACAGTAATTGGACAGCAACCCCTGTCCCCAGGAGTTCACAATATAGTGGAAAAGAGATGCCCGTTCCCATGGCTGATCCAAGGCCTGCGGTGAGAAGTGCTGAACTGAGGCTGCCACAGAGTGCCAACAGACCCAAGGCAGGGCTGTGTAAAGCATCTTAGAGGGTGGGACTTTGGAAAAAGACTTCATGGCATTTAATACATACTTTCCAGCAAAAGGACCCAACCTTCAACCCACTCAAAGGTGAGAACTCTTGGGTGTGTTAAGGGGTGAGAAATCAGGCAGCTGAGACTAGAACACAACAGAGCAAAGAAAATAGAGGCTGTGGAGCTGGCAGGAAGGGAACACGAGTAAAAATGGGTGACTGAAGGGATATAGGATTGAGGGGGAAACACGTGGCCCAGGTGAAGTGATTGCAGTATCCTCATTAGCCTGCGTCACAGATGCTACAGGCCCACTCACATCCCCTTGTCCCAACCATTTCAGCGCCCCTAGGCTTGTCTGTCAGCACCTGCCTCTTATTTAATTTTTTTGCTCACCAGCTTGCTTTCTTTGTTTTCTAGAGCCTGATTTTGCCCTGGCATATAGGAGACAGCAGGTACTAAGGAGCACACATCCAGAGGGAACTTTTCCTAAGAGATGACTGGTAGGAGTCTGTGTATAATAGCCAAGCTCCTTTGCCCTGGGTGGGTAAGAGTAATAAGAGAAAGCTATATATCTTAAGGAGGCTACCAGGGCACTTCCAGAATTAACTGATTGGTTGAAGCTCCAATTGCTTGATCACACACCTTTGTTAGCTACGTTTTCTTCCTTATCTCACTTTGCTGCTGCCCTACCCTGAGCCACCTTGCCAATATACTACATATCCTCACGCCCTTGAAGTGTAAGGTCCTGCATCTGGAGAAGCCCAACTGAGGATGACCAGTAGGGGTCATGAGCCTCATGGAAGTACTATTTCACCAGGAATCACCAAGGTTTTCCTTCAAAACTGCAGTGTAAGTAGAGCAAAGAGGAGCCTCTGAGCAGAGTAAGCTATGCCAAGTAGAGATGGCCAAATATGAGGCACAACAGAACAAGAGATGTTTACAACCAGTTTTAGGGCAAAAGTAGCATTTAGTCACATGACTGCACAGCAATTTCGTGAAGTAAAAAGCTGTAAGATAATCATGAGAGAAAGGCAGTAATGGAATAGGATTCTACTGAATAAACACAATTGCCTTCTTGCTTTGCCTTCATCTGCTATTGCTACTTCTATGTTGTTCACACAGATCATTAAGATTTAGAAAGAGGCTTCAGGAACATACCAGTGTAAGAATATCATCCCTCAAATTGTTATTTGCTTTTATGAGTAAAAATGCATGGGAAAATAATAGCGGTTGAGTTAACACTCTGAAATTAGTGCTTTGGGGCCAAAAAGGAAACATTTAGGAGAAGCTTCCTCTGAGAAGCCTTCATTGACTACCTTGGATCTCCCCTGACTTCTGAGATGTTAAAAGCATTCAGTCTCAATGGTTCATTGGACTCTTATTTCTCCTATATAGCTTGCACTGCTGTGTCCTGCCTTTTAAACTAGACTAGCATTCTAATGTAAGTCTCATGGCTTGTACAAAATGACCCGGACCCTGACATGTTGGTTTTCCCAAACAGCAGATGCTGGGATGGAGACTGAAGTGCAGAGATGTATTAGGGGGTGTTTGCGAGATTAGAAACTATGGTGCAAATGAGGGGAGCAAGCCTCAGTGCAGAGAAAGCTGGCTGTGATGTCTCAGCTGGTCCCACAGGGAACTCTGAAACTGAGATACCCAGTTTCACAAATTGGGTGAAGGAGCTGTCATGGATCAGACATTGGATGTGAGCATCCACTAAAATGGTAGACGACATGTTTTGGTTGATCTGGGTGATGTCAATACCCTTGTAAGCATTTAAAAAAATCCTAATGATGTATTTTGGTTGTAAAATTGAAGAACTGTGTTGAGAATGTTATATCTATGATTAACATAAATTCGGTAATGATAGCAAACAGTAGCTTAAACTGGCTAGTTATATGAGTTTTGTCATTATTTTCTAGAAAGATGATTAAAGCCTTAGGGAACAACCCTCTGTAGTTCATTCTTTGCATCACAGTATTTTTTAACATATAATTATTTAATTACTGGTCTCTGATGATCATTATGATTGTCCTGGAAGCCATACTAAGAAGCAAGATGTTTTAGTCCACCACAAAAAAGTCTTAAACACACAGTAATTATTTTTCTTTTCAAAAGATATATAATGAAATAAAAAAAGATATAAAATAAATTTATTAGGAGACATTATTTTGAGTGCTATGATTTAGGACAAGAAAACATATTGATATCCCTACTATGCATTATGTTCTCTGAAAACAAAAATTTTTAACTAAGTCTGCCTTTTAGGTTCCATTACCAATAAGCCTTTTCATATTAGTCTTTATTCATACAATTCCAGTGCTAACATTTTTATCATTATGTATATTCATCACTATTTTATTTCACATGCATTTATGTGTTTTGTACAAAGCATTGCATAAATAATTAAATCACTATTTCAAAATTATAAAACCTTTCCAATGCCCACAAAAACCCTAACTGAAGGTCCTTGTTGCTCTCTAAGGCTTTGGCTAAGAATTCCAAACACTGCATATGTAGACTTTTTGCAACATTATGTTTTATGGTTTTGTAGCTTGTAGCACACTAGGAAGAGGAAAGGCAATCAAATGGATTCAAACATGAGAAAAAAATAACATCAAGGTAGGAGAGCTGAAAACAAATAAAAGCAGACCTAGAGATGATCTACTGCATTGTCAAGCTGTGGGTTTTTTAAGTGATGTCCTTGGGTTGTCTGTCTAAATATATAGGAATGTCTATAGAATATTTTAGAAAGATTTCCACTTTGGTACTTCAGTCAATAAAATTCAGTTGTCTGAGGAAAAAAAAGTGTTTTATAAGGGTGCTCGATTTTGTGTAAAATAGCAAATTCCAGTCATCTGAATAGATTTGGATTGACTAATATCATCCTCATGCTTCTCTGTGTAATCAATCACACATTTGTTCCTTCATTGGCAATTACATTATTAATCAAGGTTTCTTGGAATTTTCTCCTTTCCCCCATATAGATAAAATAGTAAATATGAATATGTAACAAAGAAAAAAGATCACCCATTTAAAGAGCAGAATATTGTGCCACCCTTAAGAAGGTCCTGATCATGTATCCTAATTTGACCATTTTCTTGTGTATGACATTGAGACAATATTCTAATGCTCTGAGCCTCAATTTATCCATGTGTAAAAGTGGACAATGGTATCTATCTCATAGTATTAAGATGAGAACTAAAAAAAGACAATCTAACTGCTTAATGGGATTTGCCCACATCAAAGAATCAAACTGCTTAAGCTATTACCTTTATTATATTTATTAAAATATTTGACATGCATCTAAGTGTAGACACTAATAACCTAGTAAATATTGACTGGTAATTACTTGAAATGTTATTAAGTTCTAAAATAAAATATCCAGAGCAGATGAAAATAAAGGGGCCTACTAAAATATCAAGAATATAAATTAATCAGAAAGCTATTATTTATCAACCTATTAAACATTCTATCTGTTAAGTAGAATTTGATGAATAGAACTTTATTTTTATCATATTGCTGAGCAATTTAAAACTATAGCAAATAAGAAAAATGGGTTATGATGTATGATACAATGTAAAGTTCCAAGTCAAATTCTACTTGGAATAACAGAGAGTGGTAAGGCCATGTAACCTGTGGGTTAGATGCCATGTGTTGTCAACCTGCTGTGACTGACAGGTTAGAGGAGGACAGGGACAATAACAAAAATCCCCAAACCCCTTTACAGCTTCTCAATAGAAGTAAAAAAAAAAATGCAAATGTGATCTTATCACGGGAGTGCATAGTCACATGAAGACCAAGACAGTCATTGCAATTACCTTTTGGAAGATGCAATGTGTCTTTGAAGGGAAAAAAATCTAAATTTCTACTCACAAGGGAGGCATTGAGAATGGGAAATGAGATAACTATTTAGGAAGAGGAGCACACTGCCATGCACAGGCTGTGCACAGCAGATTGTTTTCATGTACATGCTGAGCTCGGAATGAAGACATCTGATGATGACTTTTGGTGGAACAAATTTGACCATTTATTTCCCACCCATAATCGTGTCCAATTCCAGCTGACTCTTGTGTATTTCTAGTCAATGCTGGAAATGGAGCCTGTTCTGAGTGACTTAATTAACTAGCTCTGTTTTGCTTACTTTTTCTCATCTGTAAGATTATAATATAATACTAAAACTGAAAAAACACACACAACAATATCAAATTTCATGTTGTAGAGAAAAGAGTTCTGAACTGTGAATTGGGAGATTTTCATTGTAGCCCCAATTCCTCCCTCACTTGGCATTTTTGGATTTGACATATTTGAGCTTCAATCATTAAATGAGGGGATTGAATCACATAATCACAGAAGTACATTCTGTCATACAAGTCTGTCATTCACGTGCCCACTCTAGATATCACAAGAAATTGAAACACTTTCCTCAACTGGGCCACCAGTCCCTATATATCTTAAGCCCCAACTTCAGAATAAAGCTAAGTGAAGCAGCCAAGAAAACATACCCTCAAGTCACTTTATCTGTATCATGAGAAGCAATATAACGTAATGGCTGTGATGTGATTCCAACTGGGCCTATGGCACTGTAGGCACTAATATAACTCCCCCACACTACCATAAATTCTACACTTTGCCACCCTGTCTGAATGCTTCCTTAATTCATTTTGGAAATGGGATGGATAAATTGTCTTAGTGAATGCGTATGGACAGCTGAAGGACTCAGTTTACAGATAAGGCCGCTAGGGAGGAAGGGGAAAGGGAAATTAAAACATAAAGGAACAGAAATGGATACAGAGGACACCAAAGACAGTTGCCCAGGCTTGGCTGTCCTTTCTAAGATAGCAGAATGTGGAAGAGCCACCTCATATTTAGCAACTTTCTCCAAAGACAGTGAAATGATGGAGATGTGAAGAGCATTTGTAAAATCTATCAGATAATTTAAAAAATAGTTTTCCTATTGTTTACTTCCAAAATGTACAGCTACTTCCTTTTGATGTCTCACTGGCAACATGAGGCAGTAAAGAATTATAATATGGATTTGAAAATAGCTCTGTCATTTGCAAACTTTGGGAACTTGGACAAGTTATTTAGCATCTCTGAGACTGATCTGTGGGGGGGTGGGGAATGGTGAAAATACACAACTGGAGGGGTGTGTGGTTGAAGCAGGAAAAGAGTGTGTAGGACCTTGAGCTCCATTGATAGTCAATTCATTATTGAGACTTTTACTTGATCTAGCTGGCTTATGGTTTTTAGCATGACTTTTCCTAAAATACAGAGGCTTGGGAATGGCTTCAATTAACACAAGATATCATATTTACAACCTATTTTTCTCCCCACTGCTAAAATTGGAGGCCACTTGATAAGTCAAAAACCCTCTTGTTCAAGGATGTCAGCATGAAAACTGACATCTTCCTTACACAAGCTGTCAGACTCTTCTACAATTTCAAACAAGTTTCTCTTCTTCACCTTTTAATGTTTAGACAGCATATTACTAAATTTCATGCCCGGATCTACTAGTTACCTAATAAGTAAGATTTTTTCTTTTTTGTTCTCTGGCACCAATCTAGTCCATATTGGTGTTATCTAATATGCCACTTCATACTTGTGTGGTCTATGTGAATTTGGCTGCTTTCAAATCCGTTTCAGTTTCCAAGAAAATATTCAAAAGAGAAATCCACAGCTGTTAAGGACTCCATCAAAATATATTAAGCCATAAAACAGAAGCATAAAGGCATGGTTCTGATAGCTCTCCAACCTCTCACACACATCAGAGGGCATGCCCTGCTCTCTGCCAGCTATATGGGATCTAGTACCCACATGGACCAGCTCATAATATAGCTGCATTCTGCTTAGCTGACTGCTTCAAAAGTAATCACAATGCAAGGAGAATAATTCTTAGTAAGCCATAATTATTCAAAACAACTTGGAATACTGTGGGTGGGACTGGAAACTGATACATGTTATTTAAATACATACATTTATATATATATATATATATATATATATATATATATATATATATATATGTGTGTGTGTGTGTGTGTGTGTGTGTGTGTGTGTGTGTGTGTGTGTTTCAGAGAAGCAGGGAAAGGGAGAGAGAGATATAGAAACATCAGTGATGAGACAGAATCATTGATCGGTTGCCTCCTGCATGCCCCACACTGGGAATGGAGGTGACTGGGAATTGCACCATGACCTTCTGATTTGCAGGTTGACACTCAATCTCTGAACCACATTGGCTGGGCTTGATACATGCTCTTTTGAAAGATGCTAAGCATATTCGCACCCTATAACCTAGCAACCTCAAACTTAGATAAATATCCAGCAGGAGTAGATCCATTTATGCACTGAAAGTCATATAAAATAATATATTATCTCTACTAAGAATGTCCTCAAATTGGAAGCACCCAAATGTGAATCATTAGGAAAATGGATAAACTGTGACACATTCACACAGAATATTAAATAATTTTTAAAAGAGAAAAATATGAATGAAACTCATAGACTAAATGTTGTCTGAAAAAGCTGAACTATAGGCATGTATAAATTATGTGGATCTAATATTATAAAATTTTAAAACTAGCAAAACTAATCTATTAGCATTCAGAATACACTTCCTTGGGGGTAGGGGTGCAGTGACTAAGGAAATGTTCTATTTCTTGTTTGGGTACTGATTACAAAACTGCTCATCAAACTCTATTCCTGATATATGCATGGATGTATTACACTTGATAAAATGTTTTTAAAAAGTGAAAATGGTTTTAAAAATGTGCACTCATCTTTTAAAAGATCTTTAAAAAAGCAAGAAAAATTGTTCAAATGGTAGAGAGAAATCTAATGGGTCAGCATGATACCAAGTTCAATCAGAGGTTCTGCAATAGACTGAAGGTTTGTACCCCACCACCCTGAAATCCATATTTTGAAGCTTAATTCCCAATGTTCTGGTATTTGGAGGTGGGACCTTTGGAAGGTCACATGGGTGGACCCCTCAGAAATGAGATAAGTGCCCTTATAAAAGAGATCCCTAAGAGTGCCCTTGCCCTCCCACCAAATGAGGACACAGTGAGATGATAGCTGTCTATGAACCAGAAAATGGACCCTTGCTAGACACCAAATTTGCTGATACCTTTATCTTAGACTTCTCAGCCTCCATGACTGGGAGAAATAAATTTCCATAGTTTTTCATCCAGTCTGTGATTTTTAAAAATTATATTAGTCCAAATTGACTAAGAGAAAACTGTCACTATATTTAAAGACCAATATATGTGTCATACATGGCTGCAAATGGTATTACTATTTTTATCTCTGTTATGGGCCAGACACTGTATTGAGACTTCATAAACATGACCTTATTCATCCTTATCTATGACTATAATTTCCATTTTGCATGTGTGTAAATTGAGACTTGAACATGTTAAACAACTTATCTCAAGCTGATAGAAAACTCCAGGGGTGGATGACCACTCACACTGGAGATCTATGGTATCCTTGAGTCCAGACGGCATGCTTACGTGACCTCACTTATTGGCCCAAGGAAGTCCCTCTCCACTGCTGTCTGAGATGGCAATGGCTTTCTCCTTTGGCTTTTAATTTTACTCTGTGGGTTCAGGTTCACTCAGCCCGTGCTCTTTAGTCAGTTGTGAAATACTGATTGGTAAGCAGCCATGGCCACATCTGGCTCTCCTCTCTCCCACACACATGTGGTTCAGTTCCATAGTCCAAAATCAAGGCTGCCAGACTGGCTGGACTCCAAGGACTCATTGTGACTACAATTTGGCTATTGGAATTATCAACGTGATCACAGAAGCAACCCAATCTCCAGCTCGCTTTTAGAATTTTCAAAGGTTGGTATGAGGGCACATGTTTTCTGGATTCCCAGAGAAGTCCATTTTATTTTCTTATGGACCTATATAAAATTATTTGCACTCAACATCAGCAAATTGGTGGAGGATTTTTTGCAATGAGAAGAAAGAGTATGATTACTGTGGTTACATTAATGGTCTTTAGAGGTAGACAATCTCTATTCAAATCCCAGCTAAGCCATTTACAAATCCCTAGTTTCTTTATCTAATAAATGTGAAAAATACCTTCATCAGAGAGTTATTATAAAGATAAATGGATACTGTATGAAAAGCACTTAGTTCAATCTCTGCCGTGTGTTATGCTTTTTATTTTTTTTATAAGGGGTGAATCCACACACTATTTATTAACATGCTATATAGTAGCATCATGCTTTATATGAGATACATTTATACACATATACCCTCACAGAATCACAGGTTTGTGACTGGTTAGTCTTCTTAATAACTGCAATAATACAACTTACTTTTGAGAGAGATTGGACATTGGTTAATCTCTAAAATATTTGAGAATTAAAGAAAAAATATAATCATGAACAGCAGTATAATTTATAACCTGTTAAGCAGAAAAATAGGTTTGGGGGATTTTTAATATATTTTATTGATTTCAGAGAGGAAAGGAACAGAAGAGAGAGATAGAAACATCAATGATGAGAGAGAATCATTGACTGACTGCTTCCTACAGGACTGCCACTGGGGATCAAGCCCACAACCTGGGAATGTACCCTGACCAGGAATTGAACCTTGACTTCCTAGTTCATAGGTCAATGCTCAATCACCGAGCCATGCCCAGCCAGGATCAAAATAGATTTTAAAGAAATGAATGTCTGAGTTCTGAGAATTCAAAAAGTGTTAAATGTACCAAGTAACATATATTTGTATGTCACTTAATCAAATGGCAACTTTCACCATATGTGCAGATTGACCTGCATACTGTGTTACTCATTTAGGGAACACTTTAAAATTAATAAACTCTTAATTAATAAAAGTCTTCGAGTCTACAGGTAATAATAGCTTTTAATCCATTGTCTTCCCTTCTCTTTAAAGACTACAGAGTTCTGCAGCCTTCCTTTATATTTTATGTGACCTCCCAAGAACCGAGAAGAGAGCATTCACATAGAAAACAGCCAGAGCCACAGCTATTCTCAGGAAGCTAATTCACAGAAGAATTAAAAACTGTTCCCTTATACACTGGTGTTTAATGATTTTACTTCCTCATTACAGTTCTCTTGCCCCAATACAGAGAAAATAATTAGACCTTGAACATGGCAATTAAAAAGCAGATATCCTGAACTCTGACACTTCTAGCAAACCAATAGAGTGTAAAGGCATATCATCATCCTGTTTGGCAAATTTCTAAAAGATTACAGAGCAATGTTGAGAGAGAAAAAAATCACTCATTAGCAAGTATTACCTAAGAGTGTAGGTTCCTAAAAAGCATACACATGTAAGAGCTGATGCTTTTTAATGCTGCTCTATTTCCTTTAAGTTGTGCACTATACTTTATTTTCAAGGCCTGTAAAGGTTAAACACTAACTATAACAAACAAAACTATGACCTTGAGTTTAACACACCAGTAACCAAATAACTTTATGCTGTAAAGATAACACATATCGAGTCTATGAAAGTGATATTTATTAGACCCAGTGAGACTCATTGGGGAAAGAAACTAAATATACTTCTTTATCAGCAGGTGGTTCTTTGGTTTCTCACTGATGCATACTAAGAAATCAGTGGGATGTTTGGCACAGAAATAAGTATAGCTACAGCACATAAGCACACTTCAATTTATGCACATATTAATATGGGTGAGACAATAAATTTCTACTGTTTACCCACATAATAAGGGAGTTTATTATGGAAACCCTAGCAAACTAATGCAGGTACCAAACTTAAATTCACACTTATTGCACAATGAATTCAACTATACATTAGAAGCATTTCAATTTGAGCTTATAACTTTGGAGAGTTGCTCCACAAAACCAGATTCATTTGAGGTACATAATGATAACAGATTTATTTTTTTTTGCTTGAATTGAAACTTTACTTCTATGGCTAATTGTCTATGCAACTGATGCAGAGGCCCATGTGGTAAGAAAGTGAGCCTCCTGCAAACAAGCAGTGAGTGAGCCATTGTCGAGATGCACCCCTACACCCCACCACCCAGTCCTCAGAGGCTGGCAGCTCCTGACAAAACTGAGAGTTCCTGACTCAGACACACCCAGCTAAGTCCTCCTGGATCCCTGACCTGCAGAAACAGTGGGACAGTAAATGCTTATTATTTCAAACAACTAGATTTGAGGGTTAATTAAATGAACAGAAATATATATCTAATAAGTCTATCTGATATTCACTTTCCATTCCTATTAAGATAAACCTTCTTTATTAATCCAGTATCAATCTTCAGTGGCTAGAATATACTTTTTAGCTCTGTGAAAACTATAATTAACCACTTAAGCACAATTGTGACAACAAATTGTACACATACATTAGTAGAGGATTGCTAGGAACATTTTATTCTCTTATAAACATGGTTTGTTCCATCCTCCTGAATGTCAGTGTGATGATGGCTGAAGCTGCCCCACCAGAAAGTGCTGAGCTGCTGAAGTAACATCAGAAAGTGCCTGCCTTTGCACTTGTTAAGAAAAGGAAAGAAAAACTTTGTCATTTTTTTTTTAGTTTTTCTGATACCAATAACTCGAATAAAATCATTCCTGTTAAAAGCTACTTCTCTATTTTATTTTATTTTTGTGAGTTCTGCCATAGCATCTATGTTTTTATTCTCAGAAAATGTTATTCATTCTCTGGCATTAAAAGCATTATTAATTTATATGTGTAAATCTTTAGACTCAGATATTTTGCATATATTATCTCCATCTACTACTATATTACTATTATTGATGAAAAACTAATCAAAGGAGAGAAAATGGAAGTAATTAAAAAAAAGAGGGGAAAAGTAGCCAGACAAATCTATATAAATATATATAGATGCAGAAAAGGGGAAAAGATAAAGAAAGAAATATAGTTAAAGCCTATGGAAAGAAGTTGGTGTGACAATCATTAAAACATTTATCCATCCTATATAATAAAATGCTAATATGCAAATAGACCAAAACAACTGAACAACCAGTCGCTATGACATGCCCTGACTACCAACGGGACATGTGTGGAACATGGTGCACTTTTGGCCATGGCTGGATGGTAGAGCATGTGAGTGGGGGCACCAGACCAAGGCAGGGTCCATTTCCTATAATCGGATGGAGACTCTGGTGGTTACTGCAAATTCTTTGCTCCTGCACACTGCGGTCCTGCCTGGCGCTGTGCCTGCTGCTGGCACTGATCCTGCTCACACCCGCTGCCAGCATCAGAGCCGCTGCTTGCACCTGCTGCTAGTGTCAGGATCCAGCCCCAATCACTCTGTGCTGGCAGCAGGTGCAAGCAGGGCTGGCGACATCAGTGCTTGGGAGTTATGACAGCAGGAGTGGGGCTGCAGGCAGACAGGGAACCAGAGGCGGGCCATGGCTGGAGGGGCTAGAGATGTGGAGGATGGGCTGAGACCCACCTCTGTGCCTACCATAACCTCCTGGCCCACAGTTCCTTTCAAGGTGCATTAATTCATACACTGGGCCTCTCGTTAAAGTATAAAGATATTTGTTGTCTCTTTCTAAGACGTCCAATAGTTGTTGTTTTTTTTAATATTATATATAATGAGATCTTTGTATGCATTTTCTTTTCCTAGTATTTGAACTTGGACATTAAGTAATGAAAGCCTAAACTTGAGATGCTTTTGATAATTGTCTTTTCTGAAAATAAGATGTAAGGAGAAAATTAATCAAACCTGTGAAAACATAGAATGATTTTGTAAGTTCTAGTTATTTTATGGGTTGCAAACAAACAAACAAACAGAAAAAGCAATTACTTACCCTACTCAGATGAAATGGAGATGAAATAAATTATCCAAAGAAGATAAATATTGAATTAGTGACACAACCTTTTTTTTACATTTATACAAAATGTATCACACACATATCATCAAAATTAGAAGACATTTCTAAAGCTCTTTATAACTCATTTGTGAAAATAAAAACTTATTGTGAAGGTTTTTCTTCTATGAAAATATTGCCTACTTCATACTTTTAGCAATATAGAATTTGAAATGGTACTTGAAGTTTTGTAAATATTATATCCTAGCATATATGACTCACATCTGCTTGTTTCTGGGGTCAACCTGATCTACCACGCCCATCAAAGGTTATATCACTTCCAACAAAGACTCACTTTCCTGGAATTCAGTTTCTTCTTCTGTAAAATGGAAAACAATACTACCTTCCTCAGAGGGTGTGGTGACAACTAGGCAAGTAAAGTCATGTAAACTAGTTAAAGTAGTTCTGAAACATGGTCAGCAACCAATGCACTTAATTATTAATTTATGAATATAGACCTAGTAATGAAATGCTTGAGGTGAGCATTGCCTATAATTATTTAACAAAAAGATGGACAAATTAGAGTGAAAATGTAGAAACTAGTCAAATAAAAAAAATATGAATCCACATAATATAGTTGAACGTTAGGATAAACACATACAAAATAACCAGTTTTTAGACTTAGGTTTTAAGGTTTATTTTTTGTGTTATTTTTATTTTTATTATTATTATTATTATTTTTACTAAAGAGAAATCCTAAAATCAGAATAAACCAATTATAGTCAATTTCCACCACCACCCTGTCCGATAGTCCCTTTTGGAAGATGTGGATATCATTTAAAATTATTTTCTACACTTTATGAAATAACCAAAACATGTCCACTATACATTATTCCAAAATAGCAATACATAGACAAAAATAACTATACCTACATTTCCACATCAGAGATAATCACTGTCAATTTGGTGTGTATCTTTTCAGACCATTTTCTGTGCACTTTTAACAATCTAAATAAATAATGTGTATTTTCATATCATATCAGATCATACTATTCATGATATTTGTAATCTGATTCTTTTATTTAAAGTTATCTGAAACAAAGTTTATGTTAATCAACATAATGTTTATGGCATCAATTTCAATGACAAGTTCTTATGAATCTTTCAGAATTTCCTTATAGCTTATATTGCATATTTAATTTGCTTCTGAGTTTTTTTTCTATTATTAACAATGTTGATTGTTCTTATTGCTAATCATTTTGCATATGCTGGAGATCAATTGCAAGAAATAAAAGATGTTTAGGTTTTGGACACATGGCACAGTTGCCCTCCAAACAATACTGTACCACATGCTGTTTCTTAGGTGCTTCTAATTGGCCTCTGTGAGTATTAAGGAAAATACCTCAAACCATCGATATGTGTAAGGTTGCTCTAAAATGATGAGGAAAAAATGTTCTATAGTTACAAAGTCAACTAGAACCCAGAATCACTTTGAGCATTTGACTCTGATGCAAACCCAATGGCTTGATGCTGTGTAGCAAAGGACCAAGATCTAAAAGGGTTAAAATGAAAACATTCTCTGACAGATATTTAAAGACTGATATATCATTGTTCCAGTTTAAAGCAAGAAAATTGTATGAATAATTCATCCTTCTCCCAACAACAACAAAAATATTTTTACACTTTCAAATAGGTGTTAAAATGGGAACTGTTTTGTCAAAAGTATATAAGTGGAGTGTAAATTTCTCTTCCTGCCAAGATAGAAAAGGTTTTACATCACAGCTGGGTGAGGAAATAAGATGGGCGACCAGAAAATATTCTACCCAGAAGAGAAAAGAAGTAAATGGCTTCATTCTCACCCTCACAAGCAATCCTATCTTCCAAGTTCTGATGAATTACTGACTTGGCTATATTTAAGGATGGCATGTTACAAACGTGGTCATACAAAGTCAGAGGCCCTCGATTTATAAGATGTTTCACATTTCAACAAAAAGTCAGAAAGAAAAAAGCATGTTGAGGAGCTGTGTCAGCAGGAAAAATGTGGTAGGAGGGAGATTGATAAGAGTATAGGGAAGGAGTTTTTCACTCCCTCCTTATACCAGACCTATTTCTGCCTTCTGCCAACTCCTATATCTCATGAAAGAGAGATAGGAGTTAGATATGAGATAGGAGGGAGGGAGGAAGGGAGGGAGGGAGAGGGAGAGGGAGAGAGAGAGATTGTTATTTTGGTGTGTTAGAGTATGAGCTGCTAATTGAGTCACATTTTCTAATGGGTAGGGGCACTGTCTTTTAAATTGTACAAACCAACTCTCCTATATTTGCAAATTTGAACAGAGTAGAAGGTGCTATTTAAGTCTTGAACTAAACCACTGGATATTAAGGCTGCAAACTGATGTCCAACCCATCGCCATTGCTTACATAGAACTCTCTTTAGATATTTGCCCTGAATTACAGTTTTAGCTGGGGAAGGCTGAGGCATTCCTGCATCCCAGGGTAAGTAATACCATACAGGAATATACAGGCCACACTCTGTTGGTAAGGTCAAACATTTCCAGGCTTGTTAGAGTTTTTTTCCTGTTTTAACTAGATTATAAAAACCTAGTTTTTTCCCCCCTTCATACTAGATTATAAAAAGAAAAGAAAAGAAGAAAAGAAAAGAAAAGAAAAGAAAAGAAAAGAAAAGAAAAGAAAAGAAAAGAAAAGCACACACTGTCAATTCATTAGTCCAGAATCTGGAAAGAAACAAAATAAAGGCTGGAAGCAAGATAGTATGGGCAGGTTTCATGTCAAGATTCCAGAAGAAGCCGAAGCCGGTTTGGCTCAGTGAATAGAGCGTTGGCCTGTGGACTGAAGGGTCCTGGGTTTGATTCGGGTCAGAGGCATGTGCCTTGGTTGTGGGCACATCCCCAGTAGGGGCTGTGCAGGAGGCAGCTGATGGATGATTCTCTCTCATAGATGTTTCTAACTCTCTATCCCTCTCTCTTCCTCTCTATGAAAAATCAATAAAATATATTTAAAAAAAGATTCCAGAAGAAAAACAAGATGAGGGAATAGTTCTGCTAAGAAGTACAAGTGCAAGCAAGAGATGGTGCAACTGGAGGTTTGTGAGTGTGGGCTCCATGAAGGAAGCCATGCTCCTGGGAGAACATAGCCTCAGCAAGAAATGGAATCCAAAGCAGCAAGGGAGAGGGAAGAGATATCCAACTCTCCCAATGCCTCTCGTTTCCTGCCAGTTACTCCCAATGTCTAAGATTCTGTCAAATGGCATAGGTTGAATGGCAAGGGAGTTCAGGTAATACAGTCTAAGATGTCAGCTCCTTGCGGCAAAGATGAGGGCAGAAAATAGGTCTGGAAATGTGTAGTGGGGCAACTGGACTTATTCAGCCCAGGACCTCAACCTAAGAAAATACACATATGGATATACGAGGTTCGTGAATCCCCTGAAGCCTATGCAGGATACCAGCTTTTAAAAACTGAACATATTGACGCCTTTCAAATCTATATCTGTAGGCTATCCATATATCTTTCTCCCAAGTCTGGGTTTTATATGTACAAGTACCTATTAGACACCTTCTCCCAGCTATCCAATAGGCATAGCACATTCCACCAGAACCAAAACAGAAATAGGTATCTTTCTCTTCTCCTTAGACCCGGTGCTGCTTAGATTCCCTTTTTCAGTTAACTTGAATAACCTGGTCAGAATAGTTCAAATTTTAACATTCATTTAATCCCATCAGTGACTAAGTTTTCTTAATGACACCTTCTAAGTGACTCAGAAATGTCCTCTTACTGGCAATTGCATTGCCACCTCCTGATACAGACCTCCACCACCTTTCACCTGAACTTCTGTTCATCACAAGTTTGACCCACCTTTTACTTCTTCCCAAGCAGCTATTCTCCACAAAGTCATGGAGCTGCTTTTATAAAAAGAAATCTCATCATGCCATCCCCTTCGTGAAAATCCATCAGCCTCTCCCTTTTAATTATAGAAATCCAAGTCCATGCACATTTGCCTGCCTATACTTGGCTTTGTCTTCACTGTTCCCTCATGACCCTTAAGATCTAGTAACACCAAATATGTTTTTTCATATGTTTAAATACCTTTCTCCCAGGTTCACCCTCATTTGCCTGGTGAGTTTTTGTTAAGACTTTATTTTGAACTAATTTTTAAGTTGCATAAAAGTTGTATAAATAATAATTAAAAAAGATCTCCCATAAGCCTCTTTCCTACACTTTAATATCCATTTCCAGGATCTCCTTGTCTGGTCCCAACCTCATCTTGTGAAGCTTCCTTCTCCTTTTTTCTGTGCTCTGTGATATTTTCTGCTCTCTATTGTAATTGCACTTCCTATACTATCATATGATTTGTTTAGCTGTCTCTTATATGACTTAATAGGCCAAGTTCTATGATGTCATGAACAATGCATCATCAGAGACTACTGAAGAGCTTACTTTTAGTAGGCATCCAAGAAACGTGTACTATGTGAGCAAATGCCCAACCCTAAGATCAAGAAATAATAATTTTTTTAAAAAAGACATCAGGGTAGTCAGGTTTTGCTGTGTTTTGGGTTTTTTTGTTTTGTTTTGTTTTTTTAATTGATTTGAGCTCTAGCTGGTTTGGCTCAGTGGATTGAGCCTCATTCTGAGGACTGATTGGTCCCAGGTTCAATTCCACTCAAGGGCACATGCTTGGTTTCTGGCCCAATCCCCAATAGCAGCCAATCAATGGTTCTCTTTCATCATTGATGTTTCTTTCTCTCTTTCTCTCTCCCTCTCCCTTCCTCTCATAAATTAATACAAATATATTTAAAATTTGATTTGATTTGATGTGTCACCCAATAAATTAAGTCAGTGCCACTAGCTCTTCTCTATTCCAAAGGAGCAGAGGAAGAAGGATCTGTCACTCTATGAAGAGATACCATGACCAGGCTTCTGGGTCATTCTTCTAAGCCTCTACAGACACCTGAAAGGATATAAGTTCAAGAGGAGGAGATCCCAATGTGTTACATGATGGCGTGAGAGGAGAACATGCTGGAAGTGCTGCATGGTCTCTGACATCACAGCAGGATCTGTGAAGGCTGTGGACACCAGGCAGAGCTAACAAAGGTCCCGGGCAGTGAGGTGAGCAGCCTCAGCAGGAGGACATAATGTGAACTATCTGAGACCAGATCTGGAGTCACATCCACCAACAGAGACCATATTCAGGGATACCACAAATCTACCTGCAATGGAGTGGAAAGAGATTTGGGGAAACATGGTGATGATTCACATTGCAGATATTTACCAGTTAGAAGACACCTAAGTATTTGCTGATTTGTCTTCACTGTGGGCAAAACTTCCTTCTAATATGTAAATAGTAGCCTGAATGCTTGTCAATTATAAAGTAAGGATCATCTAAGTTTGCATCTTAGACCCAAGGGCAAATTGTGTATTTTCAAAATAAGTTTGTCTATAACTCTATTAAGAGAAACATTCATTATAGATTGGTTGCCTTAAAGAAAGCAGTCACAGAAAAGGAACTAGGAGCAGAACCCAAGGAATATAGAGTAACTGTCAGGATTCAGAACTCTTAGATTTAATCTAGTATAACAATGAACAGAAACATATCTCATAATGAGGATCTTGGGAATAAAAAACAAGTTTAGGTAAGAACTGTTTTGGATACAGGGGCAATAAACTTACTGGAAAAAATATTCTGAGTATTTACCAAAAATGGAGCATAGTCACTAGCAGGTTGAATATGATCCCTTGAATTATATAAGGGATGTGTCACTTGTCTTTTTAACCTCATAAACAGATATCATGACTCAAGTGTAAATAATTACAGCAATAGGAATGAGTTTTTGTTTCCATGGCTTTTACCTAAAAATGAATTCAACACCTAGCAAACATTTATTGGAATTTACTATCTGAATGATTTTCACAGTTATATAAGAGAATTTCCTGTTTTCAAGAACCTATTGTCAGAATCCAAGGCAGAGATCTTAAGAATACACAATTAACTATAAATCAAAGAAAAAAGAACCCAAAATCAATCTTTCCAATAGAGGCAAACACATTGTATGGGGGAGCATCTGGGAAAATCAGGATAGGTCCCATGGAGAGGGAAGTATCTGATACAAAACCTGAAATTGTTATTTCAATAGACTGGGCTGTGAAAGGAGGAGTTGTCAGATACCAAGAGGAGGGATTCCAAAAAGAATGTAGCTGACAATCTATACCACTAAGTGATCCAAGACAATGAGGACAGAGAAGATCTGCACAAAGGAGATCTTTGGTCATTCCATAACAGTAGTTTTGGCAAAGTTTAATAGAGATAAATTTTGAACAGTTGAGGTTTTAAAATAGTAATAAGGTAACAATTAAGAATTAAGGGGACCCTTTCCCCCTCCCTACTTGGGAGTCCATTCTGTGGGACTCTTTCCCTCTGCCCACGTGGGAGTCTGTACTTGTTCTTCAATAAATCTCCACCTTTACTATAAAGACAAAAAGAAGAATTAAGACACAAGTTTCTAGTTGTTGGTGGTAAGCAAAAAGAAAAGCATGACACATAAAGGGCAAATGATTGTTTTGAGGGAGGAAGAGCAGGTGATTCAGAACGATGCACAGGACGGAAGGGCAAAGAGTCAATAGGATTGAGAGGACAGAGCATGTGAGGGAATGAGGACCTGAATGGAATTGAGGCCAGGGACTAAGGAGTATCCTGCTGTATTTTGTTTTAAAATATATATATATATAACTTATGATTTAGAAGACTGTATTAGTAATCAAAAATATGAAGAATTCCCACTGATAACTATAATAAATGCCAACAATAATAATTATATTAACTAATTATTATATATCTGGGCCCAAACTCAGTACTCCATATGAGAAATGTAATTCTGAATTATTTCTGTACACTTATAGGACTAAAGAGCTCAGAGTATATTAGAGCTAAAATATTTAAAGACAAGCACATCCAAGATTGTAAATACCCAAATCGCTAACACCTTGAAATAAAATTTTCATCTGCTAGGGATCTCTTCCTGGCCCCCCTCTTCCCTACCCTCAACTCATGGCATGGGGTCTAAGTGATCCAATATCCCTTCATCAGAGGTTCTTATTTTCCCCTTAGAAGTTCTGTGTAATATGTGAATCCTATTTGCTGCCACCTCAGAAAATGTTCCTCAGATTCACAATTTCCCTTAATCAGATACCTTCTTCTGCCTCAGCTATTGTCCAATTTTTTCATAAATATCAATCCATTTACTCTATAGTTTGATCTTCCTCTTTTTTGTTATTCATTCTATTTTTAAGTAACTATGGAACTTAGTCATGTTAACAAGTAGAAGAGTATCTACCACTAATGCTATACTGACAAAAAAGAAGGGAAAACTCATATTGTGAAGTGAAATTATATAATACATCCCATATCCTTTAATTATATCCAGAATTTCCCTCTCAAATCTACATGAACTTCTGTATCTACATCCTGATCTGCTTATTATGCCAGCTTTTAATCTTAAGCTTCAACATGGAAAAAGAGGCAATTCTAGGTAATTTTTTTCTATTTTAAGATATAAAATAGTATTTCCTATAATTTCTCACTGTAAATTCATATTATTTCTTCTATGCTATGGGTGAAAACATATTATGGGCTAACCTAAATTCCTAATTCATTTAGATATATATTGTTCATGAAAATGAATTTTGTGCTTTAAATAATTTATAAGTATACATTTTTAATATAAGCTTTGTGTATGTGATAAACTCTCTGAATACAAAGATAAAGCATATTATGATATTGTTATACAAATAATGACATGTAATCCTATATAATAAAGAGGTAATATGCAATTTACCATCACTCCAACACACAAGATGGCCACCCCTATGTGGACACAATATGGCCACCACAAGATGGCCGGCAGGGGCGGGCAGTTGGGGATGATCAGGTCTGCAAGGGAGGGCAGTTAAAAGTGACCAGGTCAACAGAGGAGGGCAGTTGGGGGAGATCAGGTCTACAGGGGAAGACAGTTAGGGGAACTCAAGCATATAGGGGAGGGCAGTTGGGGGGGTACCAGGCCTGCAGAGGAGGACAGTTATGGGTGACCAGGCCAGTAGGGGAGGACAGTTAGGGGCAATCGGGCCGGCAAGGGAGTAGTTAGGCATCAATTAGGCTGGCAGTGGAGTGGATAGAGTGTGATCAGGCTGTCAGGCAGAAGTGGTTAGGGGCACTCAGACAGGCAGGCAGGCTAGCGGTTGGAGCCAACAGTCCTGGATTGTGAGAGAGATGTCCAACTGAGAGTTTAGGCCAGATTGGACATCCCTCGAGAGATTCCAGATTAGACAGGGTGCAGGCTGGGCTAAGGGACACACCCACACACTCTCCATGCATGAATTTCATGCAACAGGCCTCTAGTATCAAAATGAACTAAGACTATTATTTTTTGTTCTAGAACATTTATGCTATCAAATACTTCTATTTTATTCTTAAAATCTCTCATCAGTTTCCTATGCAGTTGAAATGTTTAAGAAAATTAACTCTGATATAAGATAGAAAAGCATATTAAGAGTTCAAAACCTTTCCAAAATATACTCTTGATATGCCTAATAGCATATCAAAAAGACTTTCTAAATTCTCCTGTTGTTCTAATGACTTGAAAATTATAATGATCCAGGCAAGTAATCTATACAGTAAATGATGAATTAATAACCCACCTAATTTCAAAAAGGAATTCAAGTCTGGTTAACAGAAAGCACATAATTAAGTAAGATATTCTGAATTAAATAAGAACAAGAAAAAAAGAGAAAAGAAGGAAACCAAAATGGAGAGAATAGGTTAATTATTTAATAAAGATACATGCTATGAAATATTGGAAGTATAAGTGGGCACTCAGATTTGGTTTTTAATATTTCAGAAGCCATAAGTGATCACAGTGTTTACAAGCAAAAACTGACCTAATAGTATTTATCTAAGGAGAACAACAACTATTTCTGATACTGAAATTCTAGAGAGATCTTTAGCCTCTTCAGTGATATACTTAGATTAGTCCCAATGATGGCATCTGTAGTGCTTAGAATAGATATTCTCCACACAAGTAAGTGGGAGCACCCCAAAGCCTAGATGGATATAATTAGCTCTATGCAAGTCTATCAAAGTGCTGTCCAGGGAATGGGTCCCCCAATGGACTTTATTAGTCATGATATTATAGATGATAATACATAGACTAATCATCTTTATTCAATGTTACATAAATATTCACTTCCAGTCCATTTTTTCAAATGCATTACACATCACCAAATTCACATGCCTGGATCCAACTAGAAGTGTGGCTAAGGAAACAGAGGACTACATGCTTTAATAGTCAATGAGGCTCAGGGAATCATTCCTGGGTATGAAATTGCCATTGAACCATCTATGTAGATTACATATGCTTTATATAATAAGCAAGTGTATTATCCTAAAATGGTTAATGATATTAAAATATTTACTGGAGTAACACTTAATGCTGTGTGTAACACTTAATCCAATGGCACAAGTAATCTGCTGGGTAAATAAGCACATATACAGAAACAAGGCGCTGGAAAATTGAAATTGCTAAGCTTACTTTTTGCTTTTAATAAATATGCAATCAGCGAAGTGTATATAGAACCTTTTAAAAAGAGTCATAGTGGATCTATTTTCTTTAATAAGATGTCTACCTTAGAAAATAGTATTAATGCCCAAATTACTGCTTTGTAATCTTTTGAAGCTAAATGAAGTTTACTCTTCTAAATCTCCTAGGTGCATTTGCAGTATTAGGACTTTGAATCTCGAATTTATCTAACAGTGCTTTTTATTTTGTTTATTTTTCTTTTCAATTTGATACACAGTAGTGAAATATAATAAATTAAGTTTTTAATCTATTGTTACTGAAAGTACAAAGATAATACAATGAATACTTGTGTTCTCACTATGCACAGTTTTGAATTTTTCAGATGCAATTACTGCAGCAATAATATTTAAATAACACAGTTTGTACTAAATTTTGACCCTCCCAAAAGCAACCTAAATACTTCTCTAAAAAATTAAGTCCTCTTTTTTTGGGAGATAAGACTACAAAGTTCCAGAATTTCCTAGATTTTAATAATCAAAGTTCAGTAGAATTACTGTTTACGGAGACTAAAATTCTCAGGTCATTTGACTTATAACTGAAATATATATATATATATATATATATATATATATATATATATATATATATATTATGGAGAGAAAGAGAGAGAGAGAGAGAGAGAGAGAGAGAGAGGAGAGTGTTGTCAGGCACTTGTGTCTTATTTAAACAGCATATATGACATTCTCAAGAGAATAAATGAGGCAAGAAATATTCCTCATGAAGTGACCTCATCTCAGCCTCTGAGAAACAATAGTGAGAATATGGCTGAGGTGACTTCATCAGAAATGACCCAAAGCTGGAGTGGTGAGAACACAGCTGAGGTGACCTCATCTGGAATGGCCCTAGGCTCTAGCTGTGAGAGCAGCAGGAGGGGTGAACTCTCCAGGTCTGACAGGGTCTTGGTTCCAGCACACACCACTTTGTTTTTCCCAGGCATCCTAATATGAAAGAGGGTCTCAGATACAGAAATTGGGAGAGGACCCCTGAGTTCTCCCTCCACCAAGGCAGAACCTATGCCTTGATCACTGATTGTCAGCTGAGAAGAAGTAAGCCAACATCTTCTTAGGACAAAGATGGCATCGCCTTTGATTGTTGTAAGACATTTGTAGTATCATGAGTTCTTTTTTAAAAAAATACATATTTTATTGATATTTTACAGAGAGGAAGGGAGAGAGATAGAGAGCTAGAAACGTCAATGAGAGAGAAACATCGACCAGCTGCCTCCTGCACACCCCCTACTGGGGATGTGCCCGCAACCAATGTACATGCCCTTGACCGGAATCGAACCCGGGACCTTTCAGTCCGCAGACCGACGCTCTACCACTGAGCCAAACCGGTTTCGGCATGTTTCATGAGTTCTTAAAAAGACAAAAACAACTCAGGAAATTTGGTCTGTTACATACACAGCTCAAAAAATATATGATCTTTTAAATTCATATTAATCTACCACCCCCTCGGCTTGCTTTGAAAACATTCACTTTATTTGAAAATGTCTCACAGGTAGGAGGTCGTGAGTCCTGGAATGACAGATATTCCCTGAGTTCAAATGTACAATATGCCAAAGGAACCATTTTTCACAACACGTGCTCTAGGGAGTAGGGTATTCTTGGGGAAAGTATTTTAGGGCCCCAAAGTCTTCAGTTCATGAATTTGCATGCCATTTTCAATTTATAGTGCTGGGCATTACTGTGACAACTACCAGATAAAAAGAACTGCTCTAAGCCACCTAGACACTCAATATCCTACTCTCCACATTCTCCAAATGAGAGATAGTGAATGTAAGCAACCACTAATTGGCACAGATATGACTACTTTCACAAGCTGTTTACTACCTTAATAATCCTTTCACCATAATTTATCTTTTAGTAGCTGAAGTTTGAAACCAAATTGGAAGCATATTGCTCTGGCTTCTCTTTCATGAAAAAAGGAAAAAGAAAAAGGTTCAGCATATGATGGATGTTTTCAGAGAAATCATTTGCATTTTTATAACATAATGCCAACCAATGCTGGATGATATGAAGTGTAATGTGATAACTAGGGACATAAAATATGCATTGAATGTGGATAACTTAGTATTGGTAGCTTACCTTTATTAAAGTGTATTCTTTTAATTTAAAATAATTTGTGAGAATTTTCACCTGATTCTCTTTTTCCTTTTCACCTATTATTATCTTACATTAGTATGAAACCAGAGATGGACACCTGATTGACTTTCACAATATGTTTCCTGCTATAAAATCACAGTTCCCAGTGTGAGAAGTAAAAGTGTAGATTTGGCCATAATGTTTTAGGACACACACGGACACATGGACACACGGACACACACACACACACACACACACACACACACACACACACAACACACACACACCTGCAAGGACCCAAGTCCTGAAATTGCCCACCACTGCCAAATATAATGCTTTCTCTACCTATTAATGCCAAATTACACAAGGATGGGTTTCAGGGTTTGGTTATTCTCTTTTAACTTAAAATCTCTGTCTTATGAAAGAAATGGCATAGAAAGAACTTTCTTTAGGGAAAAAAAAAACTACTAAAAATAAACTATCAGAACAATCAAGATGTTATAATGTAAGGGTTATATTTTTCTGGTGAAAGCTGCCTATTTAAGCACTAGAAGAATGCAACACATAAACATAAAAGAAGGCCTTTTGAATGAAAAATCACTTTTTTGATATTGAGAGTAATACCGGTACAGTAGGTCTTCGGGTTATGCTGGAGATCTGTTTCTACAGGTCATCATAATGTGATTTTGCCATTAGTCAAAACCCACCTACATAAGCACCTACATCACTCACATGGAGCGCATACACAGCAGTAATGAAGTGAAATAGTAAAAGTAAAAAATAAAATAAAATAAAATATAAAAAAGATAACAATTCCTGACCTTTACTTGTGGTAAATAATAAAAAAGCATAAAGCACATATGTACATAAGTTGAAATGACGGAACTTTTTTATATAAATAAATAGGAGGTGGCAACGTAACCATGAAACAATGTACTCCAAGTCTGATCTAACCCAAGGACTGTCTGTATATGTGTGCCTTGACAATTCAGTTTCTCTTTATAAATTTGCATGCATGTATATACACATACCTACACTTAAACATTCATGAAAAATATGTTGAGCTTATTTTATGTGCCAAGACCTGGGTTTGGTGCTGATAAGATAAAGATGATCAAAGGCTTGCAGTTCTGTGGCCAGAGTGGTTTTAATGAAATAATAACATAGCAAAATGCAAACGCATCAGATATGCATAGTATGACTGAGCATATAGCAAAGGCATATGGTTTTATTAGGAGGGCTGGGAGGACCTGTTTCATTTAGGGGTAAGGCATCTCTGACATGGGAATGAAGTAGAATCTGAAAGATGAGTAGAAAGTAACTAGAAAAACATAGGAGGGTAGAATGAAGATGAATTCCAGATAAATTCTATTTAGACCATAAAAGTAATAGGGTTTACTGATGAAAGAATAGTGTCAAGAAGGACGCCTTGATGAATGTGTAAGTTGATGAATGTGGTACTGTTCACTCAGCAAGGGGGCACTTAAGAAGTTTGGAACACAACAGGGGAAATATTAGGAATGTTTTAAATCTAGATTGAATCTGAGATATCTTTGAGGTATCTTGAAAAAACTATAAAGTAGGCAGTTAGATATATGATACCAGAACCCAGAGGATAAATTTAAGCTTTTCTAGTTCATCTTTACTTCAGTGGCAATGGAATTATGATAATGGATGATACTAACTATGAATGTGTGTGAGAGAAAGAAGGGCGGGAGAGAGGAATAGATAGATAGATAGATAGATAGATAGATAGATAGATAGATAGATAGATAGATATAGATAGACAGATAGATGATAGATATATAGATAATAGTATTAGGTCTTGAGGATTTCCAACCAAGTCTTGAGGAAGACTGGGAAAGGAAATTGAATTGGGAGGGCCAGAGGGATGGTTTGAAAATCAAGAGAAAGTTTCATGATGGAAACCACATGAAGAAGACATTTCAGAAAGAATGCAGAAGTTTAGAGTACCATTCTACAGCAGAGGGAGGTAAGATTACCATGACAGCATTCTTGGCCCCAATTCCTCACCTCCCCATGCATGCACATTCTTTACTATGTGACTTTGCAGTTTCCCTCATTAACGTACATGGAGTATCTTTTCCATTTGTATTTATTTGGCCAAGTGACTGCTTTGGCCAAAAGAAAAAGGTGTAATTGATGGCATGTAGTTTCTTCATATTTTTACTTGCCTTGTTGCATTTCTGTTTTCCTCATTGGAAGGATATGCCTGGTGAGTCCCAGGAGAAAGACAGGAAGTGGAATGGAGTCCAGTGGTCCAACAGATGCACAGATGTAAGAACTAAATAATCTAGTACTGTTCACCCCTGAATTTTTGCCATGGCTGATTATGCAGCATAATCTTATTGATAGAAAACTGACATATTGACTAAATCCTTACCTACTAGATTAAAGATATAGGTCCCTAATCAATGTAGATCAGCGTCGGTATGGAGAGAAGAGGCAGACATAATAGCAGGAGAAGCACATACATTTGAGAGAAGTTGCGTGTGCACTTGTTTGTTTTAAAAGGCCAGTACCAGAAAGATCCCAAGAAGAGGGAGAAACTGAATATCCAAGATAAAAGTGATGGAATTTGAGAGATCACATAATAGGTAATGTGTTATGGGAGTTTATATTAATGATGCTGTAGGTTAAAGGTGAAGTTGGGAGACCTTGTAAAGGAACCCAAGTGCCTTGGTTTGTGGGTGCTAGCCCCAGGTAATGGTGTTAAGTTTTTTTTGTGTGTGTGTGTTTTTCACATTGTACTTTTCCCCACAAATATGAAACTCAACTAATATGTAGTTAAAGTTTGGTAGAATACTCTCTCAAGTGTCACTTATAGTGATTATAAGTGTCACCATTCTTAAATCAAAGGCCTCACTAGGAGAAAACAAACTTCTGCACCTTGGACATGACGTCCAGTATAGAATGTTAAAATAATCATAATATTATAATAAAAAGAAATAAGTAAAAGCAGATGCATCTTCCATTAACCAAATTGGTTGTCCTTATTTCAGAAACATTCTTTTAAAAATGGCATTATCAGTTTTGATGTTAACTGTATTTTATTTTTTCATGATTAATTTTAGTTATAAAATAACCAATTAAAACATTTCAAATTCTGATGATTGTAGACAAAATGTTTATCACTAAAGTAAAAGTAAATTCTGAAAATTACTATATTTATGAAACATGATTTAATATTCAGATGAACATCAGCAGTTTTAACTACTTTATTTTTCTGTGTACAATATGCCTTCATGTATTAGACGACCTCTACTTTTCAACCCGAAATTAAGATTTTAAACATAAAACAAAACAGATTTTTATTTAGTAATTACTGAGGGTAATGTTTACATCCAGTACTATTATTTATGCAGCATACCACTTTACTCAGCTTCTATTGGGTCACTACTTTCTTCTTCATCATTATTGGTTCCAAAACCTAACAATTTCTTCAACTTCTATTGTATCACTGCTGTCTTCTGAGTCACTGTCTACATATGTGAGATCATCCTCATAAACTGGTGGCATTTTCTGGGATAACTTTGTTCATATTCTCATGGCCAATCCTTCTATCCTCATGCAATTGAAGTACCATTTTGCCTTCCCTATAAAGTAAAAAACATTCATTTTGCTTGCAAACATTCTTGCCTGACATTGAATAAGCTTGGTTGACACACTTAAGCCACTTTGGTGCTGCTCCATAATCCAAGTCTTAAGCCTCTACTTCAAGTTTGCCCATTTTGCTGGTTTTCCTCTCAAGGCTTTCTTCTTTTTTGGCATCTTATGGAGTTGTTCTTCCTGTTTTCTCCACTGTCTGATTATGTCTCTCTGCAGCTCTGTTTCCACGGTCTTTTGCATAGCTGATTACATTCAGTTTGAATTTTGCAGAGTAAGACAATTGCTTACCAGTATTTATCTTTTTTATTTTTTGACACTTTTATGAGCTCAGAATGCTCTGGACCCTGTTGCATCTGTACACTCTCCAATTACAGCATCAGGTGACTTCAGTAACAACATAGCTCGTGATTGGAGGAAAACTGTTTGACAAGATATAGGTAGCTATGCATCCATGGGGCTCTCTCCTCAGCTGACCCCTCAATTTTCAGTCTAATGATTTTAGAAAAAAAATAGTGTTTTATACATAGAAAAATATGGTAACTTTTAAAGAGTCAGTATAAATTCTCTATAATCTTATATACTTTTATGAATCAATTTTTCAAAACTCCCAAACATAGAATTGTTTGTTGGGTTTTTTTTTCAAATACTTTCTTTTTAAAAAATATATATTTTATTGATTTTTTTACAGAGAGGAAGAGAGAGGGATAGAGAGTTAGAAACATCGATAAGAGAGAATCATCGATCAGCTGCCTCTTGCACACCCCCTACTGGGGATGTACCCTCAACCAAGGTACATGCCCTTGACCGGAATAGAACCTGGGACCTTTAGTCCGCAAGCTGATGCTCTATCCACTGAGCCAAACCGGTTTCAGCCATAGAATTGTTTTATTCTAAATCTAGAATGTCATAAGATATAAAATTAAGATGTAAGCAATAAGGATAATTTCAAAAACAACAGGACATTCAAATTTCTTATTACATTTTTCTTATTTTTGAAATCCCATTATGTCTTATAACTAAATTTACCTCAATATACCACTTTCTACTGGAAATTTAATGTTTATTCCCGATTAGAAATAATGTCTAAAATCTATGTTTGCAGACCAATGTAAGGTTAAATAAAACATTCTCATATTTTTTATACGGAGTCAGTATCTAAAAAAGGAATAAATACACAATTAAGAATTCATGTTTTTACTGAGATTTTCTGAATTATATGTTTAGTTGCAAGTTCTTACTTTAATTTTGATTGGAAATCTTAACAGCACTCGCTATGAATTGTTTGCAGTTTATATTTGTGGTGTTTTTGGGGTTTTTTAAGTTCAGGCAATACAATACAGTAGATTAAAACATCTATGATTAAAATGTAATACTCTCTTTAGAGGGATGGTGATGTGCCTCAGAAGTTCATTTTCTTTCTTCTTTTCCTTTTAATCTATTGAACATTTAAACTGTGCAATTCATGTTAAACCATTCCTCTTGCACTTGAAAGAGTCTGAGTTCATTGCCAAACAACACTTGTTCAAGCTCCAATGACAAATACAAGTGGGTGTGGGGTTAGACACATTTTTATTACACAGTACCTGATATACATGTCACAAAAATGGTAGTAAAATGAAGAAGCCCTGGGAAGCACTGAAATGTGGCAGCACTGTGTATGTCACCATGTCAAGTGTGGCTCATTGAGATAAGCCCTGAGAGGTAAAGATAAATGAATGGACTCACAAGAGACTTGCTGGCTTAAACAGTTCCTCTGTGAAGAGCATGGATTCCTATAATTTAATGGCTTGGGTGGCTGGAATCAAAACCAGTGTCCATGTTATCTCATGATTAACATCTATACCTAAGTTTCCGTGAATGTATCCAGAGTTTCTTCGTTGCTCTGGACAGTTATTGGGAATGGAGGACAGAGATGCTGACTATTTTGAAGAGCCATTCTGCTTCCTGCCTGAGAACTACAGTCTGTTCAATGCAAAGCCAGGGCAACTAGCTCACCCCTGGAATCTAAAAATAATTCAAGTTGAAATAGCATTAACTAGTTTAAAGACTGGGTAGACAACTGGTACTACTTTGATATAAAAGTAGATAAACATCTTAAGATAATATATAATTTCTAGAATCCATCCTTCTTATATTTAGCAACAACATCTTTAAGTCAATTTCTTTTATTTAACAGTTTTGAATATCTCTGTATCTTAAGTTTTCTAATAGTCAAATGTATGGATTAAATGTGATCTCCCTATGCACAGGCATGTTTAAGATACATACTTTCCACTTCTCAATAGTTCATAACAAATATTTATTGAGCACCTGCTAAGTGTTAGCCACCATCTGATGCACTAGATTCAGTGGTTGATGAATTATATTCTTACTCTTGTGACAAAGATTTAAAAGAGTAAAAAAGCAGTAGTAAAGCATGATATGAGAATGCTTTTGTCTCAGAGCCTGGCCCAGTCTGCATGGAGGAGGTGCTCAGGAAAGGTTTTCTGGAACATGTAACATAGGTGTGTTAAGGGAACAGGAATTAACTGGGTTATGGGGACAGAGAAGAGCGCTCGGACAGCAGAGAACCGTGTCACCAAGGCCTGTCCATGAGAGTCTTATACAACTTGTATATGATCTCATTTCTAAAATGACAATAATTTTCTTAGACAGTCATCTGGTTTCTTCAAAAGAAACACTTGGGAGTCACTTCCCTGCCTCCTGAGACAGTTCTTTGGAAACTTTATTGGTGAGGTCAGATCCAGGAAGCCCAGGAAGCCTGGCCTGTGATTAACATGGGAATACTGTCCTAGTAGAAATTCAGGAGAGGTCCACCTGCTAATATTCTTTCTACTAGGAGTTCACTTTCTCCCCCATTTAGTCTCTCAAAGTCTTTCTCTTTCTATTTCTCTCAAAATCTGCCCCACTGTACCAAGAGAGAGTTGGGAAGTTGAAACCTTTGTTTGCCACTGCTCAAGGATGTCTGTCATGCCTTCTCAATCTCCTCCCTTTCTTTCTTAAGGTCCTCCTTTGATCTCCCCCATTCCACCTGAGCAAGAATCTCAAAGGCAAAAGGGTAGCAGAAAAAAAAGGTTGTTCAACATAAATTAGGGAGTTAAATGTCTTTTCTTTACCAAGCAATGCTACCTAGGTGGACTTGAATCTGTACCTGATTTTGACATAAGGTTTTATGAATTGAGCCAGAGCTTCAGAAGCATTTAAACCTTACCTAGGTTTAGGTATTCACCTATCCACTCAATCCAGCACTCAACTTTTCTCTCTACTTTTTATCCTAATGTTTCACCACACTCTCACCACTCATAGTAAAATTCAGACTCTTCTCTTCAGACTTTATTTTGATGCTTTTATACAACTTCTGTGCTGCTGGATTATGAGTGGCCATGTCTTAATTTTGCATCATTTTAGGTTGGAGGAATGAAGACAGGCAAGTCCTCACCTCTGCTGACAGTACTACCATAGAAAAATCTACTATGGGCTTCCCAATTTGGATCTTGAAAATCATGTTGCACTCATATGCACTGCTCTTTGTGTTGTTTAGGTTATATAGCGGCATTAGCCCTGGGTATACGATGGGTTAAGTTGGCATCCATGGGCTATTCTGGGAACACACCCAACATTTGCATTTTTTAAATTTTTCTATTGAAAAGTGCCTTCTAAGTTCCAAATAATCAACTCATAAATTAGTTTTTGGAACAGAATGGTTTGTAAGATGAGGGGCTGACTGCAATTAGAAAGAAACAAAGTAGATCGGATGAAAATTCAATTGAATTAACCAAAAAGCAAAAAGATGAAAGACTATTCCACAAAAGCCAAGTAATTCCCATGAAAAGATACCATTAGTCAGTAAATTAGATCTTTTTTGTGAAATTTACATTAACTCTTCCAGGACAAAAGGGCAGCAGTGCACCGATGTCTTAGTGGTTTGAGAAGTATTTCCAAAATGCCTTAAATTAGTTTTAAGGAAAATCTGATTCACTATGTTATATGTGGCCAGGGTAGATACAGTTATCTACCAAATACCCAAGCATGAATGTAGCAGAATTAAATATGTAAGGCCAATTTTGTTTCTATCATATCCTTAAATGTTATATACTGTACAGAGACACACAAACACACAGACACAAACATAAACATCATGGTTCACAAAATGTAAATTATTCCACCTTAACCCAAATAAGAATGCTATAAGACTTACTTATTATCTCCATTTTAGGGGAAAGTATATATTTGGCAAAAAAATACTACTATTACTACTACTACTGATGAACTCTTAAAAAGGTGCTAGAATTTTTTTTCTAACAAGTTCTATTAAATCCCATTTTCATTTTTTAAATATATATTTTATTGATTTCAGAGAGGAATGGAGGAGAGAGATAGAAACATCAATTATGAGAGAGAATCATATATCAGCTGCTTCCTGTCTGCCCCATACTGAGAATAGAGCCTGGAACTCGAGCATGTGCCCTGACCTGGAAGTGAACTGTGACCTCCTGTTTCATAGTTAAGCTCTACCACTGAGCCATACCGCCTGGGCTCCCATTTTTATTTTTAATTCTTACATGTCAGATCCTTTGAAAAGAAAAAAAAAAAAGATTCTGCAAGCATGACTGGCCACAGAAGCAGAAAAGTGTATAAATGCCTTGTTCCAAATGTAAAGATAAACTCCTAAAAGTGAAAACCAGAAAGTAGCTGAGAAGCATAAATGTTTGTTTCAACTCAGTACATGTCTGCGGAGACAGTGTCATGGTCTCCATCCATGGGGACAGCCATGGTAAGTTAATGTTGCTGTATTCCATGGAAATAAATATTTTATTTCTAATATGAAATGAATAGCATGGTGTTATAATTCGAAAGCTGGCAGGCACTTCAGAGATCATCTAGCCAGAGCATCTTCAAATTGTTATCCTTCAGAGCCTTAGAAATTTATATACAACTAGGAGCCCAGTGCACAAATTTGTGCACCTTGAAAGGAACTGTGGACTGCAAGGCTGCCATGGACTCAGGGGCAGGTCTTAGCCCATCCTCTGTGCCCCCGCCATCCCCTCCCATCATGGCCCTAGAGTCTACTGTCTGCTGGCATCCTGCTCCCACTGCCATCGCTCCCACATGCTCAGGGTGTTAGCCATGCTCACACCTGCTGACTGCATGGACCCACCAACAGCAGTAGGTGCAAGTGGTGGCTGCTGCCCCGATTGACCCTCAGGGGCAGGGGGAAGTGGAGAAGCCCTCAAGGGCAATCGGGGCCTGCAGCCACCACCTGCACCTGCTAATGACACTAAGCAATGGAGGCTGGCTCTGGGTGCAAGTAGTGGCTGCTGCCCTGATCATCTCTCCAAAGCAGGAGGAGGTGGAGAAGTCCTGAGGAAAAATTTGGGCTGGCAGCCACTGCTTGTATCCACTGATGGTACCAAGCAATTGGGGCCATTGCTGGGTGCTGGTGCTGGGCACTGGCAGTGAGTGTGAGCGGTGGCTCCAATGCTGGCAGTGGGTGCAAGCGCCAGGCAAGACTGCAGTGCATGGGAGCAAAGAATTTTCAGTAACCACCAGAGGCTCACCCCCAATGACTGTGATTGGCCCTCTACCTTGGTCTGGTGCCCCCACTCATCTGTTCTCCCATCCCACTGTGGCCAAAGCCCACCATGTTCCACACTCTGCAGCCTGCTTCCCATGCCCACCATTTTGCATGTGTGCCCCCTGGTGGTCAGCACACATCATAGCGACTGGTTGTTCAGTTGTTTTGCCATTTGGTCTATTTGTAGATTAGACTTTTTTTTATATAGGATTCTCTAAGAGACTGGGGTGGGGGTGGGAGGCTGCTTCCATGTCTCTTTTTTTCTTTTTCTTTTTCAGTAAATTTCCTGGTGGTAATTTTTTCCTGGTAGATGAATGGGCTCTGGTTTTCTTTTGCAAAACTCTTATTTCACCTTCCTGATTCAAAGGTCCCGATGAGGCAAGACCTCTACTTACTTAACCCCACTTCCACCATTCTCACATGGTATACAAAAATACAGAAGGTCTTTAGCAATAAGTACATTCTGCTTAAAGGGAGTATATTTAAAGTGAAAGAAGCTTTTACACAAATATTGGCAATCTAATCATTTTAATGTTTTGAAATCAAATATATTTTGCAGGGTAAAGATTAAAAAGTTGGGTCTGAAGAGTCCAAGTGAAGGTATACAAATATCAATAATTTCAGCACAGCAAGGAAGTCTCTGATATGATTTCAAACCCAGCCTACTAAAAATCACAGGCTACAAATGAATCCAAAGAAATCAAACATAAGATATCCAAATGCTACCCCCTTAAGAATGTAGTCATGTCTAAAACATACTTACAGCCTGAGAAAGTAACTTCACTGGATTGGTTTCCCACTGCTGAGAAACAAATCATCCCAATATTTAATGATGAAAACAAAGCAAAATAACACACTTATCAGTACTTATGATATTGTGGATTTTATGTGTTCTTCTTCTCATCTGGACCAGTTTGGCTGGGGCTTGGTAGGGTAGGACATCATCACTCCCATGCCAGGGGCATTGGTTGAGGATTTTCTGCAAGATCTCTGACCTCCCTAGAGGACTGCCCAGGCTTCTTCAAACTGTGAACAAAAGGGTCCCAGCCACAAGACAAAGTAAGTCCAATGCAGAAGCAATTTTGAGCTGCCTTTGATATTTTCCCATTGACAAAAGTAAGTTATGTGGTTAAGTTCAAAGCCTATAGAAGAGGCCTACTCAATGTGTATAAATAGGGATATGAATCACGGTGGTCATTATGTAACAATATTCTACATTTCAAGTTTTTAAACCTGAATAATTTTAACACAAATGGGATTTTTTTTTCTGTGAAATACAGTTTCTATGATTTTTCCAACATGGTTTTTATTTAAGGAATCAAAAATCTATCCTATGACTTTGAAGCTTCCTATATAGATATGCCTCATTTTATATCTTTAATATCTATATATTAGGTTAATATGACTGGTATAACAAATTTCCAGAAACTTAGACACTTAACACAATTTATTCTCTTCTAGTTCTGGAGATCAGAAGTCTAAAATTAGTTTCACTGGGATAAAATCAAGGTGTTGGCAGACTGGTTCTTTCTGAAATCTCTGAATAAAGAATCTATTTCCCTATCTTTTCTGGAATTTGTACATTGCCCATACTCCTGGACTGTGGCCTCTTGCCTTTAACTGCAAAGCCAGAAATGCCACATCTTTTTGTGCCTTTTTTCCATAGTAATATTTCACTATCACAACAGGGAAGCTTCTCTGCTTTTAAGGACTCATGAAATTAATCTGGGCCCTCCCAAATGATCCAGGATAATCTTTCCATCTCAAGATTCCCAATCTGTCACATATGCAAAATCCATTTGGCCATATAAAGTAATATTCACATGTTACAGGGATTAGAGTGTGGGCATCTATTAGGGCAATTATCTTGACTCCACAACATGTTACTAGAAGACTGTACCTAAATAAAATGTCTAAATATCAAGTCATATTGTACTGAATTGGGGAAATGAGCTATGTAAAGAAAAAGATAGAGAAAGACTTTTGATGGGCTTTCTCAGTACAAGTGAAGTTTATAAAATTAAAGTGTCCATCACTTTAAAAGTCAAGATACAGGTTTAATATATTAGAACTGCGTTACTCTTTTCAATATTTTGTCTAGAATTAATATTCAGGGCTAAGCACCGTGCACATGAAACCAATATATCTAGCCCATGGTTCAAATTTCAAATGTGATTTCATTGCTCATAAAAAACAACAGTAGGATTTTAATAGTACGACTGAATTAAGTAGAATATACTTTGAAGTGAATTGATAGTTTATATTATGTACGTGTGTGTGTGTGTGTGTGTATGTGTCAAATCAAAGCTAGATCTGACCCTGCATGCCTTGTTAGACGTTCTTTTCTTTTTTTTAATATATATTTTTATTAATTTTTTACAGAGAGGAAGGAACCTATTCGAGTTAGAAACATCGATGAGAGAGAAACATCAACTAGCTGCCTCCTGCACACCCCCTACTGGGGATGTGCCCTCAACCAAGGAATATGACCTTGACCAGAATTGAACCTGGGACCTCTGAAGCTTCCTATATAGATATGCCTCATTTTATATCTTTAATATCTATATATTAGGTTAATATGACTGGTATAACAAATTTCCAGAAACTTAGACACTTAACACAATTTATTCTCTTCTAGTTCTGGAGATCAGAAGTCTAAAGCTTGTGTCTGTGGTCAAGAGCTTCATTTCTCAAATTAGGAAATCATTTTCAGTAACTGTCTCCTTCTTTTTCAAACTATTGAAGTGGTTTCTCATGGAATTCATATTCTGTTTATAAACAACTAAAAATTGCCCAGCTATAACCTGATATCAAAATTGGCACTGATAAAAATTCTCCCTAAAAGTGCTTTGCAAAAGAACCTAATAAATCCTTGTGAACACGATTTAAGCAAGATTTTGGAGCAGAGACGCTGTGGATTAATGGTATTTCTATGTCTATGTTTCCAAACACTTTTGTTATATTCTTGAACTCTTATCGTTTTTCTCTCTACATGACAGTAAAAATGCTCAGTACATTGAACTTCTGTAAAAGCAGATGAATAAGTGTGCAATGAGAGATTAGTAATAACTCTTGAAAATACTTAATGTATTTTTTTCTTGTCTAAAAATCATTTTCAAACAACTGCTTTATTTTTCCTGATTTTTAAAAAATTCAATGGGCCTATTAAAGAAGAAAAATAACTGGGTGGGAATTTATGGCCCATGTGACTAGACTCAAATGTTGAATTCTTGAAAAGAATATGCTGACTTGTCAAATAATTCCTTCATAAGTATCATACAACCCCTTGGACTAATAGTATTTTAAAAAGGTGTAGCAAGTTTTATTATAAAAAATATTTTTAGTTAGCATTGATCATTCCCACATTTTGTAATTAGGAAAATTGTCCTTTTTTTTTTTTTCTCTTACATTTCATTATTGTATCTAGTATAATAGAATCAGCAAATAGGAAAATTCAAACTTTTTATTATGTGATCCCACAACACAGTTTTTAGAGGAATGACCCCAATACTATCTTTTCTGAGTTATTTATCACTCAGCACCATTACAAATTATTTTTACTGCCCTATCCGGTTTTCTCAGTGGATAGAGCAATGGCCTGCACTGAAGAGTCCCAGGTTTGATTCAGGTCAAGGGCACATGACTGGGTTGTGGGCTCAATCCCCAGTAGGGGGTGTGCACGAGGCAAGCAATACATCTCAATCATCATAGATGTTTCTATTTCTTCCTCTCTTTCTCTATAAAATCAAAAAAAATATTTTTAAATATTATTACTTATGAAGTAAAAGTGAATCTTAAAAGTGTTTAGATGAGTGAACACAATACATTTTTTAAATAGAGTGCCTAAATCAAATTCCACATGTGGTGTAGTAATCATTTTGTACATATATTATATGTGTGAATATTGACTATTCAAATTCTGTACTTCTTCTCATTCAAAAATTAATAAAAACTAGATCTCATTCTGTTATTGTGATGACAATATATACATGACCAGAAATGAACACTGTGCATTTAGTGGTGAAGCTTTGAAATGAATAAGTCAGATTAATTATTTTTGAATGATTTGTTTTTTTTTTTCTTGCTTGAATCCAAAACATCATTAAGATGCCTAGACATTGCTGATAATAGACCAAGGTGAGCCTTCTGTCAGTGCATACAAGGGGCTGCCGCAGAACTCACAATAGCACACATACCAGCATGCTAATCGGCAGCCCTGTAGCAGAGCCCACAAAGGGCCAACATGGCAGGGAAATCTCAAAGAGCACAGCCCTTCAGTAACAAGATTTTTCCGCTAGCTCATTAATATTTACCAAAGCCAAGAGAGCTGTTTTTTTTTCTTTCATTTAGCCACAAATGCCTCCTTAAAATGATTCCTACATTGAGACAGCATTAGAAAAATAAACTATGCATGTAAAAGAAGCTTCAAATGGAAGACAGGGGGCTTTTAAGATAAGCCTGCATTCAGAGTGAGCATCTGCACCCAGAAGACCATTTACACAAATTAACATATTTTATCTACTGTAAAAAAAAATGAAATAATTTACATATACATGACTGTTTAATTTAAATAACTATCAGGGAATGCTCTAACATTATTTGTACATCCTATCACAAGTTCTGATAACCATGGCAAAGATTTGCCACTTAAACAGAAAGCCAGTGGAAGAGATGCTTCCAACTGCAAGCAGGGGTTCTCTGAATTATTTTGCAGGGCGATCAAGAAATCAGTGTTGGATGGAGACAGACATGGTTTTGCATGTGACACTAGCTGTGCAGTATTAGGTAAATGACACAATCATTCCAAACCTCAGATTTTCCATCTGTAAAGTGATGAATATGAGCTGGATTTACTCCATAATATGAGAGGACTCCAAAATACCAGATAATTGACTCCATTGACCAGTGTTTCCCAAACTTTTGACATATATGTACATACCCATTCTATAATCTTCATAACGCTGAGTACCCCTCATTAAAAAATGGATGTATTTTAATAACAATCAAAGTATATTTATTTTTTATTTTTTGGTACATACACAAAATAATAATAAACAAAAAATAAAGTTATTCATAATAAAATGTAAATAAAAGTTATATTATAAATAACTTTTATTTGCATACCAGACCATCTCATGCATCACAAGACTGTCTTGACTTAACTCATGAGAATGTAGAATTAAGTGCGGCTAAGCACGGTGCAGTGCATACCCCCACCAAACTCCTGTGCAACACGTACCCCCACCAAACTCTTCTCATACCCCTTGGGGTACGTGTACCACACTTTGTGAAACACTGCCATAGAGGAAGACAGAGGCATATGTCTACCTGTGCTGAGCAGGGCTGCTGAGGACAGAATGTTGTGGACATCACCCATTTCTAGCATCATGAGAAGTCAGGGACAACTCAAGGGCATATAACACACATAAATGGTCAACAAAACCGCCTTGTATAGTTTTGAGAAGTTTAAGAAACTGTGCTTAATATAGTACATGGCCCATTCAAAGACTGAAATAAATGTTGAAGGGTTTTTTTGGTTTGTTTTTATTATTAAAGTATTTATTAGAAGACCTTTAGAGACTAGAGATGATAAAAAAAAATTACCTATCATCCCACCTCCTTGAGAGAACTAATATTAATTTAAATTACTATCAGGGAAAACTCTAACATTTTTTGTACACCCTATCATAATTTCTGATAACTATGGCAAAGATTTGCCACTTAGTAAGTAGCCTTCTACTTCTTTCTCTATATATGTCAGTAAGCTTGCATACAGCTTTATAAATTTTTATTTTATGGATATGGAATCCTACTTTGCATTATCTCACTTGATTCTCTCCAATACACTCCCACCCATTGAAAACAGACTGAATATATTTCCATATATTTTGCTATTATTTTATAAGCTCATTTTATTTTCTTAAATATATTTTATTGATTTCTTTACAGAGAGGAAGAGAGAGGGATAGAGTTAGAAACATCGATGAGAGAGAATCATCAATCAGCCGCCTCCTGTACACCTCCTACTGGGGATGTGCCCTCAATCATGGTACATGCTCTTGACCAGAATCGAACTTGGGACCCTTCATTCCACAGGCTGACGCTCTATATACTGAGCCAAACCAGTTTCAGCTGTAAGTTCATTTTAATTCCTATTGGCATTTCATTGTGTGTATGTATCACAATATTTAATCAGTATGTATCTGACAATATATATCCTTAGTTACCTTTTAACTTAAATACCCTTGTGACAAACATTGACAAACATGCCACACATAAAAACCTGTATATATTATTTTCTTCAACCTGAAAACATACATTTTATACAAATCCCACTTTTTCTAGTCTTTTTTATTTATTTAATTTTTGAGTAATTAATATATTTGTTTGTCTCACCAGTTGATTTTATATCAATATAATATAAATAAAAAATAAACTATAAAAATATCTTCCTCTCATCCTTGTGTCTTATTTACTCATTCCCCACCTCATCTACTCTACAGGCAACATGGTTATTAATGTATGTGTCCTTGATATTTTATTTATGAATATATAAGTAATTATGAACATGTATAATTATTCTACCCCTGTTTTCCATAAAGAGTAGCATATAATATATACCTTGCTATATTTTCTTTTTCCATTTAATAATATATTTTGTAGTTATTTCTATATTGGTACTTAATGAGATTTCTTATTCTTTTATTTATAATTTCATAACATTCCATTGTATAGGTGTACCATAATTTAGCAAAACTTATTTAACTGGCCCTTTTACTGATTGGTATTTAGCTTTATTTCAATACTAGAGGCCTGGTGCATGAAATTTGTGCATAGGGGTATGTGTACCTCAGCCCAGCCTGCACCCTCTACAATCTGGGACCCCTCAAGGAATGTCTGACTTCCCGTTTAGGCCCGATCCTACTTGGATCGGGCCTAAACGGGAAGTCAGACATCCCTCTCACACTCTAGTACTGCTGGCTCCAGACTGCTTGCCTGCTTGCTTTCCTGATTGCCCCCTAACCATTTCTGCCTGCCAGCTTGATCACCCCTAACTACTCCCCTGCCAGCCTGATTGCTGCCTAACTGCCCTCTTCTGCAGGCCCGGTCACTTTCCAAACTTCCCTCCTCTGGTGGCCTGGTCACCTCTAACTGCCCATCCCTGCAGGCTTGATCACCCCTAACTGCCCTCTCTTGCATGCCTGGTCCCTCCCAACTGCCCTCCCCTGATGGCCTGATTGCCCACAACTAGCCTCCCTTGCAGGCCTGGTTCCTCCCTATTTCCCTCCCTTGCTGGCCATCTTGTAGTGGCCAACTTGTGTCCACAAGGGGGCAGCCATCTTGTGTGTTAGAGTGATGGTCAATTAGCATATTACTCTTTTATTAGATAGGATAGAGTCCTAGTGCATGGGTGGGGGCCAGCTGGTTTGCCCTGAAGGGTGTCCCAGATTAGGGTGGGGGTTTCCTTGGGGTATGGGGAGGCCTGGGTAAGGGGCCTGTGGTGGTTTGCAGGCCACCCACGCTCTCCAATGACTCAAGCAGAGGCCCTGGTATCTGGGGTTTATTTATCTTCTATAATTGAAACTGTAGCCTTGAGCCCAACCAAGCTTCCTTCTCACTCCGTGGCCATTTTTCCTGGGATTTATTTATCTTCTATTCTTAAAACTTTTTAGCGGAGGCCAAGGCAGGCCAGGGCTGTGGGAGCTTGGCTACTTCTATTGCTTGGGGCAATTTAAGCCCCCTGATCTCTCTAGCTCCATGGCTGTTGCCATTTTTGTTGGGATTTATTTATCTTCTATAATTGAAACTTTGTAGCCTTGAGTTTAGTCTTAGGCTGGCCAGGGCTTACTGTAGCTCCATGGCTGCAGCCATCTTGGTTGGGTTAATTTGCATACTTGTTCCTAATTGGCTGGCGGGCATGGCTTGTGGGTGTATCAGAGGTACAGTCAATTTGGGTATTACACTTTTATTAGATAGGATGTTGCTCTTGAAAAAAGTTGCTGTAATGATTCATATTGTGCATATATTATTTCACATGTATGTGAATATGTCTTTTATTCAAATTGATATTAGAAATATTTAACAACATGTAGGTTATACTAGTGCTTATCACCTGGTTATCAGTTCTACCAAGTAAATTCCTAGAAACAGAATTGCTCACTTTAGTTCTGCATAAAGGTGGTAACCAGAGACATAACTTTCCACCTTCTTGTACTCCTTTTTGTACTCATTGGGTTTCTTTCCTAAATTTACCCCTGCATCTCATGTCTTATCTCAGCTACTTTTGGCACTCTTTCTATGTGTTATGAACTTTGTTTATTTTACTTGTACCCTGCTAATTTCATTGATATGCCTAACTGAATGATTCATCCATAGAATTAAATATTATGATTTTTTAAATGTATTTTTATTGATTTAAGAGAGGAAGGGAGAGGGAAAGAAAAATGGAAACATCAATGATTATCATTGATGCCTCCTACATGTCCCACACTGGGGATCAGGCCTGCAACCCAGACAAGTGCCCTGAACTGGAATCCAGCTGTGATCTTCTGGTTCATAGGTCAATGCTCAGCCACTGAACCACAACAGCTGGGCTTATTTTAAAGGTTTTGTAAAATTTATAGGTGAAAATGTGGTATCTGGTATTGATTCAATTTACATATTTTAAAATAATTTTATAAGTGGATATTTTCATATATTTATTGATTATTCTATTTACTTTTAACAAATGAGTTATTTCTACCCTTTGCTTACCTTTCTATTGAAGTATTAGTAGTCTCCTTTTTGTTTTCTAGCAGCACACTCGATATTAAGGTTATTTGTAAATATTTTTATTTCATTATTTTCCTTATAATATTTACTTAAATTGTTTGAATAGAAATTTTCATTTAAAGTACTTATATTTTTTCCAGAAATAACAGAATCAAGGAAATAAGAAGTAAATTGATTTCTTCACTCATTAATTCATTTATTCATTCACTCAAAATGTATGAAATTGCCAAGCATTTTTCTAGGTCCTGTTGACACAGAAGGGAATAAATTCCAACCCTCATAGCATTTATATTTCAATTAGGGGAAAATAAGGGAGGAAAGGAACTAGAGACTGATCCATGGGATGGGTTTTGATTTGTTTTTAACGAGCATTAAAGAATCAAAGGTTCCCATTTAAAGAAGAATCCGTTAGAGCAGTTACCAAATAAAAAACTGCCTTTCTATAACCAAAATTATTCTTATGGCAAGAAAGGAGTGTGTTAGTAGTATATATTCAGTCGTTAGACATAGTTCACATAAGTTAAAATTTTAAAAATCACTCTAATTCTGTTTTGCCTCTTATAGTTTGACTAACCAGTTTTCAGAAAATTTACTCTTTTAAATACTTTCTTAAAATCCAAAAAGCAACCATATTTATCACTACATTTCAACTTTGAACAAATGAAAGAACAGTACTTGATAAGGAAACAAATAAATAAAGAGTTGTGAGAAAATTAAAACAGCTTGCAAATAACTGAAAAACCTATGTAGGAACTATTATTAGAAGTGGAAGTAAAATTAACCACAAATGCTTGGAGGGACAATAAAACAAATAAGTTACCTCCTTAGCATGTATTGCTGCTTTGTTAGCATCATGAATGTGCCAGGAAATTTCAGTTCTTCCAAAACAAATTCCCTTTTTCCCCAGCTACGGAAAGCTATAAGGACACAGCAGGGATTCTGCTGCATAACTTTCCTAACATCTTCTAACCCGAAACTGGGCCCAAGTAATATCTATTTGGCTCCATATTCTGTTGCAGAGACAATATAATATACTGGCTAAGAGCTTTGGTTTTGGAAACAGTCCAATTGGAATCAAATCCCTTAGTGACCATTGATTAAGTATGTGACCTTATGCAACTCACTTAAACATCTGTCCTTTAGTTTCCTCATATTAAAAAAAGAAAAGAAAAAGTGCACTTATTTCACAGAGTTGTCATAATGATTAAATGAACAAATCCATGCAAAACTTAGAATAGGACCTTGCACATAGTGAATGCTCTATTTTTATCTGTGATTCTAATATTACTTATTATTAACTATTAGAGGCCTGGTGCACAAAATTCATGCATGGGGGGGATCCCCTCAGCCCAACCTGCACCCTCTCCAGTTGGGACCCCTTGGGAGCTATCCAACTGCCGGTTTAGGCACAATCCTGGTAATCAGGCCTAAACCGGCAGTCAGCCATCCCTCTCACAATCCTGAACCGCTAGCTCCTAATTACTCACCTGCCTGCCTGCCTGGTCATCCTTAACTGCCCCCATTCCATCAGCCTGATCACCCCTCAAGGCCTCAGTGTGCTGATCTGATTGCCCCTAACTGCCCCCATATGCCCACCAGGTTGTCCACAACTGCCCCTTCCCTGCTGGACTGGTTGCTCCTAACTTCTCTCCACCCCCCCCCCCCAGCCTGGTCATCCCTTACTGCCACCCCTGCTGGCCTGGTTGTCCCCAACTGTCCCTCCCTGCCAGTGTGGTTGATCCCATCTACTACCCCTCCCCCCCAGCCTAGTTGCCCCTCACTGCCACCCCCCCCCTTGCAGGTCACCCCATGCAGCCTGCTTGTTCAGTCATTTGGTCATTCCTCATTAACCCCCTGCCAGCCTGATTGTAGGCAGCCATCTTGTGAGGTTGTGAGTTAATTTGCATATTATCTCTTTATTATATAGGATCATTATTGTTGAAGTATTTAATACAGATAACATAAAGTATGATTGGTTACTGCCTGAAAATGTTGCAAAACACTTCATTGATTCTTACTTTTTTTTTAACCATTTTAATCATTTTAGTATACAGTATCAATGACATTTAGTACATTCACAAATATTCTGCAACCACCTCAACTATCTAGTTATAGAACATCATCATCCCAAAAGTACATCCTATACCCTTTAAGCAGTCACTTTTTATTCTCCCCACTAATTTTCTTTCTCTCTCTGTGGATGGTCCTATTCTGGATACTTCATATAGATGTAGTCTTACATTTATGTAGCCTTTTGTGTCTGGCTTTATTCACTTTGTATATATTTTCAAAGTCCACTCATGTTGTAGCACGTACCAGTACATCATTCCTTTTTTATGGCTGAGTTCTATTTCCTTAGATAGCTATGTAGCACTCTATTTATTCAGCAGTTGATAGATAGTTGGTTTATTTTTATCTTTTGGTGATTCTGAATAGTAGTGCTATGAACATTTGTGCACAAGTTTTTGTTTGAACACCTGTTTCTAATCTTTTTGGTATATGCCTAGGAGTGAAATTACTGGTTCATATGGTCATTCTATATTTGACCTATTGAGAAATCACCAAAATGTTTTACTCAGTAGTGGGAACACTTTACATTCCCACCAGCAATATATAAGAGTTTTATTTTCTCTATGTCCTCACCAACATGCTATTTTTCCTTTTTAATATTTATTAAGGTCATCCTTATAAGTGTGAGTGGCTAATAGTGTTGAGTAACCTTTTATGTGCTTGTTGTCATTTGCCTATCTTCTTCTGAGATATGTCTATTCAAGCCCTTTATCCAACTTTTGGAGCTTTTCCTTTGCTGTTATTAATTTTTAAGAGCTGATTATATAGTCTTGGTAGAAGACTCATATTTATGAGTTACAAATATTTTCTGTGGATATTCTTTTCACTTCTTGATAGTGTTCTTTGAGGCACAAAGTTTTTAATTTTTGTGATGTTCTATTTATTTTTACTTTTGTTGCTTCTGCTTTTTACATTACATTTAAAAATTTACTGCAGAATCCAACATTATGAATATTTCCACCTATGTTTCTTTTCTAAGAGTTTTATTTATGTATTTCATTCACTTTGACTTAATCTTTATATGTGGTATGAATTAAGAGTTCAATGTCAGACTTTTATATGTGGATATCACATTGTACCAGTACTATTTTTTGAAGAGACTATTCTTTCCCCATTCAATTATCTTGGCACTGGTCACTGTGGAACAATGAACAATAGAATCTTTGTCAAAATCAATTGATCATAAATTTATGGACCTATTTTTGGACTCTCAATTTTTTTCATATATATTGAAAAGTGAGCTCTACAACTTTGTCATCTTTTCCAAGACTGTTCTGGCTATGTGCAAGCATAACACTTCCTTTTTACAAAGTTATTAACCAAAAATCAGAGTTGGAGTTTGTGTGAAGACTTAACAAGACCATATTAGCCAGTTGTTTACTGTGAATGTTAATATAACATATTTACCAGTCTCACCCAGGTTTTTTTTAAGGGAATGTGTTTTCATAGTCTGCAGCAATTTTTAAGAAAATGTGCCAAGATAGAAAGAATGGAGGATAAGGCAATTTAAAGATAATAATAATAATAATAATAATAATAATAATATTTTAAGTTAGTAACATTACAATATTTATGGGAAGCACTTGCACATATATTATCTGAAATTTTCTTACAAAATTATGTGTAGTAGTCAGGGTAGACATGATTATTCTCAAAACACAAAAGGGGCAGTTAAGACCCTGAGAAGTTAAAGTTAGTTATTTCAGTGTGGTGATCAACATTATCCTTAGATAAACTTTGCTTTATTTATAATTTTACTTCAGTTTGGAAAAAAATATATCGCTAATAAGCATTTTTAAAATTGTATCTGTAAATTCTTGCTTATTCCAAGGACTTGCAGAAACAAAAACAAAATGCAAATGCCAAACACAGAATCTGAGTTCTCATTGAGACGAATCTGTGTGTAGATTTCACTTCTTCAGGTTGAGTCCCTTTACACTCTTAAGCTGTGCTATGCTTCTTCTCCAAAAATAGTTATCCCACCTACTACACAGTACTTCTCTGGCATATAAATTATCATTACCTACAAAATATTTTCAGTATGCAGTTAAACAACACAATTTATCTGCATTATGTATGATGAAAAACCTGTGCAAGCCAAACGGTTGCCTGAGGGCAGTGGCCTAAAACACCTCTTAGGAGTCCTTCCTCTAGCCCCAGCAAAGTATCGCAGGAATGTTACCAAGTATTAAAGATGCAATTTGGAGAAGTATTATATTTGTTGGTTTTTGAAGGATGTATTTAATGAAAAAGAAAGACAAATACTATACAATTCATAGGTCAATAGGATGTGTCCAACACTCCAACATCCAGTGCCAGAAGGACCACTGAGCCCACATTCTCTCAAAGCCTCATGTTAAACAGTCTTGTTATAAATATGCTTCAGGGGAAAAGCTGTACTTACTTTCCTAGGAAAGTTGACATAATTTTATCCCCTGAAAGCTTGAGCCATTGTGGTAGAATACAAACTAAAATTAGATTCCAATTATTCTCAAGTGCAGCTATGCTGGGTCTTTTATTCTTCTATTTGGTGAAATGACAGTCTTACTTGGTAATTGTATATTAATTTTCGCCAAAAAAGCATTCCAACCAATTCTTCAAAGAGGGAGTTAAGCTTATTAATTCATTCCTTAACAAGAGGACAAAGCGCATGCCTTGCTGTATAAGAAGTAAGAACTCCTAGGGACCAAGAAGATTTAATCAAGGATTGAAGGGAAGAAAAAGTGAATGAGCCAGTAGCAGAAGAATGCGAGGTTACCCAAGTTTTCAGGGAGGTGAGGGGGTGGTGTCACTTTCCAGAGCTCAGCCAAAATAAAATAACAAAGCAAAGCAGACATATAAATTCCTCCCGAGATACAGGCTAAAACACTGACTTTCCTTTATAATGCCACTTTAATTTCTGGTAAAATTCCAAAGCAAAGGTTAATATTTCATGATATTGTCAACTTTGCATAATACTACTTGTGCTACTCATGACTTACACAGCCTTAGGGACTGTATTGATTTTTCCCCCCTGCTCATAAATCTGAAAATGCTCTCTGCTTTCCCATTAGACCCTTAATGTTTATTGGTGTCTATCTTAAAACAACAGCTCAAGGTTGGAGCTATGAAAACATTGGGGGCTCTAAAAGTCGACAGAAGATTACAGATAATACATACCACTTAATGTTTGCCCAAGAAATACAAGAATCACCTCCTCCTAAGCACATGCACACTTTAGCTTTCTTAATGCATGTTGCTACATAGGAAAGTTACAAAGTGGCTTATGTCACAGTCTTTCCAACATGTCAAAAGAACTCCATATGTATTTAAAGCATCACTTTCCATTCTTAAAAATTATTGAAAACCTTAGACTTTTTGTTTCTGTGTATTATATATAGAGATATTTTCCATACTGTAAATTAACAGTTTTTAAAATGTTTAATTAATTTAAAATAATAATCCATTGCAGATTAATGTAAATAGAATATGCACTGTAAAAAAATAATCATATTTTCAAAACCAATCTATTTAGTGAAAAAAATAGCATGGTCTAAAATATTTTCTAATGTCTACTTTAAAAGAAGACAGCTGAATTCTCAAATCTGCTTTTGCATTTGATATGTTAAGACATCCTGTCATGAGCATTTGGAAAACACCGTACACTGTGAGAGAATGAGAGGGACAAAAGGCAAATAATGCCACAGTATTGTTATGAAAAGCATGTTGACATCACAGAGCCCCTGAGAGGGCCATAAGACCCCCAGAGATACCCTCATCACACTTAAAGAACTATTTCTTTAGAGCATCAGGGGAATTTCTCAGGGATTAGAAATACATAAAGCAGATGACTATTAAGAGACTCTTAGCAAGTAATTATGGCAGTATCCTGTTAGGTTCTAAAATTAATTTATTCTAAATAAATGTCTTATCAGTTAGTGTTCTCTCTCCTTGGAGGTCATTTGAGGCAGAGAGAGACTGTCATCTCCATATGGAGCACTGGAAAGGCTGGTAGGTTTTCTAACAGTTGATCTTGTAGGAACAAGTAGATGTAGGGACATTCTAATGATTTTTATTAGAATTAATTACGTGGATGTGTGGCCTGAGTGGGGCCAGCGGAGCTGGGCTGGTTCAGCTGGAGAGCGAGCAGCTCCTGAGGGAGCTGACCAGGCTCTTCCCGAAGTTCAGTGTGTCCCTCACCCTGAAGAAGTCTGATGGCCCAACTAAAGCCACTCCAAGGAAAGGTTCAGCGGAGGGCTGTCAGCCCTCAGACAACAAGTATCTATTAAGAGCTACTGATGGGAAAAAGAAGGTTAGCACAATGGTGAGCTCCAAAGAAGTGAATACATTTCAGATGGCTTATTCAAACCTATTAAGAGCAAACATGGACGGACTGAAGAAGAGGGACAAAAAGAGCAAGTGTAAGAGGAGCAAAGCAGCACAGTGCAGGGCTCCAGATTCCCTGCTTTCACCAACTAACTAACCGCCAAACTGCTATTTCCCCTTTGGTTTTTACTTTTGGCCGCAAAACTAGGTTTCTGGTTCCCCTACATTAAGTGTTTTCATGTGAGATTATGTTCATTTTGGATAGAAGAAGAGCTGTGATGTTTACAGCTAGTTTACAGGGTAGTTATAAGAAGCCAGTTTATTTTAGATCTGGCTAATTGGTCTATGTTGCCTACTTGCATATTCCTGGATTTTAGTTAAAGACTCTGTGGGCATCTCTGTGAAGAACAATGCATCATTAAACCTGTCTGTTTATCAGAAAATAAAAAGATTTAATCCTGTCCATAATAATGGAAAACCTGAAGTTTTGAATAATCAAACTTGAACTCAGGATATCCAGGCTTCCTCCCAGGTAGGTCAGCAAAGTTCTCTTACTTTTAGTATGCTAATCTCACTGGAGAGTTTGTACTGTTAAAGTTATAACTTCAGTGTTGAACTTGATCACCAGGGCTGATCAGTGATTTTCCGTGCATTTCTCCTGTTGGACTTAAGTAAGGCCTATAAGGCGCTGAACAGTAAATAGCTTTGCAATCATAAAAGACAATATTTTTTTAATGTATAATTAGTGCATGTCTGGGTTTGTAACTTATTCTGGAGATATATAATCATTTTAGTGGTTACTCTGGAAAATATAACATGTATAGTTAACTTAATAACATTTAAGTGTAATCCAATCTTCCTCCTAAATGATAAAATGACTTTTTAAAAATGATTTCAGTTCAAATTGCCTCTCAGGTTACAGGCAGCTTTTATCTATTATATGTTTTATCTATCATTGAACCCTATACACACTATTACTGACTTAGATTTCTGTGTTCCGTGCCACTGAGTTGGTGACTCTGTGACCGAGTGATGCCCACAATGTCCTGTCCTCAACAGCCTTGCTCAGCTCCTGCAGATCTGTGCCTATGGCTTCTTTTATGGAATCGGCCCATCTCGTATTTGCTCTTTAACTTTTTCTGCTGCCTTCTATCACTGTCTTTTCCAAAAAACCTTGTCATCTCATGATGTGCCCAAAGTATGACAGCTTCCGTTTTGTAATTTTTGCCTAGCTATGTTTCAGTATTTGTTCTATGATCCACTGCTGCTCTTTCTGGCAGGCCAGGTATCTGTAAAGCTTTCCAACACCTTATTTCTTTTCTTTTTTAATATTTATTATCAAACATCAGAGGGGAGGGTGGGGGTTAGGAGTTGAGATAAACCAAAGGACTTGTATGCATGCATATGAGCCTAACCAGTGGTCATAGACAATAGGGGGGTATGTGCATGAGTCGGGGGTTGGGGATGGGAAGGAAATGGGGGAATGAGGACAAATATGTAATAACTTAATCAATAAAGAAATTTAAATAAAGAAAGTATTACATATATCCTACCCCCCTGTTCCTCCATTGAACCCTTCTAGCCCACCCCCACCTCCTACAAATGGATGTTTTTATTTGCTTTTCCTATTAGCCTTCTTAGCTGTTCAACTTTCACATCTGTACATAGTAATTGAAATTCCAAGCGTGTGGATGACCTTAGCTGTGGTCTTGCATGACAAATTTTGCTCTTGGTGATCTTTCCTAATTCTTCCATTGCTGCCATTTTGAGACTCAGTCTTCTCTTGATGTGTTAGTTGTAGCCTCCATTTGAATTGATAACTGACCCACTAGTAAGCAAAATTGTTAACAATTTCAGTGGCTTCACTGCCCATGTTAAAGCTGTGTATTTCTTCTCTAGTCATGATTTTGTCTGCTTGATATTCAAATGCAGCCCTGCTTTAGCACTTTCTTCTTTCCTTTCATCAGAAGTCTTTTCAAGTTTTTGCTACTTTCTGCCAGTAAGATGGTGTCAACTGCATACCTTAAGTTACTAATATTTCTTTCACCAGTTTTCCTTCCTCCGAGTCTGCTTACAGATTAAATAAATAGAAATGATCAAATAGGGAAGAAAAAAATGCTCCCTTGTTTGACACCTTTCCCTTTAGGAAGCCTACATGAGATGATTATGTCTCTTCATATCCTATTTTGACAGTGGCTTAGATTTACCTACATATGCATTCATTTCTTTTCTCATCATTTATTTTTCCCCCTTTTTAATGTGGATCTTCATTCCACAATTTTTTTTCCCCTACTTGAACTACATCGTGTAGAAATTCCTTTAGTCAAGGTCTGCTGGTGGTAAATTCTCTCAGTTTTAATTTTCTGAAAGGTACCTTTATTTCACCCTAATTCTTGAAGGGTAGTTTCACTCAATTTATAAATGTAGTTCAATAACTATTGCTTACAGCACTCTAAAGTTTTATTTAATGCTTCTGACTTCCATTGATGCCATGAGAGAAACTTGTCCGTCCAGTGGTTGTTGCCCATGTAGGTAACTTGTCCTTTCTCTGTGGTTGCTCTGATAATTTTATTCTTGTGTTTAGAGTTCTAGGGATGGGCTTTAATATGTCTAGGTATAATTTTCTTTTCATTTATCATGTGTAGGATTTATTGGTGTTCCTGAATCTAAGGATTTATGCCTTTCATCAATTCTGGAAAATTCTCAGCCATTATATTTTCAATTATCAGTCTCCTCCATTTTCTCTATTCTCTTTCTGACATTCCAATTATATGTATGTTAGACCTGCTCAGCATACCTACACATCTCTTACTCTGGATTTTATATTTTCCATCTATTTGCCTATTTTTTCTGAAATTCTTCAGATCTTCCAGTTTTGCTAGTTCATAATTATTAAATCCATGTAGTGATTTTTAAAACTGTATTTTAAATTTATGAACTTCTATTTGATTCTTTTAAAAAGCTGTTTAATCATCCTTGATAGTCTTGCATCACCTAATGACATTTTAATTCTCTTTTATTTTAGTAAATACAAACAACATACACACTTAATTATATTCTTATTGATGATTCCAACATTATGATTCTATTTTGTTGCTCTTGTTGATTGTATACCATGATAGTTTCCCTTTGCATTTACTCATTCTACATAATAACCCTGTGGCCATTTTAACTTTATCCATAACTTTTTTGGGATTTGTATAGACAGTATATACCTCTAATGAGGATTTTCATTATAAATCACCTTAGAGTACTTTCAACTAAATACTCAGTTTGTGAGTTTTCAGACAAATGCATAAAGCAAATGTGTGCTGACAATTCGTAATATAGACAGCTTGTGGTTACAGATACTCCCCAACTTGCCTGGACCCTGGCTACTGGGCCTTGGTTCTTGTATCTCTAGATGGCAAGAATTACACTGGTGACAGGGGATAAAGAGCACAGGGGAGCAGCAGATTACTATCCTCACTTAGTCTTTTGACACCGGTGGATTTCTTTATTATCAAGCTAGCTCAACTATATATTTAAATGGTTATTAATGATACTAGGCAAAATATTTAAAGTGCTTTTAATAAGTGATGATTTTCAGGCAATTTTTTCAGTCTTATAATCAGATCTAGAAATTCCCTTGGATTAATAGATATAATGACATATTTAGAAGAAAAATATAATTCTACTGCTAGGGTATATATTTATTTTCATTTATAATGTTCAATGATCTTCATATTATTTGTTAAAATCTTATGAAATAGTTCAAAATTATATAGTTTTTATAATTTATCAAGCACTTTTGTGCTATTTACTTTAAATTATTTGAAGGCTAGAACAAACTATATAGTAATAAAAATGACTAAATGTTGTTTCCTGTTTTGTTAGAAAATGCCAAGGATACACAAGTCACCAGAGATTTATCTAAGTGGCAGCTGCAAATATGCACATCTAACTATGAATTAAAATCTAACCTAATGTTTTTGCAGCTTTTTAGATGTCACTCCATTTATTAACTATACATTTATTTTAGGTATCTTATATGAAAACAGAATTATAGACTTTCTGTTAACCTTACTTATGCTCATATATACTCTATGCAGAGAATAATCTGCCAGAATCAAACCCTATAATAATGTGCCAACTAATATACTTACATTTTTCCTATTCTTCCAAGTGGTATTACAAGTTATGAGTGTAACAACTCATTTAAAAAATAAATATAACTGAAGTGATTGTTCTGGCCAGAATCTTGACAGAACTTTTCATCAACCTCTAAGGGACTCCCAAAATACCTGGAGCTCACCTCCGGCTATTTCTGACACAGACAGTAACAGTGAAATCATTTCTCATGTTCTATAAGCTTTTCCAATGAAATCTGGCTATAGCCACCAGACAATACATACATTAAAGAGAGATTTGGGTATTCAATTTTTAACCTCTAGCTATAATATATGCAATATAAAATTGTGTATCTCAGGACCAATATCAGAAAAATAAAGGAAATATTTAAATAGGAAGCACTTTAAGCTAGTTTATTTTTAAAGTACTTTTAGAAAGATAATGTTTACATTATAAAAACTTTGGCTTTAATCATGTGCTCACAATTCTATTCACCTGCAAATTAACATTCTAAAAATATAAATTGTAAGTGATTACAATTACAGGAGAGTTCCATAAATAATTTTAAATTACCAGATACCTTATTTTATTCATATCTAAAATACAACAGCAATGAGCAATGTTAAACACACACACACACATGCACACGCGCGCACACACACACACACACACACACACACACACATATATATATATATATATATATATATATATATATATAAAATTCTAACTTTTGGGAGGTTGGAACTTGACATTTTAAGTAAGAGAAGGCATACTGGGTCACAGTTTCTTCTGTGGCTCTACTTAACATATAAGTAGAAACAGAATTTGGGGTCCAATAAGTTGAGCACCTCCTAATTTTAAAATCCATGGGCTATGAAAGGATTGCACAAGAGCCTTTAAATCCTTTCCAATAAGATTTTAATAGTCACAATATGAGTAGGATGGGAGAAGTAATTATAATACCTTCAAAGGCTAACTGGGGCTGGAGACCTCTTCCATGTGGCGAAGGAGCTACTAAAATCAGTCTTCTCTTCAGAAGGCGGGTAAAAGATTCCCCTTCATGATTAAACTGATCTCCTTACAGATCTACTCAGTATCAAATTGTTGCTGAGATCAAATGATGTAATGTATTTGAAATTAATATGAAAATTATAATTATCCATTTAGTACAATGAACAGGTAATAACAAACTAGGAAATAGATAAATTAGATCAGGGAAGTAATAAAGTAACACAAGGTACACATAATAATGGAACATGGTAGAACATTTCTCAGTGGACACCTGGGTCCATACAGCTTCTTTTCCAAATCATAAAGCATCTGGCTGGTAGGCCTTCCTTTTTTTCTTCCAATTTTCAATAATAGTTCACATACAGTAAATATTATACTTCAAGTGGACAACACAGTGATTAGACATTTATGTAACTTACAAAGTGATCATCCCAACTATTTAATACCCATCTGACATGGTTCATAATTATTATATTATTTATTATATTCCTGTTGCTTTACTTGATATCCTCATAGTGTTTTTATAACTGGTAATTTGTATTACTTAATCCCTTCACCTTTTTCACCCACCCTCCAGAACACCTCTCCTCTCTGGAAACCATCAATCAGTTCCCATTCTGTTTGTTTGTTTGTTTGTTTGTTTATTTTCCTTTTTATTCCACATATAAGTCAAATCATATTTTTCATGGGAGCATGGGTAGATGTAGAGTTTATTGTGCTAAGTGAAGTAAGTCAGGCAGAGAAACACACATTTTTAATGGAAGATTATTGATAGAGTATCTCCAGGTATCCTGCATATTTTTAAATCAAATGATAAGGCATCAGAATTCACAAAAGTGAAACATCACATTGTTAATAGATTATATATTAGAATATTTTTTCTCATCAGCAAACACTTTATTTTTTTCATTTTTTTATTAGAAACTAGTCAGATGAAACCATATAAAAGAGACTTAAAGAAATATACTGCAATTTTTTGAATTAAAAATAGTACTATTTGTGGTGAGGTGTGTGATTCCCCCCCCCCCCAATCTCTAGTAAAATGAATAACAAAATGAATTTATGGAAAAATTACCATACAAATCACATGCATGATTTGTTCAAGCAATTCATTAGCCAGTGACCTGATCATAGTGCATCTCTGCTACTTCAGCTATGAACATCGTGGTTCAAGGAGAATGGACTATGGAGGCAGAATGCCTGGTTTTGAGTCCCTAAAGGTTCTGGCATTTATGAGATATATATAGGACCTTTTTTAACCTCTGTGCCTCTGTAAGTAAAATGGGGATAATAATACTACCTAAATTATAGTGTTGCTCTGAAGATTAAATTAGCAATTTTTCCAAAGTGGTTAGAGGCAGTGTCTGACACATTATAGGTTCAAGTAAGCATTTTATCACTTCCATTATGATGCAGAGAAAAGGAAAATAGATCAGATGTTAATAAACCAGAATCTTAGCCTCAAATTTGCCACTTGCTCAGATAAGAAGCTTAAAAGCAATTCAATTTCACCTGTGACACTAATCACTTCACTCACTATCCTCCCAGGAGGTAGGATCAAGTGAGGGCATGTGTACAAGGCACCTTAAAAGCATTGAGTTAACCTTTAAGTTCTCTTGGAGAAAGGCACTGAATTTTGAGGTACTGTATCATGTGGAATAATTCTGAAATTTCAGAAAATATCAAACACTGAGGCCATCTGTGCTTAATTCATACTTAATGGTATCGTGTTTAACAGTGTTTTGGGGCACTAAAAATATTCCTTAAAACTCACTACTTCTTTATATAAATAATATTAGAAGAATTATTCATTCACTAAAAAATATGGTATCACCAGTAATTGAAGAATTTTGAATTCTCTCTCATTTTAGTAATTCAATTTTATCAATTGGAATCTTTTGTTCTGATTATACCTCAGTGAAGAAAAAAAAATTATTAGGCCACTAAGGAACATGGTAGCAGGAACAACTAACTGCAATGACCCCAGTGGTGCCCATCTAGACCTGCTCAGCACTTGCTCTGGTACAGGCTGTGGTGTCCTGCCAGCGCATCACATGGCTCCTTTCTCTTGGGGACACGCCCAAAGTGCCATGAGTTCATATCCAGGGAGCAGATATCAGCGAATGGCAAATAAGGGTGAAAGATAAATAGCCCTCACTCCTTGGATAGAGGAACTCTGAAGCATGTTTCACCCAGTTTCCAAAAGGTCAAGCAGCAGGATTGAATTCCAGTTTTCCCCAGTGGCAAGCTGTTCGATAAACCACTTCTCATCAGTTTCTTCCCCTTCCCTGTCTCGCTTTCCACTTCTTACCAGCCTTCCTGGAATCCCCTTTCAATCTACTTGTTTCAGTATTGTGAGGAAATCCAAATAAGATCTTATCACTTACAGAGAAGTTAGTATTAGGGCTAATTATTCTGGCTCTCCTCCTCCCTCAGTGCCCATGCCTTTCAGTGTCCTTGGTTGACCGTGTTTCTGCCAGACTTCTGCATCTTGGTACACCATGAGACTCATCCTGGGGCACCTTCTCTTTTCCACTAAAATTTTTGTTTTCAGCCCTGACAGATCTCCTAAGCTCCAGATTCATATCTCCAACTGCTGATTAACATCGTCATTTTGATTCTTCCCATCATCTCACTCCTCATCCACCCATTTGACACCACATCTAAAAGTACCACCTCATTTACTAGTAAGCACAGCTATCATCTGGGCTACTACAGTAGTCTACCAACTCTTCCTTCTCCATCCCATTCTCCACAGAATACCTCAAGAAATCTTTTCTAAAACATTAAGTAAGTCATGCTGTTCTCTTCTCTAAACCTCCAAATGGCTCCTAATAATACTTAATATAAAAAAGAAAATCATTGTCCTGGCTTACAAGGCTCTACAGTTTCTTACCCTTGCCTCACCTATGATCTATATGACGTTCTCCTAAAATCATAATGCTCAAGTCTCCCTGGCCTTCCCCCCCCCTTGTTTCTTGAATATAGAAAATTCATTCTTACCCAGAGCTTTATATTATCTGATTCCTTTGCCTTGAATGCTCTTCTCTGAGATGTCTTATGATTACATTCTTCTTATTCACATATCAGCTTAAATATATCCTCTTTATACAGAAGTATAGCCCAATATAGTGCCCAGTCGCTATGTTATCACAGAAGTTACCATTCCTTCTTCAGGCTTATTTCTTAAAATATATATATTTTTTTATTTGCTGAGCAGTAGTCAATAATAGGAACTTTGATTTATGGGCATTCCTCATATCTAGAACATTAGATGAGTGAAATAAATAACAGAAATTATTATGCCTCCATTTTAAGGGTGGTGAAACTGAACTTTCAGGTACTTATACAATTTTCTCAGGCCAATAGAGACAGAGATAAACAAATCAAATCAGTCTGACAACAGAGCTCACACTTTTAACCACTATACCAAATTTCCTCTACATATGGGTGATAAGGGGAAATGAATTTGAAAAAGCATAATAAGCTTAGTTAGTCCAGGAAGTTAGTGCATCCACTTTTACAGAGCGCTTGTTTTTAAAAGACTCAGCATGTTTGAATTATTCTGAGGCCTATAAAACAGCCATAGTTCTTAAGATATAAATCTTAATTTTTATGCTGTATGTGTTCAGCAGGAAGAAAAAGCAAAACTATCTCTGTTTCTTTGTTCTCATCCTCTGCACAAGTCTAGTAAGAGATATCCAATAGTTTAAACCACAGGATACAATTTTTCAGACCATTTTTTATTAGAAATCTAAAGGAATTTATATTACTATACAACATAATTCATTTTGCATGGAAACCACTAGAAAAGTGGTCATGCTCAGCAGGATTGCCTTTATGAGAATAAAATTGCATTTAACACATATGTATGTAATTAGGAATCAGAGTAACAATGGTCCATACTATTAAACCAAGGTGTGTGTGTGTGTGTGTGTGTGTGTGTGTGTGTGTATTTCACAAGAAAATGTGAAAAGCTGAATAGCATCAAAATAGAGATACTCATAAAAATTTACTACCCAATGTGTATGAGGAAACTCAGTTAAAATTATACAGAAGATAATAAACCTTTTTTTGTTGTTGTTGTTAATCTTCATCCAAGGATATTTTTTCACTGATTTTTAGAGAGAGTGGAAAGGAGGGGGAGAGACACAGAGAGAATCGTTGAGTGAGAGAGACATATAAATTGGTTGCTTCCTGCACATGCTCCAACCAGAATCAGGGATTGTACCTCAGTGTCTTTGACTGGAATTGAACCAAGAACCCTTCAGTCTGGGGGCCAACACTCTATCCACTGAGCCAAACTGGCCAGTGTGACAATAAACCTTTAAATAAAAGTCCTCTAAATTTTTATATGTTGTTTTTTTTTTTTTTAATATACCGTATTTGCCAGTGTATAAGACGACTTTTTGGCCCTGAAAAATATGCCTCCAAGTGGGGGGTAGTCTTATACGGCGAGTATATAACAAACTCTGTATTTTTTAGTGGAAATGTTAGGGGGTCATCTTATATGCCCAGTCTCATACGCCGGCAAATACGTATTTTTCAGGGCCAAAAAATCGTCTTATATGCCGGCAAATACGGTATTTTATTGATTTTAGAGAAGAAAGAAGAGGGAGAGAGAGATAGAAACATCAATGATGAGAGAGAATTGATGATTATCGGCTTCCTGCATGCCCCCAACTGGGGACTGAGCCCACAACCCAGGAATGTACCCCTGGCTGGAATGGAACATGGATCCCTCTAGTCTGCAGGCTAATGCTTTATCGATTAAGCTAAACCAGCTAGGGCTGATAGGTTTTATGATGAGGCTTAGTAGACAGTGTTCTATCACTGGAACATGGATAAATTTCATCAAAGCTTTGTAAGACAAAATATATTTAATCACATTAAAGAAGAACTCCAAGGAATAAAGAAATTTAAAATCTTAATCAAGAGGAGGTAATCATATTTTTATAATTATAACAACAACAACAAATATTAGCTCTCATATCAGATTCCAAAACAATGACTGGCAATGGCACAAAGAAACAGTATTTAGTCATTGTTTTCTCTCTCTTGTCCTCTTTCCTAGTCCCTTCATTGCCAATGAATAGAGTTGCAAAAAATCATAATCTAACATATCATTTCAGAACAAACTTAATATATGTAAGTCAAACTCCTGATGCAGAAACTGTAGCCAGCTACTAAGTGCCAGCACAGGCATGTTTGATTCCAACAGTCTTTCCTTCTTATCACACACAATCACCACACTAAAGAAGCAATGACACACAAATATATATTTTTGTATGTTTTTACTTATTCTACTTTGCTTTGTTTGTCCATGGCAATTGGACTATACAAAAACTGAAGTCACTTTAAAAAACAGTATAAAAACACTGAGAATTAGGAGGGAGATACTGGGTTACAGTTCTAAGGTACATGATGGTTGTATAAGACCACATATCTCTGGTGGTGATTGTCAGAGACCAAAGTCAGATTAGTGAGCTGTTAAATCATTTCATCTGATTGTAGGTTTTTATTAATATAATTGGATATAATATAAAAATCTATCTTTTCTCCGAAGAAGATAAATCAGTTACTAACACTCAAAGAGATGGCTGAGAGAGAGAGAGAGAGAGAGAGAGAGAGAGAGAACTTGATGTCAGCAAAGTAACTTGATTCAGATGCACAAGGACTGTGAGCTCTGGTCTGACTGCCAGGAACACTAGGAAGAATGACAAAGGAGATAAGGAGGCACAATGTTTCCTATGTGTAATTTCTATATTGTCATCTCACATACCTGTCAAAAAACATATCATTTATATACTGAAGCTATTTCTATTACATTTGCTCTAAGGAAATATAAGAATTCAGGTAAAAGACTACATTCATGTAGCACAGGCATTCATTTCCAGTTAACTTACAAGCTTGTTATATGATTTTTGATACTTTTAAAAGAATTTCATTTGCCTTGCTTCACTAGGTTTGGGAACCATGCCAGTTTATTAAATTGTAAATATATTCTACTTGAACTTATAAGAAAATCTAAGATTGGTGAGAAGATACAGGGTTTAATACCAGCTGCTCCAGATGTATTGCAATAAAAGAGCAAATCAAAATTGCTTATAAAAGTATTTCCAACATCCACTGAACAGCTACCATGTGAAAAGCCCAGGAAGTTCCAGTGACAGAACACTGTCTGCAAGAGTTTTGCAATCTGCTTATGATAATGCACCCCAATATAGGAAAAGAGAAAGAGGCCTTAGATTAATTATTACAGACAATGCATTGAGTACTGAGGAAGAAGTGGTTACTTTTAATTATAATGAAAGAAAGGGAGACTTCATGGAAAAGGTCACATATATTTTAAAACTAAAAGAAGAAAGTGGATGAGAGGAAGTCAAATGTGTTGAGTGCCTTTGTGCAAATGCTAGGCTAGAAACCTAATCTAGAAGATTTTAATCAATCCTCTAATAGTAAGTACTACTGTGGGAGATTCCATAATTGTTTCCAATTGTTCATCCTCAACATGTATCTATACCTTTTGTTCTATGACACTGCAATTCCTCCATTAGGGGTGGATTGCATTTTCTGAGCCAATGATGTGACTTCCTTAGGCCAAAGCGAGACAAACAAAATCTTGAATTGTACTTGTACAGGTAGATCATTGGACTTTCTACCCTGACCAGAAGAAAAGCAATCCTTGTATCCCAATGACCCTGCAAAATATGGGAGACTCATGGATAAATACTGAGCTGGTACAGTACCTGGAGCTCAACCCAACCAATCCACGGATGCATAAGAAATAAATGTTTATTTTATGTCACTGAGTTTTGTGGTTGTTGTTAAATGGAATTTTTGTGCTATGAGCTAATTAATACATGTACCTGTGCAGAGTTAGGAACTAAGCCTTAGAGGGGAGAAGTGTTTTGCCCAAAGTTACCTAGCTAGTAAGAAGAGCCAGGTTTAGAATTCTGTTGCATCAGGGACCTAAATTTATATTCTTTCTATCACACTGACCCTTTAGAGAAGGGGAAAACTAGAGAGAAGGATATTGCAAGGTTAGGGCAACTAAATGAAGGAGAGCATGGAGGTAAAAAGGAAAAGCCTATCTTGGTTGAAATTGTCTATGATGACATAATACTTTAAGACTTTAGAAAGATAGCTGGTCTAAATTTAGAAGAATCTTGAATGTCAGACTTAGAAATTTCAATGACATGAAAAGCCATAAAAACATTTTTAATATGGATGCAACCTACTGAATTAAGGATATTCTGAAATCTCCATTCAGTACAAACACGTAGTGTGATCACTCACATACTGTTGCAGTAATATAAGCAGTAAAATAATAGACAATAGACAATTACTTCTCACACTTAAGCCAAGATTAATTGTATTCACCCTAATAGACACTCCTTATAGAATTGACTGAAAGATTTACTCTTATTTCAAACACATCTTCTAGACTGGTCTAAATTTAAATTTACTCCACGAGTTTTAACTTTCAACTTACATCAATATATCTGTCATCTAATATTTATCAATTCATTATGTGTGTATGCAGATACATCCAGCAATTTGTAATGTGGTTAGAAGAAGTTGCCTGGCAGCTGGGAGATGAATCAGACTAAAAAAAATAATAAATCTACTGCCTTTAGGCTAAAATGCTAACTAAACGAGGAAATGGCTATGATATGACAACTGTATTTACCAAACTGTGAATTGTGCATGATGAGTGTTCAACGTCCTGGTTGGTTGGGAACCTTTCCAAGGGTTTAGGAAGAGTATATTTTAATTTACTCACTTCCTTTAACAAAAAGTACTTGCTTAGTCAAAACATAACTACATATGATATATTAATTGAATAGATTAGAGGTTCTGCAATACAGTCTAAAGTTCGACTATGCTTATAGTCACAGCATATAGACTTTAGGTTTTCACTAAGGCCTGAGATTTATAAATATCAAATTAATATTCCCTTAATATAATTAAGGAAAAATTTCCTTAATATAATTAAGGAAAAATATTAGCAAAAGGAGGATTTTTTTTTTTAGCACAACACATTCCTGTTTATATTATGTGCAATTGTTTTCAAGTTTCCTGGATATCCAAGCAGATAAGGAGTCATTCCCCAGGAATATAAAAGGTCAATTTGTGAGGTTCTGATATAAGGTAACAGAAAATTTGGGTGGTGGGCACATGGTACAATATATAGAACTTGCAACAGAGAAACCCACACTTGGAACCTATATCTTAAATTTAATATATACATTTTTTAAAAGGTCAATTTACAGACATGAGAAAGACACAGCTGCCCACATATCCTAGCCACCAAATTCTATTCTGTTACTCATGTTCTCCCCACCTAAGGTCCAAGGCTCTAGAGCAGCCGTGGGCAAACCATGGCCCGTGGGCCGGATCTGGCCCATTCAGCTATTCTATCTGACCCGTGGAGCCGAAAGAGTGGAGGGTTCTCTTGCTCTCCCTTCTGCTCATTCACCAGCAGCCCAAGATGAGAGTGCCAACATGGTCAGGTTGCTTTTGTTCTGGCCTTCCGGTCCAGTTTAAAAATTCATTGTGGCCCTCAAGCCAAAAAGTTTGCCCACCCCTGCTCTAGAGGGAGTTGGCTGTAGATTATGTACATTAGGTTCATACTTTAGTAAGAAATTGGTTCTTTAATGACCAGACATAGGCCTCAATGAGAAGGAATGTTAAGTACTATTTTCAACTATATTCATCTGCAGTTCAGATCTTCCCTTCCATCTCTTAGACATACAACATTTCAGAGATTTGGGATGCAACAGAGAAGTCTTTTTTTTAAAAAGGATACTTTGATAAAATGTGCCATTTATTTATTGTCTTATGTTCTTTAATGAATAGAATGAGCATCTCAAAATTAAAATCAAAAGTTTTAATAATCAGGCCCTGCATGATTGTGAAATTCCTATTCCTGATTACCATGACCTCAGTCTTGAAAGAAATATGGTGAAAAGACAGATTACAAGTAAATTCATTTAGCATTCAGAAATTCTTAAACTAAATTAAGACTGTGGAAAGAACTGGGAGGAAACATGAAAACTCTGAAATGAGAGTTTCAAGGAGCAGAGGAAGACAGAGTTTATTTTTATTTTTAATTGTATAATAATACTTAGATTCAAATATTAAAATGACTTTTTTAAAGTGTAAAATACAGAAGCATTCTAGACAAGAGGTTATATTTCCTCATTATTTATATTTTTTAATTAAAAAGGCACAAAGACAAAGGGAATGAATAAATCTAGATAAAAGATTTATTAACCCATGTTAGAGCCAAACATTCTTATTCTTGGGTGAGACCATCATCTTACCCAAGGACTATATTACTTATTCCATCTTTTTCTGAAGAAGTTTCCAAACCAAAAATATGTTGTTTCTAGTAATTATTTCTTAGAAAGTCAACTTTCACAAGTGACTATTCTTAGGCTGCTCCAATTCTCCGATAATTTAAATTCCTAAACAAGGTTTCCCATCCAGAAATCCATGGTTTGTGTTGGAAAGAACCCAGACTCCATGAATGGTAGGATCAGAGGCAGCATATTTGGCTCTCTCCATCAGCCTCAAGGGCACAGACAAGTTTGATTTGGGGGAACAAATTATATGTGAGTGTTGAGGGTTTTGCACCACTGGATAAGGGGAAGGCTAAGAGATACCCACTCCTTGTCCAGTTTCTCTCTCTGCCTCACAGTCTTACCACTGATGTTAAAACCACACACACCACACTGTTTCTTCTAAAACTTTATCCCAATGTAATATCAACATATTTATATATATATATATATATATATATATATATCCACAATCATACACTATGTGTTTAGGAAGAATAATTACTCCTTCCTGCTTTGTCCATCACTTGCCTCTCTTCCCTGGTTCCAACTAGCTTCTACTAAGTCCACAGGTATTTCTGGAAGGTCATAGTCCATGAAGGCACCCTCCTGACTCTCTCCCACTTGGCTTCCCAGCATCCTAGGAAAATAACAAAATCACCTCCTCAAACCCCACCTCCAATTTTCCCTGCCTCCTCAGAGCCCACTCTTTATCCCTTTGTTGGTCATCTTAAATCTCGAAGGAAATAAAATTTTAATCCTCTCTGCAAATGGTTAGTCACTCTTCAGTTAATAAATAGCTGTCATCCTTTTAGAGTGTAAATGTTAAGCAAAACCACATGTATGGTATCCAATATAGAAATCATTTAATAACTTAAATATTAAAAAGGAAAAATAATATATTATATTTTATAAGGTTTTTAAATAATGCTTTTACTTTCAAACCTAATATTTCAGCTTTTTAAAGGAAAGGAATATGTAAAAGTTAATTTACACTTCCTGCTACCACTCCTCCAATTTCACCCCACCCTCACTTCAGACATAAATAGTCATCAAGTGAAAGGAAGACACAGACAGACTCATCTAGATATCGTTATGATGACTGTACCAAAGAACAAACATGTCAATTATACAAACAACTGTAGTACTTTTACTCAATTAACTATTCTGATCCAATATAGAAAGGGTAGATATTTCATATGTAGTTTTGTTAACATAGAATTAGAATATATATATATATATATATATATATATATATATATATATATTATTGATTTTTTACTGAGAAGAAGGGAGAGGGAGAGAGTGAGAAACATCGATCAGCTGCCTTCTGCACGCCCCTACTTGGGATGTGCCTGAAACCAAGGTGCATGTCCTTGATCAGAATTGAATCTGGGACCCTTAAATCCGAAGGCTGATGCTCTATCCACTGAGCCAAACCAGTTAGGGCTAGAATTAGAATTTTTAAAGTCAGTGCTTATAATGCTTAATACTCAAATTATTGTTATTTTTTAAATTCTAAAGCAAATTAAGAGTTTTCCTTTCTTAAGGTTGTCAGTTTATACTCAAGGTTAAAAATGGCTTAAGGACATGATATGTTACACTATTCTTTTCAGAAAGCAGCAAGGAAAGGACTCACCTGCATCTTTAAAACCAAACTTAGTTAGTATGCCAGGTCCCCCCCCCCCCCCAGCAAAAAAAATAAAGTAAAGGAGAATTTGCATACAGCAGAAGAGGAAGCTGGTCTTGTTCATCAGCATATTGTAATGCCTCCTGACAGCTTCACACACCCTCATCAACATCATACTGTTTCAATTACACATTTTTACCCACTACACGTGTTAAGCCATCTTCACTTCTATCTCACCTCGAGCCGCAGTATTAAATTTAACTACATTTTCCCAAGTAGAGATGGGTTTTCTGTAAGGCAGAAACAGAAGAATCAGTTACATTGTATTGTTGCAGGCCACAAAAGAAAGAGGAAAAGGCGGGAGTGAAAAGAACCAGGGTGGATTTTAAAGAAACAAATAATCCTTCCCCACAAAAGCCTGACCCCTCCTGAAACAGTGGCACAAAGAATTAAGAATTGGATGGAGCACAGCACGGGGTCCCTCTGCTCATGAAATGGAAAAGGTCTTTTTAAGAAAAGCTGAGGCCGCTCACGCCCCTGTGATCATCCTACCAGTTCCCTCCACATCGCAAGGGTAATGAAGCAAACTCTTTGATTTTACCAGGGAACTCTGAAAAAAATAGAAAATAAAGACGGCTTGAAAAGATGGGCTTTACTTCAGCAAACACCCTGGAAACATGTCCCAATGTAACTGCCACCTACCTCACATAAAAATTTATCTTCTATTTAAATCATGAAGAAAAATGTTGATGTGACAAAGCAAAACAATTCCAAAAGAGCATGACTCTTATTATGTGGCTGTACTAGTGTTCCTTTGTAAAAACTCTAGGCCAACTGACAGAAAACTCCCTATTGCACTGCAGAGTCCATCTTTCAGAAATAAGCATCATTGCATGAATATGTAGAGTTCAGAGAGCCATTGAAAGTGGGTTTTCATAGCAACAGAGCAGGTTGGAAACCAGAACAGAACAGATTTCTTGGTATTTGGATGATTTATGAAAGTTTCTCATTACCTCTCTCTCAAATTGACATTTCATCTGGATTAGTTAATTACCATTTTTCTGTTTCAGAGGCAAAAAGATCCTGAATAATGCAACTGCAACTGAAATTGTCTTCAGCTGAACTTCAGGTTGTGCAAGGTTGGTGTTTTCTGACTCTCTGTATATGCTGAACTTAAAAGTTATGACAAAAGGAGTCCTCTTTGACTCAAAGACCCTAAGCCTTTACTTTAAAATCTGTAAAAAACTGGCCCTAGCCGGTTTGGCTCAGTGGATAGAGTGTCATCATGCAAACTGAAAGGGCCCTGGTTCGAATCTGCTCAAGGGCAGATGCCCAGGCTGTGGGCTCGATCTCCAGTGGAGGACTTGCGGGAAGCAGCCAATTCATGACTCTTCTCATCATGGATGTTTCCATCTCTCTCTCCCTCTTCCTTACTCTCTGAAATCAATAAAAATATATTTAAAAAATAATAGATAGATAAATAAATAAATAAATAAATAATAAAATCTGTAAAAACTGGTAATTCTGGCCTGTTTGGGTTCTCCTAAAGGGTACAGAAAGGGTGGCCATGCCTGGGCTGATGGGACAACATAAGGAGAGGTTCTCTGCCTCTCAGAGGCAGCTTCACATTCTAGCAGAGGCTTGCAGACATCTAGGTTAGAAACGTGTGAGGCAGCTAACATACAATCATAGCCCCAGCACTAAAATGATCAGTCTGTGATTGGGGGAATGTTAATCCTACCGACCACTGACTAATCTATGTAACATTTCCATTTTTAAATGAATGCCAAAGGTATTCAAAAATAAGTGGCATTTGCAATAATGGAAGCCTTCAAATAGAGAACTTTAAAAATTACCTTAGATTTTAATCACAGGTCACTCACTCCCCGCTAAGTCCCTGCCTCATAATGTACTATGAAATAGATATATATTAGATTCTGGACCAAAATGGAGAGCAAAATCAGACTGTGGTCCCCGTGGAAAAGAATAACATTAATTAAATAATCAGATTGATATAGACATTGAAAAAGGAGAGATAGATATGGGGCTGAGACCCTTAGAGAGAGGGATTTGACTTGGCCATGGAGGTCTTGAAAGAAGATTGGGTTTATCTGGCCGAAACCGGTTTGGCTCAGTGGTAGAGCATTGGCCTGCGGACTAAAAGTTCCCAGGATTGATTCCGGTCAAGGGTATGTACACTGGTTGCAGGCACATCCCCGGTCGGGGGTGTGCAGGAAGCGGCTGGTCGATGTTTCTCTCTCATTGACGTTTCTAGCTCTCTATCCCTCTATCTCTCTTCCTTCCTCTCTGTAAAATATCAATAAAATATATTTTAAAAAAAGAAGATTGGGTTTATCTGAAGAGTAAGTAGGAGTTGATAACACAATAAGGGGACAAAGATCATTCCAGAAAGAGAGACAGCATTGCAAAGGGCCTACAATGAGAGGGAGCATGGTGAACACATATAACCAACATGCCTAGATAAACAAAAGTGATCAAGTAGAAGATAAGACCAGAGAGAAGGTAGAGGCAAGATCTCTTAAGCCAGGTTTAAGGGTAAGAGACAGGGATGAAAATAGGCAATGTTGAGATGTTTCCCAGGAAGATAGCAACTATACTTTATGTTTGCACAGATCACTCTGGCCACGTGGTGGAAGTGACTGGATGGGCTGATGAGTTGTGCGCTATTGCATGCAGAAGCCTGAACAGCAGTGGTGACAGGTGTCCATGGTGAGCTCTGGGTCTGGCCCACTGTGGGATAGCCGTGCAGGCTGCCTCACCCTTTACTTGTAAGACTTCCATCCTCTATCCTGCATTCACTGCCTGAATCATCTTAAAGCACAACTCTATGTCATCTTCCTTTTTATGCACATTGGCCACATCCTTGTAGCGGCAGCCTCAGTCTATGCTGGCACCCAAGGCTTGATAATGGGATCTCAACCTACTTTTTAGGTCTGATTTCTGCTTCATGTCAGTCCAAAGCCCTACTCTGTCCAAAGTGGTGCCCTTACCTTCCTGTGTTTATTTGTGTCCTTCAACCCTTTCGGGATATTCTTCACCTCCTCTTGGCCTGCCTCTCTTCACACTTGTATGCAGGCCTGAACAAACCTCCTACCTCTCTCTTCCCTTTCCCAATTCTGTCCATCCTTCCCCATTCAGCTTAAATACCTTCCTTGTTTTCTATTAGGAATTGCCAGACCACAGAAGTCTAATACAGATCTCTCAATTTCTTCCACATGTACTTCTTCTTATTTGGCATTTAATCATGTTTAATTTACTATCACATTACAAATTGATAATAGTATTTTATTTAGCTTTTCCTAGGTGTATGTTTTATTTCTTCACCTAATTAATAAAGTGCTGGTGGCAGGAACCATGCCATATTTCTTTAAGTCTTTCTCAAAACCTGCCTGATACTTTGTATATTTGTAGGCATTCAGGGAATAAGCATTGCTTGAAATTTGTCCTGAGATGTACTTTACCTTTAACCGTGTCGGTAGAAAAGGATTTTGGAGGGCTCTTCATAATCTTCTCAATCAAATTTGCAAAATTCACAAGGTAACAGATGTGGCAAAATTTCTACCTAAATTTCAAATAAAGGGTTTAACCAATGAAGAAAAGAGAGGTTTTAGAGTAAATAAGTAACCTGGATTCAAATCCTGGCTCAACCAGTTATGTTTTAAGAGGTCTTCAGCAAATCCCTAACTTCCCTAAAATCTGTCTTCACCAGAAAACAAAGAATGTCAGCCAGCATACTCTGTGTAAATGTATGATACAAGTCTAAGTAAACACTTAGAAAGAGGTCTGATAATTAGTATTCAAAATCGGTGTATACTTTCTCCCTAACTGTCATCATCACCCCTAATCTAATGTGCATGCAAGCAGTTATTTGCACATGCAGGCTCGCACACAAACAGACACTTTCTTTTAAGTCCTTCTTTTAGTTTCATGTGTGACAGCATTGGCTTCTCAAATCTTATCTTTTTCTTCCCTTTTCTCTCTTTTCTTCTTTCTCTCTCTTTACTTGAAGAACACCTAACAATAAGACTTTGGAAATCACAATTGGAAAAATACAGCCACTATGGACAGCCTTTTCAATATACCAGTTATATTATTGAATGTAAACAGGAAGGGCAAGAACTTCTACCTAATTCCCTTTTCTATTGTCCAGTAAGCAAACATTTCTGGACTGAGCCATTAATCCCCCCATTGTATTCTCTTCCCCACAGTCAAAGTGGGTGAGATTAGAAATCAAGAGAAAAAAGAACAGTTGAGGGCTTTGAGATACTGACAATTCAAGCTCACAAAAAGTCTATGAATGCCTTAGAAACAAGAAAGGTTGGCCTTTCTCCTTAAAATCCATTTGAATCAGCGCAACATCTGAACATAGTGTTTATTTGTAACCTTTGTATATTTCAGTTGTGGTAAAGTAGTCAAAACAAGACTGGCCCCATTTGATATGAGACTATGTAAATGTCCTAACATTGACTGTTCACTTAAGAATTGTAGGTATGCAGGGAATTCAAGATATATCAGGTGCTTTAAGAAACAAAGAATGCCAGCCAGTTCCAATTGTCAATATATATTTACCACTTTTTACATGTGTACTATTTAATGTCATATGAAAGCAAGCAAGTGCTGCTATGTGACTGCTCACCACCCCTCGAACAAAGTCTACGTAGGCTGCCGTATTTAATTTAGTTTTAATAATGCAAACTAACTTTTATGTATCACTGACATTTACCCACATAATTTTCCTTATAAAAATTAATTCCTCTAAACAGAAGTGTAGAAATTAAATAAATGTGTGTATTCCCATCCCAAAAAGATATATTTGACTAATTTAAGGGGTTCTAATCTAGAAGCATATTTAAAAAGAAATAAAGTCTTGCAAATTTTAACAAAATTGACCGAACCTTTGAAAAGATATATAAAATTTTTCTGAATCTATTAGAGTTTATTGTTGTTGTTGTTATTGTTATTTTAAAGAATTCTCTTCTCTCATTTTATTAAACTTTTGACATGAAAAAGTGAATGTTTCATATATATGGAAGAGATCTGAGCCACACTAAAGGAACCAACCAACAGTGGCTCAGCTAGCTCCAACGCGATTCCTATTAGAATGAAAAATAAATAAACTAAGTCCAAAACTCAAAAACATTCTCTTGCAGAGATAAACGGTAAGTGCTACATAGAAAGGGAAAACAGCTCCCCAGAGAATTCCTGGGATTTAGGGAAGGAGCAATGTAACTGTTTCAGTAAGTGAAGTGCAAACACTATGGAGGGAGGAGCTGGGAGAGTTATAAGACATGGGCAAAAGAGCTGCCAGGGAATGGAGCTAAAAATAAGGCGCCATTTAGTTCTACAGCCTTGCAAACAGACACCAGGTCAGTTCTAAAAGGAAACAAAGAACTTTATGATAATACAGACCTCATTTGTAACAGGGAGTTAATTATACTTTTCAGGTATTTGGAATATATAATATGTATATAAACATATGTATTCCATGGGATTTAGTCTTTAGTATTACTGACATCTTTCAATGCTTTAAGAAAATGAGTTTCTTATACATGCCTAATAATTCATACACTCTGCATTCCCAAAACCTACAGGATGTAATAATTAACTCGGGTGCTTCAAACTTCAACACTGAACATTGTTCTTGAACTACAGAATGAAGATGGAGACATGATTTATTCCCATTTTCCTTCAGTAGGAAAAGGCTAAAATCGACCGCAAAAGAATTGTCTGGAAGTTGTAATTATGCTTTCACAAGAGACTCCAATAAAACAAAGATGGTTGTCTATTCTGAACAAAAATCCAGGAAGAAAACTTGTGACCTACCCCAGAGAAATATGAACCAACTTTCTCAATCCTTAGAGAACAAACATATCACAACTAGAATTTATAACCTGGTGCTAAACTTGGTAGTAATTTAGGAAAAGATGAAAATGATTGCATGTTCTCTCTCAATTTTAAATGCAACACACTAGCTAATAGAACCTCTGCCTTTGGGAGGTGCTGGCATGGAATCCTCTGGGACAGGGCAAAAGCTGATCAGTGGTGAGAATCTTGAGTCCTTAGGAGAGGAGCATACAAAGATTCTACACTTGCCATAGTTGTGTATTTGGCAATGAGGGGCATCCAAAGAGGCAGAAACAAGGATAAGAGTCAATATGCCAAGACAACCCTTTGTTTTTGAATCATGTTAAAATACACCTAAGTTTTAAATGTTCCACACAAGGATGCTCAATCTATAACATAAAAATCTATAACTTGAGCTACTCTTCTATGAGTATTTACTGAAGCGATAGTTATTTTAGCAATCCTACATGTGTTCATTGTACAAGATGAAATTATAAACCAAATATTCACTGCGCCCTTACTGTGAACAACTTGATTTTTAAATGCCATTTAGAGCATTAAACTTCAATTTACTGGAAAATTCATTTAAAGGGGTTTATTGTACATGTCTTGCTGGTTACCATCCCAAGACTGATCAGATAAAATAGAAGTACATCTTCAGATGGGCAGGAAAGCATGCTGTGTTTCCCCTGTTGATTATGGTACCCATTATCTATCTATCTATCTATATATATATATATATATATATATATATATATATATTCCCCCCCAAGTGAATGTCACTGAAGCCCCTGGTTTTTCCATCCAAGATCTTCTTTGCTTACTCATTTCAGATGTATTCAAGGAACTCATCATCAATTATCCACTAATTGCTGCCGCCCCTAGGTTTGTCCTTTACTAAGGTGTTTATTGTTTGTTTTTTTTCATTAGTTCCATTACCAGGTAGCTGAGTAAAGAGCTATTTCTAATTCTCTTTGGCATAAAAAATAAATAAGTAAATAAAAATAAATAAACCCAGCTGTTGTATCAGAAAATATGATTGAAAACATAAAACTAATATTCTTTTTTAAAGATGGATTTTAGATTATACCATATTTATGAATATGTAGAAACACCACATTTATCCACCATCAGAAGGAGGTATTAGACTTGAGTAAATTTTCCAGAAAACTGGATTCTAAAAATTAAAAGCCAACATTTCAAATTGTTAGAATGACATTAGAACAACATAATCTTAAATGATATTACACGTATTTCTGTTTACATAATCAGAGTGTAATGAATATAAGTTAACCTTTTCTAAATAACTGATTTAACATGGTATCATGACGTGGTTTTTCCATTTTTTTTTGCTACTTCCTTTGGTACTTAAATGTCAATTGTCACCTCTTGCTATGGCCAGTAAACCTTTATTAGTAAAGTCCTTTACCCTATTTATTGCTTCTAATTTGTGGCGGTTGAAAAATTTAATGGTAGGTCTATTAAAGCTGAATCTAAATATGCAGGTTGAATCAGAATAATAACATCCTCTAAAGAGCAGAGTCTGCTGCATGATGCCTACTTCTGGACACTAAAACATTTTACTTCATGTATGAGTGAACTACTGAGTGACTGTGTGTGTGTGTGTGTGTGTGTGTCTGTGTGTGTGAGAGTGGGAGAGAGAAAGTGGATGTACATGTGTACCCCTGAACTATGTGTAAAAGACTTGGCTCAAACCACAGACTTCTTGCCCTTCTCTAGAGAAATCTTTGAGAACCAAAATAACTCTAAAACTAAAAGTTATTTCTTAAAATACCTTGTGTTTTTTTTCAGAATTTTGAACCATATTCTCCAAATCAGCCCTTTCTCCTCAAAATACATTTATCTAAAAATATATACTTTGGTTTTATTATAAGTAAAGAGAATGGCTTTGAGCTGCTATGTTTCTAATCCTCAGTTAGAACTTACACAGGCCTCTGGTTTTCCCCATTTCTTTGATGGACTTGAAGGTTTATAAGAAGGTTGTGTTGATTTTTGAAGTTGAAATCTTAGCCATAAACAAAATAAAAGCAGACTGTCCACAAGAACCCCAGACTCTAACCAGTAATGCAAACAAGTCTTTCTCACACATTGCACATGATCACTAAATAAGAAATGGCCATCACTGAGGTTCTGCAATGAAGTCCTGGGTTACAAGTTGGATGACAATGAATATTACTTTGAAATATACCACTGACTAGCAGGGGCTCACACAGAATCTCCTACCACTCTGCTTTCATGTTCTTATTTATAAAATAAAACAGATAATATTAAATAGAGAATTGTCAGGAATCAGCTAAGCACAATCCCCAGGCCACATTCACTTGCCACCTGTTTTTTGCACATAAAGTATTATTTGAACACAGATACACCCCTTTATGTTTTCTGTGGCTTCTTTCTACTACGACAAAGCTGTATATTACAACAGACTCTGTTTGGTCTGAAAAGCTAAACATCTTTACTATCTGGCTCTTATTGGAAACGTTTGGCTACTTTTGGTATATATTACATGGCACAGATGTCAGGAAGATTAAATGTCATAAATAGGGAAGTGATCAAAATGCTATTACTACCTCATATTGGTACTGAGTTTAAGGTATGTTGGAAAATGCCATGTGAGTTATCTCATTTAACCCTTACAACAATCCTATGAATGAGCCTCAATTATTGTGCCTATTTTGTAGATGAGTGAACTGGAAGCCAGAACTCAGTCATATCTTATCACCTGGCGAGATGAAAAAAAAAAAAAAAAAAAAAAAAACAGGCTCAAACCAAGATTTCCAGATCTAGAGTTCTTCACTACTAGCCTATATTGCCTTTATATAGCTGAAAATTTTTAATTGTTAGACACATGAGAATTTTTATTAAGCAAAATATTATGAGTATTATTTAATACAGAATTTAAGGTGATACATAATAATATTTGCTATAAGTGTGAAATGCTAATTTTTACCTACTCATATGGGCACATGATTGTTTGAGCAAGAGCTGGGGGTGCCTTCTCCATCATATTAATGTATTTGTGTTTTGGTTATAAGTTTCCAGTCAAAAACAACAGTAAGCTGCTGAGTCTGAATGCAATATTCCCAGATGTAGGTAGCTAGGGAACTCACCCCAATTTTTGTGCCTATGATAAGTGAGCCTTGTTGAATTAAATCAACTTCATAGCCCTGAGAAGGGCTCAGCACTGAAAGTAACACTAAAAACTAAAAATCAAGACAGTGTAGTCCTGTAGGGACACAGGACAGAGTGGCACATTTTCTGCGCCTCATAGAAACACAGTCTCAGCCTTTTTACCTTTCCAAAAGAAAACCGAGCCTCTTCTAAGGCTTAATAAGATTTAGTATCTGTTTAAAAGTTAAAAATTTCCTCAGTGTTCATAGGTTAGGTATTGACCTAGGAACCAGGAGGTTGTGGTTAGATGCCCAGTCAGGTCACAAGCTAGAGTTGCAGGCTAGTTTTCCCATTGGGGCATGCAGAAGGAAATGATGATTCTTATCATTGATGTTTCCATTTCTATCACCTTCTCCATTCCCCTCTGAAATCAATGGAAGTATATATTTTTTAAAAATAATAAAAATAAAGCAATTTATTGACACAATTTCAGAGTTAGAACCAGCATGAGTAATTTAATTCAGCACATCTCTACACACTATTGGAGCTTGTCCCTGCGAGTGTCCTGCACAAGGGGCTGTTCAGCGTCTTTTCCTCTTAAGGCTCTTCCGTGAAACCTCTCGCCTCTGTAAAGGTCAGGAAGCTCATTCTACCTGGCTGCCGCCTCACCTTTTCGGAGATGATTAGAATCGTACTCTATTCTACAATGTCATACGTTTCAAACAGGAGCAGCAAATACATTTCTAAAATCTTGCACCCTGTTCCTTCACCCCTGCCAGCTTCATCAATCTGACCGTTAAGTAGAAAAAGCAGACTAGAAAGGGAAAAAGAAAAGGCCGAAAGGAGAATACCATGGATCTAAAATTTAACTCCTAGATTTCTGCATCCTGTCTCATGAACTCCCTGTGTAGGATATCGTTTATGTATTCACCTTGTTTCAGGCAGCTTTTTCGCAGCAGTGCCATCTAAGTTGGAAATAGAATGCGGCTGAATCTGAAGAGGAGCCTCGCAACACTGTGCCCTGCAGTATCAGCACAGCTCCCGGTCTGCTGACAACAAGCCACCGTGCGGGATGAATTCTAAAGACAACCGGTGGGACAATGATAAAGTCAATCTGAAAAGAATTAAAGCTGAGTGAAAGGGAAGGCCTCTTTTGCCCAACGAGGCTATATGCAGTTAGAAAATAATTGAATGTGGGAAATAAGCTTTTTTTGGAATATATTTTATAAAATCAATACTCAATTTAAACAGGTTCAAGTAAATGATAAATAGGATGTTACACTGTGTGTGTGGGGAAAGGTTTCCTCAATTTTCAAATTTATGGAATAAGCAATTATGCCCTCAAGTTACTGAGCGTTTTGAAAGTAGGAGGGATAAGTATTGGTCTTCATTTCACAGAAAAATTGGACTATAGGAAAAGCTTTTAAGTTAAAGGGAAATAGTCATTTCCTAAAATAACAACAAACAAACAAAACAAAACAAACAAAAATACCGTAAACCACCAGCCTCACTCACTTGAATTCTTCATGTACCAATTTTTAAACATATGGGAATTTTTAAGTGTATTAAATATTTAGCAGAAATAAAATAGAGAATATAAAGATGACTTAATTTAAAACTTTTATTTTAATCAGGCTGATTCTGGAAAGAAAGGGAAGGAGGAAAAGAAAGAAGGGAGGAAGGAAGGAAGAAAAGAAGGAAGGAAGGAAGGAAGGAAGGAAGGAAGGAAGGAAGGAAGGAAGGAAGGAGAAAAAAGGAAAGATTGAAATAAAGGAATAAACTAGACTCCAGGTTAGGGGGGAAAGTGATCAAAATATCAGAAGTAAACATTTGGAATCATTAATGTTTCCATTTGTTTTTAACTTCATGAAATCTTGGAAATAATTCTAAAACAAAGCTATGGATGGATTAATTTAAATTTCAAAACATTAGATAAAAATAAAAATAAATTCTAATTGCTACCTCCCAACACATTTTTATTCCTTGTTATTTCTGTAAATTTGGGTTAAATATTCTGAAAGTGTGACCAGAGAGAGTCTTTATATTACTGTTACACCAAAATGGATGGCCTAGACTTTAACCTTTGACTGCCAGGCCTTCAGCAAGTCACCAAGAACCATAACCCTAATGGGAAGTTAATTAAAAGGCAAGAAACCCAAGAAGAGAAAAGAGATGGCTGACATCCACAAAATCAGGCAGAGGGGTATGGACCTATTAAAACTAAATTATTCATGCAATGACCACTTACTTCATGTGTATATTCTGCTTTAGTTCCAGGCTGGGCAGAGGGGCATTATAAAGAAAAACAAAGCAACACAAACAAGTTCCTGACTTTGGCAGTTCATCTTATGATTGAGAGGAGGAAGACCACAAAGGGTAAGAAAGTGAATAATCACCAGCAGTATTGCATTCATTGGTTCAAATGACAAATGCTATGCATTTAGAGAAGCTCTTTGAGCAAGATCTCTAGTAAGCCAGGAAGAACCTTCAAAACATGTGGAACTGGGCTAGAGGTAAAATAGGTAGGATTTGAAGTGGTGAATATCTTTGTTGGGGTTCCCCGAGAAAGAAGGCTTTAAGGTAAGAAGCTCAGATGACAACAGTCATGGGGTGGAGAAATGAGACAGGAGAAGGAAAAGGACAATAAGAAGTATTGTCATCAAGCCAGACACTATAGGGGGATCTGGAACCGGAAATCCCTCAAGAAATCTGAGGGTCACACATGGTTCAGAATCGTGCTATGAAGGAAACAAGAGAGCTGGAATATTATCCAGTGGGGAAAGGGAATAATAAGCTGAAGAAACAATAAGACCCAAGTCCTTGAACTATAGGATTGGGAATGGGCATGGTATCCTGGGACAGCGGTGCAATAGTGTAGGGAGCACTAGACACTTCAGCCTGTGGACCATTAAGTTCAATGCTGAAGAAGTGTGTTCCATACCCCTCTTCAACTCAGGTAGTCTAGAGCTAAAAGCCATTTTAGGAAAAATCTGCTAATAAAAATTCCTCAACTTCAGATGAGAAAAATGAGATTCACAGTCCATTAATGTGTTGTATAATGGATTAAAGGTAGGTTAGAGCACATCTGAGATTAAATATAGGTCTCTTTCATCTTAGCACAAAGTTCTCTTTATTAAAATTTACATAAACCTAATATTTGTTTGTTGGGACTTCATAAGACATGTATGCATAATGATTATTAGTAACCATTGCCTCAAAACCATAGTAGATGTTCTTGCTTGTTTCCTTTATGCCCCCAGTGTAGTCCTGGCATGCCCCTTCCCCGTTTGTGGCTGTTCTGTGCTCATGGCTAGAGTTGATTGCACAGCCCTTCCCACCTAGCAATCCTACTTCAGAAGGCACATGAGCATGAAACAATATATGTATTACAAATGTTCACTTCAGCATTGTTTATAATAGAAGGATATTTGGAAACAACTAACCTGCTGATAGGAAAATGAAAAAAAAATATGGCATATCTAGAAATTAGGATTAAGTATAGTAGCTAATAAGGAAATATAGGTAGATGTATCACTATGAAGAGGTTTCAAAAATACACTGTTGAATGTAAAGGTCAAGAATCTGTATAATCTGTATAACAAGAGACTATTTAAACACACAAACCATGATGTATATGGTTTATGGATATTTCTATATCTTTGGTAAAACACAAAAACAGAAGGTTTTACATCCAGCTCTTAAGAGCAGTTGCTCTGGGAAAGAAATAGGAAGAAGGAAATGAAGTAATGGAACTGATAAGAATAACTTAGAATTGTCTCATTATTTTATTTAAAAAGGGAATAATGAGGTCAAAATGTAAATGTATTTAAAATTCTTGGTGGTCAATGCATAAATATTATTATTCTCATTGTTTTTCTGAGTTTGAAAAAAATTTTGAGTAAAAAAACACACACACACAAAACCTCTCTAAATATTATCAACTTCATTTTTTTAAAGAGAAATAAACAAATGAGTAACGGTATAAAGGAAATTAATTAACATACAAGCGAGTGCTCATGCCCAAGAATGACATAAAGTCTTGTTTCCAAGTGCAGAACTGTAGAGAGAGGTCAACTGAGTTTGAATCTTCTTTCTATCCTTACTACCTATGGTATCTTAGGGAAGTTATTTAACCTCTTTGTGCCTGATTTTCCTTGTAGATAAAATTGGAATAAAACTGCAGCAGAAGGTGTTTTGAAAAAATAAATAGAGGCAATATGCAGAAGTATGTGAGAAAGTGCCTCCTACACAGGCAGAGCTCAGGGACACACTGAAGTGATCACCCTGCTTTGTTAGACAGCCTTCGACTTTCTCTACAAGTGTATTGTTTCTCTGAGTGAAACTACTTTTAATAAACTGATACAATAATTAATTATAAGAAGGGAAGATTGTACTTGTTCTTATCCACACAACCAAGTCTTGCTTTCTAGCATAAAATACTAATGAATTTCAATAGCAAAGTTCCCATTCATTCATTTGACTAATAAGTTAAAACCTCATTATAATGTCATTCACTATGCTGTGCAATTCAGCACAGGAGATGTCTCTTGGGTCCTAGCTAGAAGGATTTAATTATTGAATTAACACAAAGACTTTTCAGTCAAGTTGTCATCACCTATGAGACAACTTGAAGGATGAAGCTATTAAGGGTCCAGCATCTATTTTAGAATATAAATGTTCACGAGTTGACATAGAGAACATATAAGACCTTAAAAAAAAGGCTTCAATTTAAACTAGTCAAGATAGAATGAAAGTAAGAGAAGGTAAATAATCAGGTAAAAACATATCTGAATTATCAGAAAAAAAATGATAGATGGAAAATATCTAGAAAATATATGTAGATACAAATGACTTACAGAAAGATGGCAGAAGAGAAACCCAAGTGCTCCAGGGCAAAATAAATCATTATGCATGTGGTTTTTCATGTGCCCACTGCATAGGTGAACTATCCACACCCTTTTCACCTTATATTGTTAAACCTTATATTGTCAGTGTTTGAGTATATTCACTGTCCACTTAAAACAAAACAAAACAAAACAAACAAAAAAGTAGGCCTCATGACCACATACATTCTCCTCTAGGAGGGAAGTAAGAAAATTGAGTCAGGGTTTCAAACTTTTGCCATGTCACAGGATCTACTTTTATTAATCGAACACCTACCCTTAATCAAGTTTGAGACAACAAACTCGAGGCCATCGGTGATCGGTCCTTTTTCCAAGGTGGAAGAAGGAGATATTAGTTTGGTGAACTAGCTCACTCCCATGGCTCCAGCAGTGCCAGTTTCTGTCTTGAAAGCTAAAGGCATATATTTGGTATGTAGATTATGACTCTGTCGGAGCTCAAATCAGCATGCATCAAAAAGTACCAACATTCACTAAGGGAAATGTATTATATTACAGTAAGCAATTTCGTTTTTCTATTTAAATGGATTTGTACAACACGTGAATAGAATGGCATAAAATAAGTGCACAGATCATAGATACCTTTTACCCCCAAGGTACTAAGCAAAAGTTTTGGCTATCTGGCACATCTTTCATGGAAAAATAAATGAATGCCATATGTTTTAACTTCAAAAAACAAACAAAGCCCCAGCTTACCCATAGATATTTAAGAACAATTGAATAGCTGGATATTCACCTTCACAAATGCAACTTTTGTTTTACCTTATGCTAGATATTTAGTTGTGGTTTAAAAGTTTATTATTTAAAAAATTTAAGTCCTGTAAAACTCAGTTTACACTATTATAAAATCTAATGCTATGTAGAAACTTGCTTAAAATAGTGTCTAGGAAACCTATATAAATTTAAGATGCTAAAAATACATTTTTTTTCATACTACAGTGTACGAACATATATTATACACAGAGGAAAGTCATAGCTAAATCTCATCTCTCAAGAATTTCAAAATGCTGTTTTAATGTAAGAAGTTAATTCTAACTTCTAGATTTAAACTTCTGTAGTAAAACTGAGTATTTGTGAGAAATAAATTAGTTTTCATGTAGGTATGGAGATACATGAAATGAAATGCGCACTAGAAGCCCAGTGTATGAATTCATACACCTTGAAAGGAACTGTGGATTGAGAGGCTGGGGTGGGCACAGGGGCAGGTCTTGGCCCATCCTCCACCCCCCATCCACTCCTCCCACAGCTGCCCCTAGTTCCCTGTCTGTTGGTAGCCCTCTCCTGCAGCTGCTGCTTCCATGCACTGACAGTGCCAGCCCTGCTTGCACCTGCTGATGGTGCAGAGTAGGAGCAATTGGGGCTGGCATGAGCAGTGGTTGTGAGCAGGACCAGTGCTGTCAGTGGGTGTGAATGGCAGCTGCTGCCCTGATTGCCCCTCAGGAGCAAGGAGAGGTGGAGAAGCCCTCAGGGGCAATCAGGGCCAGCAGTCGCCTCTTGCACCCGCTGACAGCACCAGGTGCTGGCAGTTGGTGCGAGTGGTGGCTCTGGCATTGGCTGCGGGTGCTGGTGTGGCCAGCATTGGAAGTGAGTGTGGCAGCAGCTCTGGTGCTGTCAGCAGGTGCGATAGGCAGCTGTCATCCCCAATCACCCCTCAGGAGCAGGGAGTGGTGGAGAAGCCCTAAGGGGCAATAAGGGCAGGCAGACTCCAGGAGGACCTGGTGCAAGTGCTAGACAATACTGTGGGGTGCAGGAGCCTGCTCCACCATCCTGTTAGGGTCCACACCTGCCGTATTACATACTCTGGCACCTGCTGTAGACACCTGCCATATTCCGCATGCACCGCCTGGTGGTCAGCACACATCATAGCAACTGTTTTTTTGTTGTTGTTCTGCTGTTCACTATATTTGCATATTCCTGTGCTTAAAAATATCCCTACATATAGTTCAAGTTGTCATATTGACTACTATAATACAACTAGAAATATATATGTTTGTTCTTATTTCCAGTTCCTGACAGGTTCTAAGGTCTTTGGAATTTCTTGAGTGATAACAATGTTAGGAGCATCTTTTATCATTCATAACAAGTTCCTTTTAACTATACCTGAGTTTATGCTAATTAAATGACTCTTGGTGGGCCCCTAAATAGCTTCAGATGAGAGCTGATTGCCAGAAGAACCAAGTGATTCTTTCAGCTCCCACCCTGACTTATGAAGAGAGAGGGAAAGGGGGGGGGGTGTTAGAGATTGAGTTAATCACCAATGGTCAATGATTTACTCAGTCATACCTATAGAATGAATCCCTAGACAATGGGGTTTTGAGAGATTTCAGGATGAACACATTGGATATTGTGGTGGTATGCCTAGAGAAGGCATAAAAGCTCCATGCATCCCCATATCTTTACCCTCTGCACTTCTTCCATTTTATTGTTTTTGAGTAGTATCCATTATAATACACCAGTGATAGTAGGTAAAATGTTTCCCTGAGTTTTGTGAGGCATGCTAAGAAATTATTAAACATAAGAAAGAGATCATGGAAACCCTCAATGTATAGCCAGTCAGTGAGAAATACTGATGACATGCTCAGACTTGATTGCCATATGAAGTGGGGTCAGTCTGAAAATGAACCCCTTAATTGTGCCAACTGCATTCATTCTAGGTAGATAATATCAAACTTGAATTAAATCATAGGACATCCAGTTGGTTGCTGTGAACACACACACACACACACACACACTAAAATTGTTATTAGAAGGGTGGTAAGTAATGGTAAGGAAGAATAGCTCAGAATTGGTGTCAGAAGTGGGATTTACTGTACAGGCCATGGCTCACAGAAATATATGGTTTGAAAACAGAAAAGATGAAAGAATATGAGATGAGAAACCTTTGATCCATAGATGGGCTACCTAGTTATCCATCATGTGAAACTGTAGTTACAATCTCTGATAAGTTATTAAAGTTAAAGTTACCAAATGAAATTTAGAAATGGTGGTAGATATGGATTGAGTCTTGATGTTAGACCAATCTCAGATTTTGGTCAGTCTGGGCATTGGTCAGTAGCCTCAAAGCTGCCTGCAAAGAAAAAAGTTATACCAGAACAACATAGGGTATGAAGTGAAGGAATTATCTCATTTTATGGATCAACATCACCAATTTCCTGAAGAACATTTATTGAAGTAGAATGTGAGATTAACTAATCTAGTGGAACTGTATTTGGTTTTGAATGCTATAGGATAGAAGAGCATATTTGGGTCAATACAGGAATAGAGTTTATTACGAAACAATTATAGAAGCTTTATGATCCAGGGAACAGCCAGGATGGTAAATGTATAAAATCTGCTCAAAGGTCATTTACTCTGAGAAGGGGGAACTGTGCAACTCTGCTTATAAATGCCAAGTATAATACCCCAGAGGAAGCACTGTTTGTGCTGTATATGCACGCCAGGTGGGACTGGCTTTGTGATAACTGATTTATATTCACAAAGTGAAATATGCTCATTTCCCATGTCATGATAAATGCTGTGGCTAAGAGTGTTCCTTTTGAATAAAACCTCTGGTAACCTTACTTACTACTTCAACATCAAACAACAGTTTGAGAAGTCTTACCAAATTGGCTGTCTTAGCTTCCTCTCATGAATCTTACAGATGTTAATAAAAACATTAATTTAATTATCAAGAGAATGCATGGAGGCAGAGGGAAGAGTTAAGGAAGTGATTATTCAAAAATGAGATAATATACCTATCCTTCTCAAACTATTCCAGAAGGGAAGACTCCCAAGCTTATTTTAGGAGGTCAGCATTATCCTAATTGCAAAGCCAGATAAAGATACCACAAAAATTTACAGGCCAATAGCCCCGATATGCATAGATGTAAAAATCCTCAACAAACCACTAGCAAAACAAATTCAGCAATACATTAATATATCATGATCAAGTGGGATTTATTTCTGGGATGCAAGGATGGCTCAATATTAACAAGTCAATTAATGTGAAACACTACTTAAACAAAATGAAAGATAAGACTTATATGATCATATCAATAGATGTACAAAAACATTTGACAAAACTTAGCACCCATTTATAAGAAGTAACTCAGCAAGTGGAAATCAAAGGAACATATGTCAACATAAATGCATGGAGCCTACTTTCCCTTAAGATTAATTTCACGCCGAAACCGGTTGGCTCAGTTGTAGAGCGTCGGCCTGCGGACTGAAAGGTCCCGGGTTCGATTCCGGCCAAGGGCATGTACATTGGTTGTGGGCACATCCCTGGTGGGGGGTGTGCAAGAGGCAGCTGGTCGATGTTTCTCTCTCATCGACGTTTCTAGCTCTCTATCTCTCTCCCTTCCTCTCTGTAAAATATCAATAAAATATATTTTTAAAAAAAGATTAATTTCAGAATGGCATGAGGACTGCTGGCTTCTATCATCCATTAGAAGTGCCTTATAGACTGCTCTCAACTGACCAACCTGGAGATATTTGGTTTGTAGACAGTAATTTCAAGGTGAACATACAATAACCCGCTTGGAAGGCCACCACTCTGATAAAAGGTTCAAATAAATCAGTTTAGAGAGATGAGTTGAATGCTGTTTTATGATGATAGTTCCTGTGTTTCATTTTGTACAACTTATGGTCAGGAAAAGGGTGATAGAAATCTGGCCTGTTAAAGAAACTCCCACATAGGGCATGGTCCTATGCAAATCACTGTGGGAACTTGAGGAGTATATGAAGGTAAGACATATCAGTGCTCATCAAAAGAATCCTCTTCCAGGTTCACAAGGTGATTGGAATCAACAAGCAGATATCCTGTGCAATCACTTAAGATTGCCACCAAGGTCCATGAAATGAATGGAAATGGGGTACTGCAGCAATTCAAAAATGGGCTTTATTTAGACATCTTCCTCTTGAACTCTCTAAGGCACAACATGCCAATAAAAATAGTCTGTCAGCCAACAAGAGACAGAGATTGAAGGTGGCTCTATGGCAGATGCCCTTTGGCAGTGGTCAGCAAACTGCGGCTCTTGAGCCACATGTGGCTCTTTGACCCCTTTAGTGTGGCTCTTCCACAAAATACTACAGCCTGGGCGAGTATATTTTGAAGAAGTGGTGTTAGAAGTAGGTAAAGTTTAAAAAAAATGGCTCTCAAAAGAAATTTCAATCATCATACTATTGATATTTGGCTCTGTTGACTAATGAGTTTGCCTACCACTGCCCCAGGGGAAGGCCCTGAACATAGCTGATGAGTGAGACTAAAACAAGTACCCCAAGAAAGATACTAATAGTTCTTGAGAGGAATAGACACTGACCCTCCATCTTCACTAGTGGATTTTGTTCACCAAGTGCTAGGTGAAAATGCTCAGAGGACTATAAAAGTACTGAAACAGAGATAGTGCACCAATGTGGACCATGGATTCACATCTCTTCGGTCTTAGGAACATACTTTATAAGCCATAGTGTCTAACAATTGGCAGGAAGGTATCTTCCTCAGAGTGATAGTTTAGTAGGGAATAAGAATGAATGACTAAAATATTAGTTCTCTAAGTAGGAAGATATAAAAGCATGAAGGGTTGGCTTAAGTGCTTCATAAGTATGTGTTCATATTCAATATGAATAGGGCTAAAGGAGTGTCCCCACTAGCTATCCCTCTGTTTTTCTGGTGGACCCTGAGAAAAGGAGGTGAGGGTGGAGGCCTATAGGACTATGCAATTCTTATCAAGGTGAGAAGGACACTAGTATGACAACTATATTTGTTCTTTCTCTCCCCCTCCCCCACTGCCCTGTCATCTCAATATTTTTCCGTACATGATGAAGTGGTCTCAGATCTAGGGCTGCATCTACAAGTGCTGGAAGCAGAGCTGGATTCTTAAATAGGAAGCTGTAACTATAAATTTACACTTTTATGTCAAGAGATCCTAAGGGACTGATGGCATAGGTTATGCCTTCACCCCTTCTGGCAAAACTGGGGTTAATGTTGAATGCTATTGTCCTGCCAACTGGTTAATTATCCTTCTTGTAGTAAAAGGAAACACTATTTATGTCAAGTTATTATTCTCTAACCACTGGTTTTCATACTATCTCCTTTTGTACCTCAAGTAACAATTAGCTCCAGGAGTCTCTAAAGGAAGAGATGGCCCAGATCACTCTGACATAAAATAATAAATATGTTTCTTGTGTTGGCTGCAAGTCCCTAGCATCCTATTTGCGAAGAACAAGCTATAAAGCTTTATTATTTCCCATAAAGTCTGAACAATCTGACCACAGAGAAAACACATCAATATTTCTTTTTGAACACATTTACATATAGGTTGTAAGCTCTGGGCTAGCAGTCTCAATCAGAAAATAAGTCATAACACATTTCAAACCCATAAAATTATTGCTTTATTTTAATGAGGTTTAACAATAAATTGAGCTTGGAAATAATCTTTGAACACAGATTCTAAATCAATGGGAAAAGGCCTCACTATTATTTCATTGGCTTTTAGTCATATCAGGACCTGGTTCCCAGGTTATTAAAAATCTACAAACCTCTTCTTCTCTGCTTTATTTTCCCCTGGCACTACTACTTAAGTGACAGGGTTTTGAAAAATAGGAAAATATGTAAAATAACTAAAATATTCTTGGTAGGTATACCAAATGTCAAATGTGGTCTTGACCTTCCCAAACATGGATGCTATTTTCCTGGCTTATTTATAACTATGATCCAAGTTACTGGAAGAGACCAATGAAGAAAACATGAAACTAAATCATTTTTGAGTTATTCCAGTAACTCTGCTAATAATTACACATAATTAAATCTCAAGTGCACATTCATTTGTTCATTCTCAGATTGTTTAAAATAATCTTCCTGGGCTCTGTATATACAGCAGGAACAAAAATCCTTCTTTCATGAAGATTCCATTCTAGTGGAAGACACAAGTGAAGAAATATAACCATGAAATAATATTATGATGACAAGGGCTGTGACATCAACTAAAGCTGGGCCAGAGGATAGAGTGATGAGCTTACTGAGAAGCAGCATCCACTAGACTGCAGGCAGTGCTCCTAGTCACACAGATAATAACCCATAATCCTCAACAGTTCAGTGAATGCACAGCTATTTTTATTCGGATTGCCATTGGGCAACATGGAGGCATGAAGAAATTTCATAATTTGAGACTTAATTTGACCCAGATTGATGGGCTTCAAAGCCCATGTTCTTCACACTTTTATGGGTTGTGGATATCAGTGGAAAGTTCCAGACAGGAAGAACACCTATAAAAATACTTCTAGTTAAATGCATCTGACTTCAGAAAATTCTAAGTTTTATCTTTAAAATGGATTATGCCACATGTTAATCAATCAAATAAAATAAATTGAGAGGAATTGCCATAGCACTAAGAAGGAAAAGAAAAAGTGCAAAAGGAAACCCCAAAGTAGAGAGGCTCTATGACACTAAACAGTAAGTCATATATTTTACGTTTGGGGAGATAACTTGTTACAGAGGCTGTGACAGATAGGTGCTGACCACAGACTGAAAATCTGACAATTTGGGTACTTGGCACGGTTTTATCAATTAAATATCTGTGTGATCTTGGGCAAGTCACTTGATTCATTTCAGCTCAACTCAACTAAACTCTCTGAAGGTGTGGTCCACATTTTGCACACCATTCTTTTACAAAAGATATGCAAAGCATCTGCCACAGACCCCAGGAACCAGTGTTTGCTGAATGAATGAAACATATATCACTATTTACTCTATGCCAGACAGATTGTTAGATGCAAAGTGCACTGTCTTAAGCAACAGGGATGAAAAATTCTTGCCTAGTTTTTAAAGGGAGGAATGGGCTTCGGTTGCTAAAAGAGTGATTCCTAGATTTTTCCTCAAGCTTTAAAATGTAATTGTGAGACTTGCTAAAAGCTCCCTTGTCCCCAAATGCATGTCCTCAATAACAGTGAAGAATAAAATGTTAAAAAAAAAACATGGTGAAAAATAAATAGAAACATCTAACATACAGGCTTTAAAATATTGATCCCAGCATTTCTGAATGGAGTAGAGTGGTAAAAATGAAAATAAGAGGGGTGGAAAAATGTCCTGTGGTGGTTAATCTCAAAATAGGCATAAACATTAGAATGTTTCTTGGACTACTGTTAATATATTTAAGGTAACGATTTGGTGCCCATGACAACAAGTAAATTTGATATATGGAGAAACATTGCTATTGCAGACAACAGAGAATGTAAGGAAATGTTTAAAATAATAGCTCTTTTTGGATGTGTGTTTCTCTAATTTTCCCCTCCCTCTGTGTACATAGCTATAATGATAAATCTCATAACTATGTGATATTCTACATACAGAGCCCTGATAATTGTGGAAACATATACTTTGATGTGGGTTTCTCAGTTTCTCATCATTCTTCTCATACACCCAACTATTCAGGCATACTGTTAAGAGGAAAATAACCAAGATAATTTTTTATTAATTTTAAAGTAGCAGATAGGACATATCTCATGGAAGAGGAAGGCCCAGTGTCAGCCTGTCCAGCACAGTGGTTAGCTCTCCTCTGCCTCCCTATAAGTTGCCTCTTAGTAGACTTTTAGGGAGAACCCTAGAGCAGGAGTAGGCAAACTTTCTGACTCGAGGGCCACAATGGGTTCTTAAACTAGACCAGAGGACCGGAACAAAAGCAACCTGACCATGCTGGCACTCTCATCTCAGGCTGCTGGTGAAGGAGCGGAGGGGAGAACAAGAGAATCCTCCGCTCTTTCAGCTCCGCGGGACGGATAGAACAGCCGAATGGGCCGGATCCAGCCCGTGGGCCATAGTTCGCCCAGGGCTACCCTAGGGCCTTCCATCCCAGTCCACCAAAAACCCAAACTCCCCCAGATTCCCAGATCGCTCGCCTGGAAATAGTTCCACAAAACAAAACAAAACAAACAAACAAAAAACACCTGAATTCCATACTCATAAATGTATTACAATGCAGAAGTAAATCTGTGCTCAGAATAATGAGAATGTGCTTCTAATGGAGTATATGAAAAATGCATATATGTGTGTACATGACATACCTAACTATAGGAGTAACAGAACAAGAACAACATCACCTGGTCATGTAAAGAGAGGCAGTAGTTTGGCATGGCATGCCATGATGTAAGAAAGCAAAAAGCTGAGTGGATGTACATGGAAGGGATTTCTAAAGCAGCCCTTTGGCCTTCGCACACCTTCAAATGGGTGGCTGAACTCTAAATCCAATGCAGACATAATTGGAACGAGAATTTGCAAATATATGGTTAATATTGTTTTTGATGCTCTTCACTAAGCAGAATAAACACAGAAGGGGAATAAATCTTTCTTCCAAATGTCACAGGTAGGAAGAGGAAAGCTTCTGCCGGCAAGCTTTAGGAAATTATAGGGATTTCACAAATAGCATGTGATTAGAAATGGAGCAAACTCTCTGTGGTTCTGAAAAATGAGGGAGCAAATGGGAAGCACATGACCCCGCACAGCAAACATTCAGAAGGGCACTGCTGCAGCTGTGAATAGGAAGTCACCTCAGCTTCACTTAGCTGGAAGCATCAACACCGCATAGAAGCTGAATTAATTCTCCCCTCAAAATGAAAACGGCAATTCCTAAGTATAAAGAGCATGTGAGTGGCAGGTGCAAAGACACTGAGAACACTTAAAGGAATACTAGGTAAACATTAATATTCAATTATATGTTTTGGTTTGTTTTCTTTTCCTCCCAATGTTTCTTTACTAAGCTGGACTTCAGGTTCTGCTTGTCCCTAATCGAATAATCTTTCCTTTAAAAAGAAAAAAGATGATAGAAATTTACATTCCTAACATTCTTTTCAATCTAGTGTGCTATGGATGGCAAAAGTCTGATGAAGTAGTATGGTTGCATTTCTTGATTTTAAGATAACTGACAAAGTATGACATTACCCCAATTTCTATTTCATTTTCACCTTGCGTGTGCTGAGAAAATGTGATGGACACCAACCACTCTGACAGTGGGCTCCTTGCACTGCGTAATAAAGTTCATGGCCATACTTTCTGCATTACTGCTGTTGCTACATAGTAAACATCCCCAACTTAAATGAGCAAACGTTTATTATCTCCCAGTTTCTATAGGTCAAGATTCAAGAGTAGATTCACTGGGTGGTTCAGGTTCAGGGCCTTTCATGATGTTGCAGAAAACCAGGGCTGCAGACAGCTGAGAGCTTGACTGGGACTGCAGGATGTGCCCCCAAGCTCACAGGTATGGCTATTGGCACATCTCAGAATATCTACTTGCAAGCTCTCTCACCTTGTTACAAGCAGACCCAAGTTCCTTGCCATATGGGCCTCTTCAGAGGCCGAGTTCCCTCACCACATGGTTTTCCTCTTTTCAGGGTTTCCACATGACATGAAAACTTACTTCAACTAAGATAATGTGTAGTATGTTCAGTGGTGACCTCCTCCTCCACGACCCCCCCAAAATAGGTCCATGTACTGCACCCAAGAACTTGTGAATGTATTTTGAAAAAGGGTCTTTGCAGATATAGTTAAGTAACTGATCTCAAGACCTTGAGATCATCCTGGATTAGGATAAGCCTAAATCCAATAACAAGTATCATTTTAAGGGAAGAAAGGGGGGAAAGGTACAGAGACACACAGGGAAGATGGTCATGTGAAGACAGAGGCAAACATTGGAATTCTGTTGCCACAGCCATGGAGCCACCAAAGCTGGAAGAGGCAAGGATGGGTTTTCCCCTAGAAATTTCAGAAGTAACAGAGCCCTGCTGATACTTTCAACTTCAGACCTCTGGCCTCTAGACTGTGAAAGGATAAAAGCTGTTTTAAACTTTCAAGTTTGTGGTAATTTTTATGGTGCCCTAGCAAAGTAATGAGTGATTTGAGAGAAACTAAGTTAGATATGGCAGCAAAAATGGAAGGCACAGTCTTTCTTTCACCTAATCCCAGTGATTTCATTACTCTGACATATTCTATATACCAAAGGGAGTCATTAAGTCCAGGCCACATACCAGGAGAAAAAATATCACAGGATTTGTAGTAAATCTTTCAAACCAATTATCTGCAGTTTTCAAAATTACTTCTAAAAAGTTTCACTTTTCTGTTGGAAGAAAGCAGGGACAAATGTCCATGTCTTGAGGTTAAGATAAGACTTTTCTTCATTGCTATTGTTACCCCCACATTTTCTCAGATACCAGCCACTGCTCCACATGTTCAAATGGATTGTTGTCATAACCTTACTTAGTAGCACTCCAGGTGTCATAATTAAACTCATCTAAATTACTATTAACAATAAAGTTTCATGTGAAATAAGAAATTTCAGGTGCATCACCTCACTTAAGAGTTGATTACATTCCCATCATACTCCCATAAGAAGAATTCATATGATAGAAGAGACTCCAGGAAAGGCAGAAGGAGCATTTGAATCAAGATGCCCAGGCTCTATCCTTCACCATATGGCCTGGGAAAAAGAAAGAATTTGTCTGGGGCTCAGTTTCCCTGGCTGTAAAACAGGAGGTCAGATGAGGAGATCATTAAATTCCTATCAATCCCCATGATAGCATCACTTCCCTCTAGTCCCTCCAAAAGTCACACTAAAATGAAAATGATACATATGTCAGACCTGAAGTTCAATGTCTGCAGCAAGGAAAAATAATTGGAAAATGTACGGACTATCTCATTTTACACAACAGAAAAGATGATTTTGTTTTTAACCTATGGTAACAATGCTTTCACCCCACCAGCAACAAATGTTCCACAGTTAATAGATGGCTCTCAATTCAAACATCATCTCTTTGAGAGAGGCCTTGCCAGACCACCATAGAAAAAGTAGCCCCCTCCTTCCACTCTGCATTTTATTGTCACTCCTTATATCCATTAGAGCTCTGACATTATCTGAGGTATTCTGCTTTTATGTGAATATGTTTATTATCTGTAGAATCTGAGATTGGAACCTTAGCCATCTCATCACTATAGTTTTCCGCATTCTGGAAGGGCACAGTAATTCAGAGCAAGCACTCAATAAACATTGGTTGAATAAGTAAATTAGGTATGCTAAGTACTTTCAAGTAATAAAGCCAGTATCCTTATGATGTCTTACACTACTAAAAAGTGCCTCTGTGTATACCACCTAATAATCTCACCTGACGGAGATATTACAACTCCCATGTAACCATGGGTGAACAAACATGTGCTTAAAGGTTAAGGGACTTCACTAATTAGAATGTCCTGAATTCAGAACTTCTCAGACCTTCTATCCTGATATAGAGTATCCTTGTCCCATTTCATTCTACAGTTCAGAGCTTGGTTCCATCAATATTTGCAACTGGAAACACCTCTCATCAGGCCACAAAGTGATCTAATATTTCATTTTTGGAATCAGTGATTAACTGCAAGAAGAATTAATACATTTACAAATTATTAGGTGTTGCCCACTTTTGAATCAAGTCATGTGTGCTAATAATAGTTCAAAGAACATTTCAGTACTGGGTGAAATCTTCACTTAACAACATTCACTACTTATTTCAATAAAACTATTTTGAAATTCCTGCCCTTAACTACTCTGGGTCTGAGATTAACTTTTTCTGTTTGCTTGTGCCTGACCTCAAAGCATCCTAAATTGCTCAAAGCAATTCTGATGGCTTTAATTGATGAGAGAACCTTGAAATATTCATCTTTTAAATTCTTACAATGATTATCCCTGCACAACAGTAACTCTCTTTTTAATCTTAGTTGATAACTCTGATTAAACACATCCACAGGCTGATTATCCCCATGGTGGTTAATGCCAGTGTCACAGCTAACTGCTTATTTCGCAGCAGGGATTGCCTTCGAGAGCCCATTTACATTATTACCCAGAATTGATTTACTCTGTTATTTCCGATTGATCACATAGGAAAAAGAAGGTATAGACAATGCCCTGTGAAGGTCTGGTAAGATGTCCAACAATGTCAGCCCAACAGAGGCATTTATTTACACTCAGCCAAAATACCATAATGTGAATGCCAGCTGCTTCCAAAATGTAGATTTTCTTTTAAAAAGACACTATTTACCAGTAGAACTGTTTAGTTATTCCATTACAAAGCCCCCTGGGGATGGAATTTATGCTATCACAATAGGCCAAATACAGAAGAAAGAAAATAAGAGGAAATCATCTAAGTGTGGGTTATGTGTGTGCCCTGTGGACAAAATAAGCAAATTTCATCTCCGTGCTCCAGTACTCTGCTAGAGTCCTTGAACAAGCAGCAGGTTTGCTGATGGGATCACAGGAAGACTGCCACTGGCAGCAGTCCTAGCGCTGCAGATTTCTGGGATCACCTAGTCCAATGGTGAACAACCAAGGCTCTGAAGCCAGATGGGGCTATTTGGCCCCTTGCGTGTGGCTCTTCCACAAAATACCATGTGCCCTAATTAAGTTAATGATAATGTACCTATCTATATAGTTTAAGCTTAAAAATTTGGCTCTCAAAAGAAATTTCAATCGTTGTCCTGTTGATATTTGGCTCCATTGACTAATGAGTTTGCCAACCACTGACCTAGTCCCTTTCCTGCATATCGTCTTGGCTATCTTCCTGCCATGGCAGCTAAAACTATGACCAAGACAATGCTTCCATTAATTCTTCCAGTTAATGTGTATCAAGTAACTGTGCTGGTTACTATGACAGATGCTAAGGAAATCAGGTGAACGAGACAGATCTGATGTCTGCTCTCTTAAATGTTATTCTGTTTAAGAAGATAAGCAATAAACAAATACAAATGCAGGCAGCATTGCTAAATGTAAAAGGGGAAAAAAATGACAGAGGATGTAGGAGTTCTCTTCAAACAAAGCCTTACCCTGTGACCCAAAAGGTTGCCTCTATTGTGCAGCAAAAGGGTTGTAGGGCAAGAGGTCTAATGGCAAGGGCTCTGCCCAGGATTACACCACTGTAGGTCAATGATCCTCATACTTGAGCACACATCAAAGTCACAGAGTTTCTGATTCAGTGGGTCTGAGGCGGGGCCTGAGAATTTGCATCCCTAACAAATTCTCAGATGCTGCTGCCACTGCTACTGAGAACTTTTGAGAACAGATGCTCTGGGGTTTTACAATCTTCCTGCCCTTCCTACTGACTGTCACGGCCATCATAAGGATCACTAAGATGATAAAATGTATGAAACTGCTTATATAAATGAAAGGGTGGTAATTACCAAGAAATAGATCCCAATGGACATGAAATTCCTAAAGCACTAAAGGGAAATGAGCCAATCGGGTTTGATTTTAGGAGGAACAATCCCATCTCCCTCTCCAGGAAGGAAGGCAAATTTTTGGTTCTTCAAATGCCATTTCTCTCTTTATGGAACATCAGTAATTTAATTATGGAAAGGGCTCGTGAGAGTCCTCAGATCTCCATCAAACACTGGTGAAGGCAGCCTCTTAGCAAGATGCCACGCTGCTGCCTTCACAAGCAAGCACCTGCCGCAGCGGCCCACATGGCTGAAATCAGGCCATGATTCCAGAGGACTTGGCAGAGGCATCATCTAAGCTACCTGCTCTAGAAACCGAATTTCCTCAGAACTGCAGGCTCCCTTTCAACATCTTAGCTATATACCTCACTGGAGGAAGCAAAAAATTAAGATTCATTATCTAATCATCTGATGGTTTGAATTAACTCTCCCTTCAGAGAATGAACTTACTAACTTTCTACTTCTTGCCCTATTGAGAAAAAAGTCATTTTTTCAAGGTGTCCTTATAATATGAAACATTTTAAAGACTTCAGATGATCCTCCCAAGGCAATGTTCTGTTGAGGCAACAGAAGTAAGGACTGTCCCAAGAAATAGAAGGCATGCATTTTAGTCTCAGTTTCATCAATAGTAATCTAAGTAAGTTACATACATTCAATAAAATTCAATAGACATTTAAGCTCGCTGGATCTCAACTTCCTCCATATAAAAGTGGAGATTGCCCTGGATGAGGAGTAGGCAAATTATTTTTGTACAGGGACTGAGAGAAAATGTTTCAGGCTTTGTGGTCAGTTGCAAGTATTCAGTTCTGTCACATGACATCAATTATACACAATATGTACACTGAAGGGCATGGCTATGTTCTAATAAAATTTTATTTACAAAAACAGGCAACAGGTTTGAGCAACACCTGCCATAGACTCTCTAGTTCAGGGATACAATGATATGCCTCAAATATGAACTCACTTTTTTATTGGGAACAAGAAATTGAAACTTTTAAAGTATTTTCAATTATAGTTTACATTCAACATTATTTTGTATTAGTTTCAGGTGTACGGTATATTGAGCAGACAACCATACACTCGCCCCCTACACACACACACACACACACACACACACCTCCAGCACACAACTGGCACCATGCTTGGTTATTAGAATATTACTGAGTATATTCCCTATGCTGTATTACATATCCCCATGACTACTTTGTAACTACTAATCAGTACTTCTCAATTCCTTCACCTTTTTCACCCAGTTCCTCCAACCCCTCCACTCTGGCAAGCATCAGTATGTTCTCTGTATCGCTGAGTCTGTTTCTTTTTTCATTTATATTGGGAAAAACAAATTTAGCCTTTCTGTACCTGAATTTCTCTTTTATTGTGATAAAATATTACAGCTTGTCATGTTACTTCTTCACAGAAATTTCAAAAGGGTTGATCAGCTACTGTTTCAAAGTACTATGATTTCTTGATGAAGGGCACAAGAGAAGTACTAATTATTATCAACAGTACCTTTTAAGCTGCCATTATCTGATTATTATTGCACCTGGAAACATAATAAGGACTCTGATTTCATACCATTCTATGATATTCAAACATATAATGCTATGGTCTCCCACCCTAGAGTTGCCTTTCAAATGACTGATAAAAAAAACTGAGAGTCTGATGCTAATATTACCCTTTCACTTCTTCCAAAGATTAAATAGAAGGAATAAAAGAAACAAATTCCATCATTTTATGCACACAACTATAATATTTTTTCCATGTATCTTTGATGATTATTCAGCCCTAAAGCCAAAAAGCAAAGCATTCTCAAAAAATAAAACAGAGGTGAGCTATGATGAAAATCACTGAATAAAGATGATATGGTTTCTTTATTTTTATTTGTTCACCTCTAGAAGAAACTCGATTAAGAGTAAATTTCTTAGACAAACGAGTTTGGAATTAGAAGTATGTTAAAATATGATTTAAAAACACAAGGGATACTTGGTACTAATTTCATTATTTCTCAGGAATATTAGTATACATTTTATTTTGCATCCCCTCACCAGCAATTATTCAATCATCAACCAGCTTTCCGCCTTCAACAATTAATACATCTGACAGATAATGCCCTAGCATCAATTAACATATACAAAGGGCTACTAGATGGAGAGTTCACAGTGATAACAATAAACAGTCACACAGTAAAAGTGCCATCAACCTGTTAACTACAGCATTCTGGATTTTGAAGGGAAAAGAAAGTACTTTTAGCTGAGTTGATAAGGGAATACTTGTTTTATTGTAGAAGTGATATTTGAGCTGAGTCTGGAAGATAGCTATAATGAAACAGAGAAAGAGCTTTTGAGATAGCCCCGAACACAAACCTTCACACAGACATACCATTATGAGCAATTCAGTTCACATAAAAGGTTGTAAATAGTTCAAGATATAGCATTAAATCATGGAAGGCCAAAGATAAGGCTAACTAGACTATGTTTAAAGTAAAAGTGTAGTGAAGGATTTGAGTGGATTACAGTTAGAGTTCATTAATTCAGTCAAAATATATTTGAACCCCTATTTTTTTAAAGCTGCATGGATACAGCAATATATGAAAAGGATGCAGAAAAAAAATATCTGCCCTCATTCTTGTGGTGGGGGGTAGGGGAGACAGACAATAAATAAAACAAACAAGTAAATAAAACAGAATGTTTAAAAGGTAAATACTACATAAGCAATTACAAATACATCATAGAAGCAGTTATAAATATGTTGATTAGGGTTTGATCAAGGTTTTGAAGCCACATAGGTAAGTATAATAGAATTCTGGGCAGAGGAAATGCTAATACAAAGGCAGTAAATATTGGCAAAGCAGCCTTGATGAGCTAGAGAGATGATAGAATGAGACAATGTCAGAGAGGGATAGAGGGTCACATCATCTAGAATCTCGTAGACAATTATAAGGACTCAGGATTGGGGAATATTAATCTACTATTATTAATCAACTAGTATATGCACTGGGCAGAATGGATTGCAAGAGGGAAAGAATTAGAAGTGAAAGCAACACAAAGCTATTCTCCAGGTGAAAAAGTCTGAAACAATTCATGTTTTGGTCACTGATTCATTCACATTAATTCAGAGCCACTATGCCAGATATTGACACTCGAACTGTGACAGGGATGAACAAACCTCTCCCAGGTGAAGCTGGCCCTTTAGTAAGAATAATTATAGAATAAATAGAAATATCCCAACATGTTGATAAAGCTCTAAAACTATAGAAATCTAAACTGTATTATGAACCCCACAATTCTCTAATATTGTACAAGAGAAAGTCCCCAAAGTTCTAATTACATGAGCAGTCCTTAGCTCAGTTCCTTCATCATTTCCCTAACAATAGCCTTCAATGAAATATCGGCCTATATTCTTTTACTCTTCAGATTACTTTTGAAAGGAAAAATTGGATATTTTACATCAAAACAAATTATTCAAAACATCCCAGCCATAAACTAAATATCTGAGGCTCATCATTCATCCAATCAGGATATCCTATGTAATAAAAGCCTAATATGCAAATTGTACCCTCAACCTGGATTTTGTCTAGGAGTTTAACCAGGGGCTGGGGACTGGGCCAGCTGCGGCAGTGGTGCAGGTGGCTGGAGGCAGGGGAACACGATGCCCTGCCCACAGCGGCGGCAGGTGGCTGCTAGGGACCCTACCCATGCATGAATTCCATGCACTGGGCCTCTAGAAGACTATAAGTATATTTAATTCAAATACAAGCATTTATAAATAGATTAATTTAGCAAGCAAAAAAAATAAGCAGAAGATAAAGAAGAAGAAGAAAAAACCAGTCCAAAATTACCCAGTTTGTCTGTAACCCATATGATAGCATTTTACAAACAAGTTGCCGATGCATGAAGATATTATCACTGGTGGCTGAATGACTGGCTTTAGTGCCCCAGTAATGATAAATCCACTGTCACAGAGGACAGACAGGAGCTAGTCTCAGCTGTCAAACTGTCATGGAGTTATTAAATATGGAGGGAAAATGACCCAAACAGTATGTAATGAGCTCCCTTTTCATTCTCGCGCTACAAAAGCACATCTGTGGATTGTTAATGACTCTGAAATGGATGAACCAATTTGATGAGAAAGGAAAACATCTCTCAGGGAGCGGAAAAGGAAAAGAGAACACACAGAATGTTTAGAAAATATAATTTAAAATAGGAGGGCTTGTGAGACTTCCGTGCCATACTATAAAGTGGCATATAAATGTAAGCTATCATTACTCAGTCTTGTATTGCCTCCCTTGATTTTCTTTATGTTGTAATATAAATTGTTAAGCCTTGCTGAATACAGAAAAGCACCAGGACACTCACAGAATCTGTCATCGTGCCTTTAGGAGGTGACACTGCTATTCCAATCTGGCAATTTCTATTACATTTCTTTTGCACTTTTTTACAAAACATGGCCTGTAGACTGTGTGCAGGGACTTAACGGCATGCCAGGCTCCCACATCTCAGCTCACCAGGATTCTGTATTGAGTCCTGATGACTTTTCATGTCCAGATTTCTTGACTCACCTGCCCTGGGATGAGCAAGAAAGCTGCACTTTAGTTCAAAGATCTGACTCAATCGCAGAATTTCTCCAGCTCATGTATTGGTATTATTGACCTTTGTACCTCAGGGCCTGGTATTGTACAATCCTTCAACAACCCTGACCTAGGGTGAACGAGTTATTTATAGAGATGCCAGACAAGAACAAGCACATTAAACAAGATTGTCATAGTGTCAACCCATGCACTAGAGCCACCATTTCATTTGATCATATTTAGCAATTCCAAGGTTACTTGACTTCAGAAATCTCAGAGGTGAAGAATTTTTGGCATGTGCTTTAATATATAAAAAAGTAGTGAATCAATAGGGGACCAGGCCTTATTCTCTGGTTTAAGGACAGATACAAGTCGAAAACTAATTGATCATCTGCTTGCGCTAAGGATGGTATCGGTTACCTATATCACAAAGATATTATGTTGTTAAAAAGAAAGAATGACGAATATTTATAAACACTGGGCCACATAACCCTAGAAATGAAATCACCTTTAATACTCAGGCTCTCTGGGTCCTAGGGAGAACTTCCCTGAACACAATGTACACAAGGGACCTTATTTGACATAAATATATGGTCCAATTAAAAGTGAGGGGTCATTTGGCACAAGGTTAAAACAGTAACAAAGAAAGAAAAATGAAAAGTCATGAAAGGGAAAATTAAACAGTATACAGTTGATATACTTTCACTCACAACCCACTGTGAGGAACATAGGATGTAGCATTATAGTATTATAACTTTTATAAAGAAAAATACCATTTTAGTATATTGGTATTTACTAAAAACCCTCAGATTTAAACTTATTTTTAAGTAATCTTTGCATTGTAACACTCTCTCTCTCCTTGCACAGATCCACAGGAAATCCATTCTTACACAACCTGCCTGTTCAAGACCAAAGAGTATCATACAGATTGTAATGTTTTAGTCACGTTTTCTCCAGTGCTAAAACAAAAACCAGCTTTACATTAAAAAAAAAACCCATGTCATATTTTTCCTTTTTATTGAATTTATTAGGGTGACACTAGTTAACAAAATTATACAAATTTTGGGTGTACAATTATACATCACATTATCTGCACACTGTGCCCTGTGTTTACTTTCATATGAAATGTACTCCCAGGTCCAAGCAATATCATAAGAAGCAGGTACATGAATAAAAAAATTAATCAGTGCCTCAGTTTTGGATCAATGCACACCCTTAACTGTGACACTCTCTGCCCGGAGCCCCAGGCCCTGAAGATAACATAATTAAAAAAAGAATGTGTGCCTCTAGCCAGTTTCCTTCTCACTGTCTTATTCCATACCACCCCACCCCGTTGGCTAAATGACTAACCAACAAGGTCAATCAAATGCAATACTTCTCTGAATTCAAATATAATGGAAATTTTGACCATTCCACATTCAAAGAGCAAATACATTCTCACACTGACAACCACATTCCACTGGCTTTTCCCCGAAAGGGAAGTGTGACAGATGCCTTGGCTATAATTGCCAATCAGCCTTTACATGGCAGCTGAAAACACAATACATCACTTTGATCTCCTTTGCTCTAAACACATCCACAATCAAGAAACCTGAACAAGGAATAAGAAATTGGCATCGTTTCCAGAAGCTGTCACTCAATGGCACTTAAATACTATAATATATTTTTTGCTCATATTTTTATTTCTATATTTCAGAGACCGTCTGTCAAAGGTTTGAACAAAAAACAACTATAGTTAAATGGAATACTTTAGATATTTGGAAAACACATTTTATTACCAGATAGAAAACAATATAAGCACATTTCATTAAATACCACCACTACTATTTCCTTCCTTAGTTACACACCTGAGAAATAAAACAAGGCAAGAATGCTCCTCAGATTCTGAAACATGAGAGTTGTACTCACATTTTGCAGGCAGGTCATAGCCACATGTGATTTTCGCATGCCCAGTATCACAGCCATTCAGGGTACGGCATTCAGCTAGCAAACAGGGGCCAGCCGCTCTGTGAATACAGCCATCCACTGGGGAAGAAAGAAGAAAGTTAGCCCATTGTTGGCCTTTTGGAAATAAGTGACACATTTGCTATAGGAAGAGAAAAGTAACTCAGTTTGTTCCGATTTAAAATCAACTTATCCAAGTCCAGCCTAGTAGCAGGAATGCCCAGGCCCTTTTCAAGAAGGCAAATAATCAATACACACTAATACACACATGGTAAATAAGATTGCTGCTAGAGTGTTGAGTCTGACAGATGAATAGTAGCCAATTTCTCAGAGGAAATTAATGTGGCTAATGGAAATAAATGAATATTCTAGAAAAAACTGATTGTATTGTACAAAAAGCTGTTCCTAAAGGGTTAACAAAAATTCTTATTGGCAGAGCATCTCATGGTAAAATTGCACAGCATGTTATGAACCTAAAGCAGTCATAGTGTAGCACAAATAATTAAAATGTAAAATCTATCAAGACTACATTATAAAATTCCCAAAAGTCTCCTATTAAATTACAAAAGGGGGTGACAGTGGAAGAATATCATGTAAGGAAAAATATCCTGAGAATAATTTACATCTAAAAATTTTGTAATTTAGAAAAATAACCTTCCTTCTAAACGCTTACAGCAAGATACCCATGAAAATACACACATGGTGTCAAAACAAGCCAGAGGAAAATTATTCAGGAAAAAAAAAATGAAAAAGAATCCCAAGTCAAATTTAATGAAAATACCCCTTTATTAACTTTTGGTTGAGAATATGTTTCTATATTTTCAGAAAACAACTCTGAGACCATCTGAAATCCTATAACAGAGAGGAATAGACAGAAGTGCTCCAGTCATGAAGACAGAAGAGACACAATTCAGAGATGGAAGATCCTGATGACACCTCGCCATACCGGCAGACAGCATCTGTGTGTAGCTGAAGGATGCCCTTGTACCAAACCAGAAACGGTTTGGTACATGGGCATGTACAAATGCATCACTACCATTTGTCCACCAACCAGATCTGAATTATCATGGCTGACATGTACACATAAGGAACTATTTGACATTGAAATTGGGACTCAAAAGAACTGTTGGCCCAGAAAAGAACTCACTACAGACTGTTTCATTTGCCTCTCAGCATAACCATTATGGCTTATTGCAATTTAGGTTCTTACAAGGGTACTTCTTAGATCACATGATCTCACGCATCTAGAGGAAATAATGAACAACATAAACTGATGGGGGGGAAAAACAGACCCAGAGAAAGAGAAGCAGCGATCAGACTCTCAAACCTCAGAGGGAAAGTAGGGGAGGGTGGGGGGGGGGGGGTAAGGGGAAGAGATCAACCAAAGGACTTGTGTGCATGCAAATGGGCCTAGCCAGTGGCCATGGACAACAGGAGGGGGGGGGGGGCGGGGAGCATATATGGGAAGGGGTTTGAGATGGGAATAGGGGGATGAGGACAATTATGTGATACCATAATCAATCAAATAAAATTTTTACAAAAATAAAAAAAATCTTCCTTAAAAAAATAAAATAATATAAACTTAGCCCATGGAAGAAACTCATGATGTTCAATCCCTCAAACACTATGTTCTCCCCTTCCCCACCCTATGTGTGTGTTTGGGATAAAAAGTACAGGGGGTGAGCAAAATTAGAAGGGTTTTTAGAAATAGTGTGCTACTAAATGTTAAAAAAATATATATCTTCTTGAGGTGGAGGAAATCCATTATTTGAAGCATTTTGCATTTTATCGCAATTTAGGAAATTAGTGTAATTATTCTCATGTCCATTTCAAACTATCAAATCCATGTCACTGAACACAAGGTAGGGAAGAAATACTAACACTTCTAAACCTGAGCTGGTAAGCATTGCCTTCAGAACATTTTTACACACCTCAAAACAGAGACAGTAGAGTTAAAACTAACCAAAGCAAGAATCAAACCTCTGAGTTCCTCCTGCCCACTTCACCCCCCAACAGTATGACACAGGCATGACTGAGCTGCTGCAGAGTCTCTAACAAGGCACTAAGTGATGTCCAAAGGCAGCTTAGGTTGTGATAAACACCCATAGCACCACCCTCACTGGACAGGGACTGAAACAGAACTTGGCTGCCACTGCTCCAGCTCTGAAAATGAGCAGGCTCCCCAACCGCAGGTCTCACGGCTCTCTGGCTTCCCATCCTGCTCCACATCATATCTGGCCTCTCCAGTGAGAGTCACCTTTTCAAAACACAAATTGGATGTCATTGGAAATGAAAACTGCATGACTGGATTGGAAGCAAATGCACATGTGGAAAGCTATAAGACCACAGAGGCATAAATCAGGACATTGAGAACGTCACTGTCTTGGAATGGGGTCCTTGGACAAGAAGGAAACTTAAAGATGTGAAACTATATCAGGATAGTAGTGGTCTGAAGACTGCCCCCCTCTCTCCACAGTTCACCACACCATATAATTGATCATGGCATTATTACTATTATTATTATTATTATTATTATTATTATTATTATTTTGAGAGGAAGCTGGATATTTTACAGGAAATTGTCATTGAGGGACATAAAACTTTTTGATTGTCCCAGTGGCTTTGCGACCTTGAAGACATCACTTCTGGCCGAATAAGTCTCCTCGGGAAACAGTCTCCTCCAGGTTTCCCTAGGCCACCACTTGAATATCTCTGAAGTCTGAGAAAGAACCTGGGCCTCAAAGGCACTCACAAAAAAATGGCATCGCTCCAGATACTCTAAACCTGTGGTTGGCAAACTGCGGCTTGTGAGCTACATGCGGCTCTTTGGCCCCTTGAGTGTGGCTCTTCCACAAAATATCATGGCCTGGGCGAGTCTATTTTGAAGAAGTGGCATTAGAAGAAGTTTAAGTTTAAAGAATTTGGCTCTCAAAAGAAGTTTCCATCATTGCACGGTTGATATTTGGCTCTGTTGACTAATGAGTTTGCCAACCACTACACTAAACCACAGTGTTTCAGAAAACCTATACTGAGATCCAGACACTTTCTCAGACTTGTGATACGTAAGCCCCAGTTTTCTCAGAAATCAGTGCCCATAACGACACTGCTTCCCATGGCCATGGGTGGAACGTGAATAACACCGGGCATGAGCAGCACTGGCTTAGTGGGTACAGAGCATGTGCCCGCTGTGGTAGCTAATACCTTAAGTTCCTTAAGTGGGAATTTTGTGTAAATACTAAAATGACTTTTTTCCTTGTTTAAAAATGAGAAATATAAAGAAGCAAGCAGAATATGAAGACCACCATTTACCACCCAGACAACTCAGAATTCTGCTCTTCATGCTTTCACTGTTTATGCGCACACATATCCACACACCTATTTTTTTTCTTAAAAATTTTTATATATTTTGTTCAAACTCTTTCTTATAGCAATTTTACTTTTTAAAATATATTCTATGAAATAACACAAGTGCACATGATGTAAGTAAGAGATAGGCCAAAGCTGTTCATATAGTGAAATTACTCAGATAGAGAGGTGGTTAAATAAATCAAATGACTTTTACCAACGCAATGAACTATTATACAGCTAGTTAAAATAACAGGCCAACTTTATATGTAAGTATTTATAAACATGAAAATATTTGTAAGTGAGATGTCGTTTACAAGAGTATATATAGTATAGTCACATTTGCATTTACAAAGTGATACACACAGTTATATATACACACAATTTATATACACATACATATAGGTGTATTGGAAAAATATATGCCAAAGTGTAAAAAGTGATTATGAGATAGAAAACAGAGTGTGAGACTATTAAAGGAAAAAAAATGACCCCAATAAGTGTTTCATGTATTTTCTTTTATAAATATACTTTTATTGATTTCAGAGAAGGAGTGAGAGATACAAAGATCAGTGATGAGAGATCATTGATTGGCTGCCTCCTGTACATCCCCCACTATGAATCAAGCTCACAATTCTGGCATGTGCATTGACCAGGAATCAAACTGTGACCTCCTGGTTAATATGTTGACACTCAACCACTAAGCCAACTACTTCAAGTATTTTAAAGTGAACATATTTTCTTGGCAAAGAGATAATGAGTTACTCAGTCTGAAATGGATAACTAAAATGGGCTTCGCTAGTGCACTTAATCATATGCTGTCACATATTATCTACATTATTTAGATCGCAGCCTAATGCAGTTTGTAGATATGTAATTCTCAAAATCTTCAAGGTTATACCAGCATTCCTTTCTGCTGAAAGCCTAGCTGAAGAGCTATTTAATAATAATGACTATAGCTTAAATGTAATGAGTGCATCTATGTGCCAGGCATTATAATGAGGGCAACCTTTAAAGTAGATACTAACTTTATTATCTCCATTTTATAAGAGTTTAGCAGAGGTAACTTGCCTACATTCACAAAATATTGGAAATGTGACTCAAAACTTCCGGCTTATCTGATATAGCAATCATTCTCTTACCCATTATAACTCACTGCCTTCAGGAACTGAACCAGACAGTCTTACCTCAATTCCTGCATGTGGCATATTGAGCTACTACATTACTTTAATTTTTAATTCATGTCAATTCTACTTATGAGTTATAATTTACAAAAAAAACGTATGCTCAGATTTTTCAGTTTTGATGAATTTTAGCAAAATTATATACTCAAGTAACCATGATGTTAATAAAGATACAACATGTTTCCTTCAACCCAAAAAGCTATCTTGTGTCCTTTCCATCCAATTTCCCTTCTTAGCACCCAGAGGGACCCTATGTTCTAATTTCATTCACAACAGCTAAGTTTTGCCTGGTACATAACTTCAATCTTCAAATAAGAGATGGGGAAGGAGGTGATCACTTCTTTAACTTAACACATTTAAAAAATATATGTATTTTATTAATTTTTTACAGAGAGGAAGGGAGAGGGACAGAGAGTTAGAAACATTGATCAGCTGTCTTCTGCACACCTACTGGGGATGTGCCCACAACCAAAATACGTGCCCTTGACCTGAATCAAACCTGGGACTTTTCAGTCCGCAGGCCGACACTCTATCCACTGAGCCAAACCGGGTAGGACCATTTAGCAAAATTTTTAGATTCTTCTGTATTGTTGCATGGATTAGTATATCATTCCTTTTTATTCTTGAGTAATATTCTTTTGTTGAATAGACCATGATTTCTTTATCCATTCATCTGTATGGCAGGATAGTAAAAAATTAGGAAAATTCCTGGGCAAGTGGAATAGGGAAACTGAGACAAGAAAATTAATCAAGGCCAACTTGCAGCTAGCTTGTAAAACACAAAACCTTACCTCCCCAACAAAGGACACTTGAGAGAAATGGTTAATACATAAGTTAAATCACCCTGGAACTGTAAAGGCAGGAAGAGAGGAAGAGGGAAAAGAAGAGTGTTTCTCACCCACTGAACAAAGAAGTCAGCAGTCCTGGAAAGTCAGCAGATCTCATAAATTCAGGGAAAAGTCACAACAAAGTACAAGGGTGACCTTGAAATCTAGTCCATTGGCCAAAATATCCTACCGAGGAACCTTAAAAACTATAGATAGAAAAGTATAAACCCCCTAATCCTCCACCAGAAGGGGTGCTTAGATTATACCAATTTGTGATGTACATTTACTTGCTTTACTCTCTTAATAAATTTGCTTGCTTTGCTTCAATGCTGCTATTTGTCACTCATCTGAAGTCTGTCTTACGAGATTGATAAGAGCTGAGGAGGAGAGCAGCCACCCCCTCTGACTCAGGGGTCTGTCCAATAACAATCTGTAAATGGACATTGCAGTATTTATAATTTTTATCTACTATAAATATATCTTCATTTTTGCAAAAGTCCTTTGTGGTGCCCTATCCAGTTTGGCTCAGTGGGATAGTGTCAGCCTATGGACTGAAAGGTCCCAGGTTCAATTCCGGACAAAGGCATGTAACTTGGTTGCAGGCACATTCCCAGTGGAGAGTATACAGGAGGCAGCTGATCAATGTTTCTCATTGATGTTTCTAACTCTCTATCCCTCTCCCTTTCTCTCTGTAAAAAAAAAAAATCAATAAAATATATATTTTAAAAGTCCTTTGTAGTTATATATATTTTTGTCCATCAAACAAATATTTATTAGTAAAATTACTATTCTTTATAAAAAATGTACTTTATAAAGAACATACAGTTTTCCCAAGTGATTATGCAAATTTATATATACCCCCATCAATATATAAGAATTCAAATTTTAGTCCTAGCATGTTTGGCTCAGTGGATAGAGTGTTGACCTGGGGACTGAAGGGTCCCAGGTTAGATTCTGGCCCGGGGCACACGTCCAGGTTGTGGGCTCAATCCCCAGTAGGGGTTGTGCAGGAGGCAGCCAATCAATGATTCTCTATCATCATTGATGTTATCTCTCTCTCCCCCTCTTCCCTTCCTCTCTGAAATCAATAAATATATTTAAAAAATAATTCAAATTTTGGCAATACTTTGGTTTTGTCAGCTTTTTAATGTTAGCAGTTACAATAGATATAAAGGGGCATCTCATGATTTCTATTTGCAATACCCTTATAATGAATGATGTTATGTATCTTGCCAAGTGCTTATTGGACATTCATATATTATTTTTGGAAGTGTCTGTTAATGTATTTTGCTACTTTTCATTGTCTTTTTATTACTGAGTTGTGTTAAATTTGTTATGTGTTCCATCCAATTTTTAAAATTTCAATTATTGAGATTTTCATTTGGCTCTTTTTCTTAAAGTTTTAAGGCTGGGACATGTAGACAAGCCAATTCACATAATGTGCACATCTTTGGAATGTGGGAGGAAACTGGATTCCCCAGAGAACATGGGGAGAATGTGCAAATTCCACATGGATTGTGGCCCTGGATCAGAATCAATTATTTTTTTTCTCATCACTTTACAGCAAAATGATATTGAATGAAATGATGTTTATATTCATTTATAGATTCTATATTCATATATTCTATAGATGCTATATTCATATATAGATTTTGAGGCTCCACCACTTTATGACTCTCTTCTTTCTGAATATTCATATGAATTCCTAGTCATTTTGCCAACCCTGAGTTCAGTCCCATGATTGTTAATGCCAATAAAACTATTGCTTTTTCTTTGAGCCCTTACCAGCCACTTGCCATGTTAGTGTAGGAAGGACCCTCATCATCAAATCACACAATGTGATTTCCTTCTTTCAAAGATTGAATCCTCTTTAGTTTCAGCCTGCTTTTAGCTGCTTTCTAGCATCCAAAAAACAGTTTCTGTTGTTTGGGAATTTTTTACAGTTTGCCAAGAATTTATAATTAATATTGATAGAAAAGCTAGTCTGATATCAGCTATTCTGTCATCACCAGAAGCTGGAGGTATACACCACATTTTTACTTGGTTAAATCATGATCTCATATTACTTTAGAGCTATATACTCGCAGGGCTCTTTGAAAAAGTGTGTGGAAGAAAATGGTGATGATGATATCCATTGTATCAATGCTGTGCTTGCTTAAAAGTGTTGTTATGTATTTGAAAGAAAAACAAGTCTCTCTATATGCACAACCTCAATATTAGAGTTTAAATTTTTCTAATCTACTCTCAATTGTTTTGCTAGACTTCTTTTCCCAAAAGCAAGTCTGATTTATTACTTCTCCACTAAAGTAATGTTTGCTATTCCTCATGTCTTATGTTGTAGAGCCCTTAATTCTAAATTATGGTCTTTTAGACCCTTCACAAATGTGGTTCCAACTTACCCTCCTAATCTCACATCATCCCACTCGTTCTCCTTTAACATCTCATCAGTATGAACTCAGGACAGCTAAATCCTCACCATTCTTTAAACAAAGAGTCCCTTTGCAAAGTACTCTCTATCCAGAGGATCTAGCTACTCCTCCTTTTTTTCCCCAGTCTAGCAAGGACTTTCTAATTTTTCAACTTCTAGTTCCAGAGTTTTCTTCTCTAAAACCATTCACAACCTTTATAGGAAAAAATAATGCATTTTTTATGTTTTCATAATATTCTGTTTTGTTTACTTTTGTTAATCCTCACCCAAAGACATTTCTTCCATTTGATTTTTAGAGAGTGGAAAGGAGGAGAGAGAGAGAGAGAGAGAGAGAGAGAGAGAGAGAGAGAGAGAGAGAGAGAGAGAGATGTGTCTGATAGAAACACATCAACTGATTGCCTTGCACAGGCACCACTTAGCACACTGTTTTCTACCCTGATTTTCATAGGTATAAATTATTTAATGCTATTACATAAACAAAGCAGACTGTTTATGCTAAAAAGCCTTTATCCTCCCTTAGTCTACTAGCACCAGGAGGCAATCAGGAGGTGGCTTGTTCTTTTGTATATCCCAGCGATCTTAATAACTGACTTACATTTATAGCATTGAATTAAATATAATTAAATGTCGGAAAGAGTAGTGTGTCTTTTTTAAATAATACTAAGCAAGTGGTCAGTCTAGTTAAATCCAAAGAATCTGAAATTTTAGAGTAAAGCCAAATACACAGTTGTATATTATAGTTGCAAATCTAGCAGTGAGTTTCTACCAGGAAAGTGTTAATGCAGAGAATCTGAACTTCGCCGCTTCGGTCAGGTACAGTGCAGCCTTGTTTCCCTGCAGTGAAGGAACAGTGGTGAGATGTGAGATGCAACACAAGTACACTACTTCAGCCTCCTTCACAGGTGGGGAAAATGGCCAACACTCAGGCTGGCAAGAATCGGTTCAGTCTGACCCAAAATGCCTAAACCCGATTACAACTAAAAGCAACCACCACCATAACAATAACAAACCACCAACAACAATCAAAAACAAGCCCAAGATCAAAAGAAGGAAAGCTGAACACAATTTTCCAAAGATCAAAATGAATGTCTATACCTCTTACTCCACCAAAGAAAAAAAGACAACTAAACTCCAAAAATAAGTATCTCACCAAAGCTCATTTATTTTTCTTCCTGGGCATATGGTTAGACAGCACTTCCCAGCCTCCCTTTAGTTATGCAGGGTAACAAGATTGAGTTCTGTTTAAAGGTTTATGAATAAACGTGCCTAACTGCTTCCCCATCCAATCCCTAAAATTCCTGCATGCAGTCTTCATTCCTCCGAGTGATTGTCCACTGTTTGGAGGCTAGATGCAGAAGATCCAGGGTAACTAAGTGCAAAATACCTGAATCTCTAAATCACTTTGTGGAAAAGAGCTCCCCCGCCCCTACTTCCCATAATGGGCTGTCAATCAAGTGCTAGATAAACCTTTATCATATAAAGCTCATGAGATCTCGGTATGTTGGTGATAGCAGTTTACCTTGACTAATATATTTTACTTGTTGTAAATATGATAATGGTGATTTTTAGTCAGCTTGATTAATGCTACTTCTTAAACCTTTATGCAAAAAAAAATCAGATTTTATTACTAAAATGAACATACTGTATCATGTTGACCAAGTTCCTTCCCTAAGGTATGCCTCGGAGTCTTAATCATACTAGACTATGAGCACCGAAGCCAGCCTGTCCTAATTAGTCACATAGCTGTTCCCCCTACTTTGTGATTAAAACCGGACTAGTACAAGAAAAAGGCTGAGGCCTGCCTAAAAACTGTCTGTGGTTATGGTCAACCAGTGATGGAATGATCACAGAGGTCACTCACAGGGCTAAGAGGAAGCTGGCTGCAGCTTCTTCCAAAAGCAGGCCTTTAGCTGTGCCGACACACCTGTCACTTACCATGCTGACAGCGGCAAAATGCTCGCAGGCAGATGGTTAGCCCAAACAGGGGCCTCTGATTCCCAGCATATTTCCTCCAGTTTTCTAACAAAAGCTAAATGCAAAAGACTTCAGCCTATTAATTAGGCAATCTTATTTTTGTTTCCTTACACGATAACCCGGAGAATTGGACTGAGAGTGAGGTAGAAAGATGAGTTTCAGTTGTGCTTGGGGGGAAATTGTTTTCCACTTTTGTCAATTTTACCTTGGGGTTTAGAATTTGAGAATAGTTTTTGGGGTTAGTCTTTCTGTCACTATTTAAATAGCTAAAATAAAGGGGGGAGGGAAAGATGGTGCATCAAACTGCTTCAGTTTTTCTGACCTAAGATTTTTTTACCTCATAATTTCAACCAGTATTCTTCAGGTAAAGCTCCCCATTTTGTAAACAAATAAATAAATTAATCCTGAAAACATTAGAGAAAGAACAAGCCACAAAGCACTGAATAGGAATCATCAGATATGGTGGACCAAGGGATGGTAAGGGCTAGCAAAAAACAGGAATTCTAAATACATATTTGGAAAATTACTAAAAGCACTATTTAGTGAAATCCAGTTATTTTAGATGTTGGTCCTATGAGGTCTCTTCCTTGTCTTACGAAGATAATTTTCTAAACCGTTTTTAGCACGGGGATTTTGAAGTTCTTAGATGCGCACACATTCATTTAATCTTCTGTAAATAAAAGACAGTAACTTAATCTAAAGCAGCCACACAAATTGTATTAGCCTGCAAAAACAAGAGGCTCTCTCATTGAATATATCTCTTAGAAGCCCAAGAGGATACAAAGTAGTTCTTTCAAAATCAAATCAACATAAATTTATTAAATAACTACCTTAAACAAAGCATTCTGAAAGAAGCCTTAAGGGATTCAAATAATGATAATAATATGTCCCATCTTTGAGGATTTATTGGGGGCCTTCTGGTATGCCGAGCGACATGCCAGCTTTTACCTCACCAGAGGCCATGTTGCCAAGGGAGGCAGGAAGGTTCTAGAGCCAGAAGAAGAGGTTTGAATCCTAGCACCACCACCCAGCTCCCTGTGCTTTGATTTCCACGTTTGTAAAACAGGCACCTCATATGACCTCTATTTAAAATCACAGGTGCTTTTGTTCATCAGTTTAAACAAAAGGATAGATACAGAGACAGTAAAAGAAACAGACTGTCAAATTACAGCGGGGAGGGGAGGGAGATATGGGGGAGATAAGAGATCAACCAAAGGACTTGTATGCATGCATATGAGCAAAACCAATGGATGAAAAACTCTGGAGAGGGAGGGCATATATGGGAGTGGGGGTAGGGTGGGGATTGGTAAGGTATGTACACATATAATACTTTAATAAAAATGAGGAAGGAAGAAAAAATAAGATTAACAACAAAAAATTAATAAAATAAAATCACAGGTGCTTTGTAAGTAAATTACTATATGACAAGCACTTTGACCAATGCCCGGCATGTTGCTAATATGTAATACACATTGGTTAGGCTATTGCACTTAATCATCATAACACTTTTCACAGGATCTGTTACTACTACTACTTAAATAATAAAGAAATAAAAGTTAAGAAATCAATGCAAGATCATTTTGGAGCTGGGGTCAGAGCTCATGTTTGCCAAAACTTAAAAGTCTGTGTTCTCACTCCTTACTCTCTCCTACCTCCATTGATAAATCTTGATCTCTCCTGTAGGTAGCCAAGCGATTAGGACAGAAAGTCTTGAAAGCATGATTTCACTAAAATAAAACATAACCAACAATATATGGAATATCTTAGCATAGAGAATACATCTTTTAATAGATCAACAATGCTTTTGGGAGTATGCGCATGTTAATGTTTTACAGTTCATAAAATCCATTGACAAAATTATGACCTCTTTAATTCTCAAAACAATTTTGCGAGTTGGTCTTGAACTTTAATACTTTCCCCACTTTACAGCTGAGGAAACTTAACAAGTACAATAAAAGATGACTAGCTTCATCCACCGTTAAGTGGCTGATATAATTTACATTTCATGGCTCTCAAACTGAGATCGATATCAGCTGGGGAGTCTGATAAAAATACGGAGTCCTAGACCAACCCCAAATCTATAGAAACAGTCTCTCCAGCAGTGGGAAGCTAGATTCTGCATTTAATAACTTTCACAGATAACAGTGATACACACTGCCAATTGAGAACTTTGAGAATCACTCCTCCGTGCAATCTTGCTTTCTTATCAAAGCTCTAGAAATTGGTGAGCAGTTGAGTCTATGATGAGCATTCACTAGATACAAGAACTTCTAAGTCCTGGCTCTCATAAATCAGAAGACAACCTTTACATTTAATTAGAGCCATGTCCTCATCTTCCTCCACTCGTCCTAATCAAATATCCAAATACCCCCAGCCCTTAACAGCTTGCACTGAAAGCAGGAGATATTAGCTAGAACTAGAAGTGAAATCCAGTAGGATTTTGATTAAGCACTGCTTCACTCTGAGATACGGTAATCATGAAACGCCTCGGGCAAGAACAGATCCCTGGTGCATGGTCTCCAAATTAAGGCTAAAGGATATCCATATAGAAGACAGAAGAATATATTGTCACTTTTTGATATTCAGAATTTATGAGGTACAAATTTATTAATATTTAACATGGTGCTTTTATATAATTTATAAGTGAACACACACATACTTATGTGCACATAAACAAATAGGTACTGAGAGAGGTGAACAATAAAAAAAGAAGTGGTGCCAACAGGCACAGTGATAAGAGTACTTTAGAATCAAACTGTCAGTCTCTGTCACTTAGAGTTTCTGCCTCTAGATAATGGATATAATATTAATATCTACCTTGCAAGGTTCCTATGGTAATTGAATAAAGTAACACTTGTGTGGTGCATAAGTCCTGAGATAATCTTAGTGTGGTAGATCTTCCTCCCACTGAAATTACATAATTATTCCCATCTTTAAGCCCATGGCAATGTGACTCTATAGGTTTTCCCATTAAGAGATGTCATCTGTTTTGCCACCCCTTGAATGTAGACTGGTCTTGCATCTAACTTTCTTTGACCAATAGAATGAGACAGAAGTGACTCTATGTCAGTTTTAGCTCTAAACCTTAAGAGGCCTTTGACATTTCTGCTCACTCTCTTGGAACCCTCCTCAGCTCCCATGTGAATAAACCCAGGCCAGCCTGATAAAGGACAAGAGAGCACACGGGACAAAGACAAGCTATCCCAGCTGAGACCATATTAGACTAGGCAGCACTCAACTTTCCTGGCAACTGAGGACAAATGCATGAGTGAGTTCAGCTAAGACTTGAAGAACTATCTAGCTTGTGACAAACCCATAGAATTATGAGTTCTATAAATAGCTACTGTTTTAAGCCACTACAATTTGAAGGTGGTTTGTTTCACAGAAAGAGCTAACTAATATACGTAGCCACCATCATCAGAAAAGATACACACCCTAAAGCACTCTCAAGTGAAGACAAAAAGGAATACAGTTAAATAGCTGTCTTAAACTCTTGGGAGGAAAAAAACAATAGAGTTGAAGTAATCAGGTAAAAAGTTGATTCCATTAGAGGTCACCTGTAGGCTGCATGCAAAATTTATGTCAGGTACTGAATAGCATCAGTGTTTCCTTTAGGGAGGAAAAGAAATATCTGTGAGAAAATACAACACAATGACAAGGCAATGCACATCTTGAAGCTTCACAGATGGGAGGAATTTAGCTATTTGAAACAACCTTGGGATGACTGAAAAAGCGACTTCTCTTCTGAGCCTCCTGATCTTGCTGGTCAATTTCACAATGACATTATGAGGCTATGATCCCAGGAGAAGATGATAAATGTAATAGAATAAACTTCAACACATTTTTTAGTTCAGGAACTTGAAGCCATTTTCAGCTATGGGTCATATACCTAGCTTTCTTCATCTCTAATCCAAAAGTTTAGCGATTGTTCTTTAAAAATCAGACAACATGTCTATGTCCTAGATCTAGAATCTAATACCTTACCTAATTGTGCAGGTACACAAGAAACAGTGATTTTTGTTTATTCTGTCGAACTTGAATTTCCAAGTGAGAATAAGAAACTATTTGTCAGAAATAGCTACAATAGACCTCACAAACTTTTTCTTAAAAAATATCAATCAGCTCTATCTCATTAGTAGATGTGAGAGTGAAAAAGTCATGTTAATTAACATCCTAATCAGATTCTGATAAAGACATTTTGAGCTGATGCTCATGGAATGATAAACAAAGAATTTTAAGACCTAACCCATGCATTTGAAGTCATGATGACAAACATTACTGGTTTTCTACTCATTACCAATTCTCATTTCCCTTATTGAAAGAATCCCTATATTGATTTGGGTGACTATATGACCAACTAGATATCTATATTTACCAGTAGCTCTTTCAAAGATTAAAAATATATGAGTAGCCAAATTGGATGGAAGGAGATGACATTGGTGGGCCTCCAGATAATCTCATTACAGAGGGTATACTCACACAGATCTTTAAATTTATTAATATTAATATTAGTATTATTTGGTTTTTACACTCTTCTACTTTCATGCATGACTAAAACCTGATATTCATGCTTAAGTAGCCATTTAGTGAACATGAGCGTAAAGGCTGCATTTTAGTAAGATTTTAGTGCCTACATCTCTGATGGCATCTGTGGAGGTATCACATTAGCTTTGAATTACTTCTCATGCAATGAGAGAAAACTTTTGTTGTTAATGGGCATGTCTTGTGTAAGCACTATCTGTAACTTGGAGCATCTTGGAGCACAATGTCATTTTAAATGTAAGCATACATTTAACTTAGCTGAGACATGTTCCTTGAAATTTTGAATGAGAAACTTCCTTTGATCATTAAAAATAGTGTTAATTACTAGGAAATTCTGAGATGGCAAAACATCAGAAAGAGAACAATATAGTAGATAAAACTGCCAACAGTTTTGGAGGGGTCAGGGGAGTCTTCACCATACAACTAAAGAAAAAGTAGCAGCTGGAAAAGCCTAGAATGTTCCAATCTGGTGGCCATATGACCTTAAGATGGCCTAGATTTTATGAGCTCTTGCCAGGGAGAAACATTTCCATCAGCAATAAGAATGGATTTACTCAAGGTAGATGTTTCCAAAGAAGATAGTGAGGACCAGATTTCCCTGAAAGTCCACCGATACAGTCTGAATGAGGGTAAATTTGTCAGGGTAAAGTTGCCACCCCATTGATATTAATGGATAGATCTTCCAGACAAAAGATCAATAAATCAATCATAACAGCCTTAAATAGCATATTAGACCACAGAAATATCTGTGAGAAAATGCAATACAATGACAAGAGAGTGCACACCTTGATTCACTGATATTTTTAGAGCACTTCACCTCAGAGCATCACAATATACCATCTTTGCAATATGTGGAACATTTTCCAGGACAGAGCACATGTTAGGTCATAAAACAAGTCTCAATAAATTTAAGGACTGAAATCATATTGAGCATCTTCTCTGACCATAGTGTATGAAACTAGAAAGCAATGACAAGGACAGAAACTAAAAAACACACAAACATATGGAGGCTAAATAACATGTTATAAACAATGAATAGGTTAATAAGATCAGGGAAGAAATCAAAAGATACTATGTTCCAAGCAGAAGAGCTCCCAGCAGGCAAGAAGAGCTCCCCGTCTAGGTACCAGCCTGGCCAATGTGGATGGAGATGTACTCACACATAACTAAGACTTCTAGGGTTTCCAGGGGCTGGAGCAGGGGAGAGGTCACATGACAAGGACCTCCCACTGAGAGACTGCCAAGGAGTCCAGAGGAAGGCGGGAGAAATCTTAATAGAGACCAGGTCAAGTAAAGATGCAGAGGCAGGGAGACCTCCTCTTTCTAAGAAATAAACGAGGCAACTTAAATATTTCCTCTTCTCTCAGAAACTTTCCAGGGCAGGGACACAAGCTCAGAACTAGGCATGATGTAGGCCAATGTTAACAAGTGCCTCCAGGACAACCTCATTTGGTCTCAGAGAATGAGACCCATGGAGAAAGGTGATTTTTCCTCAAGGAATTCCTCTTTTAAACTTCAACTGTGTTAAATCCCTTTTCCTCATTTTCTTCCTAGGAAAGAAGTTAATATATAAATTTGGGGTTTATATTCTCATTTGCTCCAGAAAATACTAATGGTTTTGGGTGAGATGATAATTAAAATTCTTCAGGAGAGAAAATGAAATCACTCTGAACGTTCACCTGGCTGTGCAAAGGAACACGGTAAAAGCCGGTCTGTATAAATGTATCTGCAAAAATAAAAAATTGTGAGACATGCACAAAAGCATCTTGGTTTTTATGAACTCAGCAACTCATTCTGCTTGACTTTTCAAAGGACTAAGGTACCTGTAGGTCTGAGGATATAAACAACATGCAGTCCTTTTCCTCAAAGTCAACAAATGCAGGGGCACTTATTGCCCCAATCCAAACAGCACCTTTTCCTTCTCCCATAATTTACTGTCAAGAGGAGTATTGGGGAATAAGCTTCTGTGAAGAAAAAAACTTAGAGGCAAAGAACATTTTGGTCTTTTTTATCAAGTAATAATATTATCCTTTGACATTTTTTATGATAAAAAATAAACCTCATTTATTTAAAAAAATCACTTATTGATCTCACTTATTTAAAAAACTATTTTTTAGAAAAGGTTCCTTTCCCCCTGTATTTCAAAACTTAACTCCTTTATTATTTTAAATAGAAAAAAATTGACACAATTAGAGTAGTTCATAATTTTGATGAAATTTCATTCCAGTAAAATATTCAGAATATATGCCTGCATGGATGACTATTTAACCCTCAAAATATTCATGAAAATAAATTAGTAAAAAATTCTGAAAGAGTAAAATAAGTACCATATCTTAAATTAAGTTTTCATATTAAAAAGTATTTAACCTAAATACTGGTGGGAACAGAGTGCATAATGTCACATGTGATTTCAATAACTACAGTTGCATTGCTGTGTATTCATCTAAAATATTTTTAAATAAAGAGGTTCAGATCATTCCCCACGTCCCATCCCCACTCCAGAGAATGTATGGACTTAGAGGAAAAAAAGGAAGGATTTAAGAATGATTTTTGTTGGGAATGAATGCCATAATCTGTCATGTGGAATCCACAGAAGGGCCTTGGTGCGCATCAGACCTGCAGTGGGTATTCAGTCCCAAAACCCCAGACACTTGTTTGACTGCTATGGAGGCTCCCACCTCCAGACTCTCAGAGGTGACCCCTCCTGCAAGAATGCTGCCAAAGGAAAATACATTTCCAGAAGTAGATGGAGCAAAACGTTCTGCTAGCTTTCTCTTTCCCCCTGCAGGCCCAGTCACCAGGTCCAAAGCACTTACTGTATGGTCTCTTCTGGACAAATTTCCTCTCGACCTATCCATTCCCTCTCTGAGACATTGCCCCAGAATGGCAGCTGAATGTGAAGAAAATGTCAAGAGTTTTTTGTTAGAGAAAGATCTCTTTGATGAGAACTTTTGACTCACATACTCATCCATTAAATTTCAAAAAACATAGAGCTGATAGGAGGTGGGGGCGGAGAGGGAAGAGATGGGTTTCTCCATGCCAATACAGAAAGTTTTGTTCATTCTTCAAGTTCATAGAAAAGACACTTCAGAGAGGATAAAGCCATGCCTTGGGTAATCCTGCAGCTCACCAAAATGTCTGTTTTCCTTTATCCCTAGCGGAACCATTTTTTCCCCATGAAATTCTTATGGGAGAAGTTAAAATGAGGCACATGTTCGGGGCTCCACAAAGGAGCCCTATATTTAACAGCACACACATCCAACACCTCAAAAGGTTTTGAAGAAAGCCGTGTTTGCTATGAGGGTTTATGAAATAAAAAGTACAAACTTTCTTATCCCTCCGAATAATATGCAGTGAAATTTACAGCCAAAATAAGGAAGCTGTGCATAATGTAGCACTTGGCAGGAATTTTAATCAGTGGATTGGCAAGGCTAGATGCAATACCTCGGTTCCTTTTAGACGTGTCTGAGCTTCCTTAATTTTAATACCGCATGTCGGGTCTAGGGAGAACATTTAGGAGAAGCTGTGCTTTCTGTGGGAGTGCCAAGGAGCAACACAAGCTAAGCAGGGAGCAGCGTGGCGGCAATGACAATTTCAAACCCAGGGAATGAGTGATGGCAAGAGACAGACGTGCTATTAGTGCAGAGCAAAGCAACAGATTCACATTCTTTTTTAAAAAAATATATTTTATTGATATTTTACAGAGAGGAAGGGAGAGAGATAGAGAGCTAGAAATGTCGATGAGAGAGAAACATCGACCAGCTGCCTCCTGCACATCCCCTACCGGGGATGTGCCCGCAACCAAGGTACATGCCCTTGACCGGAATCGAACCCAGGACCTTTCAGTCCGCAGACCGACGCTCTACCACTGAGCCAAACTGGCTTCGGCCAGATTCACATTCTTATAAGGCATTCCAGACACATTTCTTGAAGATGCTTCCAGGTATCATTCTGCAATGGGCTTTGTCAGAAGTTTTCACCCAGGACTGTTCTTCTCCCGGTTGAAGCTGTCCAGTAGCCCTCAGTTCCTGAGCAGCCCAACAGCGGTCCAAACAGGTTGAAAGTTGGGTCACATTATGTGGACCCCAAACTGGCCATTCCAGAAAGAGTTATATATAATGTGACGAAAAGCTCCCGGGAACCTGTTAAACCAACCATCCCTTTCGGGGTGAAAAAAGAGCAACCCTGCCTCTGCAGCAACAACCTTTCAAGAGACCATAAAGAAAATATTTTATTCTCGGCACAACATTGTAGTAACTAGTATCCAGTACTTTCTCGTGCAGTCTCAGGAAATGACATGTTAAGAAAGTCAAATGGTCGAGACACAAACTATATAGTATTTGGATTTAATGATCACTGGAAGTCTTTTTCTTTAAAATGTTTCCTTTTACTATTTAACTGTCTTTAAGTTTGCAAATGTAGCAAAGCCTGGGAACAAAAGATGTTTAAAAACATCCTTTAGTGACTCTAAGAAAGAAGGTAGCCCTGGCTGGTTTTGCTCAATGGATAGTGTGTTGGCCTGCGGACTGAAGGGTCTCAAGTTCAATTCCAGCCAAGGGCACGTGCCTGGGTTGTGGGCTCAGTCCCCAGTACAGGGTGAGCAGGAGGCAGCTGATCAATGGTTCTTTCTCATCATTTATGTTTCTATCTCTCCCTTCCTCTCTAAAATCAATTATATACATACATACATACATACATATGTGTGTGTGTATGTATGTTGGGGAGGGCAACTTGCTTTGCTCACAGGAATCAAAGGACAAGGGACACAGAAAGTCCCCAACTATTTGTAAATTGTTCTTCTAAGAATGTTTTCAGAAATCAATACATAAATATAATCTGTTTAGAGTGAATACTGGCTATTTTTATGCTTTGGTATTTCTTCCCTAGGTAACAAAGAATGTATATACAACAAAAATACCGTATCTGGAGTTATTATTGGAGGGCTTATGGTGCCACAAGTTTTACTAAACCAAACATTAATGTGACTACAGTTTGGGACATGATTGCTTTAACAACCATACTCCTGCTTCCTACCTCCCAATGGGAAGAGCAAACAGCTGAGATTCTGGCGAGCCATAAAACCATACCTCCTGAGCCCTACAGAAGAGGAATCAGGTGTTTTTGTTTTTTGTTTGTTTGTTTTATAAAAAGCCTTTTAAGAGGGTGTATCTCTTTTTAGCAAATAGTAAGATAAGAATATTGACAATTTTATTGAAAATGAATATTTGAACTGATGAAAAAATGTATTATCAGAGGGCTGAAGTTAAATCATGCTTCCAAATTCATATAGAGTATCTGATACCAGATAATCCAGGGAGAGTGTACATGAAAGTGTTTTGAATGGGAAGAAACACGTGCCCCAGAGAATCTGATGTCAGGTCCAAGGGCTGTAAGAGAAAATGAAATTCAAAGGATGAATATATGTAAGTTAATTATGTAGAGAAAGATGGCTTGAGGAAAAATTCTAATAAACTAATTCAGGTGCATAAAAATTATTCCAGTATGATTGAAATTAGGTAAGAATGACTTGACAATTCAAGAAAAGCCATGAGACTTAGGTAATATGAGGTCAGCAAGCATAATATCTGGGAGAACTAGGCATTTCCAACTAAGGAAAATGCAGTAAATACAACCATTTCAGAAACAGTTAATAAGAAGATAGTAACTTATTTTATATGTATATTTCTTTATTAAAGTAATGATTAGCCTCATTTAAAAATTGTTCCTAATTTATTGTCTTTACCACTCCCTGCCCATTTCATCAATATATATATATATATATATATATATATATATATATATATATATATATTTAAATTAAGCTGCCCTTGAAGTCTTAACTGGTAATCTCTCCTAACTTTTCAACTGGTTATTTCCATTTACTGAGGTCAGTAAGTATCTGTTCAATGAGTTATTCTTCTATTATCTTATTCATTCACTCTTATTTAACACAATCTTCAGGCACTTCCCGGGTTCCATGTACCAATGAGCATGTGGACAGAAATATACAGAAGCAGAGCCTTAAACACATAAATATTTGGAGAGTTATAATTGGGGGGCTTACATCTTTAGGATATCTAACAAACTTCTTTGCCCTAATATGAGAGGATTTCAGGGTCTCTCCACTCCCCTGCAGACAAAAAAATCTGCCATCCAGCTGAAATCCTAAAGCTGTCCTTATGTAACTTTTCTCAGCTATGCCAATATCCATGTATGACTTCTTTGACTTTAGGCAGGTACAACTTCCAAATTCAGAGAGGATAGACAAATTTCTTGTCCATTACTATTATTAGTGATTCTAGGCAATCTTCCTTGCCCTTTTTGGAAATCTTCTTTTCTTTATATGGAAAATGGAAATTAAAATTCTTATCTTTAAGGTGGTCTTGAAGATTAGCTTGGAACAAGAATGCAGAGCACTTAGGATGTGGTAATTGCTCATAAAAACCCTAAGTACCAATAGCTTCATTATTTTATGTAATGTAAAGTGTGTTTTTGCATTAGTGTTGGTTTAGAGGGGAACCTAACAGGTCAAAAGTTGATCTCAGTCCCAAATCAGAATGATGCATTTGTAGGTACTCCAACTTTAAGGTAGTAAGAAAAACTGAACCCCTTAATTAGCATATATTGATAACAGTCTGTAAAATTTCCAAATTAAATATTGCAGTGTTAATGCCTAGCCAAAATATTGCAATATATGCCTAGCCAAAAACAAAAATAGTGGTTATTATAGGAGCAAAGTCATTTTTTTGTGTGTGTATTAAGGAGGATGACATGTTCCTCCTCGAGCCTTCTGAAAAAGTTGTCATGTAAATTTATTACACATTCTTTTCAGCCCACTCAAAGCACATAAGGGCTGTCTGAAACATGGGTTTTGTAAATATGCCTGAATGTTAGGATTTTGGCTATAACAGTGGAAGTAGGAAGGATTCCAATTGTATCTTTCTGTGTTCTTCCTGATTTATGAGCCAGATCCCTGGTATTTAATACACATGTGAGAAAACACGATGTTTTTAGTCTATTGTGATTTTTGTAAAAACCAACAATTATCTAATACTCACCCTTCATAAGGGACAGAGAGAATTTAGAAAGTAAAAAATATATTGCCTATTGGCAGAAAAAATATATTATATGTAATAAAGGATCTTCATTAGATCTTGAAATCATAATCTATATTCTAAAACTAGAAATCCAGAAGAATTAATAACAATTTAATTATAAAACTAAATGTCATGACATACAGAATCAAACTAAATACCATGATATTGAGAATCTGAGAAATAGTCCAGCAATTAATGCATATCTATATATTGCATGGACTTTTAAAATAATTTATTTGGAAAATTATTTCAAAATTATAGAGAATTTATAAAGCCATTATAAATCCTATATAGTCTTAATTCACATTCTGCAATTATTAATATTTTACCACATTTATCACCATATATATATATATATACACACATATATATGCCCATCATAAAATATTTACTCATTATACATAGTATACTCTTATTTCATATGTGTATATACACACATATATACACATTTTATATATTATAAGCAAATATAAAATACATAAACAGTATATTCAAATATGTAAAATATATATTTATAAGTATTAAACATATATATATTATCATTAGCAACCTTCTAAACTGTTTGAGAACAAGATGCCCTATCATTCCTAAATGTTCCAGTCTATATTTCCCCAAAGCAAGGACACTGCACCCATAACCACATTATAACTCTTTAGGTCAGGAATTTATGCTGGTACAACCATCCTATTCAAATTTTGTCATTTGTCCCAGAAATACTCCCTTTTACTTTATGGGTCAGAATCTAATTCATTATAAGTGTAATTAAAGCCTGTTTAGAACTGAATAATTTATGAAAGAGAATTCCTAATTAGAATAACTATTCTTCACAAATGTTTGTTTTTCATATTATTTTAACATTTCTTTGCCACCAAATTTGGGAGCCTCCAAAGGTGACACCACTGACCAGTTAATCTAGGCACTTCAATATTACTTGGAAATAAAACCTAAAAGGAGGAAAGCTATCAGTCAGCTTTCATTGCTTGAATCCTTGCATTTGTTAAAGAATATGCAAATATTTTAAATGTCTATTGTATCCTGGTTTTTGAAGAAACTATGTTAAAAATTGTACTAGTTAAAAACTATGTACTAAAAGTTGTGCTCCCAACCTAAACTGGTTATTTTATAGGTGTGCCTAATATAGTATCAGATACACAATATTTTTTGATAATTGCTTAATAAATTAGCAAATAAGTAGAATATCTTTAGGAAAACAGCCACTGAAAGATTTTAAAGTGCTTATGAAGAAGAATAAACATGAATTTGTTTAAGAGAAATATGGAAACTATGAGGTTTTTCAAGTCATGGCTTATAGGTAGACTATAAACCAACATCTAGAAAGCTTTTTGTATCAAGTCATTTATTTATTTTGATAATGTAATATGGACTTTTCTCTAGAAAAACTTAGGCTCAACCATCTAGCAGGGATCTCAATGCTTTCTCATCAGTAACAAAGTACAACATCTACATGTGGCAAACTCACTTAAGCCTGGATGCAATTCTAGAGGAGTTGAAGGGCAAGAGGTTAAGCCACGGCTGTATTTATCAATATGCTTTTAAACCAATGAGTGGATCAAGTAACATACAGAGTGAATGGGAATTAAATGTAATTAAAATCACTGTCTCCACAGACAGGCCAGGTTATAACCTTTCTGCTCTCTAACCAAACCCCTCCTCTCACATGCCTCTAAGAATCATAAATTAAAAAAACAAAACAAAAAACAAGATTTTCAAAAGTTTTTTTAGGATGTCATGGTTAGTTTTTTAAAAATCTGGTATAAAAATATAAATCAAAGTATCTAGTAGAAGGTTATTAAAAGATACACACCAAAAGAAATGCTGAAATAGAAATGGCATACTTTATATTTCATATATTATTTTGATTTATTTTAAAGAGCTTTGATGGAGGCTAATTTGTCAAAAATGAATACAATCACAAAAGGGAGAGCAACATTCTTCCATCTCTCATCATATTGGTACCCACAGAACCCTTTTCCCATTAGGGTATTTAGAGAACTTTCTGGGATTATATCCTGGAGTGGGGTAGAGGCATAGATGGTGAAGAGAAAAGCTGTACAGTGTAATTAAGAGATCTGTTCACCCATAAAGAGTTAGCTTTCTTTATTTTCTCTTTAGTTTCCATTGCCCTAGGAGCTGAATCGGTAAAGGTATTGCTACAACAAATGTCTGCTATTTTGCTGGCTATGTTTTCTTTAGGATTTTTATGGTTCCCTGTCTTATGTTTAAGTCCTTTATCCATTTTGAATTTATTTTGTGTATGGTGTAAGTTGGTGATCTAGTTTCATTTTATTGCATGTATCTGTCCAATTTTTCCAACACCATTTATTGAAGAGACTATATTGACTCCATTGTATGCTCTGGCCTCCTTTGTCAAATATTAATTGAGCATAGTGGTTTGGGAAGATTTTTGGGTTCCCTATTCTATTCCATTGGTATATATGTCTGTTCTTGTGCCAGTACCAGGCAATTTTGAGAACACAATGGAATACTAGGCTGCTGTAAAAAGAAAGGAATGCCTACCATTTGCAACAGCATGGATGGAACTGGAAAGCATATGCTAAACAAAATGAGTCAGTCAGAGAACAATAAATATCACATGATCTCACTTATTTGTGGAATATGATGAACAACATAAACTCATGAACAAAAACAGATCCAGAAACAGAGAAGCATCAATAAGACCATCAAACCTCAGAGGGAAGGGAGAGAAGGGTAGGGAGAGTAGTTAGGGATAACCAAGCCAGTAGAGGAGGGAAGTTGAGGGCAACAGGGCCTGCAGGTAAGGGCAGTTGGGAGGTACCAGGCCTGCAGGGAAGAGCAGTTGGAGGGACCAGGTCTGCAGGGGAGGACAGTTAGGGGTCACCAGGCTGGCAGGGGAGGGCAGTTAGGGGCAAACAGGCTGGTAGGGGAACAGTCAGGCATCAATCAGGCTGGCAGGGGAGTGGTTAGAGGTGATCAGGCTGGCAGGCAGAAGTGTTTAGGGGCAATTAGGAAGGCAGGCAGGTGAGCAGTTAGGAGCCAGTGGTCCTAGATTGTGAGAGGGATGTCCGACTTCCCATTTAGGCCCGATACCAGCAGGCAGTCGGACATCCCTTAAGGGTTTCCAGATTGGAGAGGGAGCAGGCTAGGCTGAGGGATACCCCCCACTCCATGCACACATTTTGTGCACTGGGCCTCTAGTATACATATAATCTTGTGGAAAACATAGCACAGTAAAGTGAAAGTACAAAATTACTCATCCTAGCATAGCCCAGAAATAACTCCTCTTAATAAGTGGTACATTTCCTCATCATTCTCTTCTCTGGTTGTTTTCTAGCATTTGTTCCCAAAGTGTAGTCCCAGGCCAGCCATATTTACATGATCTGGGAACTTGTTAGAAATGCAAATTTGGGCCCTCCACCCAGATATTCTGAAGGTTGGATCTGACAATGTGGAGTTTCACAAATCCTTCACGTAATCCTAATCATGCTTCAAAAGTTTAAGAAGCACTGTTTAAAGACATTCTTAACATATAGATGTGAACAATCTAGGTCAAAAGCACCACCCTTGTTTTCAATAGAGCGGTAAATACTACTAGGTTTAGATTAAGAGAGAAATCCATCAGTAGAACAGAGCTTCTGACTCCTAGTTTTAAGGGTGTCATTCTTCTGCTAAAGGAATGACACCCTTAGGAAGGAAAAAAAATGAAATTAGGAGAAACAAACAAAAATTTTATCTTATTCTTCCTCCATTCCTGGTCTTATTCCAGAAAGTCTTAAGATGATTTTAAGCTTCTGAGATCAAAGTATTTTTGTCTATAGACAATTTTTAGGGTTCCATATGCTGTTTTAAGTTGATTTCTCTAAAGTAAGTTTAACTCACAAGAAAAGAACAATTAGAGCAGAAACATTACCAGTTAGAAAAATTTGAAAGTACATAGTTAGATATAACTAATTTAAAATAGTCTTGCAATAAGAATTTGAAACCTTACTCATTTCCCTCATCATCTGAAAAGTGACATTATTTACTGAAGAAACAGTAGGCAAATGGACAATTCCCCTTTAATAAGGTGAAACTTCAATGCAGACAGCACAGCTCTGCTACTGAACTTATCAGGTCCATACCCTATTGAAAGAGGAAAGAAATAAGGCCAGCATGCTAACCCACACAGGCATTTCAGAAGACAGCTGCTTGCCAAAACAAGTGTGACTTGGAAGTCAGAAGCAACTTATTACAAGCCAATAGCTTTACCTTTACATATTGGCAGAGCATCGTTCTTTTCTGGGTGGTATGAAAAAGATTGGTCTTTCCCCATAACTATCATGTTCTTGAACTAAATACCAGAAGGATACCGAAGGAAAGTGAAAAAGAATAAGAGTAAGCCTCTCATAGGGCCTTTCATATGTTCAACATCGTCTTACATATTTCTGTTTAAAGTTTTCTTATCACAGCTAAGCCAGAAGGCCATGCATACTATTTCCTTTGTGATAATGACTTAGTTATTTTATATTCTTGCCCAGAATGACACAGGTGGCATTTTTCCTGCATAAAGAAACCCCCAGAGGTGTGCCATGTTCTCTCTGTGTGAGCAGCTCTGCTGGTCCTTCTGCATGCGCAGCCTGAAGCACTTTACTCTGCCAAACCCAGACAGAAGCTACTGGTTCATATCCAGCTGTTGCTGAGGTTTTACATCTGATTTGATTTACTTGCCTGAAGTGGCTGTAATAAGCACCAAATAAGCAACAATTGCCAAGAGCAGAATATACAATTAAAGGGCTTCAATTAATGAATAATAACACACTTAGAAATGGATGTTAACTTGAATTATTGAATGAAACACTGTAACATATTAAATTATATTTTTAAATGATTTTGAATCAAAATATTTAAAATTATGTAAATGCCATTTGGTACATGAATTTTTAAATCCATAATGCCAATGCATTAGAAAATGGAATATAAAGCACAGATGTATGAAAATAGCAATATGACAGGACCAGTATGCATTCCCCCTATTGTGAGAATGTGTGGGTGGGTATTTTTGTGAGAGTTGTATTACATGCATGTTAAAGCAGGTATGTAAATTTAGTGGACATCAATGTACCTTTTAGCTGTTATTTACTGCCTAGGAAGCAAAGAAACCCAAGACAGCACAGAGGAAATACTATCTCAAAATACAGACAGCAATTTTTAAGGTGAGCGTTCAAAATTCTCTACCAAGAGTACTAGAAAACAAACGGAATACAACTATGTAACCCCCATAGTAAGGACACCTCTCCCACTAGCCAGAAAGGTCCCTGGGCTCAAGTCAAATTCACTGGCTGGCATTTCCCAGCAACAACCCTGAGCCACATATTTTAATAATAATGCTAGAAAAAGGCTGCTGAATGTATTAGACACAGAAGCATGAACAGACTGTTGACTCAGAGAGAAGGCAGGGGTGGGAAGAGATCAACCAAAGTATGCATCTATGCATAACCTGTGGACACAGGCAGTGGGGTGGTGAGGGCCTGAGGGTGTAGGGGGACAGGAGTGGGCTGGAAGAGATTAATGGGGGGGGAGATCAATGTAATACTTTCAACAATAAATACATAATAATAATAATAATAATAATAATAAAATATTTTTTTAGTTTCTATGTCACTTTTAACATTTGAGTAGACAAAAATTTTCCCCTGATATAAAATTGGGACCAATCATTTATCTTTTTAATAATTTGTAATTGAGAGTTAATACTGTGTAACAATTTTTAAACTGAATAATAAAAGTTAAACAGAAGGCTGTCACATGCAAAAAGAAAAATAATAGTTTTCTCCATAAGCTAAGGTTATTCAACATGCATTGCCTAGTCCAGCAGGGAAATATAAATAAACCAGTGAACCTGTATCATGGAGGAAATGTGTAAATGAACTAGGACACTTCTGAGGTGCCCCATGGAAATGAACAGCTGTTAGCTTGGTGTCACCAGTCCTCTCTTACATTTGGATGGAGAAACAGTCCAGCTTGTGCTTTGCAAAGTGGTTCAATCATCACCTTTTAGACTTAGAGTGTATGTAAGCAGGTCACCATTTGGCTGTATGAAAATCTTTGCCATCTCACCTCTCTGGACTCAGTTTTCTCCTTGGAAGTATAAATATGGTAGACAAAGGAGATCTCTGAAGTCACTGGAAGATCCAATATTCCATGACCACCAAGATCCTACTACATCAGACACAACAAAGGAAGTCATGTGCTATCTGTTGCAGAAATGCACCAGACGCCTGGTAGGAAAACTCCATATAAGAGAAATGGACTGGCTATGGGATAAGTAAGTTTGACTTTAAATCCTGCCCCTTAGCTATGTGACTCTGGAAATACTTCGAAGTCTTGATTTCCTCATTAATAGAAAGAGGCAGGTGACCCGAAAGCCCCCTCAACTCTGTTTCCAGGCAATGAGAATCAGCCCATGTGTATTAAGCAACAGTGACTCAGAAAATGAAATGACATCACATTTGGGATTTAGGACAGCCTCTATAATTTCATAGAAAGCCAATTAGTTCATTATAACTAAAATGCTTAATGCAATGACAATTTTCAGTGAAAGCAGATCAATAGAGTTGTATTGGTTAGTCACAGGGGGTGAATTTTGACTTGATCATTATGTTAATTTATCAACAATGATAGGAGATGCATTTACATAATAGCCCTGAATTTAACACATAGAAATGTGGCTTCATTAATGAGAAGAGATAAAGAGAAGAAATGTAAACACAGACCAAAGCAAAATTAAACAAAAAAAATGCTCTTTTAATTTACTAATAATGTTACTGGAATCTGTAAAGAATAATATTTGAGCAGAGACAGGTAAATTTCATTTATGTCTTTATTTACTTTTGTTAATCCTTACTGGAGAATATTTTTTTCTATTGATTTTTCCTTTTTTTTTTTTTTTTTACAAAGAGTGGGAGGGAGTGCGGAGAGAGAGAAAGAAACACCAAAGTGAGAGAGACACATTGCAATTGGTTGCCTCCTACACATGTCCTGCCCAGGCCAAGGATCAAACCTGCAACCCAGATACATGCCCTTGAACAAGAATCAAACCCCCAACCATTATGTGTGCTAGCCAATTCTCTAACCATGAGAAACACTGACCAGGGCCAGAGACAGGTACATGTTAACACCCAAACCCACACAAATGTGATTTCATCTTTAAGTTATTCATCCCTAAATGATCCCTCACATGTAAATAGTTAACTATTAATGACTGAACAAACACAGAAGCAAAACAGTCATGAACACTCACACAAGTATACAATCAAAGCCATGCACAGCATCTACTTTTAACTCATTCGTAACCATTGCATTAGAGAGGTAATTAGTGCATTTCTCACACTGCTATTCCACTGACAGTGACCTATACTCTTTAATACTAAAAATATAATTTTAATGTTATAATAAATAGTTAACCATTCTCAGTCAGTTTGAAAAGAAACCTGAAATAATCTATAGCTACCTATTCTGGATATTGCTGAGGGCAGCTGTGGTCAGAGAAAATATTCAACACATTCTTATAATTAAAAAAAAAAAAAAAAGAATGCAATCCATCCTAGTAATTGCTTTCTGTGAAATCTAACTCTTGGTCCAAATTAATGAGTTACAGGTGTGAATCTAATGCTTTCCATTTTGCCTGAAATGTTACTGTTGTTTTTTCTGAGACACTTGGCCTCCAAAGGTATTATAGTTAATTTATCATAGCATACCATCAATGTTTCGTGTTCACTAAAAAGGAGAAACACCGGCCTTTTGGTGAAATAGGGAGCTCTAGCTTTCCTACAGTGCCATCAGATAGTAATGCAATTTTCTTACCGACACATTTGAAATTCTACTTTCAGTTTTTTTTAGATGAACTGCCAGACTAAAAGAGGTGTCAGAAATTTTTACTTTAAAAGGCAAAAAATTAATGCAGGCAAAGTCATTGCCCAAATTCACCTGCTGAACATACCCCTGCTATTCAAATTGAGAAAAAATAAAAACCCAATTTTGGGGGGAACAAAAAGAAAAAGGTTTAAAAAAAATAAGAGCAACAGATGTAGCAGCCATAAAGTATTGTTCAAAAGTAAAGGTCTTTTTTTAACCTAAGTAAATATCTTCTGGAATTACTAACTATTATCATTTATCATGTGCCAAACACGATATTAAATGCTTCTCACATATCTTGAGTTTTTTCAGAAGCAGACCCTGAGTCAGGCACTTGAGTGCAAGTAATTTGTTTGAAAGGAGATCCCTGGAAAACTTGCAGACGTGTAAGAAATGGGACAGGAAGAGGAAGGAGGTACATCAAGCCATTAAGTTCTATGTGCGACTGGAGCTCAGTCCTGCCAGAAAACTCTAGAAAATGTGCAGAACATGCCTCAGAGATACTCCATTGAAGAGCTTGCTTTGGAAGGTATTACTTTTGTAGACTTCCAGTTTACCTTGTGAACAAGCCAGCCATGTTCCTGGAGCCAGAATGAGGGGCAGGAGCAAGAAGTGTTCCCACTAGGTAGAGTAGAAGGTGTATAAATGAGGTCCCAGGAAATACAGGCAGGACTCCAACAGTCTGCTGCAGCACATTATCTCACTTAAGCTTCACGGGGATCTAATGATATGAATAATAAGATCCACAGCCTACAAGGTGCAAGCTGGAGCTCAGGGGGTCAGGCACCTTAACCAAGGCTAACAGGATGAGGCAGAGATTGGCAATCTCGGGATACTTGACTCCAAACCTTAGCCGTGACCATATTGCTACACTGTAATGGGAACAAGAATGAAAGCAGGCTCCATGACAGTATGTCAGGAAGCCCAGGTGTGTGAGAGACAGCCACATCACCAAAGGACTAATTCCTCTCCGGTGGCGCAGTAAGTACCTAAGGGGGCTGAATGAAATGAATAGAAGGCCATATGCAACTGTGCAGTCCTTGCTAAGGACAAGCAAACCTATGAGAACTATCACCTGAGGCATATATATAGATAATTATGTAGGCATATTTGCCAAAATGTCTCCAGTTTTGGAGTTCCTTCAGAGTGGCTGTTTGGATGAGCCCAGGCCCTTCTTAAAGGGCACACAAAAGCCATCTGCTGAGAGGTCCACCCCTGCCGTGTGTGGGAAACACCTGTGGTCATGGGGGAGTGTTTAACTTTCAAAGCTGCTGTCTGGTGTTCCAAGTTACTGTTTTATTGTTAAATTCGATGGGCACATAATCTGACAGAGTTTTCTCCAATATTAAAAGGGGAGAGAAATTAGATGAGAAGAAATCTAATTTTGGTGTAAATAAGGGATGTGTTTGGATGATAGGAAATTAACAACAATGTCCTTGGTAGCTATGCATGCTGTAGCGATATCATAGTTTGAAAGAAGATATATCACAGTGTTGTATGAGGTAAAATATTATGATAAAGTTACTTTCCACTGAAATTTTGAAAGATGTAAATTAACATTATGACCAGAACACTGAAAGTCACTACTTAGAGGTGAAGGAGAGAAACTTCTGAATGAGGATCCCCAACAGACAACTATCTAACCTTATATGAAAACAATTAAACCAATGGCAGGAAAATAAAATGTGAGGCAATCATGTCTCCAAAATATTGATGGGGAGACGAAGTGGGGATCTCTGTATCTCTGCTTTGGTATCAGGTAGTTTTTTGGTTTGTTTTTTTTTTTTTTAAACTCCAGCTGTTTATCATATGACCAAGCCTCTACCAGACTCTGTACTGGTCTATTTCATAAGAAGTAGAACCTGCTAACAAGCTGAGACAAGGTCTCAGACTGAGTTCCCCAGAAAGAATCAACAGAATGTACACAGACATCCAGGGAGGGAACAGGATGTGGTGATGTGCTGTGGGGTGGACCTGCATGAAGCTAGTTGGAGCCCATGCAGAACTGGTCACCACAGCTGTGGCTGGAATCACAAAGTGAGGTCTAGAAGATCTGGAGAAATACACTCTGAGACAGGAATCCCACCCATAGCAAGGCATCTAGCTATCTCACCCTGGGGCTTCCTGGTATGTTATGATGCATGCCACCTTTAATCCTTGCATTTATTATAGAATGACCATAAGGTTCAGGACTGAAGTTGATAGAAAAATAATCCAGGACTTCCAGTCTCCATCCTGCTCTGCCTCCCTCCCTGCCTCACCTCTGTCATTTACGACTTTAATCCTTGTTTAAATTGATTTCAGCTTTGATCACCGAAGATATATATTCCAGTGTAAGCCTCCATATGAAGCCCCATTCTCTCCTCCTCTCATCCTGTCCTCTTTTTTCTGATTATTTCCTTATATGTGTTGAGATTAGGGTCCATTATTACTTCTGTAGAGATACCAATTCCCTCTCTAAGCCCTTATAAACTAGTTCTCTTGGCATGCTGACTCCTTTCATGCACTATTTTCTCTTAGGCATTTCATCAAATCCTCCTAAAACAACATTGTCCTAAGTGGAATCCTCAGACCAGACAAGTTTGGGAAGTGCAGCTTATGCTGTCTCTGTCTTAGAGAATGATAGTGCATTCTATTCAGTGATACTTCAGGGAGGGGAAAATATTCAATGAGATTTCAATTTAATATTTTCAAACTTATCTGATTATAAAATCCTATAGAGGACACAACCCCATTTAGCAGCACATAGTCCTAGTGTTTTAAGGAGTTGCATAGAAACTTATTTCTTTGGTTGTGCACTGCCTTTGTTCCTCTGATTTCCTGATTCCCCACTTTCTAATTTTCAGTTCAGTCTGGAAATATTGCTTCCACCTTTCCTACCCCTGTTGTTTGGCTCTGAATGCTTATCATAGACCAAATGATGTGAGCTCATTTTTATTTCAGTGTTTCACTGAGAAATGCTTCTGGCATCTTGGAGCTTGATGTGAAGGTATAATAACAACAACAGACTTTTTGCACAGTGGGATGGGTTTATTTCTGTCCCTCAAAAATCTCATCATAATAGTGCTGGGGAAGCACTATAAAAGGATAAAGGAACTAATCTCCATTGGAATTGTGTGAATAGGGAAGAAGAGCAAGCTGTTTGCTACCAGTCTACTTGAATAACTGAAAGATAGAAAAAGGCTGTTCCATATGAATTTTCAGCCCATCAGAGAAACAATGATTACTAGCTTTTGAGAGTGGAACTCTAGCCTACCTACTACGGAAATCCATTGATAAGTATGCCATAAATCCTAATCTCCATTATCATTCTTTAAAAGCCCAAAGATCAAAAAAGGGTTAGGGGTGAGGAGTCAGTTACCAATGCTGTTTTTCCAGTTTAGAGTAAGGTAATAGATCAAGATAGTGGGATATCAACAATTTGACCTGAAGGAAATAGGAAGTCAATAATGACAGCCAAGTGTTTCACAGCTGGAAGACAGATCAGGGCATGTTTATATGAGATGTTTAGGGTTTCTACCCCTCAACCTCCTTAGTAAGTTACAGGAATGCCCACTTCATTCCTTTCCAAGTAGGAAGACTTGCTCACCAAGATATACTAGCAACCAAAATTGGAAGACATGGAATTTTGCATCTCAATCATCTAGCACCTGGAAAAAATTTACTTGGGACTGGTAAAAGGATTTATTAAGTCTAAGCTCTGTAAAAAGGTGACAAAAATTTCCCTTCTACCTCCTGCCCTCATTCTGAATGTGTGGATTTGGAAGTTATTGGCTCAACTCAAGACTTCAAGCTGCAGAAGCCCTGCAAAAACAAGTGGTTATCTGTCCATGCATGCCCCCTTGGATCCAGAGGCAAGCAAGAGGATATCCACCCTGTGGGCCCTGCCCCACCCTGCCTGTGACTCACTGAGAACTCACCCGGGTGTATATTAAGGTGTGGAGTTCTAACAAAAGAAGAGTCATGGCATTAGCCTGAACCCCACACCCAATGTACCCTGAGCAAACCCTCAGGGCCTGTATACTCACAGTCACAGCTAGATGCTAGGTCCCAATGTATGCGCCCAACCCAATTAGCAAGCTCTAAACTCAGTTCTGTTAGCATTCCATGTCATTGAGATTGTTATAGTCATTTTCTGAAGCTTGAATCACTGGGCAAAGATCTTAAATACCCTTCCCAGTCTATTCAGGGGATGGATTTTGCACTTCTCACCATGACTGTAATCATGGCTCAGTCCAAAACCTTATTATAAGCAATGAAAATGTCCCCACTCCTTCAAGACTTAAATTATTACTCTCCAGATATCCCTGTCCATGAGAATAAGCCTGCTATTGATCAGTGCTGCTCCATATCAGAGGAAATTCTGCCCTTTTGGGGGGGCCAGTTCCACTATCCTTGACTTCACTAATCTTTAAAATTATTTCCTCCCACTAGACAGGTCAATGGTAACTGACCCCATGAGAAAGATATGCTGGATTAGAACACACAACACACATTGCTATTCCTTATTTTTTACCCATGTCCTATATGCAAACACTCTTTAACAGCACTGGTCACACACCAGAATCCTTAAGTATGGGAAGCATTGAGTGTGAATTAGAGGAGTTTAAACACCCACAGGACCCTAGTTCTGCTAACTATTCCCAAGAAAACACATTAATTTCAGACTCCACTTTGAGAAGCAACTGTGAATTTTTATATTTTTCTTTGTCTATTTTCCAGATGAGAGACAAGAGCTTAAACCATTAGGAACAGATTAATTGGCATAGGTTAAGCTTATCTTATTTTTAGAGATGTTCTTGGTTGAATATATAATGGTACAAACTGCAAAATAATATATAGCTATTAAAAAGATAAATTAGATCTTTATCAAGTCAAGACTTCAGTGAATGCTCATCGTATATTCTTTTTATTTTACACTAGAGGTGGGGTGCATGAAATTTTTTCACAGGGAGGGAGGTGTGTCCCTCAGCCCAGCCTGCACCCTCTCTAATCTAGAAACCCTTAAGGGATGTCCAACAACCAGAATCGGGCAGTCAGACATCCCCCTCATAACCCAGGCCTGCTGGCTCCCAACTTCTCACCTGCCTGCCTTCCTGATTGCCCCTAATCATTCTGCCTGCCAGCCTGATCATGCCCTAACCACTCCCCTGCCAGCCTGATTGATACCTAACTGCTCCCCTGCCACTCTGATTGCCCCTAAATGCCCTCCCCTGCCAGCCTCATCACCCCTCACTGCTCTCCCTTGCTGGTCTTGTCCCACCCCAACTGCCCTCCCTTGCAGGACTGGTCCCCCACAAATGTCCTCCCTTGCAGGCCTGGCCCTTCCCAACTGCCCTCCCCTGCTGGCTGTCTTGTGGCAGCCATCTTGTGTCCACATGGGGCAGCCATCTTATTTGTTGGAGTAAGAGGTAAATTTGCATATTACTGTTTTATTAGATAGGATATCAGAGGGGAGAGAGAGAAAGAAAGATCAGCTGCCTATCATACTTGCCCCCATTGGGATTCAACCCACAATTTAGACATATGCCCTAACTGGGAATCAAACTCACAACCCTAAGGTGCACATGATGATTTTCCATCCAACCAAGCCACACTGGCCAGGGCATTCATCATATCCTCTTAGATAAATGAAATAATTTCCAGAGTAGTATGTACAGCATAATTTCATTTTCATAAAACAAAAATCCATTGTATGTGAGGGACCTATATATATTTAAATGAGCAAAAAGATAGTAGTAAGAAGATCCATACTAAATGGTTTGCTTCTGTTACCTAAACCTTTTGATACTACTAGTTGAATTTAGTTTGTTACATTGAGCATGGTTTAACTTGTAGAAATTTAAAAAAAAAAAAAGATTTTGGAAAGAATTTATTGAAGGTAAACCAGATGCCATACAGGTATTTTAAGTTAGAGAGACATATAGTAACCATTTTTTAAATTTTACAAATGACCTAATTTGTGATTTAAAGATTGATATAGACATTTATGCAGAGTAACTACTCTATTGTAAAATCAGTTATCCTACATAGAGAAACCATTCTGATCTTTAGATTTCCTTTTCCCCCCGCAATGATAATCACACATTAGAGATTCTGAACAATAAACCTGACCTATACGACTACTCCACTCATTTCTAATGCCATATAAATATTCACTATTATTCATCTAAGCAGTCACAACTCAGTAGCATGTATTAAACACTATGTATCAGGCAAAATAAGTACAAAAATAAATAAAACTTGGGCACTGACTCTAGAGGTTCTGAGTCTAGTGAAAAACATTTTTGTCCTATCTGGGAAGGGTGTGATGACAGTTCTTTGGGAAAAATAAGACACTGTCTTCCTGAGAGAAGAGTAACATGAAGGTAGTCCTAAAAGCAACAAATCCCAAAACAAAGGGGAAATTTTTAATAGAAATGATGCCTGGATAGTGGCACCTCAGGAATGATGTGCCACTCAGACCTGGAGCAGTCTCAGTCAAAGATGAGGAGAATATTAATTCTATTAACAAGGAGGTCTGCCATCATTCTGTTGTGCATTAAGGAATGGATGGATGTCTTATAAGGCATCAAGGGATCCAGTGAGAACTTAGTCCATGACTTCCCTAGATTCTAGACATGATAAATTATTGAAGTGCAAGTATTGAGATGATATAAGCTATGACAAGTACTTCACATCTGCAATGCAATGGAATATTTTCCCATATTCTATAAATGATATTTGGTTAATTAGTTGTTTTTGCTTTCCCCCAGGGAATAAAACATTGTCTTTCTTATCATCAAACCAATCACCCTCCATATTTTTAAGAAAATTTTACATATGAACCCAAAAATATTACTATTAGGGTCAACTGAGATGTCTTGCCTCCCCTAAAACATGAAGAGAAAGTGTCAGCTGCTGGATCAAAAATTTAAATGATTAAACACACTGGGTAACTTCATCTAAATCCTTCCATTCTCAGCTCCAGGACCTTGGGGATGGTGCAGTATTTTTGTCTTACACAAAGAGATTTTTCAGAGGACTCAGGGAAGGAGAATATATCCTCCCTAATTAGTACCTACTAGTTGCACAGCCTAGATCCTCAAGTGCAGAAGAAAGCAGTTTAGGAGTCTCTCGAGCTTATTTTAGAGGAAAATGCTGATAACTTTCCATGATTGCACATGAAGTGTGCCAGCATGCTGAAAACATTAATAGAAGGATTATCAAGGTCAACTGCAAATACTACGGTGTGTGGAAATGCTTCCCACCTCTCAACTAACAACAAGACCTGAGAAACCCATACATACTTATGCCCAGATGAAGAAACACAAAAACATACAGGTAATGGCTGTGCTTTAATGGAAAGGATGATGACATGGTGAAGAAATTTAATTACACAGTATCTTCAAAGGTTCCTTCCAGGCAAGACAGAAAGTAACTACGTTCTGCTACAAAAATGATAAATTAATTAATGCCTGTAAATATGGTTACACCTCATGAAACTATGCACCATTCTGTTAGGAACAAAGGCTTAATGACAACATAAATGATTCGGAGGGTGAAAGTGAATGGAGAAGTGTGCAGCTTCATTCTACAATATAAAGACAAAAATCGACTCTAACATTATGAGAAGAAACATTAATTTTTTTCCAATAGAATAAAAAGAATCCACAATTAAAACTTTTATGAAGAATATATTTTGTTCTGTGACTGACTTGATAATATAATGGTATTATAATAGATAACATAATGGTATTATGTTAATAAACTTGAATATTCATGAAAGATCTGGTTAAATATGAAGCTGTTTGTTTGGGAAAAAACACTTGAGGAATAAGGTAGCTTCATCAACATTAGATTTTCATCATAGATTTTATAGCATATCATAAAACATAAGTGCTTTCATGAGTGATAAAAATTGCTTCAATATTTGACACTCTGTGCTTCAAGGAATCCTGATTGGCATCTGATTAGACTTTTGCTCCAGTTATTACCTTCTTTAGTGAAATTAGTAGCCTAGAAAATTGCATTATAATTCATCAAGGGGAAATTAACATTGTAACAGATCTTAAGGTTGTGATCATATATTTACTTAGTATACAATATAAATGTTTCTCAAGCAATTTCTAATAAAAAGTATGTCAGAGAGTATGTATTATCGATTCCTCTGGAATTATGACAATCCATTTATGCACATTTGGTCTCTATAAATGGAGAAGTTTTATCTGCTTTGAATTCCCTGTGTGATGGCATTAAAATAAATTACAGCAAAAATGTGAACTCCCTGTTATTACTGTCTATTGCATGTTTTATTTAAAATCATCTTGAGCACCAAGTACTTTTATAAGGATCCTTCAAATGCAACCAATACTAACAATATTTCACCCTAATACCAAGTTAATAATTCACACTCAGAATTTCTCTCCTAAATATCAATGTGTTACATTATGTGCAATGCTCTAGAAATCTTACACATGGAACCATCATAGGTAAATGATGCTGGGAATTGGGTGTCAAAGATAGGTACAGATATATTTTAGTAAAATAAAAAAAGTTTTTAAAGGTTACAAATTGAACTCACCCCAATCAAATTAAATTAGAAGAAAGTGAGCTATAGGTATATTCTTATCAGTCTTCAGCAATCTATATAGTGTCTTAAACAACATCTAGAGGAGGAAACACATAGAGTGCATGAAAAATTATAGATGGTGAAATGAAGAACTATAACAAATGATGACAAATTCAACATATTCGTGTTCAATTCATGTCTTATTTATGTTCCATTGGTATAGATCATCCGTGGGCTGCGGGCTGGATAAGGCCAGTTTGGCTGTTCTATCTGCCCTGTGGAGCTGAAAAAGCAGAGGGTTCTCTTGCTCTCCCCTCTGCTCCTTCAACAACAGCCTAAAATGAGAGTGCCAGCATGGTCAGGTCGCTTTTGTTCCGGCCCTCCAGTCCAGTTTAAGAACCCATTGTGTCCCTCGAGTCAAAAAGTTTGCCCACCCCGGGTATAGATAATACATTTAATACTCATTAAATTAAAAAAAAGCACCTAGACAATAAACTTAATTTTTCAAAGAGCTGCATAGTGATATTTATTCTTAAAGTGAAGGAAATTTTTTAAATTGACAAATTATTGTTAGAGGGTAAATCAGTTTTTAAAAATTGGGTTTTATTTTTAAACTAGGGGCCCAGTGCACAGATTTGTGCAACTTGAAAGAAACTGTGGGCCATGAGACTGCAGTGAGTACAGGGGCGGGTCTCAGCCCATCCTCCATACCCCCACTTGGCCCCTCCCACCATGGGCCCCAGTCCAGTTTGCCAGCAGTTGCCCTAGCACCTGCTGATGGCATGGAGTGATTCCCACCGGCACCAGTGGGTCAAGCAGCAACTGTTGCCCTGATTTCCCCTCAGGAACAGGAAGAGGTGGAGAAGCCCCCAGGGGTGATCAGGGACCACAGCTGCTGCTCGCACCTACTGATGGTGCCGAGTGATCAGGATCAGAGCCAGGCACTAGCAGCAGGTGTGAGAAATGGCTCTGGCATCAGCTGCCGGTGCTAGCAGAGCCACTGCTGACAGCAGGTGCAAGTGCCTGGTGGGACTGTGGCATGTGAGAGCAAATAATTTTCAGTAAACATCAGAGGCTCACCCCAATGACAGTGATCAGCACCCCACTTTGGTCTGGTGCCTTTGCTCACCTGCTCCTCCATCCCACTGCAGTCAATGCTCGTCATGTTCCACACACTGCTGCCCGCTGCCAATACCCACCATGTTCTGCACACACCACCTGGTGGTCATCACATGTCATAGCAACTGGCTGTTTGGTTGCTCCATCGTTTGGTCTATTTGTATATTAGGGTTATATATATATATATATATATATATATATATATATATATATATATATAAAATCACTGGCAAGGAGTAATTCTAGAATAATATTTATCCCTATGAAAATAACATGTTTGGGATCCATATATGAATATAATAAAATCATTATCAGAAAATAGCGTCTTTAGTCATCAAATTGGCCTTTTGACCCTTATATGCCCCTTCAAAGGCTCTGCTCCTACCTGTCCCCACACTGTTTTTGTTTGCTAGTTTGTTTTGTGTCTGTTGTTTGTTTTTTGTCACCCACTCCATATCCATACACACACACAACTGGTAGCTGACTTAATATTGTCTTTGACATGTGAAAACAGAGTATTACAATTCTGCCTCTAAAGCCCAAAATCAATCAAGGAGATAAAAAGAGCATCATGGTGTATATGCAAAAAAAAAAAAAAAAGGATTATTAACAGCCTCAATATTCTGTCATATAAACATCAGTTTTACATATGGTATTGCTATAATTCATTCATTGCATATCTGATAAATAAAACAACACTAATGATTAAGAGCATTTATCTAGAGAATTATGGAAAATTGCAATAATAAGGACATGTTAATTAATCTATACTGGGATGAGACAGTGGGACAAAACTTATCCTATGATAATCTGTAAATATAAAATGTCATTGGAATGCTAAACTTTAAAAAATAAGTTTTTAAAACTATGAGGATAGATCCAAATTTTTATTAGTGAGTTACTAAGAAGAGACAACAAAACCACTACAATATAGTGAAAGAACTTCAAAATGGGCTTTTGAAAGTCAGAATTCACATTTATTGATCACAGCTTTCTAACTAATAGACTACAGGACTTAGATTCTTCCATTGCTACTAACAGTTGGTGAGCAGTTGCATCAGACTCTTAGTCAACGAAATAAAGCTCTTGACTCATGATGAAAACCCCTCTCTAGGCACAGAAAATACAAAACTACAATGCAAATTCACTTCTGCTTCTTGACTCACAAGAGTACCAATTTAATGGCTGGCAATATATTCGTATTCAAAATAATGAGAATGTCACTATTTTAAGTTTATAATTTATTTATCACATATGTGCTGCCTATCTGCCAAATACCTCATGTACATTATTGCTTTAAATTCTCAAAATAAACCCATCAGATAGGTATTCTTATTCCCATGTCACAGATGAAGAACTGAGGTTTATGTGTGTGTGTGTGTGTGTGTGTGTGTGTGTGTGTGTGTGTGTGTTTAATACCACCCATCTACACATCTAGATAGTGTGTATCATTTAGTCACTCATATATTCATTCACCAAATATTTAAAGAACAGCAGGTGGCAGGCACTGTGGCAGGAAATGAGGTTACAGCTGTGAAGAAAGGACACAGAATCACCTCAGGAGTCATTTCATCTGTCAGTCCCACATCCATAACGGCATGTAAGCAACCTGATCTACATTACTATCTAAAATGACAAAAGCAGTATAACCTGTTATCTAACCATCACTATTAAATTAAAGTTTCTGCTTCTTTTCCATTTCCTTTTAAGAAGAGTAAATTATGAAATGGTATGTTGTAAAGCAATATGAAATATTTTAACATTTCACTTTATTTAGAAAAGTTCATGAACAGCCTGACCGGTGTTGCTCAGTGGTTGAGCATGGACCTATTAATCAGGAGGTCACAGTTCAATTCCTGGTCAGAGCATAAGCCTGGGTTGCAGGCGCTATTCCCCAGTAGGGGGTGTGCAAGAGGCAACCAATCAATGATTTTCTCTCAACACTGATGTTTCTATCACTCTCCCACTCCCATCCTCTCTGAAATCAATAATATATATATATATATATATATATATATATATATATATTTTTTTTTTAAAAGAATTTGACTGAAACTTACCATTCCCTTTACTTGTGAATGCAAGGAATAAATAAAAGTGGATTCAGGAAGACCTATCACTTGGTTAGCAGTAGAAATCACATATAATTTTTATTCCAGTTGATACAAAGATCCTAGAATATTATTTAACACACATCTCTAAATATAGTAATATTTAGATCTAATGTCAGCTCTATTATTTAATGTGTTAATGTAAAGGCACATATATTACTATTTCACAAATTTATTTTAAAATTGTGATAAATATATTTCTATATAATTAGCTTCCTAAGTAATTCTTTGTATTTCATTTTATGCATTTAAAATATTCTGAAGAGAGGTCCACAAATACCAAAGAAAACAACTACATAAACACACACATACATACACACACACTTAAAAAATCCCTGCTAAAGCCTGGAGGTGGAATGAAAGAAGAGGGATGGAAAGCTGAGAAGTATTTACAGTCCTATCAGTGGTTCATTTATTTGGGAGAATGACAAAAAAGTATGCTACTTGGAGATTATGAAAAAGTTGTTTCTTATTAGACTAACTTGAACAAGACTGTGTGAGTGCTGATGTATTGTTCTCAATACTAAAGCAATAATGAAACTTAAGAACTTGAGTCAAGAAGGAATTTGAGTGATGGCTCAGTAAATCCTACTTTTGATGGCATATGGCAGTGGTTAAAGGGCTGTGAACTGTAAAATAATTAGACAAACTTTTTTACACTTTTTATTGAATGATAACTGTTCTGTAGTCAGCTTCTGAAGGAGAAAAATGGTGGAGAAATCCCCTCTGGGCTGGGTAAAGTGTATCTTGATTAGAGCTGAACAAAGCCACAGTCCTGCCTGACCATAGGTCATTGAAAGATTACTGATTAAAGGAATTACCCTAGTCACAGGAATTAACTCTCTGGAACCTGCTATCATAGTTGGATAAATAATAATAAACAATGTAGAGCAGACAAGAATTTACTGGTTTACATAAAATTGGGCATGGAATGAGTGAGTTAAGTTCAAGGAGAAGATACCTAGATCTTAATGATGTACTAATTCCTTTAAGAAATGAACTCTATTAAAACAATTTTAAGTTTAATCACAACAGAAAAAAATGGCATGAATTACCTTAAGACTCTGCTAAAATGCAAATGCCTTACACTTATTCATTCCTGCATATTAGTCAGGAAACCCAGGGGACTTAACCTGGAAGCAAGTGAACAAAGGTGTTGCTGCCAAGATTAAAGCTATGAATATCACTGGTAGATGAAATGACCTGTGACTCTCTACCAAAAGATGAAAGTGAATATTAAGTATGTATGTGATTGTTTATCTATCATTTATATAATATATATGCACTGAGTGACCAGACTATTATGTGTTCAGAGATCATAATAATCTGGTCTCTCAGTGTATATAAATATAATAAAAGGCTAATATGCAAGTTGTACCCTCGACCAGGAGTTCAACTACCAGGCAGGCCAGCCAACTGCCATGTCCCCTCCCCCTGGCCAGGCTGGCTGAACACCACCCATACATGAATTAATACACAGATTATCTGGCCACTCAGTGTGTGTGTGTGCGTGCGTGCGTGTGTGTGTGTGTGTGTGTGTGTTTGTGTGTGTGTGTGTATGTGTGTGTGTATGCCTACTAAGTGCTGCCTAGATAAGTATACATAGTATACTTTACATATACCCAATCACCTAATTCATAAATCATCCTGATGATATGATTACTATTTTTATTATGCCCTTTAAACTGGGGACCTTGTTTTTTTATTTGTTTTGTGTGTTTTTTAATCCTTGCTTGAAGATACTTTTCCATTGATTTTTAGAGAGAGTGAAGAGAGAGAAAAACATCAACTGGTTGCCTCCTGCACATACCCTGGGAAGGAGCCTGCAACCAAGGTAGGAGCCCTTGACCAGAATCAAACCTGGAACCCTTGGGTCCACAGACCAATGCTCTATCCACTGAACTAAAGCAGGTAGGGAAAAGACCTTGTTTAAAGTCAAACAGATCCTGGCAGAATCAAGTTTGTGGCCTCCCGTCTTCTAAAACAATGCTTTCAAAACTATGTTGAATTCCTTCAGTATAAATAACTCTACAGAGGTGTAACCTCAGAGTGGCCTAAACTGGAGTGCCCAACAAGAACCACTGAAAGTTATAACTTGAAGGAGGAAGGAGAGAACAAAAAAGATTTCAAGTGTGTTTAAAAAAACTTTCATCTAATTATTTTATTTTATTTTTTTAATATTTTTTATTGATATTTTACAGAGAGGAAGGGAGAGAGATAGAAACATTGATGAGAGAGAAACATTGACCAGCTGCCTCCCGCACACCCCCTACTGGGGATGTGCCAGCAGCCAAGGTACATGTCCTATGACCGGAATTGAACCTGGGACCTTTCAGTCCGCAGACCGACGCTCTACCACTGAGCCAAACGGGTTTCGGCGATCTAATTATTTTAGTTCTAACTAAGACTAGTTCTTAAATAACTAATTTATTTCTCAATTTATTTTTCTTTTTACTTCTAAGAACTTTGGAAACTGAGGGGAAAAATAGAAAAGATGGAAAGGAAGGGTTACATGACAGAGACAATATTCACTCTTCTACAACTCATGCTATATTTGTATGTATGGAATCAAATGTGGTTTTAAATACATAATATCTTAAAAATGGTCATGGAAAGGATATTTAGACATTGATTTAATAAGATTAAATTTAAGATATAACAATAATAATGTAAACTACTAAAATCCCCATCATGGAATTCTATTGGCAGAGACCATCAATGCAGAGGTTATCATTGACAGAGAGGTTTCCCTCCACAAACACAAAAAGGAATTGAGCTATCTTTTCTTCCCAGGTTTAGGTTATAAAACAAAAAAAACTTTAGAAAAAAATCATAATTCAGACTTCAAAATCAAAATTTTAAAATCACAACTGAAAAAGAAGTTTTTCCCTGAGTTCCAAAATCATGACAGGAGTTTGACAAGAAACATTTTTTGGAAGTCAACCATCTAAAATACTGCTTATTCATGATGCTGCCATGGAGGAAAATACTGAGGGGAAAATGAGATTGCAATCTCTCCTTGTCCAGCTGTCAACGATGACAGAAAATTTCTCTTCTGCGGAAGAGATAAAACTTGCAAAAAGTCATACTGTTGGAAAACTGTGCATCACCTCAGTAGGTCTAAAGAATATCTAAAAATTGCTGTAATGTGACAGCAGCCACCTGGACACCAATTCAAAAATGACAAAGATCATTTCTGTAGTATATTGTGAACAGTAGGGGATTGGCAGATCATAATAAAAAAAAAGAGAATACACATGTAAAACTACATGGGAGTCATGATTAGGGCTGCAGGGTATTGAGGAACACAGATACTGAACAAGGTGACAACTTACAACCCTCAGATATGATTTCCCCCCCTCTAGTGTTCACTTTAGTATTTCACTCAGTCTTCTTTTCAATGTAACTACCAATTAGGCAGCTTAATGATAATAAATCAATGACACTGGTAGGACTGCCAACTTGTGTAGGACTTGCACATCTCAGTGGTCAACTGGAATACTAACAGGTACCTGGAGAGCACTTCTAAAATGTGACCAAATATCCTTCAGAGAGCATTTTTATTCTTCCTAAAGCTAGAAAAATCAAGGTATGCCAGTAGAGTTGACACTTAGAAATATCCAAGGCAAGGCAAGCTCATCCTTTCAACCAGCATAGAAAGGCAGCTGGGATAGTGTTCAATGAAAGCCTTCAGAACGTCCTTCTCTTCCCACCCTACTCTCTTTATCATTACTCCTTCTGCTGGTTCGCTCAATTCTTCATTTTCTACTAGGCACATTACATTAACAAATCACATCTTGTTTGTAGAGTATGAAAAGCCATCTCAACTCAGTGAATCCATGATATCTGATCTACCACTGTTGTTCTACATCTAGGCTACTAGGCTTCTTTTCTTACCCATAATTCCAGTACAATAGGCGTTTTACTTTTCCACACTCAGTGACTGTACATAAGATTCTTTTATATCAATAACTTTTATTTTATCTTTACTGCCCCTTTATTTCCAAATAATCTACTAGAGATCTGCTTAGCTTTAGACAATTTGACTGCAAACTTATTTTGATTTAATTTATTTGGAGGGGGGGTGATCTGAAGGGGTAAAGTTGAGGGACCTTCGAGCTGCCTTTGGGGTAGGAAATAGAGGAATACTAGGGTGAAGTGGGGAGAATTGTATAGTTTCAGGAAGTAGTAATTATATCCTCTGAAAACATTTATGGGAATGAATACATGCATATTTAGAGATTCATTTCATCTCAGTTTTACAGATGAAATGACAGAGAGAAAAATGTGTCTACTCCCCATATCAACATTACTCCCAAATAAAAAATAAAGTGAAGTTAAACTCCTTTTCCATTCATTATCACATCAAAATTGCATTTTAATATGATCCTTATTCTTATAGATGACAAGCTCTGTGTATTGTAATAATGGAATTGTATCAAGTACACATAAAAATAAATAAACCTTGAAACAAATTGTGCAGTATTTAAAAATTAATAGTTGTAGTAAAGTAAGACACAAATAAAATTCCATTTTTCCTAAGAATAATAGAATTAGTTTTTAAATGTGTTTTTAAAATGTTGTGGTCTGTCAAATGTGTCTCATATTATTGGGGAAAACTCAGCATCTATTACCATTTGTCACCACAACCTTACATTTTTTTTTATTCCAATATTGCGTGGCAATTCATTTTATACTCTTGACTTTCTTTCATCTTCTTGATTTGTCAAAGGATTCTTGTACCCAGTGGTTAGCATTTATTTTATATCTAATGGCTGTCATACAAGACTTCAAACTAAATCAAGACTACAATGTAATAAGGAAGCTACAAGCATGAATAAATTATTGATCAAAATAAAAGATTGATTGAATGATTGAAATAAGTTCTTATATTGGTTTTAATGATAAGCATTAATTAGAAAGTTACTATAATCTGCCGAACCGGTTTGGCTAAGTGGATAGAGCGTCAGCCTGTGAACTGAAAGGTCCAGGGTTCGATTCCAGTCAAGGGCACATACCTTGGTTGTGGGCACATTCTCAGTGGGGGGTGTGCAAGCGGCAGATGGTCAATGTTTCTCTCTCATTGACGTTTCTAACTCTCTATCCCTCTCAATTCTTCTCCGTGTAAAATCAATAAAATATATTAAGAAAAGAAAAAAGAAAGTAACTATAATCTTATATAATAAAAGGCTAACATGGAAATCTACCAAATGGTGGAATGACCAGTCACTATGATGTGTACTGACCACCAGGGGGCAGACGCTCAACGCAGGAACTGTCCCCTGGTGATCGGTGTGCTCCCACAGGGGGATAACACTCATCCAGAAGCCAGGCTTATGGCTGGTGATTGCAGTGGCAATTATGGGAGCCACTCCTACCTCCATGGCAGTCCTAAGGATGTAAAGCTGATGGTTTAGGCCCCCTTCCCAGGAAGCAGAAGGGTGTAGGCTGAGCTGAGGGACCCCCCAAGTTCACAGATTTTGTGCATCGGGCCTCTAGTCTACAAATAAAAATAATCGTTAGTCCAGTTAATATTTTTATGTAAATATTTTTTTTTTTACCATAGAATTGTAAAGGAGGCCTTCTCATTTCTGGATACTATTCTGATGGAATATTGTTTGTGAACGTAGAGAATTCAGCATCAATGAGCTTCTGCTACTGTGAGCATGATTACCATGGCCTCTGCTTCTTGAAAGGTTGTAAAAAGGAGTGCTTTGGTCACTTTTCCAGGTACAAGTCTAGCTCTATTGGGCCTTTACTAGTGGATTTAGTGAAGTGATGACTGGCCTAGACTATGACAAAATGCATAAAAGCACTTGTAACTTGTCTCAAGTTATATGCAATAACTTGTGAAATGACAAGCACAAAAGGGTAACAACATGAAATGCCAGCTTGCCTTGTGCCCAACCCTGAAGAACTCTTCCAGGGATTGCACAACAGAGATATTTGCATTTTTAAACACTCTTTTTTGGATTTCCTGTAGTTCTTTTCAGACATGTATAAAGAAGATGCATATTTACCTCCTTGTCCTCATTGCACTTTGCACTCACTAAGTATTCATCAGGGGATTGTTGACTAGAATGTTAACTCCACACTTCTGCCTGGGAGAGAAGACTAAAGCAAAAATTTCCCTGCAGACCACAAGGAAGTAAAGGAAATTGAGTTTGAGGGGTGACATGGACCTAAACATTTTATTCTCTTCCTTATAAGAATTAGGCCTCAAGGCCATAGCTTCCTGTCCAGAGCTGTTAGTCTCAGGCAAACACACAATTTCAGACTGAAGAGAGAATAGCTCTAGGGATTTTACTTCAACAACAATGTTATCCTTATTTTGAGTATCTTAAGGGGAGGGCAGGGAAAGGCCTTCGATATTAAAAACCAGCAGGCTCTTCTATCACCCCATGCCCCACAATATTTGTAGAATTATAAGCATATTATATAAAACCTTTACACTCACAAGGCATGCTCTAAGTCTAAACCAAGAAAATATAGGAAGACATATTTGCCACAATTGCGTAGAAGCTTAAAATTCCATATTTCTTCTCAGTGTCTCCTCTCTCCCTCCCTCATTCCCTCTCTTCCTCCCTCCCCTCCTCCCTCCCTTCCTTCCTTCTTTCCTCCTCCCCTCTTTTCATTTAACATAGATAACTGAGATTAAAAGATACTAAGTATGCCCAGGGCAGTGCTGCTTACTGGGCTGAGTGTCATCCCATGCACCAAAGGACCTCCTGTTCAATTCCCAGGCTCTGGGTTTGATGTATCTCCATCACATCAATGTTTCTCTCTCTCTCTCTCTCTCTCTCTCTCTCTCTCTCTCTCTCTCTCTCTTCTCTAAAATCACTAAAACATTTTTAAAATAACAATTTTAAAAATACTAAATTTACTTTACAAGAAACTAGATCAATAGTGAAGAATATGTTGATTTAAATAAATAAAAGTCAATGGGCTCATCAACAATATATGATCAGAGCAACACATGGAATGAAAACAGATACATTTTATTTCAAATTCTGATATTTAAAATATTCATTTGAGAAATATTTACTAAATGCCTATAGAAATATTTACTAAACACCATAAAGAAATATAATAGAGAAGGCACCATCAATCCCTGTCATTAAGTGTCCATTTCCAAAGGGATGACTTGTTCATTGATAAGTATACTCAGACATTACTTATGAGTATGAGAGGGAAATGTCTTACTTCAGGCCACACTTTAGAAAGGTCTCTTGCTACTTTCTAGTCATGAGACCCCAGATAGGTTCCTCAACTTACCATTGCCTCCATTTTCTCATCTAGCAAGGGGAGGTAAATAATAGTTCCAGTCGCAGACTTGGTGTGAATCTTCAAAGGGCACATAAATCAGAGCTGATAAGAATGAATGCTCTGGTTGCTTCGTATATGTGTCTCTTCAGAGTGGACTTGTAGGGCAAGGTGGAAACAGCATGCGAGGAAGAAAAAAGAGGATGCAAAGATTCAGAGATGGAAAATGATGGCATATTCAGAGAGCTTGGAACAGAGCAGCTTTCTAGAATCCAAAGATCAGAGTAGGAAGGCATCAGAAATAAAGCTGAAGACACAGATCAGGGCCAGGCCGAGGCAAGCTGAAGAGTTTACATTCAATCTTGGGTGTAAGAAGGAGCCAAGTGATATATTATGTGTGCAGGTAGATAATGGGGTACTCTTTTAAGATTATTAAACTCATGGATATAAAATAAAATGAAATGGGAAAACTGGTTATAGTGTGGGGGGAGAGGGCAATTAGGAGGCTATTATGATACCTCAGCCTTTAAATTTAAATGCCTTAGATTAAGATAGTTTCAAATGTGTTTATGTGCCTGTAAGAGAATATATTTCTGTTGTGTTAAAATACCAAGTGGATGCTAATTTGTTACAGAAGCCATGAGAAACTAACACAATTACAAATGTAATTTCTATTGAATAAATAAATTAATAAATTAACAATATTATTATTAAGGGGTGAAATATTTTGCTGCTTAAAATATTTTTCTTGTTTTACTTTAAAAGACCATTCTTGCTATAGGGTTCTTTGGAAATAGGAAAAACATCGCTTTCAAAAACAATCTCTAAGTCATTTCTCTTTGTTTACTACATTTTTTAAAGAAACATCTGCATAAGATATTAGATACTTTTAACTATATGTACCTTTTTTGTTTTCCAAACTAAATGAAAAAATCACTCAATGTAATCCAAAACAGCACGCAGTCTTTTGATTTGCTAGAATTAGCTGTTTTACTTTATTATTGGAAAATGAAACTTTAAATCTTAAAAGCAGATGACATACAATTATCTTTAATAGTGAGACATTATTCATGCATTGCCATTTTTGTTTATTATTTGGGGAGATTTTAGGTGATTTGAGACGGTTTTTACCTGAAATTAATATATAATTTTTGTGTAGAGGTATTTCAGTTGCATGTAATGATTTTGAATCTGTATAAAAGGTGGATTTTCTAAATCTTGAGTAACTGGTTTCAACTTTTCTCTCAGATTCCTTCTCTCCAAGTCTTCAAAGGGGATTCCGAATTCACAGACTCTGGGAAGAGTCACAGTACAAAGATGTGCAATAAATTAGCTGTTGAGTCTGGGTTCTCTCTCCCGTCTGGCCACTTTTTTTCTATCCTAAAGAACCCCAGGCCATCTTTTTGTTTCCAGGAGAGGGAGAAGCATTCCTTAAGGGGTGAAAATAATTACTAGTAAATGCATTTCTTACTCAAATGCTCTGGCATGCAGAATTTATGATATCTTAAACACAACCAATCATACTGCTTTGTCCAAGAATTGCATTGTTTTTAATACACAACTTTTTTAAAAAAATGTTCATTGATTTTAGATAGAGAGGACGGGAGAGAGAAACATAGATGTGAAAAACATTGATCAGTTGCCTCCCATGTCATCCCCAACTGGCAATTGAATCGCAAAATAGTGTGTGCCTTGACCTGGAATGGAACCTGCAATCTTTTAGTTATAGGATGACCCTCCAACTAAATAAGCCATAGGCTGGGGCAATACAGACTTTTTTATAACATGCAGGAACTGCCTTTTGAGCAGTCACAAGTGCTAGTCATTGTTTCCTGGCACAGTATAGGAAGGCTTCTTAATTCTGGTTATGTCAAATATGACAACAATAAATGTAATATTGTCTAACAAATATAATGTGTCTAACCCATCACTAAGTGTGAAGAGAGCAAACTTGGGCTAAAGTTCCGAAGAAATTTATCATTAAACTCTGAGGGAAGATTATTCATCCTGGGAAAGAGACCACACTACATAGTGTCTTGTAACTTAAGATTCTTACAGACTAGATGATGAACACAGATCTCTCTATCCACATATCCAATTGCTTTGTATAGATATGCCAAAGGAAGTATCAAAATAAAAGCCATCTTATCTCACCTTTTCCACATGTCCCCCAATACATACAAACGCATTATCCCCACACACACCAGTTATTTTGGTAACTAGTACTTGCCCAACCCAGATAGATATTTGGGGGGCACAACTAACCTCTCTATATTCTCATATTAACCCATTATCCACTTTTATTTAATTCACTTCTTTTCTATCTGAGAAATCCTTTTCTTTTCTTTTTTTTAACATTTTCTCTATCTCCTATGTCTCTACAATAGTTTAAACTACCACTTCTTAGCTATATTATGTAAGGAATTCCTAACTGGTCTTCTCTCTACTCTATTTTCTATACTTCCACTAGATTAGAGTATAACTCCCAAATGGAAGTCTGACATAAACCTCCCCTGACTGGAGTAATTCAGGAATGCCAACAGATTTTTGTACCTCACACTAATTTCTACCCCAGCCTTTGGTCTGGGTCTACAGAAGTATTTCTTAACTCCAAACCTGTTTTCTTCTTACTTCACACTTTCCCCACTATTTCAATATTTTTTTTCTTTACCCAAACAATTTCTACTTATCCTGAAGGCTCAGATCAGACCACTTTTTAGAAAAACCTTATAGATTTCTCTGTCTGTTATCCTGCTCAACAATCAAAACTAAATCACCCGCCCAAACCGGTTTGGCTCAGTGGTAGAGTGTCGGTCTACAGACTGAAAGGTCCCAGGTTCAATTCTGGTCAAGGGCATGTACATTGGTTGCGGGCATATCCCCAGTAGGGGGTGTGCAAGAGGCAGCTGGTCGATGTTTCTCTCTCATTGATGTTTCTAACTCTCTGTCCCTCTACCTTCCTCTCTGTGAAAAATCAATAAAATATATTTAAAACAAACAAACAAACAAAAAAACCTAAATGACCCATTTCCTAGCTTCCACAGCATGACCTATTACTCAGAATGTGTTTAATTGTCTGTTAATTCATTTCTCCCATTCAACCACTTGGTAAGGCATTATTTGCCATCGAATCCAAAATGCCTGGTACCTAAGTGCCTAATATATAGAATCAACTAAAATAAATAAAAGACAGTTCCTAAAAATCAAATCATGTGGGAAAATACTTGGGAATGTTTTGGGGTGTGCTAATAGTGAGAGTTCATCAATTAAATAAATACTAAAATTAAAATAAGTAAACATTTGGCTCAGTGGTAGAGCATTGGTCTACGGACTGAAAGGTCCCGGGTTCGATTCCGGTCAAGGGCATGTACATTGGTTGCGGGCACATCGCTGGTAGGGGGTGTGCAAGAGGCAGCTGGTCGATGTTTCTCTCTCATCGATGTTTCTAGCTCTCTATCTCTCTCCCTTTCTCTCTGTAAAATATCAATAAAATATATATTTAAAAAATAAGTAAACAAAAACTAAAATGTAAGTATTTTACTTTAATTTATATTTTTATGGTAAGGACAAGTTATAAGTTTCACTTTCCCCCCCAAAACAGACTCAAACAGTGATTTGTGTGCCTTACAAAGTCTCACCACTTACTGAGCATCAATCTGATAAAAATGGTGTCATCAAATAATAGACCAGTTTGATATTCAGCAGAACACCCAGACAGTCCAGATCCCTTGAGAGAGTAAGAGAGGTGGCATAGCCCTGGGGCAAGACACACATTTTATGGTTGAAAATAAGAGCTTCTGTTCTTCTTCCCTGATAAGGATAGGAAAGAATGCATTTGTCAGATCACTGGCTGCAAAACATGGGCTTGAAGCTTGGCTGAGTTTGTGTTGAGGTTGTGGTATTTCTCTATCATTCACCAGGATTTATCTGTGTATTTTTTTGTAGGAGACAGACTTCTGTCAATCATCATCCACTTTGCTATCAGAGTCCAATTCTGTAACAGCATCTTTTCAGCCTTGGCAACAGAAACTAGTTACTTCTGGGCTTCTTAGAGATAACGGTGCTCCTCTCACTGGTGCTTTCATTATCACTTTGGAAAATGAAGCATCCTCTGGGTCTTCCTACAGAATATGGCCATCTGTTTGAGTTTCTGGCCTTGTATATATTAATCTAGCAAACCAACTTCTTTTGAGTTTTTTATTCCTTTATCCACTGTCTACGACAGCAATTCTGGCATTTCTATCTTTCATTCTATCATTTTCCCCAAGCTTCCAAGAGCCATCCTAGCAATCCATTTATACCAACTCCCAAAGTCATTACTAAGATATTAAATTATTTCCCTTATTCAACTTTATGTTACAGCCACTTTGATCAAGCATTCTCTGGCCAATCCCACATATTCTGTACTAGTTCCTGTCAGTACATATTAGCTAGAGTCCACAATTGTTTAAGCTTCCTCTTATAGCATAACTAGCACTTCCTTGAACATGTTATTTTGGGGACTGACCCTAGGTATTGGTCTGATAACCTGGAGACTGGTTGAGAAAATAAATTATATTGTGATTCAGCCAATTGTACAGGAAGCTCTGGCACTGAGATAGTCTTTAAGAGCTGTTCCTCATCGAGGCAAGGGGCTGTGGCTTTGTGCAGTCTTAATGATATCACTGGATGTACAATAGCCCCAGGGAGGCAAGTATGAGCATGGAGGGGGCAGCTCCCTTCAGCAGAACACCAGCCTAGTAGAGCGACTTAGCTGTGAGTCCCAAGCAGACAGCACTCCCCTTGTTTCAGTTCTGAAAGGGGGAGCTGAATGGCACACCAGAGCACCCATTCTACGCATAGTGGCAATGGGCCTGAAAACAATGGGAAAAGTTAAACACTCTGCCATTATCCTTTTCTCTGGCATCTGCGAGGGGATAAACAGCTTCAGGTAAACTGCTGTCATTTCATGATGTCAACACTCTTACGATAGTAAATAAATGGCTGGGATTTATTCTTCTTGTAAAGCTTCACATCGTCATAGGAAATGGAACATTTGGGAGGAAATAATGGTTCCTATGTAAGTATTTGAGTTCTCTGATCCTAGAAGGCCAGACTCTGTAAACTTTAAGTGTCTAGGACATTTCTGAAAGTGCTTACCCCAATGGTAGAACAACAAAATCAAAATCTAAAAACTCTTTTGGTAACTTGAACTTAAACTTTAGAATTTTTTGGTAAGAGTGTAATTCTTCTGCATACTAAACAAGCATCTTCCTTATTCACAGTTCCTAGTGATTTTAAACACTCAAATTTTGATATTTAGTTCTCAGAAAGTATATATCAATTTCCCCTTTCATCTATTATATATAGCATTTAAGACTAAAGACAAGGAGTATGGAAAGTTTCAGCCTTACTTGAGTTTCTAAGATATTTATTATCCATGAAAATATATTTAGAGGGTTGTTAACTCAATAGCAAATTAAGTATAAGATAGTTTAAAATGTTAAATAAAATAATACAATTTTAACATATTATTTTACTTGTAAAACATTTTTCAGTATGTTTACCTTCTTCGACCCCTTCCAGTGCCCTGTTAGGTAAATGGGAATTATTTTACATATACACATCTATATATGGAAACTGAAGCGGATATTAACTTATTTTTTAAAAACACACACGACCGATGAGAAATCTTCCAGAGGCCTGGCCAAGGTCTTTTTGCCTCAAAGCCAGTGCAATTTAACTGTACCATGTAGTCATCTATAATCAAGCTAACTTGGTCTTCAAAAGAATAGCTTGTCTTTATGTACCTAGAAACACATTTCCCAATACAGAGTCTATAAAGCAAATAAAAATTAATCGGAGTTGGTTTTAACTTTTTACAAATGCAAAACAAATCAGAATTTTTCTCCTGAGGAGGCTACCTTTCCTGGTTTCATTTTTGAAGCAAGCACTGTGGGAGAATCTTAAGGAGGTAGTTCAGCTGATTTAAAGTTATCTGAGCAGGAACATTTCTTATGTTATTCCAAAGCAGAAAATGCCTGAAGTTTCAAATTTTGCATGTTACCATACACTATTGAAACCTAGGGCTGTATGAGGCTTTAAAGGATTGATATTTTAAAGTTAGAGCAATTTCCATTTTTTTTAAAGGGAAAATCATTTCCTATCTTTTTTATCTTGAACAGATACTCTTCATAATAATGATTACCTTAGCTACTGAATATTTTCTCCAGGCAAAAAGTAAAGCAGCATATGGTAAACTTATCCCTACCCCACAATCCACGTGGATGCTGACTTCAAAGCCCAGAGAAGCCCTAATGAAAATTAAACACTAATAACACTTCTTAATAATAGCACCTAGCAATTATACAATGCTTTGCACTTTCAAAGCATTTTATAATCGTTAATTAGTTTATCCACACAACAGCCCTATGACTTATGCCAGTATGATTATGCCCATTTTAAAGATGAGGAAGCTGAGATCCAAAGTAATTATGTGCCTTGCCCAAGACCACTTAATGAATCAGCAGTAAGATCTGTGCCTGAGTTCATCATACTCTGCCTTATTTTCATGGCCAGCAGAGAGTGTGGAAATTCTTGAGATTCACAAAGCACCTGCATGGATTAAAAATGTATTGCTATCCCCACTCACCAATGAGACCCCCTTTTTTCTTCATTGATTTCTATAGAACATATCTCACAAATTAAGAGTCTTCCCTTTGCCGAGGCCTGTTTGGCTCAGTGGATGGAGTCTTCCCTTTAAAAAGCTAAATATCTACCGTGTTTCCTTGAAAATAAGACATCCTCCAAAAATAAGACCTACTTAATGGGAACATAATACATCCCCTGAAAATAAGACCTAGCGCATCTTTGGGAACAAAAATTAATATAAGACACTGTCTTATTTTCAGGGAAACAGGGTAGTAAACTCATTTAAATCGAATAAAAAGAAAATTAAAACCCAGCACATTGAGAACATTATGTGGTCTCCAATATCACTGTTATGAGACCAGATATATTTGGGATGATCACTAAATAATGTATTTTTTTAGTAGAAAGGAAGTTGACAACCCAGACCTATCCTAAAGCCACAATTAAATAGCCTCCTTGCTCCAAAATAGGACTACCCACTAACACCAGCAACACAACTACTAGTGAAATGAACCAATCCAAGGCTCCTGGGTAATTTCTTTTCTCCCTATGATAGACATATAGTAAAAAATTGCCCTGAGCTTGTTAAACTTGAGGGTATGTAAATCTACATAATAAAAAGAAAACTATCCTGTACCTTTTGGAAACTTCTTCAAATATGCTCCCCATCTGAATCAGAATAGGCCAGGATAGGTTGCAGTAACAAACAACTTTCCAATCTCAATGACATAGCACAAATGCGCTACTTCTTGCTCATGCTACTTGTCCATCTTAGGTTGGTGGGAGCTTTGCTATATTTTGACTTCACTCAGATCCATAGACTCATAGACTGAGCATATGGCTACTTGACACGAGAAAAACATATTACAAATTGCACAAGATTTTGAAGCTTTAACATGGACATGCCACATATCACCTCACTCGTGGTTCACTGGCCAGAGCAAATTACATAACCATGGCTGACTCAAAGGAGCAGAAAGGTGCAGAGCCACATGTGCAAAGGAGGGGAACTATAGTTATGGGAATCACAGTAACGCCTATCATCAAATATTTAGCTCATTCCTCCTCCAATGTGCCTATGTAATTCCCTCCCCACCCCCATTGGATAGATAAATAGTAACAATTTGCTTCCTCTTCAAAATAAAAAATGTCAGAGCTTGGTTCCTCTGGCCACAGAGATCTGTAAAGAGTCCAATAACAATTTGCCATTTTCCTTCCCATCTCCCGGCATCTAGCATGTTTCAAATGGTGGAAGCTCCATTAGTCTATATCCCTGAGTTAGGATGAGGTGTGGCAAAGTACCTGTCCCATCAATAGTGGACTATCCCATGAACAGGAAAGAACCCTGTTTATTGTTGATTAAAGTCCTTACACTATTATTTTTGTTTGTTTTTATTTTTTGGTTATGGCTGACTAATATAGCCAGTCCTGACTAGTATATCACCTCAGAAGATAACATGAATGGATGGCAGCCATATTTTCACCATTAAAGTCAAATGAAAAACTTTATAATCAACAAGCTCCAAAGAATGAAAAAAATAAGCTAAATGAGGGTGATAACATTTATGCCTAGTTCTCTCTACACTGTTTTTTTCTTGTCTTTGTCTTTGTCTTTCTTTTTAAAAAAAAAATTATTGAATTTTTACAGAGAGGAAGAGAGAAGGAAAGAGAGCTAGAAACATTGATGAGAGAGAATCATCAATCAGCTGCCTCTTGCACACTCTCTACTAGGGATGTGCTCACAATCACTGTACATGCCCTTGACCGGAATCAAACCTGGGACCTTTCAGTCCGCAGGCCGATGCTCTATCCACTGAGCCAAACCGGTTTCAGCTGTCTTTGTCTTTCATTTTCTCCTCTTCCTCTCTCTCTCCTTTCCTCCTTCTCTCCCTTCATTCCTCCCCACCTCTTGCTTCCCTTTCTTTTTCCTTATTACCTTCCTTCTTTCCTTCCTTCATTCCTTCTTATTATTTTAAACACTGAAAACTTTCAAAAAAGCAACTTGATTAGAGTGAGCCTCTGGAATCAGAGATGCCTCTGAAGTTATAGAATAATTTTAACAAGCAACTCATGAATAAGGGACTGCAAGTACCAAGAACAAATATATTACTCCTGAGACAAAATACTTTCATAGTACTTATTATCTAAAGACCTGTCCATCTTTACATGGTAATTCACATAGTTTTGCCAACCCCTTGGACCTTGGGCTTTTCTTACTATAATAATTATTAAAAAGATGAATCATTTATCACTTCCCTGTGGTACACCTGGCATTTTAAATTAGTATAAGATCTCATTTAATCTTTTATATAATACAAGTTGTATTATTTCCAATTTTTAAATGAAAAAACTAAGATTCCAGGATATGCAGCAAATGAGTGGCTGAACCAGTATCAACACCAGGTTCAAGAGGCATTAAAGTCCATAATATTTCCTATGTCTCTCGCTGCTTCATTTTCAAATGCTAGGTTATATGTCTGTATTCACAGTGGTTGCACAATTTCAGCAGGCTTCTATTAAACTTGTGTGGTTGTAAAAATTTGAGGTTTAATTTGATTTGTGAGAAATGAGAGATGTAAAGGTGCAAGTCTTCAGAGGTTCACCCTAACATCATATAATTCCGCCCAGACAGTGTGGATCAATGGTTGAGCATTGATCCATGCACCAAGAGGTCACTGGTTCCATTTAAAGTCATGGCACATGTCCAAATTGCAGGTTACATCCCCAGTAGGGGGCATGCAGGAGGCAGCTAATTGATGTTTCTCTTTTATCATTGATGTTTCTATGTCTCTCTTCCTTTCCATTCCTCTCTCTCTAAAATCAATAAAAACATATTAAATAAATAATAAATAAATAAATCCCTATGATTCTGCATTGTGTAAGAGACATTTATCAAATGCTAGACTTGTCTCCTGGGGGGCAATCCTGTGAGTTATATACCACATACCATTCCCAATATAACAGCTAACAAATATTGAATATTAACCATATGCTAGTTATTATTTTAGGTCATTTACACTGTTTAACACATTCAAACCTCACAGAAACTTTCTATGATAATACGTTCTATTATTTATGCTATAGGAACATTGAGGCACATGAAGTAAGGAACTCGCTAATGATCATGCAGCAGGAATTTGAGCACAGTAATCGTGTTTCCAAATTTATGGACTTGAGCATTGTAATATAGTGACTATTTAAAAAAATCACACACAAAATGACACACACAATAGGTGAAACAAAGCCCCTTACTATGGAAGCAACTGCTATTGTAAATTGGCTCTGCTCCTTAATTTACCCACAGGCCCTCCTAAGGATCAGGCATTGTTTTAGGTACTCTGGACTGGTGAAGAAAACAGTTATGAGGGGAGGGGAGAGCATGTAATGCAGACTCCTCCTAGTGATCTTAGTTAAGTCATTTAATTACTCAGATGGTTAGGTTCCTTCCCACTTTAGTCAAATTAACAGACTTTGCATAAAATAAGGGAGGACTGGGGATTTCTCATTAGTCATGTGTATTTTTTAGAAAAATAAGTTAATATCTGCTTCAGTTTCCATATATAGATGTGTGTGTGTAAAGTAATTTTCACTTACCTAAAAGGGCACTGGAAGGGGTCAAAGAAGGTAAACATACTGAAAAATGTTTTACAAGTAAAAGAATCTATTTAAATTGTATTATTTTATTTAACATTTTAAACTATCTTATACTTAATTTGTTATTGAGTTAACAAACCTCTAAAAATATGTCTCTCTGCAACTCCAGAACTCTGAAGCCTCCTGGCTACAACCCATCACCTGCCCAAGTACCAATCACTCCCATCTCTCCTTCATTATTGTAAGGTTTTGGCTGAAGTCATTTGGAGAAGGTTCTTTCTAACATCATCAATAATATGAAGAATTCAAATTCAGCAGAGTCTCATAGCATCTTGACTCCATTGCTAGGCACAAAAAATAGATGAGCGAAATACTTGGGTGAGCTAGCTCTTTAAAAGAATAGTTATTATCCTTTAATGTGACTTCTAATATAAGTACTAATAAACATCTTTGAAGCAACCTAAATGAGTCTTGTTTATGAATTCTTGGTCTTTAGATCAAAGAACAATGCTTGAAGCAAAACAGAGTACAGCACTCACGCATTTTGCTCATAAAGAGTGGTTTGCGTTTCTCCAAAGATTGGGTGCAGAGTCAAATTCACCACTCAGAGAAAATAATTTGTTTTAAAGACACAGAGAAGGGTAAAGCCTCAAATATAATTTCATGGCTGACACTGGAGGCAGGTGACTGATCAGTTATCACAGTGAGCCATTACTTCAAGAGGTTTCTTATAAACATTAACCAACAAAGGAGGAAACATTGGCTACTTGGAAACACACATTAATGACTTAGGATGAAATATAAATCATTTCACAGAATTATACTGAATCTGCAAGTTAAAAGAAATGAGAGTGAGAGAGCAGCAAGAAGAGTGTTGCCAACCAAACCAAGGTTGAGTTCTAATCACAGCCCTGACAGTGCTTGGACTGACAATGTCAAACAAAATAGTTCAATCTTTGCCTTTCAATAGGACTAAATGATATAAGACTATAAGCTTCCAAAGAAGATTGATTTATCTTCCTTTGAGATATATTTCAGGAGCATAACCAAATAAACATTAAATTGAAATTCCTTTGCAAAGCAATAAAACAGACACTCTTGAGTGTCTATACTTCAATCATTTCCTTCCAAGATTTTAGAATGGAAAGAGAGATTGTGTAGAGTGCAGTGACTTCTCAAAGTGACTAGTCGAGAACTAATGATACTATAGCACATTTCATTTGAAATCATGCTCATTTAAATTCTTCTAAAATGAAACTCCCCAGACATTAAGATGAAGTAGAAAAAGTTCTTTCATTTTGATAAATTACAGGATGATTCATTCATCCATTTGATTCCTGAGAGAAATAGAGAAGAAAAAAATAAAGTATAAAAGATCAAGGCATACTATATCCCACAGCTGAGTTCCTACAAGGCAGCATTTATAACATTCCAGGACCTCCTTGCCAGGTGAAGAAGCTACATGTATGATTTATTTTTCCTTTCCATTTAAATCCTGAAAATGCTGACCCTCAAAACTGAATCACCAAGAGTGGCCTTACATATAACATAATTTTCTGCAGCTCAGAGACTCTCTTACTTAAAATAATACCATTTATTGAAATTCATTTAAAAAACTTTAAAATCCATTTAAAAACAAATTAATTCTACAAGTACAGATATTTCAGGAGTAGATGACAGGTCATTGGTGAAACCTATACTGTGGTGTAAATGATCAGTTTTGAGAGAGAATAGGGGAGAAGGAGGAAGGAGAACTATTCTGAGGGCATGAAAGAGATGAATAGAAAGTGAGAATAGTGATGACTGTCACTTTGAGGGCAAATGTTAGTGAGTTCATAATTTTATTGAGCACCACCTAGGAGAGTGTTCCAACATGACTGGGCTTGGACCTCTGATGTACTTTCACTGATTGCCAGGACTAATGGCCTCATGTTGCCAGAAAAGCCCCAAAGAGCAATATAAGATGAGAGGATTCAAATCAACCTGAACAACCCATTCATGTTCCTCCTGTGCTCTATGCAAAACCTTGGTCACATTTGTCTCCTCCTTTTCTAATAATGGACCAAAGCCACTATGCTTTCTGAGCTCTCTTCTCCATCGTCATGCATTTTGTCACTCTATTTCCTACCTCCTGATCCTCTGTACCATCTTACATACATATAAACACTCGGTCAGGTATCACACTGTCAGTGCCACATCTACACTGCATCTTGAATCCACCCAGTTCTTTGCAGTGCTTTGTCTTCTTGCCTGTTTGAGATGTTCCCTCCTTTATTGCTTCTTGGTGGACAGCTGCACTATCTTGCTCCCCAATCTGCCTTATTTCAAGCCTTGACCCTTGCTATTTCCCCAGTCATCTTTCTAAAGCATAAATTTTTCTCTCCACTCCTAAATGGCAACCACTTTAAACCTAACTTTTTATCCTTGCCTTCTAAACTTTGAGCAAATCTAAACTTCACAGTTTCCCTCCTTTCCCCATTTTTTGTTTGTTTTTTTGTTTGTTTTGTTTTGTTTTTCTTATACCTGGAATATTCTGCCTCTCACCTAAACATTTTGAAATCTGAACAATCTTTAAACATCAAATTGCAATTCCCAATTCAGACCCGGGTCCTCTCTCTACACCTAAATAAATTTGAAGTCTTTTTTTTTTTTTTTTTTTTCTCAGAGTAACTTCTATTGTTGTTGCTGTTGATGTTAATCTCTTACTGAATGTGGTGGAAGTTGTGATATTCCGCCCAGACTCCCTTTAGGATTGAAGAATGTATTCCCCCATCAGCTGAGAGAGCTCCCAGAGGATACTGTGAGCTGTCAGCTCTCTTCGGAAGCCCTTAACTTCTTCCAGCAGATGTACCAGGTCCTATGCAAGGAGATGAACAAAACCAGACCCCTTTCAGCCCAACCTGAGACAACTCTGAAGAGCTGCTCTAGCTCCAAAGCTCTTTGTTGGGTTGAATGAAACATTTCCTGAGACTACATTGCTATGTTAGTACTTCTCCTGCCCAATAATGCTTCTCCATACCACCCCACACACCCCCCTCTGCCACACACATAGAAGCTTTGATCTAAAAAAATACTTCCTAACAAACATAACAAATATGCTTCATGCTCCATCTAGGGAATGCCAATTGCAACATCACACTTCAACATGGTCAATTTTTCTCCTATTAAAGTCCTGTCTATATTTTTTCCTATGCCCCATCACATGCTATATTGCAAACTCTTCATTTAATGGGTTACATTTTCAGATTGGATATGTCTGCAGAGTTTAACACAGTCTATCAAGACTCAAAACTGCTGTGTGTGTCAATGACTAAAGGAGGGAAAGAATAATTAATGCTTAAAATTAGCACCTCTGCAGTGCTGCAAGGTCTTTACACATCCAAAGACTCATCAACATGTTTTCCTTAATTGATAAGTATTTAATGAGTATTAGTTACAAATAGGGTGTTGAGTGGGATGCTCTCGGAAGGAGTGTATAAAAAATAATACTCGGCCGGCCCTCAGGAAGTTTATAATTTAGTCAGCAGGGCAATTTCAGCACACATTTATGGCAGTGGTTCCCAGGTTTGGCTGCTCATTAGCATCACCTGAGAAGTTTTAATGACTCCCACTACTGGGTCAGAATTAATTGGTCAGAAGTGTTGCCTGGGCATCAAGCTCCTCGGGTGATTCTAATGTGTCACCAAAGTTGAGAACCACTGATTTATAAGCTTATATGTTCTAAGTACTGTCCTAAGTGCTTAGCCTAAATTAACTAATTTACTCTCCATAACAGCATTAATAAGGAAATTACTATAATTATCATAATTTTGTAGACAAAAAAAATTAAAGCACAAAAGAGGGAAGCAATTGGCCTAAGCTCACACATCTGGTTAGGTGGGGAGTTAGAATTCAAACCCGCAAACTAAGGCTCTGATTATATGGCTCTTCACCACTGTTCCATGCTGCCCACGTCAGAGACAGAAAGAAATGTAAACCAATTTGTGATTGGTACAGTTTTATACAAATATTTCATCATTTGAAAGTTGGGAGGTCTTTACACTGGAATTAATAACCACTATCTCCACCTCTGACATTTGGATCGCACTTTGATTCTAAATATTAGAGTAGGAAGGAAATCCAATTTCATCCATTAAGGGAGGCTAAGAATAACGACGAGTTTACATAGGCAGATGGGGTGATAATAAGCTATATAAACACACTCAATATTTGACTAGCACTTTGTAACTTGTAACCCAAAGTGGATTCCTATTTAATGGTTTTGCAGTACAAATGGAATTCTTTTTGTAGTTTCTTTAAAACTATTATGCCACTAAATAATTTGAAGATGCTGATTTCTTCATATCCAGAAACAAGTAGCAACAAGGAAAAGAAAAAAAGAAAAAAAGAGAGAGGGGAGATAATGGGAGCCATGTAAACCAGAGGAAAACCTTAAGGTGTCCAGGTGTGCTTTCTCTACAGTAATTTCCTAGACTCTTTAACACCCTCCTCTCTTTTTTATTATCAACCTTTCTTATCTCCATAATTAATAGACTTGCAAATACTTCTCAACTAAATAATTGGATCCTTAAATTGCTTTATTCCTCTCCATTGCTCGCATCTACTCTTTCCAAGTTCCCTTTTCCTCCCTCTCAATTAGTTATTTTCTGTTGCACACCATATACATTAACTAAGAGAAACAAAAGTATATTCATGACCAAAATAAATTTTAATCTATCATTGAGAAGTAAAAGCCCAAGAAAAGATGTCCATCAATCTATGTTAGGTGGTTTAGAGAAGTTTTAAGGCAGGCATATGGATCAGAAGTTATTCTCATGGTTCCACATATATATTTCTCATATATGTAGATTCTACATGTATATTTCTCATATATGTAGATGTATCACAAACATATTCCAAACTATAGAACTAGAATAGATGGCAATACCCAAGCTCAAACCCTTAATATGGTCATAATTGAGACTTGAACAGAAACTTCAAATGTTTAATGCAATTTCTATTATAGCACTGCTTTTTAATAACCTAATATAACTGAAATTCAGAATTAATGGTTGGGAATAATTCTCTAAATCTTCAAAGAGACTTGTAAAACAGTATTTTTAAGCTCTTCCTCAGGAAGATTTAGGAACTCAAAACCTTTTTAATATAGCTCATAATATTTTAAGCTGTTTTGTGAATGCAATATCTATACATCCAGAATCATCACAAAAAAATACAGAGACAGCAAAGGCAATTGATATCAAAAATTTGGGATGTCCCTAATAATGAATAAAGTTTCAAAATTAATTCTGTACCTTTTATTTTAATATATATATTTTCTGGGAATTGAAAGCCTGATTTTGCGGCCTACTGCTGAGAATTAACTACTTGATAAATGAGGATTGTGTTAATTGTATTTAACTTGTTTTCTGTTAATGTTTAAACATCTGGCTAGATAATTTGCACTTGAAATTCTCTATAAACAACAAACAGTTCTTAACAGATAAAGCCCAGTATTTTTAAATGCGAAATTAATTAAAACTGCAAGCTCCAAGGCACCAAGAATAAAAAGACCATAATCCTACTTCCTTTCAAGTATAATAATCTCCTACCTTTTGCCTTTAAGGAAAAAAAAAACTGACACTGTTTACATTTTAAATGTTAGATGAGTAGCTGAACAATCCACTCTGTAATTTAAGATCATACATTTTTAAACATAGGCAATTTAAGAACAGAGACAATATTAGACAGGTAAATTAACTAAAGCATGTATTTTGAAAAGCTTAATATTTCAGCCATACTATTATGCCTTCCAATTTTCAGAATTTCCCAAGGCTAAAGGCCAAATGTAAGCTAAGAAAGCTGCACAGGTTTACTAAGAATAAGAAGGGAGAAGCAAGGCTCTTGGGTGTCACAGATCAGAGTGTCCTGGACAGAGACTCCGGGGAGTGAGCCCAGGTCTGCAGAGGGCTTACTGCACACCAGACCCTGAGCCAGGACCTCAGGGAGAGCATGGATGTGAGATGCTAACTTGCTTTTCCGTTTGAAGACTATGTCTTTGCTTTTAAATTTTCTTTTTGTCTTAATGAGATGTTGTAATTAGGCAACTTATGGCCCTCCACTAAAACAAAAGAATAATAAACAGGTCATTGCTGACCTCTGCACATAATACAGACCCACAAACAGAATCAATCCAATATGTTAATCAGTAAAGTTGAATTTTTCCCAGGATACAATAATTATTACCAGAAAATAATTGCTGACTTTTTTTTAGCATGTGCTAGACAGTCTTCTAATGTTTTATTCATATTGTTCATTTTCTCCTCTAAACTAAACACTATTATCATAATTTTACAGATAAAGAAATGTAAGTACAATTATGGCTATAAGCCTTGTCCAAGAGCTTACATTTAATAAGTGGATTGGAATCCAAGTTTTCTGTCACTAAAAGCCACATTCTTAACCACCATACCATCTGATGAAAAGTCCTAAAGGCAAGCATTCCAAGAATGTGTCAGAAAACAGTGCAATTCCACCAAAGCCTTCTGTGACTCTCCTTAAAGGTACTTCTAAAAAATGCCTGTAAAATGAATCTTCACTAAGAATCAGATACACCTTTTCTTTTTTTGCATAATGCTTGAATTATAAAACAAGCTAACAGCATTATCTTGCACACATTAACAAGCACAAAAAATCATCATCATAATAATACTGTATTTTACATACCTTTACCATCTTCAAAGCATTTTTATTTTAAAATAAACTATTATTATCAACGTATATTTTTACATACATTATCTTGCTCTTAGGAAAAACTAAAATAAAAACACAAGCAAACCACTTCAAACCATCCTGGACTTTACTGAATAAAATTTGACATTCTGCATTTCTAGAATCATTTAAAAGAGATAATAGAAATTAAAAAAAAATGTGTATTTCAACCCAAATACAATATCCGCAATAAGTAAGCACTAAACTTATTCATGAATAAAATATATTTTCTTTTCAGCACTCAAAGAATAAATATTTATAAATTTAGCACAAACCTTTCCAACACCTATGTAATAAAAGCCTAAGTGACCGTTAAGGTGTAATGAACAGAATGACCAGTCACTATGATGTGCACTGAGCACCAGAGGGCAGGCACTTAATGCAGGAGCTGCCCCCTGATGGTCAGTGCGCTTCCACAGGGGTAGTGCCGCTCAGCAGAAGCTGGGGTCATGGCTGGTGAATGCAGCAGTGGTTGTGGGAGCCTCTTCTGCCTCTGCGGAATCACTAAGGAGAAGTGAGCAGGTGGTTGGTAAGGAGCGAGGGCTCCTGGACTTCGAGAGGGCTGTCCGATTGCTAGCTTAGGTCCAAGCCTCATGATGAGTAGGCCTATACCAGCAGGAGAACACCCCACAAGGAGTCCCAGACTGTAAGAGGGTGCAGGCCAGGCTGAGGGATTCCCCTTCCCAGTGCAAGAATTTAGTGCACTGGACCTCTAGTGAGAAATGTATCAGTAGATTAAAAAACAAAACAAAAACAAACAGGTAGAAATGGAAAATTACTGAAGAGCTCACCTTTAATAAAAACTAGGAGAAAATGAACAGTGGTAAATATTTTATTCATTGAGAAAAATCCTATACAGCACAGAAGGTATATATTAGATGAAATGGATGTCTCAGAAAATAAACAGTTTATAAAATTATTTTTAAATCCTTTAATGTTGTTTATTATTTGAAGACATACTGCAATAAGCCCTTTCCAAAGTAAATTATCCATCCTATTAATTTTGTTTCTTCATTGTTGCTCATTTGTGTGCCAAATCAGATTTCCTCTGTTTAAAGCAGAGACTACAACACTTGGATCTGGTTACGGAAAATGTCTGCTTATTGCTGCTTGAAATTTAAAGTCAAGAGTGTTGCAAGATCCTGCAATATACACAGATAGGCTTTAGACCATTTTTAAGAAATAAAAGGACAGAGGACCAAGAAAATTCTTAATCATTCACTGGAAAGAGATTATGAGATTATGTTCTTGAGTAATTTTCTGGGTAATTCCATGTGTTAAAATATGAATTCTTGGTATTTTAATCTCCAGCATAGAGAAAGTAGCTTCATTCTGCTTCATGGCCCATACCCGCAGACTGCCATGCTATCCACATGAATCAGTGATCACAGGCAGGGGAAGCAACATGGGGATATGTTTTTCCATGTAAATCCATCACTTTTCCTGGAACTGCAAGTCCAAACACATGATTTACTGAGAATTAGTCATTTGTGCAATCTTCATATACATAAATCTTTTCACAAAGGAAAAAATGATGCTTTCTAGTGTTTGGCATTTCAAAATTAAGATGCAATGAAGCTCAGAGTAGGAGGTTGATGAAAGATCACCTAAAAAGATGTACATTTTCAAAAAAAAATTAAGCCCTTGGCTGGTGTGACTTAGATGGTGGGGCATCCTCCTGTCCACCAAAGGTCACTGGTTGAGTTCCTGCCAGGGGCACATATTCAAGTTGCCAGTTTGATTCCTGTTTGGGGCATATGTGGGAGGCAACTGATTGATGCTTCTTGGTGTTTCACTCTCACATAGATCTCTCTCTCTCTCTCTCTCTCTCTCTCTCTCTCTCTCTCTCTCTCCCTTCCTCTCTCTAAAAGCAATAAAACGCATATCTTTAGGTGAAGACTAAAAAAATCAATTGTAAAAAGATGAACACTCTAACTTCTTGAGTAACCACAAAACAAAAAGACACAAGAGAGAGAAGTTATAATCTTTAAGTACTCTGGCCATCACCCCCTACACATATATCAAACCAGCTAGTTCCCCAACAAGAATTCCCACCTCAACAAATGGCAAAATCTTTCCAACTGTTCATGCCTCAAACCCAGGAATCATCCTGGACTCCTCACCCAAACATCAACACAACTACCAGCAGTTCAACTTCTTTAATATATTTTGAATCCTCCTGTTTCTCTGTTGCTAATGTTAAACTCCACCTCAAACTACCAACCTCTCTCATTTCTTTCCTTCAGTTTCATTCTTGTCCCTAGAATGGTCTTTTTAGAATCTAAATGAGGACTTGCTAATTCCTTTATTAAAAATCTCTAATGGCCACCCATTGCTGTTATAATGAGAGCAAAGGGCTTTCTGTGGCACACAGGCCCCACCTAACACTGAAACTTCATCAAGTACCACTCCTTAAACTCTGTTCCTGCCAAACTGGCCTTTTCACTGTCATTAAACATAACTAACATCCATATCATCCATCCAGTTATGTTTCTTATCCCCTTTGTCTGGAGTACACATTCCTTCAGTCTCTTTCTCACCTCAAAATAACTGCAGGCTGCACCCTCTCCCATTCTAGGAGCATCCGACCGATGGCCATCAGTTGGACATCCTTAGTGCTGCCTCAGAAGTGGGAGAAGCACCCACCACCACCGCTACACTTGCCAGATGTACTTCTGGCTGAGCGGTGCTCCCTTTGAGGAAGCACACCTACCAACAGGGGGTAGCTCCTGCATTGAGCATCTGCCCCCTGGTGGTCATGTGTGTCATAGAGACCAGTCATTCCACCATTTGGTTGATTTTCATAGTTGCCTTTTATTATATAAGATTGGCACATCATCAGTGATCAATAAATAGCTGAATGAATGAACAAGATGCAAAGTGTATTATTCTGCTCCTCAGAAATAAATTAATCACAATGGCAGAAACCTCCAAAACACTACAAGAGCTATCTCTGGAGTCTCTATGGGACCTCAGAAGTGATATATACCCCAAGGTATATATCACAATATATGGAGAAAACTATCCTTGTGACAATTAGGGCAGGGAGGGAGTGCTACTGACATCTAGCATGTAGATACCATAGTTGTTGCCAACTTTCTACAAAGCACTGGACAGCCCTAGAAAACAAAGAATTATCTGGCCCAAAATGCCAGTAGTGCTGAAAACTATGCTTTATGCTTTATAGTCTTCACTTGGGCCTGACACCTGGCATTGTAGGGCCAACTTAGAATATGAAATGCCTTAGTTTTCATTTCCCTTTATTCTTTAACTAGCAAATGAGCATTGCTGTGAAATTTATGGAACCCAAGGGGGAATTAATACAGAACCTTCACACAGTGTGTTATAGGTTGAAAACCTGATATATCATTGGTAGATATCTTACTGGTAATTTTTAACAACAAAAATAATTCACTTGTCTACCTTGAGGTAAGACATCTCCTTGTATTTTATTTCATATTCTGCTTTTCTTTATTCTCTTCTTTCAATCGCTTTTAATTGATATCTTTTGGTATTCCTTAGAGTTGCTTTAAATGCAGAGACAAAACTATGGGATGGATTTATTGATTTAATGTCCCCACAAATAAGTACCATTAATAAAGTAGCTCTAGAATCATTTTAGCCTAATTGGTGTGTAGTGTTGATCACAAAGAAAAAAATATTTTATTTGAGGGCAGAAATCTATTATGTGTCATTAGCAGAAATACAAACATTAAGTTAAGGAATTCAGGAAACCTGTCTTGGTCTGTAAAGAGATGCAATAAAAAGTAGGAAGCTACCAGGAGTTTTTGTGCTGTCATTTTCATAAGAGCAATATGAGCACGGAACAGAATTATAATTAAGACAGAAATGCCTCCTTTTGCCCTTCTCCTCATTACACTGGTCCTTGACCACCTCTTTGGGCTAATGTAGTTCCAACTCTTATTCAAGACCAGTGAGATTGTTTGGGTTTATAATTCTGGCTTTTTGGATTTTACAAAGGTAATTTAGTGCATCTATCACAAGCTACATAACACTCCCACTAAAATCTGGGGCAATATCCTATAATCAAGCACATTTATATTTTAGTAGCTAAACATATGAATATTAACATCAAGTATGATAAAAATATATAAATAGCTTCACATTAGTGAAGTTATAAAAATAATTTAATTCTTTGAACTTTTTGGACTCTGAAAACCACATTCCAGAATTGCAAATAAATTATTTTGAATCGTTCATAGTACAATAAGGAGAGATATACGCCATTGAGATAAATTTCCATTAGCTGCACTTTGGAAGAGAGATAAAGATAGAGTTGGAGAGAGTGATAGAGAGAGGACAAAGGTCAAGTCATGAGAGAGAAACTTAGGGTAGCATTACTCTAAGCCACAACACTAATTAGATGCCTCAGAGCTTGTTTCTCTCCAGTTGACAACAATAGAAAATAAAAATAAATTTCAATTTATGAATTCTTGCTACTTTAGCATGCCTGTTGGGAGCCATCTCTATAGACCTTGGGCTTGGAAATGGATATAGAGCCCCTGTTGACTCTGCTTCTGCCTGGGTTCTCTCTCAAGCATTCTGCAGAGAAACATGTTGGCCAGGCAGAAGAAGAGGGTATCAATACAGATGAAATATGATTTACCAAAAGATGGTGTAAGTCAGAAGAGAATATTAAAATATGCTATCTCAAAATGCAAACGCTGGTTTGTGTGGAGTGTTAGACTATGGTGGCTTGATTTTTCTGAGTGTGTGCACTTATCCATTTCTCCTCACAGTAGACATATATTACTTTTATAACAGATATTTGTTTTATTTTATGTGTGATTTTAAGTCAGTAGACTAGCACTTGAAGAATAAAATAAGTAACGTAAGGAAATTTAGCTACTCTAACTAACAAATAAAAAAACACAAAGTTAAAGAAAGCAAAAATCAATAGCCAAATGACAAAATAAAGTTATAAAGTGTGTGTATATGTGTGTGTGTGTGTGTGTGTGTGTGTGTGTGTGTTTTAACTTTTTAAATATTATGACTCAAGGTAACTTTTAACTTAAGTACAATTATTATTGGTACAGAAAAAAAACTATTTAAAACAATAGATTTATAGCTATACTCTCTGACATAAAACAATAATAATCTATTGGCAATTATGACATTCTAATATTGGTCTAAGCATATAATCATAGCAACTCCTGTTTTTCAGACCCAGGTTTTTAATTTCATAATACAAAATAGTAATTATATGTGTACACATATATTTTGTAATTTTGGTTTAACTAATTAATTTAATTTGTGGTGACAACATAGTTGATGTATATTGTCTACTCACAAAGTGCTTGGCACTATTATAAACATGATACATACATTTTCATAAACAATTTCCCCAAAGGCCTATGAGAAATATGGAATTATCATTTCAATTTTGGACATGAGAAAACTCAGGCTTGGAAGTTAGGTCACTCAGATAATAATGGCAGAGTTCAGACTCAATAATAATTTTTTTCATACTTCAAAGTCCATTTTTCTAACTACTCTGGTACATTTTTACTTATATGGACATAGAAAATATGACAGTTAAATTCACTTGTTTATATTTAGTAAATATCTTAGTATTATTCTGGCCATGGTTTCAAACAGTAACAAGTATTCTATCTGTTTTATAGCTCAAAAATTGCTTTCTTATGGGATAGCCCTGTGAGTTGGTAAGGGACCTAAATTTTATTTTATCTTATTTATAAAATAAAATTTTACAACAGTAAATGAAATTTATAAAATTTATTTATAAAATTTATAAAATTTTACAACAGAAAATAAATTTTTCATTCAAGAATTCTTAGGTAACATAACAGAAAAGCACACACACACACACACACACACACACACACAAATGCACCCTCACACACAAATCAATATAAGGTTTCAAATAGGAGTATTCTATATTTCCTATATTTCCTCTGCTTTTCTTTAAAAGTTTGACAAACTTTTTTGTTGAAAAAATATATTTCAAAGATATTTAGAAGTAATTCTTATAAAACTGATTATATTAAGGTATTGAATAAAAATTACCGTATTTGCCGGCGTATAAGACGACCCCCTAACATTTCCACTCAAAATACAGAGTTTGTTATATACTCGCCATATAAGACTACCCCCCACTTGGAGGCATATTTTTCAGGGCCAAAAAATCGTCTTATACCCTGGCAAATACGGTAAGTTGAGAATTTCTTTTAAAAATTTATAAAGGACAAATCTGTAGAAGAATCAGAACTCATTAAGCTTAAAGCAACTAAGTACATTCCTAAATAAATAATTACTGGAAAAATTGAATTACTAGAGGCTTCAGAATATAGTACAGACCCTATGGTAGTTAGTGTCAGAAAACCTAATTTATAATCTGTGCTCCCCTCAGATTGTGAGTATATGCACTTACCTATTTCTCCTCACACTAGACATGTATTACTTTTATAACAGATATTTGTTTTGTTTTTATGTGTGATTTTAAGTCAGTTGATTTTTATCTCCCATAAAAGATGCGGAAGTCCTGGGAATATTATTTGTAAATAGTGTCTTTCCAGATGATCAAGTTAAGATGAGGTCATTAGTGTGGTCCTAAATGAAAATGGCTGATGTCTTTATATAAAGGGAACATTTGGACAAAGACCCACGTGCGTAGAGAGGAGTCCCCGTGAAGCTACAGGAAGAATGCCATCTACCAGCCAAAGGAACTCCTGAGGCTGCTAGAAGCTTAGGAAATAGTTCTTAAATGAATTCCTCCTCAGCCCTCAGAAGGAACCGGCTGGCCAACATCCTGAGTTTGTAAGTCTGGCCTCCAGAACTGGGAGACAATAGATTTGTGTTGTTTAAACTATCCATTATGTGGTACTTTGTTACAGCATCCCCAGGAAACTAACATACTCTCTAACAAGCTATTTGTAATGAGTCTAAATGTATAAACTTCAATCTTTCTACCAGGAATTGAAAAGAATAATATGTGTTATAACTGCCTCAGTGGGTTTTCTGCAAAGCAAAGGTACAAGTGCAAACTGTGTAGCATTATCCAGGCAGAAGCATGAGGAAGGCATGTTTAGACAAAGATTAGATAAAATGCCCAGTGGGGGGTTATTTTTAAATGATAACAGCGTTTTCAGGTAGAGTTAGAGACACTGATTTTCTTGGCCTCTTGTAGGTATCCTCTTGCTCATGTGAATGTGAGGCATAAAGGCAACTTCTTCCTTGAAGACAGCAGAGAGAAAATTTGGAATATGATCAAAATTTCCATTTGCTGAAAACCCTGATGTTCCCAGAAGAAAGAACCTAGCACTACTCCCTACAATTCAAAGTTTAAAAGACCTGTTAAGATGGATCAGGATGACCTCCAGCAAAACTCTGTGAAAGGAGAGAGCAATAAGAAGCTAAAATGGAATGGCATTGAGGAAAGGGAGCACACTAACTAGAAGTTTGCATTCGGACAGGGATGTTTTTGAGAGAAGGTTATGTAAGAAGCACTCCAAACACAGGCATTCTCATTCAAGGCCACCCTTTGGGGGACAATGCTTTGGGTTGGACAATTCAATGGCTGGACCTGCAAATGTGAACTAAAGGGGTTGTGACCATGGCACCCAACATCAGGTGTCCCTATGATCTGGTGACAGACATATTCCTACAAAAGTAACTGGGCAACACGGAACAAACATTAGTGGTAGAGCTTTGCAAGGTGAGCCTACCACAGCAAGACTGTGTGTAGCAACCAGAAGTAACAATACAAATGAATGGCTCAATTCAAATGCATTCTCTGTCTGCAGTTGGAAGGTAGAATGACTCCCCTTTGAATTTAGCAAGCTTTAAGTTTCCTGAATAATTAAGCAGGAATAGAAAAATCTTAGGAAAGGGAAACCATTTTATGTAATGGTATGATAGAGACTACATATAATACCCAAGTCAGAGAAAGGGAAGCATGGATTAGTGTCCAAGTGGTCAATGAAGGTACATGGGATATTAGGAAGGTGAGCCTGGGAAGGGTCAGAGAAAGGTTGTTTTTGACTGCCTTCCAATTGTGTCAGGGGGGCTGTGGTTGGATCTTACTGACATCAAGAGCTTAGAGGCACTGAAGTCATTTAGTAGATACAAAGACCAAGAATTTGGTCATAATTCTGCTAGCTGTTTAAGTCACTTAAGGTCCACATATAACAATTTCATCATCTGTAAGATATTTTTATAATAGTACCCTCCTCATGAGATTGTAAGCAACACAAGAAACAATGCACATATTAGTACTCTGCCAACTGAAAAATGTCATGCTAACAGTACACCCTACCAACTGTTATCCTAAAATAAGAAAATCATCCTGTACAACCTCATATTGAGTTACTAGTTACCCATTTTTTCTCACCAGTCATCCTGCCTTTATAATTAGCAATTTAAACATTAGAAGGATTCTAAACATGAGATTCCAAGTATTAAACAATGACAACATTATGAAATTGCATTCTATAAACATGACCATACATTGGTTTTCGATAGCTAAAACCCACCTCTTTCAGGGAGATATGAATAATACAAAAATAATCTCTGCAAGTAACCAAGCTTGTTGCATGCTATTGTACAGAATGGGATTAGAGAAAGGAAAAAGAGAATCATTTTCTCCAATGTCTTTGATGTAATTGGTACCATCATCCACAATTATCCAAACTGCAAACACTGTACCACTATTTCTCCTCTCATGCCTCACTCTTCCATGCACAGCAAACTTTTAAGATGTAAAAAAAAACTCTTTATGCCTGAGAAAGTTATAAATCAGAGTAGAAAGCATTAAAATAAGTGAAAAACAAAATGGATTTTGGCAGTCTCTTAAAAAACAAAACTGTATCATGCCAACAAATCAGGAACAAATTACATAGTAATGTATTATGTCTTCTGCTGTTCTTCAGAGGAATGAAACTTTTATAGATAATCTCAAAATAAAATAAGAAAAGCCACTGTTGTTAAAATTAGGAGCTTCAACCCTAGTTATGATATGTGCAAAATAATAAATAAATAATATCAATACAATGATAAACTGTTTTGTATACTCATAACTCTAAACTTATTTTTGCCCCTCCACCCCCACCCCATATGTTGCCTCCCATTTTGTAATTAGATAATGCTGGTATGTCTTTAGTACTGAAGAATTAAGGTTAATTTTTCACTCTCACACTGTATTCCCATTAGATAAATGGGACACAGAATCATTTATAACATGAGGATGCATACATAAAAATATCTAAGAACCTTAACCACTTTCAGAGGCTCTTTCTTACAATTAAGTTAATTTAGCAAGTGAGTGAAGAAGTCTTGACAGACTAATTTATTTTACTTTTCAATTTTTAATGAATAACTAGAATGGTAGAGAGTAATACTATAAAGTACTGAAAAGTATTAAGGAGGAGCTAATCTTGCAGGATAGATGATAATTTTCATTTCAAATATCTGAAGTTTTTTGTGAAATCTGAATTACAACGCGCATTTACAAACAGCAATTAGCCTATGGATGACAATACAATGACAGTGTTGCAAACAGAATTAACTTAATTTGCCAAACTTTTATGAGCAACATTCTATGTGCCACATACTCTGCTGGTTCCTAGAGAAACAGGAGTGGACAAGACACAATCCATGTTCTCAAGCTGCTTTGATGACATGGAAGGCACAGGTGTGTAAATTAATAGTTTAAGTATGGTGTGAGAAGCTTAACCACAGTGCAGAGGTATCTCAGAAGAGGAAATAATGAACTATTACTTAAGAGGGAAGTGTTGGAAAATTATCATTGGGTGAGGAATATAAGTGTCAGTTTTTAAGTTTATTTTAATGTATAAAGGCTAGAAATTAGCTGGCTAATGAATCTATTAAAATGTTTGAGGAAAGCATCATGGCTCAGACCCTGGAAGAGGTTTAAGGGATCTAAGTAAGAGGTGATAGCCAGGACTAAGTTAGGACTTTCATGACCCAAGACATTTTTGTTCCATTAAAACAAAGAAAGAAATCATTTATACTATTATTTTTGTATGAAGATTATATATTAACATCATAGATTAAACCTTTTATTTAACCAAAAGTTCATTTTTGCCATCAGATTTTGAAAGAAATTAAAACACTTTGTGGGTTCCTATAAAATATTGTGGGTTCTGGACACTACACCTACTGTTAGCCCTGTTCGCCCCGGTGACTGACTTTTATGAGCCGAACACTCTGCAAGTATTTCACACATATTTCACTCCCTTACAGCTCTGTGTTTACAGATGAAGAGCCAGGGTTAAGGGTGGTAAACAACTTTCTCAAGGTCACACAGTTAACAAGACAAAATGCTCGGCTTAAAGCACTTGGATTAGATCCAAAGGCTGAACACTTTCTCCTGCCATGTCAGTTTTTCGTACAATACTCAGTACCGGCCCACAATCAATTTATCTTCAGAAAATGAGTATGTGTGGAAGGAAAGGGCATGCATCGGGACCACACAAGCTTTAGAAATAGAGGGGTCTGTAGTGAAGAAAGCCATGTTAATACAAATTCAATAACAAAAGGAAGCATGATCTGAAGCAGAGGGAGGCAATGGACATAGGAGCCTGGCTCTGAAGCCTGAGTGCTTGGGGTCAAGCCCCAGATTTATATACGCCATTTAATTTCTCTGAGCCTTGGTCTTCTCATCTATAAAATGAAAACACCACAATGTCATGATGGTAATTTAAAAGTTATTTAACACTGCCAGAACCAGTTTGGCTTAATGGATAGAGCATTGGCCTGCGGACTGAAAGGTCCCAGGTTTGATTCTGGTCAAGGGCTTGCACCTTGGTTGCGAGGACATCCCGGGGGGGGGGTGTGTGTGTGCAAGAGGCAGCTGATAGATGATTCTCTCTCATTGTTGTTTCTAACTCTCTATTCCTCTCTCTTCCTCTCTGTAAAAAATCAATATATATATATTTTTAAAAAGTTATTTAACACTTAAATAATACCTAAAACCATGCCTGGAACAGAATAAAAAAAACCTAATAAAAGCTAATTATTTGAATAATTTTTTGAATTTAGAACATCTTATAATGTACAATTGCAAAAAATAAAGTACTAGCTATATATTTTCTTTTTGAAGATTTATCAATATAATAAAAATATATCTTTATGTTTGTACAGTCTCCTATAGAGATTTTTTACCAAAACTATACTCTTAATATACTCCCAAAATCCAGGAGATGGGCATGGCTTTTTCACATTGTATAACTGAGAAAATTAAACTAATGAAAGATTTAGTGACTTGATTGAGATCTGGGAGTTTGGTGGTATATTATATAGCCTTGCCACATGTTGAAAACTAATTCTTTCTTTCTAAACATGTTAATTTCTTATCATGCCAGCACTATCTCCAGACAGTGTGGTAGACTCAATAGCTGATTTCTCCTATTCTCCAGGCTCTTAAATCCCAAGACTGCTGCAAATGTCAATCTCTCTGTGCTTTCAACACCTTAATTCAATTGACAGCTCTACTCCTACTTCAGTGATAGCCATCTCTGTCACTGCTACTACCATCCCCCTCATGACATGAACCCCACTCAGCTCATTCTGAAACCTTCTTTTGTCCTCTGCCCCACATGGGGCCAGTGCCAAGTCTGTTTCCTCATCCACAATGTCTCTTGCATCAGTTCCCATTACTTTCTCTTTTTTTAAATATACTTTATTAACTTTTTACAGAGAAGAAGGGAAAGAAATAGTGAGTTAGAAACATTGATGAGACAGAAACATTGATCAGCTGCCTCCTACATACTCCCTACTGTGCCCGCAACCAAGGTACATGCCCTTGACTGGAATCAAACCTGGGACCCTTCAGTCTGCAAGCTGACACTCTATCCACTGATCCAAACCGGTTAGGGCAGTTTCCGTTATTTTCTATTACTGTTGCCATGGCCTTTAGGACTTTATTAAATCTGCCCCTAACTATTAGAATTTAATTATTGTCTCTTGACACATAGTACATGACTCTGCTTCTGATCTCTCCACCTTCTAACCCCTCCTATGCATGGCTGCTGAAAGAATCTTCCTAAAAATGAAAGTCCAGCCAGCTCAATTTAGCATTTTGGTCTACAGTCTGATGCAAACCTATTTCTCCAGTCTTATCTCCCTCTTATGCAGCTCACATTAAATCAAACGGGAATATTGCAGAATATGTCCAGCATGTTCCCCATGTGTGACTTTCTTTCTAGTTCACAATCTAGATACCTTACTGCATTTATGTTTATCAGAATTCTTCTCACCCTCTACAGTTCCAGTAAAGTCCACCATCTTCCAATAATCCTTCTCCTATCTCTCAACAGCTCCCTTCCCATCTTCAGCCATCCCTATCATGCATTTTAATAGAGCTCAACATAAATGCCATCTCTTCTGGAAGCCTTTGCCATCCCAGCTTCCACCCCCTCCTAGTCTTTCTTCTGCTTTCTAGAGTTCTTTTTTCTATACCTTTATTATTGTACTTACTATGCAGTTTAATAATTATTTGCAAATGCCTGTACCCTGCCAGATGGTAAAATCCTCACCCTGACATACCCAGAACATTTCTGTGGATTTATTCTTTTAATCATAAATGAATACACCAATATGTGTTCTTTTAATCATATGCATATATCAATATAGCTATTCCCATTTATATCTATACTTTGTGTTAAACTTTTAAACATATACATACAAAGCCAAAATTTTATACAATTGATATAAATATAATACAAATATTACTAAAATGTGTTTAGAGTATACATTTTTTTTCACTTTTTTTTAAAACATATATTTTATTGATATTTTACAGAGAGGAAGGGAGAAGGATAGAGAGCTAGAAATGTCAATGAGAGAGAAGTATCGACCAGCTGCCTCTTGCACACCCCCTACCGGGGATGTGCCCGCAACCAAGGTACATGCCCTTGGCCGGAATCGAACCCGGGACCTTTCAGTCCGCAGACCGACGCTCTACCACTGAGCCAAACCGGTTTCGGCAAGAGTATACATTTTCACTTATCAACCTAATTATTTATATGCTTTAAATCTTCACCATGGATAATATAACATTAAATTGGAGGGCAGTAGGAAGTCTGAAATCTTCCATTGAGGCATTTTCTAAGTTTCAAACTGCTTTCCCTACATTTCCTCATATGTACTTAGGCTATGAAGAAAGCTTTGCAGCAAATAAATTCTACCATTTTTACAATAGATATCCCTAGTGAAAATCACATGATTAACATGTATATCAATTAATATATTTAGTTATTCCAGAAAAATGTTGGGTAAACCAACATGAAAAATTAAGGATTCAAAATGTTAACAAAATATATTTAAGCATTAGACATAAAAATTCATATCACCATCATAACATTGTATTCTATACAACCACTACATTTTTTTATAGTCATAGACCATGGAAATTAAAACTCCTGGTAATTCAACCCTATTTAAATAATAGCAGAAATGTTACAGTATTCACATAAATATCAATTTGATATTTTCAAGAGAGAAATATTTCTGGGGGAAAAATGGATACTGTGAACATAAAATATGTTAAGAAGATGATGTTTGTTTTACATTTCAAACTAGAAATAATAAAAGAAGTATGAGGAAAACTTGCTCATTGCTTAGGCAAAATGGTCTTAAACAAAAATAATCTCTATTATGATCATGAGGTTCGAGTGAGTCTGCAGATAAACATGCTGTTTGCAACAATGCTTGTGGGAGTGTCCATATGTTTAATTATAATGTTCAACTTGTAAACTCTAATTAAAAATTAACTTTCAACCCCAGTCCTTTCAGCCTACTGGGGGCTGACAGCAAGCAAAGTAAGGTACAGAAGCTCAGATTTGTTTATGTTGCAAAACTATGATAAGAATAATATATTTTAATTGCTCATAATTGGACATAGAGTGCAGCAAAATAACTGAATCTAACAAAAGTTTGCTAACCCTGAAGTAGAAAATTTAAAATACAAAATTTTATATTTAGGTCCATGAATACTATAGAATTGAGTATTAAAACCAGCTTCTCCATTACTTATTAGAATTGCAAAATCTAAAATATATAAATTGGGAATAATAATTGGAGACTTAATAAAAAGAAGGAAAATAAAAGAGAAACCACTGGATGTTGCCACATGCAGGGTAAAAAGCAATAATTGAGCTAATTATAGCCTTTCCCCTAAATGTGATCATCCCTAAGGCTAGTGAATAATGAAACAGATTTCATTTCAGCCAACTTGCCTTCTCTATTTGCCCTGAAACAAGATCATTGGGTAAGCCAGTTCCCTTAGTGTTAGAAGCTTAATTTTCAAAGCAGATTTTCCAAAATGATTCCAGATCTAAAGATGATTAAGTTACTTGATATTTTTACATGTTTTCTGAGAGCTAAATAAACACTTCCAAGTCAACTCACTCTTTGGGCACTTTTCTTTCTATATTTCTTCAAAAACATGATTGTATTTGAAAATTAAAAGATTAAGAAATGCTTTTGTGAAGAAATTGAATGCCAAGAACAACAAACTGCCTTCATTCCCACATAAGACTTATGTGGTTTCAGTCAAATGTTTACATTGTAATTTATTTACCCAGTAATGGAAATATATCCACTGTATATAAGCAATAATGATGCAGTTTCATAAAACATTCATCACTTACTCCCATGAGAGAGAATAAGATTGTAAAAATTGTTCTTTAAAACTTAATGCTTTTGCAAACTATATTTCTGAAACCAAATAGACATTGTGAAAAGATGAGACTTACTATAAATTTTCAGTGTAGCAATATTTAAAACCATGATTCTGAATACTAAATTTCAAATCACAATAATTGTACATTATGGAAAAAATTCTGAATGTGTGATGGTCAAATGATAACAGGTTGTACATGTGTAGGGCTTTACAGGTCACAAATCACACTTACAAACCCATCTCATTTGATTCATCAAACAATCCAATGAGGTAGACATTCTTAACTTCAGACTACAGACAGGCAAACTGAATCTTAGAGAAGTTGGGAAATTTGTTTAAAGTCACAAGCTTAACAAGCATAAAAAAAGGAATCAAAACCGTCTCTTCAGATTTTAATTTCTTTATACTCTGCTTCCTCTAAAAGTGTAAGTAAAACAACCAAAATGGGCACATAGTCATAACCATTTAGTGATTTTATTGGTGAAATAGGATAGATTGAAGTACTAAAAGAAAACCAACAATACTGAAAGAAAATCTCCTGTTTTGATAGATTATAATCATATATTTTATAAGTTAATTAATTGACAGGAAGGGAAAAAAGGTCATTTAAGAAAATCAGTGTTCAGTAATGTTTTGGTTTAATCATAAGTGCTCATTCTTTCTGTGAGAGTTAGGGTTTTGCCACTTTGTTTAATTAATATTACTTTAGGAGGCCATCATCTGAATGAATAATGGAGAAGGAAAAGTATAAATAATAAAAGTATAAATAATACAAATAATCATCATGAGCGGAAGAATTCACATTTATGTACTTAATAGTAAAATTTCCCATAAGCAAATTTTTTTTATCATGAATGGCTTCAATACGAGACTTTTCTGTAGTTATATTTGGTTGTTTAGAAAAGGCAAACTGGGTTCAACTAAGACGGCTTTGTTAAGAGGATATGAAAGGAGGGCAGAGTTCAGGTATTTGCATAGGAGTTATATTAACAAACCAGTTACATTATCAAACTAAGTTAGACCAGAGGAAAAATGAAGACAGGAGAAGATGACAGATAGTGAGAAGGTGGCGGGGCCAATAGATTAATCATCTCAATAAGGTCAAATAATTATAATGGAGCCACAAGAGCAAATAAGCCACGGTGTATCAGACAATGAGATTTCATGAGTGATGTAATTTCTAGTGATACAGGTCCCCAAGATATGATGGATACAAAAGGTAAACATTTTTAAGGAAGGCAAAGAATTGAGAAGGTAAGACTTCTCAAGTGGAATTCCAAGAGCCAACTGCATGAGGCTAACATGACTTAGGATAGTATAGGGAAAGAAAGTCAAGAGCTGGATTCTTCATTGAATAAGGTAAGCTAAATAGGAGATTTATAACAACAATAAGAGAGGAAAGATGACCTATTTTACAGTAAAAAAGTAGCAAGTATAGATCATGACTCAAATTTCAGTCCTCTACTAGTGATCAGAAATGTCTATAAACATACATACATGAGTGAATATGTGACATTAAATAAAGAAAATTCCCTTCCAATCCAATCACTTTCAATTTCAAAAAGTGAAAGCAAATTGGGAACAATACTCAGTTTATCATCTGCTATTTAATACATGGCTAGGACAAATCAGTTCCTATATGTTTAATACAGATAAAACTTATTTTACATTATATGTCTCAAAGGTACTGGAAGTCCTAAAATATTTGTTAAAATTTTCAAATATTTTTTTTGGAAAGCCAAAAGTTTCATTAATATTGAAATCATTCAAATGGAGAATTTTCATCTTGATGGCGAAATCTGACTTTTCACAATAAAGATAGAAACTTCTCCCTAGAGTGTAAAAATCTTCATTGTTGTTGGGATCATTTTACTGTGAAAAAACAAAAACAAAAAACAAAACACACACACATCAAAATATCTATATGTGGTATAGAATTCAATTGTTTAATTTGGTACTGCGTAGAATATAAATAATACATATACTATACATATAGTTTTTGTCTTTCAGCAAGACAGTGTTTTACCTGCTAGTTAATATATACACAGACAAAACATTTCTGGAGAAAAATGTGACAATATGTGATATTAAGAACCTTAAAAGCTGCATAATATTGGGCATAGCAAGTCTCCTAGTAATTCATCCTGAGGAGAAAATTACACATATATACAAACTTGTGCTTACAAGGATGTTACTAATGTAATTACTTAGACTATGAATGATTAGAAACAGAACTAAACATGGATTAGTTAAGTAAATTTTTATATAATCATAGAGTAGATCACTAGGCTATCATCAAAAATTAAGATGGAGCCCTACATTCGCTACCATATGAGGATGTTTAGAATATATTAAGTAGATACAAAACAAACTAGATACAAAACAAACAATACATATGCTTTAACCCTTTTTAAAAAATATGTTATTAATATTCGTATGTCTATACAGAGGAGGAGGGGTCCAGAAAAGGTATAAAGTGAAATAATAGTGGAATTTGAGATGGTAATTTATCTTAATTATTTGTATTTTCTATTTTTTTCAAAACAAACATATATTGCAGACTTTGTAGGAAGAAAAATATCATATTATTTTAAAATTTATTTTTAGATTATCCGGGTTGTGATGGACAATTTACCAGGTGTACCGGTTAATAATGCAGATTTTATAACCAAAGAAAACATGATAATTTCAAGAGAAACACCAAAAGTTCGTGTTCAAAGTATTGCCCATCACTAGCTATACATTTATTCCATCTTTCAAGCAATTTATGGATATTGTCCCAATATAACTTTTCTTTTTTTGAGGAAAACCATTCAGAGATTCCATTTTCCACTTCTTCGAATGTTTTGAAGTGCTGCTCAGAAAGTACATGTGCCATAGATCTGAACAAGTGGAAGTCTGAAGGAGCTAGGTCTGGGAAATCCAGCAGGTACATTAATACTTCCCAGGCAAGATCTTTTAATGTGTCTTTAACTGGTTTTGAAGTGTGTGATGGTACGTCACCATGAAGCAAAATTACTTTGCGGTGTATTCTGGCCCATTCTGGTCACTTTATGATCAAGCATGGTTCAAATCAATTATTTGTTGTTGGTAGGGATTAGTATTAATGGTTCCACCTAGTTTTAAAAACTCATAATATACCACACCTTCCTGATACCAAACAAACGCAGAGCATTGTCATCTTTCCACAACTATTTGGTCTGGCAGTTGATGTTGATCTGGATCAAACCATGATTTTGTGCATTTGGAATTCTTGAAATAAATTCACTTTTCATTACCAGTCACAATTCAATGCAAAGAAGACTTTCTTTTGTGCCATTGAAGCAACATTTTACTGATGACTTTTGGGTTTTCCATTTGCCTCTCATTCAGTTGATGTGGCACCTATTTTCCTTCCTTTAAAATATTTCCCATTGCTTGTAAATGATCAGAAATCATTTGATGAGCAATGCTTGATTTTTCTGCAAGTTGTTTTTGAGTCTTACATGCATCTTCACCCAAAAATTCTTGTAATGATTGGTCTTCAAACTTTTTTCGGTTGACCTGGATGTTCTTTGTCTTTCACAACAAAATAATCACTTTTAAAGCATTTAAACCAGCATTCACAAGTATCTTGAGATGGAGCATGTTCACCATAAACTTCCTAAAGTGTACGATAACTTTCAGCAGCAATTTTCTTCAAAATAAAGTAATAGATTAAAACTTTGCAAAAATGCTTTTTTGGCACCAAATTGGACACTTTTAAGCATAAAAATATCTATTATATTAACACCTTCAGAAAATTTGACATATAACAATTTGAAACTTGCTATCAATACAACAAAATCGCATAGAAATCATATCACATATATATCAACATATGTGTAACTCCACCTATTGAAAAAATCTGCATTATTAATGAGTAGATAATTGGCACATCTAGTGCTTTTAAAAGTAATTAAAATTTTACACACACACACACACACACACACACACACACAAACGAGGCCCAATGCATGAATTCGTGCACAGGTAGGGTCCCTCAACCTGGCCAACAATCAAGGCCTATGGGGAAGAGGTGGCTGACAGCTGGGGGAGGGAATGCAGGAGGCTAGCTGGAAGGTGAAGGGACCACAGTTGGTCGATGGTAGGAGCACACTAACCACCTGGGAGAAGCTCCTGCATTGAGCATCTTTCCCCCCCCCCAGTGGTCAGTGTGCATCATAGTGACTGGCCAACCAGTCATTCTGGTCATTCCAGTTGTTTAGTCATAATCGTGCTTAGGCTTTTGTATATATAGATGTATATATTTGGTTATGACAGATAATAAATAAATTTGTTTTAATTTTATTCTGAAGCAATTTTTTTCATATTTGAATAAATCCACAAATGCCTTGTGAGTGCTAATTTCTTTTATTATTATTATTATCTCACTAAAATGAGAGATAATTTATAAGACTATACAAAAATACTAGACAGGAGATGAAAAACTAGGGCAAAGAGGGAAAGGAAAAGTCAGCAAAAGGACCCCTCAGTTTCTTATCATTCCCTCAGGCTAAGTTATTTTTCTCCTTCTCTGTACTCCTACTATCTTCATTTGCATGTTTTTAACAGCACTCATCACATCTCATTTATTATCTCTTTAACTGCTTGATATTGTCACTTAGTCTTTGAGATCCTCTTTTCTAAACCTATCTCCTAGGCTCACACTTGAAGCTAAAAGAGGCTTATCAAAACTGTTTTAGATGGAGGGAAGCATTGGATTGGACTGAAAATCACCTAACAATCATCAATCAAACCTCATTTTTGGAAATTAATAACTCTGTATTCATGATGTCTTATTATTAAGTACAAAGTATCAGTTTCTCTCCCCCTGACCCCCCAAAAAGGAGAGATTTCAACATAATCACATTTTTTTAAAAAATACTCTACATACACATACATTATGAAAATAATTATACAAATAAATGCTAATAGTGGTAGAAGTATGTCTGTCATCTATTAAAATACATCAGTAAATGAATAATATAGTATTAATATATCCTCCTTACTCATGGGCAATATATTTATGCTCTTAAATATGTTTTGATTTTAAAGAGAGAAAGGAATGAGAAAAAGATAAAAATATCAATGATGAGAGAGAATCATTGATTGACTGCCTCCTACAAGCCCCCTACTGTGGTTCCAGGCCACAATCTGGACTTGTGACCTGACCAACAATCAAAACAAGACTTCCTTGTTCATTGGTCAATGTTCATCCATTGAGCCACACTGGTTGGGTAATGGTTGATATATTTCAAGATCACCATCAGATGCCTGAAATCCAGTATAGCACTGAACTATTTACATACTATGATTTTTCCTATGCACAAAAACCTATAATAAAGTTAAATTTATAAATTAGGCACAGTAAGGCATGTGCAACAATAATGTATGTATATAAAAGCCTAAGTGACCATTACAACTGGCTAACCAGAACAACCAGATGACGAGCCAATAGCTATGAAGTGCCCTGACCATCAGGGGGCAGACACTCAATGCAGGAGCTGCCCCCTACTGGTCAGTGCACTCTCACAGCCAACCTCCCATGGCTCCTCCCTCCCCTCCCTGCCAGCCCCACTTGGAACTGGGCAAGATGGCCCCAATTGGCTGGGAGGGACCTCACCTGTACACAAATTCATTCACTGGGCCTCTAGTTACTAATAATAAAACATAAAGATTCTAATAATGTGAAGGTGGTCTCCTCTCAAAATATATTATTGTACTGAGCTCAATTTTTCACTTAAAGGAAACATGTGTGGCTTCTGTTTGGTATCTCTGAATTGCCAGCAACACTCCTCTTGTGCACTGGGGCCATTATTAAGTCAAATAAGTGTTACTTGAACATAAGCACTATGATATCTCAACAATCAATCTGCAAACCCAGACAGTTGGTAAGTGACTAACAGATGGGGAGTGCATACAGCATGGAAACATTGAACAAAGAGGTAATCCATGTCCTGGGCTGGAAGGAGATTTCAGCACATTACTCTGAACAACAAGCAATTCAAAACTTATCATTTGTTTATTTCTGGAATTTTCCATTTAATATTTTTGGAACTTAATTGATCACAGGTAACTGAAACTGCAGAAACTTAAACTACAGATAAGAGAGGCACTACTGCATTTTCAATTGGAATTTGATTATAAATATATTCTATAATACAAATATGTCACATACTTTGCTTTCCTGCTTACTGTACATCAATAAAAAAACAAATAAATATTAAGAATGTAAACAACTTTTTCCCCAAAGAGGATTGCATAGTCCTAGCTATTCTTAGCTTTTCCAAATCACATTTGTTTTGCACTAGAAAGCTGTTAATTAAAGCAGCCACAATGCAAATCTACTAAGACAATTATATTCCCATTCCCTTTTCCTTTCCTCACCTCATCTTCTTTTATTTTCAATTCACACTGCATATAAATAGTATTTAAAGGACAAATCAGGATGTTACTTGCACATGTACATTTCATTATTATACAATAGGGGCCCAGTGCACAAATTCATGTACCTTCAAAGGAACTGTGAGCTCCGAAGCTGCAGTGGGCACTGGGGCGGGTCTCAGCCTATCCTCCATGCCCCTTTCCTGTCCCTCCCACCACAGCCCCTGTTCCCCTGTCTGTCTGCAGCCCCTCTTCCTCCACCACCCCTCTCACATGCTGATGGCACTGGCCCCACTCTGATGGTGCAGAACGATTATGGCCAGTGCCAGAAGCAGGAGTGAGCAGGGTCAGTGCCACCAGGAGATGCAAGCAGCAGCTGCTGGCCCAATTGCTCTTCAGAGGCAGGGGAGGTGGAGAATCCCTCAGGGTTGTTAGGGGCGCTGGCAACAGGTTTGAGCAGGGCTGGTGCCAGCAACAGGTGTGAGCACCAGGCAGGACTGACAGGAGGAAAGAACTTCCAGTAACCACCAGAGGTGTGCCCCAATGACAGCGACCAGTGCCTGTCTTGGTCTGGTGTCTCCTCTCACCTGTTCCACCATCTCACTATTGCCAACACCCGGCATGTTCCGCACATACCCCCTGTGGTCAGCACATATCATAGTGACCAGTCTAGTTGTTCAGTTGTTCCTCCATTGAGCCTATTTGCATATTAGAGTTTTATATACATTAAGGTGACCAGATTTTAACATTGGTAAAGTGGGACACCATTGATGGGGGTGGGGGAGGGTCTTGATTTAAAAGTTGGTCTATATGGAGCAACAAAAATTTTCATGAATGCAAAAATAGTATTGTAATATATGTGTGTTTTTTTAAATTTCAACATAAGTAAAATTTACAAATATAATAAATTTAAAAAATTATGTATAGTCGTGTCACTTTCAAGGCCGGCGCTAAACTTTTTGCTGCCACTATAAAATATAAATAATATGAGTACTGTCTGCTAAATTAAAAAAAAATATGTATTTATGAAATAAATAAACAAATTACCTAAATTATCTGAATAGCTGATTTGTAATGAAATCACTTGTTTAACTAGCTTACTAGCACGCAGTATTATGTGTAATGTCTGAGAGAAAGTTACAGAATGTTTTCCTTGTTGCCAATCCCAAAAAATGGCATTGTTCATTAAGTCCAAGCAATGGTGGTTGAATTCTAACAACTAATAAACAATGCAAACTTTGATAAGCAGTTCTCAATAATCAGTTCTCAACAATTATTTGTCATTATTAAAGTTTGACATTATAAAATTAACAAAAATAATATAAAACTCGCCAGAACCAGTTTGGCTCAGTGGATAGAGCATCGGCCTGGGGACTGAAAGGTCCCAGGTTCGATTCCGGTCAAGGGCACATACCTTGGTTGCGGGCATATCCCCAGTAGGAGGTGTGCAAGAGGCAGCTGATCGATGATTCTCTCTCATCAATGTTTCTAGCTCTCTATCCCTCTCTCTTCCTCTCTGTAAGAAGTCAATAAAATGCATTTAAAAAATAATAAAAATAATATAAAACTCATATCCTGGCTAAATAGCCACATGGCCGCCGAAAACCATATATTTCCTTCCCATTCTCCTGCCGTTCCCTAGCTTATGGTGCATTCTTTCCAAAAATAGGGACTTTTTTAAAATGCCATGAGACATGGGACAGATTGTTAAAAATTGGAACTGTCCCGCTAAAAGCAGGATGTCTTATCACTTAATATATAGAGATGTTCTGTACTCTTAAATACATCAGACTTTTACAATAGATTTAGTCAATATTGTTCTCTATAAAGGAAAACTAATAAAATATATATTTTTTAAATATTATACTTTGCCATAATTAATATACTGAGTAATATTGATTATTTCAATCATCTACCATTTACTTAAAAATCAAACTATCCCAGTGATGTTTTAGGATCATGCAAGGCCAAAGTTTAAGGGTTGACTTGACAGCACTCAATTTTCTACATATGAAACACATAGTTAAAAACAGACTACAAAAATAAAGGGGGCATTTTATTTTATATTGTTTATAGTAGAGAAAATATTGTGTGACTGTTAATACTAAAATATATCTGCTATATCTAGTGTTAGTAAATGATGCCTTTGCACATTAATAGAATCAAATTATCTAAGATTTGGGAAAATAAAATAACCAGATATATGTAAGAATATGTATATCTTGCTCCAGCCAGGTGGCTCAGTTGGTTAAAGCATTATCTCATATACCAAAATGGTTTCAGATTCAATTCCCAATCAGGACACACAACCTAAGGTACAGGTTTAATCCCTAGTTGGGGGGCAACTGATCAATGTTTCTCTCATATTGATGTTTCTCTCTCCACCCCTTCACCCCATTCTATCTCTCTAAATCAATAAAAATACCCTTGGGTGAAGATTAAAAAAATAATATGCATGTTATATGTATTACAATTTTTACTTCTTTTGGCATGCCGAGTTAAACATCCTAAAGTTCCTAAAATATAACAACTATAGTAAGTCCTCACTAAATACCTACCAATACATTCTGCAAGCTTAGGTGAAGTGATATATAACAAAATCAATTTGATCATAAGTTAATTGGTATAAATAAGAGTTAAGTTTCTATGGCATCTCATCAATAATATTACAAAATAACATTGAATGAAACATTTAGTTCATATTTATTATGATTATATATAGTGGTAGTTCTTTTTATAACAGGCCTTCTATTTTTAATTATTTTAGACAGTTTATGGGAAGGTCAAAGATTCTTCCTATGTCTTTTGTTTCTTAAAATAAAAAGTAAAAATAATCCTCATGCCAGAGAGACATACTTTGGTGTGGCAAATTTTGTTTGCCAAGTCTAAAACATCAACCAAATACTGAGCTCTACTTTCTTAGAAATATTAGAGCACTTAAATGTGCACTCATTCATTAAGCAATGATCATACATAATTTCACATTTTTATATATTTCTAGAACTCTCAGCATACTGCTTGGTATACAGCTGGCTTTGAATAAAAATTTGTTCAACTACTGCTGCAAAAGGCTGTTGTAACACTAGCTAGCCTGAAATGATAATATTGCTCCTGTCCCCAGAACTTGTCTCATAAAGGCATTATACTAAAGTTTAAAGTACATAAAAAAGCTCTCTTCAACCTTTAAGAGTCTGTACATTTTCTTCTAGACATCAAACTGTGCTAAGTTAATGTTATTATTTTGCAGACATGGAGTGGTGATGTGTAGTTCATCATTGGATTTTGATGTTTGCAAATTGCCCTAGAACTAGAGATGGCCACTTGGAAGCACAGGTGCTGCTGAACTGGCTTTTAAAACAGGCATCTCTGAAAGTATTATACTTTTTTTACTATGAGATATACTTGTAGGGAGCCAATCTAGCCATACTATGGAATTTACCAAAAGGAAACTACCAAGGAGAGAGAGAGCAAAGAGAACTGACATATCATGGTTTGAGTAGAGCCTCTTATATTATGACACCAAAGAATTCTGTTAACAGGCCTGGGCTCCTTTGAGGGAGAAGGCCATAAGGAAAAACTTACCTAAATGCATTAAATTTGGAACACAGGAAGAAGTTCAGTGGCACAAAGCCAATGGATAATCCAGGCCATTCAAGATAAAATAACTATCAAAATTTACAGAAAATGGTGTAATAGAGATAGAGCCATCATGCATACAAGAAACAAAGAAATAAAAATGGGAAAGTGTAATCAGACCTCTAGCACATTTTGCAAATGGAGAACTTGGATTTTTTCAGGAAGGGTGTGTTTACAATTCTACCCTGATAGCCAGTCAAGAGTATCAGGTATGCTATGAAGTTGAATGTGTCACAACATCATAAAGCTCTTCTCTCATTCAAATCTTGCTACTTGACAAACCTCCAAACCCAGCCTGAATATTCTGCTATCTTATCTTGAAAGTATTTTAATAGATAAAAGAGTGTGGGAACAAAATTTTCATTTATATTATATCTACAATATTTTCCTCCTACTAGTCTGGTTAGAATGACTTTACATCCCATTTTGCACCAGATAGCCCCAGTTCATAACTTTTTGCAAAGTATTAATTATTAATAATATCCCCTTTTATGATAAAAACATCCCAGTTTGGATAATATATTTATGATCACCTAAATTTGGTAAAAACAGCTTAAAAGTTATATGAATTATAAAATATTAAAAATATAATTCTTATAAGGTCACAGAGAAGAAAATTTTCCAAATCCATGTTATCCAAATTCTAACTTTAAGGAGCTATCATATAAATGTATGCCCTGGCCTCACATAACTCTTTGCCAAAAAAAAAAAAAAAAAAAAAGGAAAGCTGCTCAAAGCACGTGTCTCATGGATGGAAAGGTCAGTAAGGTCACCTTTGTGTATCAAAACAGCATATTTTATAGAGTGCTACAGAAATTTATACCATACAATATTATGTAGCATTTAGGGAATGGCATACAGATGTACCATTTTCCAGCAGGTTGGTTTTAGAACTTTTCTCCCTAAATTTCAAATATATTTTACCTGTGTTTTCAGGTTAACCTGGCATCTGACTAGCCACAATTAATAGAGCTAGGGGATGGGGGAGAAACTGTACATGAAAAAACAAAAATGAACTGCCAAAAATAAGCCCAAGTATTTCAATCATTAAAATAAATGTAAATGGTTTAAATTGCATTATTAAAAGTTAGAGATTCCAAATGGATAGAGCTACATATAACTAAATGGCTACAGAAAGATTTTATCTAAAAAGATATAGCAGTATAACAGACAACAGAACAGCAAAAGGCAAGAGTAAATGACAATATTATTATGAAGTAATCCAATGTGAAAAGTATAAAATGGAACCAATAAAGAGGTTTTATTTTGCAAAGTTATAGTCAAATAATATGTCACTTTTTGCAACATTATGCTAACATTTTTTTCAAAATTTATGAAGCAATAGATTAAAAACAAGGAGATATTGAGTATTTTATAAGAACAACTGAAGATCATAGCAAAATTTTCTAGATATGAGTATATAAAATAACCGAATGATTAAAATATTTACTTATTCAAACAAGCTTGATCTAAAATTACATATATATAATATAATGTACCCAGAAATTATACCCATGAACCAAGCAATAAATTATATTAAAATAATGTATTATTATACACACAAAAATTTAAAGACAAAAATAGAAAATTATTCAAGATACTTTTTTTCTGAACCAATGAAATAAAATTACAAAAAATTTAAATTATATATATGTATAGATTCGTCTAAAATAATTTAATTTCTCATAATTTTCCTTAAATATCTAAATCATTTAATTAAAATGCAACTAAAAATAACATTATAGTCGAAACTGGTTTGGCTCAGTGGTAGAGTGTTGGTTGGTCTGTGGACTGAAAGGTCTGGGTTCTATTCCCATCAAGGGCATGTACATTGGTTGCGGGCACATCCCCGGTAGTGAGTGTGCAAGAAGCGGCTGGTCGATGTTTCTCTCTCATTGACATTTCTAGCTCTCTATCTCTCTCCCTTCCTCTCTGTGAAATATCAATAAAATATATATATTTTATTAAAAACACATTGTAAACTACTCAGAAATAAATGATAAAATAAGCCATACCAAAAAATCACTGTGAAATTAAGTAACAAATATTTTTTATAAAGTGCTACAGATTCTTGTACATTTTTTTCTAGACATCAGACTGTGCTAAGTTAATGTTATTCTTTTGCAGACATGGAGTGGTGATGTGTAATTCATCATTGGATTTTGATCCTTGCAAATTGCCCTAGAACTAGAGATGGCCACATTGAAGCACAGGTGCTGCTGACCTGGATTTTAAAATAGGCATATAGCATCTTATAACATTTACTAGGTAATGCAGAAAATATGAAACTTTAAGTGCATATATTAGAAAATAAAGTAATGTTAAAAATAAACATTCAGTTCAAAGTTTTAGGAAAACCACTCCACAAAAATAGTAAATGTGGAAGAAATTGCCAGTGAAAGAAGAAAAATATAAAATCAGAAATGAATGAAATGCAAAAACAAACAAACAAACAAAAAAACTCAGATAGGCAGTTTAATGAACTCAGAAACCAAATAAATGTACTAAAAAAGTACTTTAGCAAAGATATTGAAATTCTGAAGATGAAGAACTCAAAAATATCAAGAAAGAACTAGTGATCACAGGAAACAGAGCAAGACCAGATGGAAGAAAATATTAGTGATATAGAAAACAGTAATCTAGAAATGACAAAGAAGGAAGGAGAGTTGAGCATAAATATATATATATATATATATATATATATATATATATATATATATATATATATTAATGAAATGTATGAGAACTATCTGACTGAATCAGAAAGAGCAATATAAGAATAGGCATACCAGAAGAGAGACAGAGAGCCTATTAAAACAGGCTCACCAAATAGTTGATGAAAACTTCCCAAATCTATGGAAAGAGGTAGATCCTCAAATTCAAGAAGCAAACAGAATACCTAATTACCTCAATCCAAAGAGGCCTTCTTTAAGGCACATTTTAATTAAAACTGCTTTTTGAGAGGTAATTGGGTCTTGGGGGTACAGCTCTCATGAATGGAATTAGTGTCCTTATAAGAAGAGACATGAGAGAGCTTGCTTCTCCTCTCTCTGCTTTCTCTCATGTAAGAATGTGAGAATACAATGAGAAGACTGTCATCTGCAAAACGGAAAGTGAGCCTTGCCAGACCCTTGATCTACCAGTGCTTTCCAATCATAAAAATTGTGAGAAATAGCCGAAACCCATTTGGCTCAGTGGATAGGGCGTTGGTCTGCAGACTGAAGGGTCCTAGGTTCGATTCCGGTCAGGGGCATGTGCCTTGGTTGCGGGCACGTCCCCGGAGGGGGGTGTGCAGGAGGCAGCTGATTGATGATTCTCTCTCATCGATGTTTCTAACTCTCTATCCCTCTCTCTTCATCTCTGTAAAAAAATCAATAAAATATATATTTTTAAATTATGAGAAATAAATGTTTGTTGTGTAAGCCATGCAGCCTGTGGTGTTTTTGTTATTCCAGCCTGCACTAATTTATAAAAATTACACACACACACACACACACACACACACACACACACACACACATTGTCCTTTCAATAACATTCTTGCATATCCTTACTATGATATCCTAAGAACTTTAGTCAGAACCTACTCTCATATTTTACATAGGACTCGAACAGGATTAGTTTCAATTCTTTAGAAATGAAATTTCATCGATGGCATAGTGTATAAGAATGACTTAGGAAATTTTAGCTGGACTCCATAATTTTCATAAACCCTAATTCATTCTGCAAAAAGCACATCCACTAAAATGAAAAGCAATATGCTTTTATGTACACCCTGCTCCAAGATGAATCTGTTAAATGCCCTTCCAACTTGATTGCTCCTCCTATGTAAAAATTCTGGCTGGAACATGTGAACTTTAGGATCAAGCTGTCCTTCATCTCATGCAGAACAAGGCAGCTCTAGCAGTAATAGGCATATTAGGAGAGAGAGGGAACCAGGGCTTTAATCTAAAGGAACATCTGAGTTGTCCCAATGATTCCTGACCTAAATGCAGAGAGACTGGCAAGTATATCCAGGGTTCCTGACTCCACTGATTGATGGTTTCTCCTGGGAAAATAACATGCTCATGTTCTGGCTGCTATTGTTCTTTGGGTGATGAAGCTCCAGCAACATAGAAGGATGTGGGCAGAAACCTCAAATACATGCTCATACTTATGGTGAAATGTGGTTAGTCTGAGGTGAAATTGAACTTGTCTACTTCGTCATGTCTAAAGTCATAGAAAAGTCAAGGGGATGTGACACAGTACATCAGGGTCATCTGCAACAATCACACAGATCCTCAGTCCCTGGGCTTGCAAAGAAGCCCAGACAAAGGAATTGCATCACCCACACATACAATTTCCATATTTTCAACTACATGCACTCAGCCAAAAGAGACAAAGAGAAAACAAGGGTCCAGATGATCTGACATCATTTGCTATGTGTATGTATAAGAGTCAGTGTGATTGCAGAACTGTGACTCCTCTTTTATGAAATTTTCATGGCAAAAGTGCCATCACGTTTTAGCATATGTGTTTTTCTACATCTGGTGCTCAGCTGAAGAAAAGGAAATCTGTGTAAGTGCTGGAAGGATAAAATGGCTATGTTGACCTTATTAACATGTCTGTTAACTGCATTTTTTTCCTGAGCAATGGAAAATACAATTATCTTGCACTGGGACCCTAACTATAAAATGTTTGACTTTACACTAAGCAAATATTATTACACTGTATCAGCATAATTTTTCTCTCTGAAAATTCTCCCCATTTTATTTAACATTATGTTCATGCTACTGAGTTATATAGTTTGAGTGTATAAAACATTTGCTGCATGATCTGGAGTAAATGAGTGGTATGGGCACTGATCAAGTATAGGGCATGCTACTGGCAGGGCACCGGGAAGAATACTTAAGATGATTAATCACCGAGGATGATAAGGCAGGTGATAAAACAGCAGTTTAACAAACTGATAACATGGGAATGGGGATCTCTGGGCATTCAATATTTGGGAGTGGATCATTCCCTATCATAATTGGATAAAACTAATGTATTAAGTAGGACAATTGGATAACAGAAAATCTCAACAGAAAAGGGAGCACACACTAAACTGTGCCTACCATGATTTTTCTCTTCTGTATTCTTTCAGCTTCAATGAAACTAAACAACAGAAATTGAATTGAGGTGCAGGTAATTTGTTTGGGGAAGTAATATCTATAAATCTGAGTGGGTTTTGAAAGGCATGGGAAATATGACACAGGAAAGGGGAAGGCCAACCCAAGGGTTTACACTCGAGCTAGTGACTAATGTGAGCAATTGGGACACAGCTTATTGGGTGCCTTCTCAAGAAATGTGAAGAATTCACTCCAAGACCATCTGCCTGAGACACAGGAAAGAGGGGCATGTTATCACTTGCTCCTATCCATATAGATCAAGAATTGAGTCAGGTATGAAATGCACTGTACTAGCTGAGGCTCAAGAGAAGTAGCCAAAAAACCACCAAGCAGGAAACACAGTTTGGTAGCAGATCTAATGTGAGGAGTTAGCAGGTTACATCTTGTTCAACTGATGCAACAGTAATAGATAAAGCAAAAAAGCAGGTTAGAAAGATGTGAGATTTCACATTAAAAAATGTCTAACACTCAAATTAAAATGTACCAAAGTGTCTATATAAATCAAATCAAGATGACAAAACTTTATAACTTACATAATGTGAAGACAACATAAGCCCTGAATAATGGCCTTTTATGATGCTCCCAAGTCCAACTCCTTAAAAAGGACATTTTTAAAATAGATAATCTTATATATGAGCATTCCAAATTAAGAAAGTCATGTTAAAAGGTGCTTGTTTTAATAAAGTCCAGAAAAATAAGTAACACATTGAATAAAAAAACAACTAGTGCTTATATCAGTGGTTCCCGGAATTAGCTACACATTGGAATCATCTAGAGCAGTGGTCGGCAAACTCATTAGTCAACAAAGCCACATACCAACAGTACAACAATAGAAATTTCTTTTGAGAGCCAAATTTTTAAAACTATATAGGTAGGTACATTGTTATTAATTAGGTATTCTAGATGGCCTTTGCTAAAAATTCAAGGGGCCAAAAAGCAGCATATGGCTTGTGAGCCACAGTTTGCCAACCACTGATCTAGAGTGATTTAAAAAATACAGATTATGATCAGTGTGAGTTATTGCCAAGGCATAAGAATTTTTCCAAGTTCCTCAGATGATTCCAACATGCAAACAAAGTTGAAGGACACTTAAGCAAAATACAATGTTAAAAACCAAAAATTTTAAATAACTTGGAGGGCCTAGAATCTATTTTTAAAATTCAAATATTGAAATCACATGCTTCAGCTGAGAATGTTTGGGCTTCCTGTTATTTTAAGATGTCCAAAGGGGTCTCCAATATGACACTCACTTCACCCTTTGAAACTGCTCAAAATAGACTGATAGTTATTCATTTTATACTGGCAGTCGACTGCCAGGTGACCAGAGGATCAGTTTAACTTTTCAATGTGTTCTTTGTAGATAAAGCTGTACAATGACTGACAGAATAAATAAATTCATTGATAATAAATGAAGCAATCTGCTACTGGAAGTTTGCCTCCAAAGTATGCATTACTAAGTAAGCTTGAAGTCATTAAAATGTTGAAAGAGTAAAAGAACACTGAGAAAAGAACATATGTCTACTGTGTGTTTGACTGGCATGCCTTGTTAGCCTCAAGTTTCCTTTCTTCGTTAGAAGAGGTCATGCCTTCCTAGTTTTCATTTTCAGCTAAAATTCATCCATCAGTACTTTGACCTGGCCACCCCTTAAAGGAAGCAAGAGCCTTGCCAGCTCATGTTTACAAAACAAAATCTGGGCACACCATTTTCCTCATGTTATCACCCAAAATGTCTTGAAATCCTAAACGCAGATACAAGAGGTGACATCAAATTTTGGTTTGACAGTTCCAAATACTTTTTATAATAAGAACAAGAATGTTTTGCTTTTGGCAGTTTTTCAGGCAAATGGGGGAAAATAATCAAATCCTATTTATCTGTTGAAAAATGGAGTAATCAAGGTAATGGGATAATTCATTTAGTGCCATTGCATATTAAGTCTGCTTGGATTTTCATTTTTCAAAAACTTAAAATACACTAAAATATTATTAATGCTGAAACTATTCAGAGTTGATCAGAATTTTGCTGAGCAATTAAGCTCACCCCTGAAAACATCTGCCATCATATACAATACTGTCAATTTTCTTCCAAACTGGTCTCCATTTCTAAAACTGAGTTAGCTTTTTCAACTAGATCATCTGAATTTAGAAGTTTATTTTATTTTTTTAAGGAAGACCTCTAATCAACCTGCTTTGAAAAATTCTACTTAGTAGCAAGACACTTAATTATCTTGCTCACCTTTTGTTCAGTTGCTTTGCAAATAATGACATGAAACATTCCGTCTTTTAACTTGCAAGCTTTTCTTCCTCCTGATTAGATTCCACTTAAATAGCATCATGTTCCTTCAAGTTCCTCCAAGATGAAGGATATTCTTTAATCACCTGAAACCTGCTGGTCTGCCTCTTTAGCATTCTGAGATATCTCATTCAACAAACTTAAATCAACAATACAACTACTTACACCTAACAGGTTGAGTACATTAATTCTCATCTTTTTTTATCAAGCTTTTATATTAATTCAAGTGTACAAAGTTATGCAAAGTGGATTTTGAAATCCAAGATGATTGCAATGCATTAAAGTGTGCTTTTCCTCAAGTCTCTTAATATAACTTCTATAAAAGGAAATGTTAACATAATCAAATTACATTTGTACAGGAAAAGCTAAGATTCTATTAAAATAAAATATGACAACCAAAAAAAGGTATTAATTAAACATTGAAATGGTTTCCTGTGAAAAGCTAAAAATGCAGGTATTAAACATTATTTTCAATTTCATTATAAAATATCATTTGCATCTGTCTAGGAAAGATAGGTATCAAGAATTGGATACAGTTGGATACAGTTGCTTCCCAGGCCAAAAAATATATAGGATGAAATGATAAAAAAAGGGAGGATTAGAACTTTCAGCTAGCATCATGTTAAAGAAATGCAGCTCATAAAAATAGCAAGCATTTCCAAAAAACATGAGAAAGGAAACATTTAAGCTCAAGACTTAAAGGAGGAAAAAAGGGAATTCTTAGAAGAAACAGTTGAAAAGCCTGTAAACCTGAGCCACACACCTTAGCCTGTAAAACTGTAAAGCTGTAGAAAAGTAAATCATTATCTATAGTCACATCTAGCTTAATTTTCAATAAATTGACCTTCATCTGCTATAAATGTTTTGTTTTATTCAGAAAAAAATATTTGCACACCTAAAAATAAATAGAACTTCTAATATTTGGTTGTAATATTTTTAGAGTCTTGGTTGAAGAAAGACAAATGATTTTACAATTAGATGCATCGTTGTTGAACTTATATAGTATGACAATTAAAAAGGTGGGATGGGGTTCTTTAAAAGCATGTATTTGAATCAACAGGAGTCTTTAAGGAGGAAATAACATTTTAGAACGAATGCAAGTCATTATTCTGAATAAAAATCACTGGATCATAGATCCTGCATTAACTATAACACTAAAATCTTTGCCTCCAATTTATAAAATGAAACACACACACAAAATGATGTGTTTTTTTTTCTTCCTGTAAGTGCATAGCTTCCATAATAAACAGCCTTGTCCATGGGTCTGCAGGGTTTAAGCAGGAGGCATTGTGACCAAGGAAAGGGTTCTGATCACTGCCTGAATTGCCCATTAGTCCCTATAGGCCTTAGCATATAGTCAATGAATGAATTAATCTGCAGGGTGGGGTAAATAATTAGTGATGCAACTGAGAGAGGAGAGTTCAATAGGATGAGAGCAGGTAACAATCTGAATGGGTCAACCCATAACAAAGACAAGTGGAAGTTCAGGTAAGAAGTGGAGCTCTGAGTCCAGTTCTAGGAGCAATTATAGCAAAAATAAGATACAGAGCCTGAGCCAGTACAGAAACAATGGTCTTGTGAAATATCTCATGTTCCACAGACACTGGCATCTGACCAGTACCATTTCACATTATTTTTGGAACCCTGAAGGCATCAGGCCTTTCTTAGAAGGTCAGTCTTGCTCCTACCAGTAGTCCAAGGCTAAGACGCACTTTGGTGGATTTAGCCACCAGAAACACATCTATAAAATAAAAGCATAATATGCTAATTAGACTGGAAAAGCTCGAGCTGCAAGGGCTGAGCCTCTAGTTGTTTTTTAATAAACTGAGTAAAGATCTAATTTGTCTAGTTCAACTGGGGCAAACTATGGTCTGTGGGCCAGATCCGGCTCGTTCGGATGTTCTATCTGGCCCATGGAGCCAAAAGAGTGGAGGGTTCTCTAACTCTCCCATCAGCTCCTTCATCAACAGCCCAAGATGAGAGTGCCAGCATGGTCAGGTTGCTTTTGTTCTGGCCCTCCAGTTCAGTTTAAGAACCCATTGTGGCCTTCGAGTCAAGAAGTTTGCCCATCCCTGGTCTAGTTGTCTAATATATTTGCTAGGGGATTTTTTCAACAGTCTCCTCTGTTGTGAAGTGTGGAACATTTACTGTGATAGCAGTAAGTACAGTAATAAATTTTTTCTAGGATTATTTCATTCTGGAAAGGGTACCTGAATAAAGGAACAGGATTGTGCATTTCTGAAAAAAAAAACTTTTTTCTTGCATTAAGGTGAGGCCTAATCCAAACCTTTATCCATAACATCCTTAACCCAGTGGTTGGCAAACTCATTAGTCAACAGAGCCAAATTATCAACAGCACAACAATTGAAATTTCTTTTGAGAGCCAATTTTTTTTTTCTTTTTAACTTAAACTTCTTCTAATGCTACTTCTTCAAAATAGACTAGCCCAGGCCATGGTATTTTGTGGAAGAGCCACACTCAAGGGGCCAAAAAGCCACATGTGGCTTGAGAACCGCAGTTTGCCAACTGTGGCCTTAACCCATAGGTCTTATCTGTTATAAAAACAATCTGCTCAGATCCTTAATGGTAGATGGGAATATAAGCAGAAAGTATGAAAAATTAGTATAAATTTTCATTTAATGTCTGTACCTTACATGACTGTGAGCATCATGGGACATAAACCATTTATTAAACATTGCTGACACTCAACAAATTTTTGTTTAATTAAAAAATATATAAATGAACATGAATGGATTCCCTAGCTCCAAGAAGAAGGATAATGATCAGTAATTCCAGATATGCTAGCCCTGGTTATACTCTAGTAATTGTTATTTTAGTTCCCTTGGATGTGAAGAAAGCTTATAGACTTTTGTGTCTATGTCAGTCATTATTTTTCTTCTCCTATTAGTATCCTTATTATGTGAATGTTGTTAAGTTTCAGTAATACCAGATATGCTAGCCCTGGTTATACTCTAGTAATTGTTATTTATTTTAGTTCCCTTGGATGTGGAGAAAGGTCATAGACATAATTCCATACTACAATGAGTGGTGGAACTGGCAGACTGTGTTTCTGGTGACTTTCCCCCCTAGTTTTATTGAAGCACAATTGGAAGTTATTTAAAGTACAGAATGTGGTGATTTGATATGCATATCCATTGTAAAGGATTTCTCCCATTGAGTTAATGTTTTGTTGACTATTCAGCCTTTTGATTGAAGCATTTAATCTAATTGCATTTAAATTAAGTATTATTCTATATGTATTTAATGTCATTTTATTATTCACATGTTTATCTTTTGTTTTCTTCTTCTTAAAGAAACCCTTTAACACTTCTTATAATACTGGTTTTGTGATGATGGACACCTTATGCTTTTTCTTGTCTGAGAAGCTCTTAATCTATCCTTCAAATCTAAATGATAGCTTTGCTGGAAAGAGTAATCTTGATTGCAGGGCCTTGCTTATCATCAGTTTAAATATTTTATGCCAATGACTTGAAGCCTGCATATTTTCTGTTGAGAAATCAGCTGACAGTTTTATAGGAGCCCCCTTTTAGGCAATTGTCATTCTCTTGCTGCTTTTTAAATTCTCTCTTTGTCATTAATATTTGGCATTTTAATTATGATGTATATTGGTGTGGGCCTCTTGGGATTCATCATTGTAGGACTCACTGCATTTCCTGGACTTTCCTGTCTATGTCAGTCATTATTTTTCTTCTCCTATTAGTATCCTTAAGATGTGAATGTTGTTAAGTTTCAAGTTGTCCCAAAGACTCCTTAAACTATCCCAATTTTTCCCCCTGTTCTGATTTGGTATTGTATGCTTCTTTACCTTCCAAATTCCTGATTTGATCCTCTGCTCCATATATGCTACTGTTGATTCCCTATAATGTGGTCTTCATTTCAGTTCATGTATTTTTTGTTTCTGACTGGTTCTTTATGTATTCCAACTCCATTTTTATGTTTCCTATTTCTTTGTTGAATTCTGACCAAGTTCTTCACTCTTCCTTTAAGTTTATTGAACATCTTTATAACCAAAGTTTTGTACTCTGCATGTGGTAGATTGCATGTCTCCATTTTGTTTAGTTCTTTTAATGGAATGTTGTTCTATCCTTTCATTTGGGACATGTCTCTTTGTGTCCTCATTTTGATCACCTCCCAGTATTTGTTTCTATGTATTAGGTTGAGCTGCTCTGTTTCCCAGTCTTGGTAGAATGGTCTTATATAGTAGATATCCTATAGGGCCTAGTGGCATAACCTTGTTGGTTGCCCAAGTTGGGCACACCAGGTGTACCTCACAGCCCCATGTGAGTTATCTATAACCTCTTTTAATTGATATTTGATTTATCTTGAAATACAGTGGGAGGAATTTACCCCCAGGCTGATTGGCTATAAGATCTGGTTACCACCACCATGGAGGATCTGCCATGCAGGGGCCAACACACAGAGCATGATATATGTCAGCAGGGTTCTGGTGCCTGATTTAGTCTACCCCTTGGTGGAGGTGGCTGGGTGGTGCTTAAGGAAAAATCTGAAGCTTTCCACCAGGTTCCCTGGCTTTGTTCACTACCAGAAGGTGGAGGCCAAGGTCAACCATCACCTGTGTGACCTGCTTACAGTCACCTGGCATGAGCTACAAAGCAATCTGCACATGACTGCTACTTTGTTGGGCTTGAAGGTGCCCAGGAGAAGCCCATCTGGAAAACAAGGCCAGCTACTGCTAGTGCTGGTCCTAAGGCCCCTTAGCAAGAAGTATGAAGTACGCCGACACCGGACAATTCTTGTTTGTGATTTATAAACCTTTGCGAGATTTTAGGAAAGTCCAAATTATGAGCCAAAACAGGCCATTTGTGTGGAAATCACTGTAAACTGCTTGAGAAGCCCTACAAGTTGGGTGGGGCAGGGTCACAGGAAATCACCAGGACAGGTAAGAAATGTTAGCCAAGTTGAAGATTCAGATATGGGATTTGCCTGCTAACTCTGTTCGGGGAGGGCTCAGGGAAAAAAAAAAAAAAAAGAAAAGAAAGGCCTCTGCCAGCACTTATATCTGGGGCAAAGCTGTGACTCCAGCCCTCACTGGTCAATTTAGTTCCTCCCCTATGTAGCTGGTGCTTTTAGAGATGCTGCCCCAATGCTGGAGCTAGATTAAATGAGTCCCAGTGAGTCTGTGTACATGTCTTTTAAGAAAAATGCCTGGGACTCCAGCAGACATCAATCTTAGCCACAATCTCCATCATTTTTTACAGCCAGAAAATATCAGGACTTCTCTTTGAGGCAATGAAACCCTGGGCTGGAGTCCTCGTATGGGAATGGAACCCCTCTCTCATCAATGGGGACTTCCACAGCCACAATGTCCCTCTTAATTTTAACAGTCACACATGGGTATGGGACCAGACCATTCCACATCTCTACTCTTCCTACCAGTTTTCACAAGGCTTCTTTATATCCTAAGTTACAGGACTCCTATTCAAATATATTTCACGTGGTTCTGAATGATGCTTGTTTTATAGTTTAGTTGTGATTCTCATGTGGTTGTAGGAGGATTGAGTACAGCATTTACCTACTCCACTATCTTGACTGGAAGCTCTCTATTCACCTGCTGGTGGACGCTTAGATTGTTTTCATACCTTAGCTATTATTAATAATGGTGCAGTATAACATGGGAGTATACATACAAGATGATGATTTTGTTTCATTTGGATTATATACCCAGATGTGGATCACATGGTAATCCTATTTTTAATTTGTGGAAGAATCCTCTTACTGTTTCCCATAGTTGCTGTGTCAGTTTACATTCCTCTCAACAGTGTAAAAGAGACCATTCTCTCTTTTCCACATTCTTGTCAGGATTTGTTATCTCTTATCTTTTTGATAGGAGGCATCTTTATAGGTGTAAAGTAATAACTCATTGTGTCTTTGATTGCCATTTCTCTGATCAGTTATGTTGCGCACCTTTTCACATACCTGCTGGCTATTTGTATGCCTTCTTTGGAAAAACATCTGTTCAGCTGCTTTGACCATTTTTTTGTTTGTTTTTGTTTGCCTGTTTTGCTACTGAGTTATGTGAGTTCCTTATATATTTTGGATATTAACCCCTTATTGGATCTGTGGTTTGCAAATATTTTTGTTCTATTCTGTAGGTTGACTTTTCATTTTGCTGATGGTTTCCTTTGATATCTAAAAGCATTTTAGCTTGATGTAGTTCCACTTATATTTGCCCATTTTTGCTTTTGTTTTTGGTGCCAAATCCAAAAAAATCATTTCTAAGACCAGTGTTAAGGAGCTTACATGCTATGCTTTCTTGAGTTTTATAGTGTTAGGTATTATTTTTAAGACTTTAGTCCATTTTAAGTTGCTAACTTTTGTATATGGTGTGAGATAAAGACCCTCTTCCTCCCCTTTCCTCTCCTCCCCTCTCTTTTCCCTTTCTGTTCCTTCTCTCCCCCTCCTCCCCTCTCCTCTCCTTCCCTTTTATTCTTTTCTTTGTTCCCATGTTGCTATTCTCTGATAGGCCCCTGACTTTTAATAATATTCTGACAGTAGTAAGAGCAGTAGCTAGAATATGTGCATATTTTCTATTTTAATAGTATTTTCAGTATTTCTATTTTAGTGATTAGTTCAGTTAAGAAATATTTAGTAGTAAGTGTTGATTACTTGGCAGACGTAGTTAAAGTAAGAAATATTTAGTAGTAAGTGCTAATTACTTGGCATACTATAATGAATAAGACAGATAAAAAAAATCTCTGCCCCCATGATATTCATATTCTGGTAAACAAATAATATAAAATAATAATAATTCCAAGGACTCACAATCAAATCATATAGCCTTTTATATAAGAAAATTGAGATCTAAATGGGTTGTGTGATATGGCCCCAAAACTAAGTTTATCAAAAACAGAGCCAGAAAACTCAAATATGATACCAAATCCTAATGTTATTCCACCTGGCCATGCCACCTCCTTATCTTATTCTAAACACTATGAAAAAAATCCTACCACACCACACACACACACACACACACACACACACACACACACACCAAAATGGCTATATAAAAGACTGCTGTTTATATTTATACTAGAGGCCCAGTGCACAAAATTCATGCACTGGGTGGAGAAGGGTATCCCTCAGCCCAACCTGCATCCTCTCAAATCTGGGATCCCTCTCACAATCTGGGACTGTGGCTCCTAACTGCTCACTTGCCTGCCTGCCTGATTGCTCCTAACCACTTCTACCTGCCAACCTGATCACCCCTAACCATGCCCCTACTGGCTTGATTAACAACTAACTGCTCCCCCTGCCAGCCCAATTACCCCCAACTGCCCTCCCCTGACAACCTGATCTTATTCCCAACTGCCTACCTTCCTGGTCTGATGGCCCCCAACTGCCCTCCCCTGCTGGCCTGGTCACCCCAAACTGCCTTTCCTTGCTAGCCCGATCACTTCTAACTGCATCTGCCTGCCTCATCACCCCTAACTGTCCTCATCTGCAGGCTTGATCTTGCCTCCAACTGCCTTTCTTTGCTGGCCAATTTGTTTATGATTGGTCAGTTTCTATGCCAGTCAGTGTCAAAAGCTTCACTTCCTAGGCAACCATTGGCTCCTCACAGTTGACCCAGATTTGGTTCTGATTGTTCAGTTTCTATGCCAGTCATCATCATAAGCTCTGCCTTCTGGGCAGCCACTGGATCCTCACACCTCACCCAGATTTGGTTTTGATTGGTCAGTTTCTCTGCCAGTCAATGTCTCTTGGGCTATCAACAGGACCTGATAAAAAAGGCAGGGCTGGTAGAGGTCTGGAGAGATATGGAGGCATGGCTGCTGGCCAGCCAGAAGAGAAAGAGAGAGGTAAGTGCTGATCAACAGCTGCCACAGAAGCTACAGATCAGACCCTGCTTATCTCTTCAGGCCTTTTCTTCTGATCCTACTTGCAGCCCTCTCAGCAGTCAATGCTGAGTTACTGCCCCTGTAGCCATAGCAGTCAGTGCTGAATCACCATGACAACCCAGCACTGACTACAGTACTGACTTCCAGTTGGTGGAGCCTCTGGTGGTTGTGGATATGAGGGACCCAAGGTTTTTATATATTAGGATTGATCTCTAATTTTACCTAAGACCATCATGTTCTAAAATAGATTTGGGCTGAAACCAGTTCGGCTCAATGGACAGAGCGTCAGTCTGCAGACTGAAAGGTCCCAGGTTAGATTCCAGTCAAAGGCATGCACATTAGTTGTGGGCACATTGCTAGTAGGGGTTGTGCAGGAGGCGATGTTTCTCTCTCATTGATGTTTCTAGCTCTCTATCCCTCTCCCTTCCTCTCTGTAAAAAAAAATCAAACAATATACTTTTTAAAAATAGATTTGATTAATATAACTGATAAAAACTGAAAACTGACTCCAATTTGCATTAAACTCATGCTTACACATATCTTTTAATTTTTTTAAAAAATATTTTTATTATGTTTTAGAGACAGAGGATTGGAGAGGGAGAATAAAACAATATCTATCTGCTGCCTCCTACATACCTCTTTCCAGCAATTGAGACCCTGACCCGGGTACATGCCTTGATTGGCAGTTGAACTGGTGACATTTTGGCATAGGGGACAAGGCCCAATCAACTGAGCCACAGCAGACAGGGCTCTTTAAACTTTTTATTAGAATATAATAAAAAAGAATTTTCATTAACTGAACACAACCTTATAAGCAGCATGAAAAATAAAAACAAATAAAAATAAAAACATTACCACTCCCCTGCCAAACTCTCTCAGGCCCTTTTCAGTTACTATACAATTTCCATGGATAACAGCTGTCCTGAGTTCTAACAGAAAATATTTGTTTTATCTATTTTAGTGCTTTGAATAAAAGGAATTATATAGTATACTCTTTTGCACCTGACTTCTTTTTCTTAATATTGTCTGTGAGATCTATCTATACATATGATTGAGTATAGTAAAGACAATTCTCATTACTTATCTTCTTTACTGTTGACTGATATTAAAGTAATTTACATTTTGGGATGATATTAATAGTGCTGCTATAAAGATTCTTGTGGAGTCTCTTGGTAAATATTCCACGTTTTTCTTGAGAATACACCTAAGGGTGGCACTGCTGAGTCATAGGGTAGATATATGTTTAACTTTAGTAGATATAGTTTTCCTAAGTGATTTTAATAACTTACTCTCTTCCAAGTAGTAGTTTAGAATCCCAACAACTCCAGGTTGTAAATATTTACATTAGATGCTGAAATGCCTTCTAAAATGGGTAACACCAATTCATCGCTAAGATAACGCCAGATTATTTTACTTGTTTTCCCCAAAATTCAGACATGATTGGCCTATATTTTAAAAATAGAAAAAATATGGTAAATAAATATACTTAGTTCTCCCCATTATTAAACTCTTCTATATAGCACTTCCATGTACCAACAATTCTTTATAACTGCTCATTTAAATATAGGATAATAGTATTTTTTCTTCTTTTCCATTTCCTGCATCTCTGCATTCCTTAAATAATCTTACCTAATAAAAGAGAAACATGCAATTAACCATCACTCCACTACACCCACAGCCAATCAGAGTGAGTATGCAAATTGACCCAGCAAAGATGGGGGTTAATTTGCATATGCAGGCATGGAGCCCTGTGAAGCCTGCTATGAGGGGAAGGGGGGCCTCAGAGGAGCTACTAGAGTGGTTCTCTGTACATAAGCAAGGATTTGCTGGCTCCCAGGTGGCTGGAGAGCAGGGATATGCTGACTCCTGGTGGGAGCAGGGACTTGTGGGCTCCCAGGCTGCTGGGAGTGAAGCCAGGGGAAGGAAGACCTATTCTTGCACAAATATCATGCAATGGAACTCTAATAAAATAATATTCTTCAAGAATTAACAGCAACTGCTTAATGAATACAAGGTGGTAAGCAAGCAAAGTTTCTAGGAAACTGAATAATTTGTTTTTCCTTAATTAGAGAAAGAACCATAATTACAATTTACAAGTACTGAATGAATCTGCATTACAATAAGCTAAAACAATTTTTCTGTATTTTTATTTTTTTCTGCATTTTGATTTTAACAGAATGCTTATCAAAGAACTGTAAGTAGTCTAACACCTATTTTTGAATTCTGATGAGTGAAACATCAAAATTCATGAGGGCCTGTGCCATTTGTAAAATGATTATTTTTTTACTCCTAAGCCTCCAAATTAGAGACCATGGAATGACAGGGACTAAATGATATTTCAGAAACAAAGTACATAATAGGTACTCAATAAACCTAGAGATTGGCAAAATGATTACTGTTTTATTAAAGGTGATATAAATATAAAAGGAAACTCACTTTTTCCAGGTTATAATAAAACCATGCTAAAAATAGCAAATTATTTGGGCATTATAATTATAATGCTCATTGGTTAAGCAGTACATTTACAGGCTGTGAAGTTACTGATAAGAAAGGAATGAGACACACCTCCCCTCTCCATGACTTTAATATTTATTAGAGACTTGATAATAACCAATGTTAGATAACTATTCTAGCCCTGAAATGGAAAAACTAAGCCACATATATGTTTAGCTAATGTATTCTTTTCCTCCAGGCCCTAGTTTTTCAAGATACACTGAAACCAGCTGTTTCCTAATCTGACTTGCTTCTAATGTGATTATAAAAAATGTATATACCTCTCCTCAAACATATGATTATTTGAGAGAGAGAGAGAGGAAGAGGGAGAGAGAGAGAGTAAAAGACATAAATGTGAGGGTGAAACATGGATCAGTTTCCTCCACATGCCCCAACAGGGGACTAAATCAAAACAAACTTTGCTTTATGTACCCTGCAACTGAATCACCCAGCCAGGGCAAAAAATTTGCATTTTTAACAGGTACATAAAGCAAAGTTTGAGAATCATTGCTCAAAATGGAACTGGAGATAAATGGGAGTACAGAGGAGATACATACATAATTCGAACTATGACATTTTTTGCTGTAATTAAGAAAAGAAGAATCACATCATTCCATTTCCCACTTTTTGACTAATCATTAAATTAATCAAGTTGTGCCTTAAAAATAACAATATCACCTTTAAGGTTAGATCCTCTAGAGCAGTGTTTCCCAAAGTGTGGTACGCATACCCCCAGGGTTACGGGAAGAGTTTGGTGGGGGTATGCATTGCATCAGAGTTTGGTGGGGATATGCACTGCACCGTGCTTAGCTGCACCTAATTCTATGTTCTCATGAGTCAAGTCAAGACAGTCTTGTGAGGCGTGAGATGGTCCAGAGTGCAAATAAATGTTATTTATAATATAACTTTTATTTATATTTTATTATAAATAATTTTATTTTTGGTTTATTATTTTGGGTATGTACCCCCCAAAAGATATATTTTGATTGTTATTAAAATACATCCTTTTTTTGACGAGGGGTACTCAGCGTTACAAAAATTATATAAGGGGTACACATATGTCAAAAGTTTGGGAAACACTGCTTTAGAGAAATGGCTGAGGCCTGAGATGCATGAGGATGGAGGTGAGCCAAAACTAAGCAACAAATGAGCTAAAGAGGCAGCTGAAAGCTGAGAAGAAAGTAGTGGAGAAGGAGGTTCAACAGTAAAGCTCACTGAGAAATGAGCCAATGCTGCTGCCACCAACCACATCACTGACAATGATGTGGTTGCCAGTGAAGAAAACCTGGCCTCCAACCAACACTGCAAGCCCACAGACAAGCAGTCTATCAACTAAAGCCCAATGGGGAGGACCCATAACCATGCAAGTTCCATATAGATGTTTCAAAGAATATAGTCACCTGCAGCCTGGGACCATCTGAGTGACATCACCTTAAAGGTGGCAGTTTGGATCCATGCCAAAAGAGCTTCTGGGGAAAACTCAACTTCTATGACCTTAGAGGAGTTGGGGTCAAGTTTCAGGTCATGGCCAATTACAGGAATCATAAATCAGAAGAACAATTTATTCATATCAATAACAAACTGTGTCAGGGAGGCATAATTGGAGTTCAGGGAAATCCTGGGGAAATCAAGAAGGGTGAGCTGAGTATCATTCCCTATGAGATCACACTGCTTTCATATGTTACCTCATCTCCGCTTTGGCCTCAAATACAAGGAAACACAATATGTCAGTCAGGGATACTTGGACTTGATTGAGAATAACTTTGTGAAGCAGAAATTTATCCTCTGCTCTAAGATCATCACATATATAAGAAGTGTCTTGTCCTTCACTGGATAGCATGGTTGGTTATAAGGTCCTCCCCATACACAAAGGTTGTAGGTTCTAACCCTGGTTCAAGCACATATAAGAATCTACCAATGAATGAATAAATAAGATGAACAACAAATCAATATTTCTCTTCTCTCTCTCTCTCTCTCTCTCTCTCTCTCTCTCTCTCTCATTCTCCTCTCTCTCTCTCTCTGTCTATCTCCCTCCCTCCCTCCCTCCGTCCCTCCCTCCCTCCCTTTTTCCTTGCTCTCTATAATCAATCAATCAATTTTTTAAAAATCTAAGTTTCTTGGATGAGTTGGAATTTTTAGAGACAGAAGCTCTCATGATAAGCATCATCCCAGAGAGTGCTGTGGCCAAACCTTTCATCACCTACCATGATGAGCTGAAACTGAATGTATATGTGAGAATTCTCCAGAACTCTACCATAAGATGCTGGTGGTTGGTGACATGGATAAAATTGGATGCCAGTTCTGGAATGAAGGACTTGATATGACTCCCAATCCTGAGTTCAGCATCTGTGATTTCTACTTGGCCAATGACACTATCACAATCTTGTTGAAATCATGGAGATGATGATTTCCAGGATGGTGAAGCACATTAAAGGAGGTTGCAGGTGATCTACCATTCAGATGATCAGGGGCCATGCCTACAAGTTTGACCTTACCCCACCCTTCTGGAGAATCAGCATGTAGAAGAGCTTGAGAATGCCCTAGGAGTAAAGCTGCTGGAAACTGACCTCTCTGAAACTAAAAAAAAAAAAAAAAAAACAAAAAACAAAAAAAACTCACAAAATGCTTCATATGCATGTGATAAAAGCTGTTGAATGCCTTCTACCTTGGACAACAGCCAGGCTCTTTGATAAGCTTGTGGTGAGTTCCTGGAAGTGACATGCACTGATCTTGCATTCATCTGTGCTCACCCACAGATAATGAGCCCTTTGTCAAAATGGCACCGCTCTAAATACAGACTGACTGAGCGTTTTAGCTTTTTGTCACAAAGAAGGAAATAAGCAATGACCCCCCATGAGGCAGCAGCAGCTTTTTGAAGAATATGTTTATAGATGAAAACTTCTGCACATCCCTGGAATATGGGCTGCCCCCACAGATGGCTGGAGCATGGGCATTGACCGAGTCACCATGGTTCTTAAAGACTCCAATAATGTCAAGGAAGTACTTCTGTTTCCTGTCGTGAAATTTGAAAATAGTAAGTAAAATGAAGGAATTGCTGATACATTGTCTAGAAAATAAAAACTGCAAGTCACATAACTCAAGCATCTCTGCATTTTTGCAAAAGATCAAGGACTCCACGGGAATTCTTGAACATTGATATCCATTTGACTATTGCAGTTCAGTTACCAGAAGAGATAAAATGAATTAGGAATTCATTTTATAGTCCTTGTTACCAAATAAAACATTTGTCCTTTAAAAAAAAAGCTAAAAAATAAGATACCTGCCCCCATATTAGGCACAATAAATTGGAATGTCCTATAAAAGGACATAGAGCCCTGGCCAGGTAGCTCAGTTGATTAGCATAACACGTCCCCCTGATTCATTGAGGTTGGTGGTTTGATCCCCAGGGCACATATAAGAACCAACCAGTGGCCCTAGCTGGTTTGGCTCAATGGATAGAGCATCAGCCTGCAGACTGAAGATTCTCAGGTTCCATTCCAATCAAGGGCACATTCCTGGGTTGTGGGCTTAATCTCCAGGGGCGAGGAAAGGGGAATGCAGGAGGCAGCTGAACAGGATTCTCTCACATCATTGATGTTTCTATCTTTCTCTCTCTCCTTTCCTCTCTGAAATCAATATATATATATATATATGACTCACTTTTTTTGCTTGATTATTCTTTTGTAACAATGTGCCACAATTAATTCATATAACACACACACACACACACACACACATAAACATAGTACAATGTAATATGTGTGTGTGTGTTAAAAAAACAACAACAACCAGAATCAATCAGTGAATGCATAAATAAGTAAAACAAATCCATGGTTTTCTCTCTATCTATCCATCTATCTATCTCTATCTCTATCTCTATCTCTATCTCTATCTCTCTCTTTCTGTCACTTTCTTTTCTTTCCTCTCTCTAAACATCAATTTAAAAAGAAGAACCTAGAGTCAATATAGTTGATAAGCTTCCACAATTTTAGAAATCAGAAGAGTTTGAAATGTGGGAACTGCCATACATTCTGTTCAAACAATTAGCCTTAGACACTTGGAAAGTATACACTTTGACTCTCAAATTTTCATAGAATTCAATCATATATTTCTTTCTTAAACTCTTTTCATGATTAAAATAAACAAAATACAAACACTTTTAGGCTGTCAATAGTCTTCATTTCTATAGCTAGCTTTTTTCTTCATTCCTTCTTTTTAATCTTTTTTTACTGGAGTAAATATATATGTAAAAGTCACAAAGTGAACATACTAAGGTAACCAGCACACAGATCAAGAAACTGAACATCACCAGGACTCCAGTAGTCCCCCTTGTGCACCCTTCTTGTCACTACCCTGTCATTCTAACCACCACCCTTACTTGTAATACCATAGATTATTTTTATTTGTTTTTTTAAGTTTATAGAATAATAGGATTTGAAGAAAATTGAATAATAGTAGATATACTCTTTGATGTCCAGTTGTTTTTTATTCAATACTGAGCTCATGAAATTCATGCATGCCATTGTATGTACTTATGGCTGACTCACCTTTTTTGCTATATTATTCTTTTGTAACAATGTGCCACAATTAATTCATCCATACTCCTGTAAATTATTTCCAATTTGGGATTGATAACAATAGTGCTGTTATAAACATTCTTGCACCTTGAAAAACATATGGATTCATTTCTCTTAGGTGTGCACCTAGGCATGAAATTGCTGAATCAGAAGGTAAGTGTCTATTTAGCTGTTGTTTTGCTGCCAGCTTCCCCAAATGGTGGCACTTCCCCCAGAAGAAAAGACCCTCAGTTGCACCAATGGTTGGTGTTGCCTGTCTTTTTCATTTTAATAATTTTCTATGGCTGATTTCTGAACTCTTTCCCTTAATGGCATGTATGGTCCCAATTTATTTGTAGCTTTTACCCTTCACAGTTTAGAACATTCACTGTCTATAATATTCAATTTAGCATCTAATGTTTAAGCTACTGAATAGATTTAGCCATATGAAATAGAGTAAGCTCACCCTAAAATAAATTTGCCTAACTGTATTTTACTTTTACTTTGTAAGCAGAGACAGACACAATCATTTTCAGTTAATTTCAGATCCCTAAATATTGGAACAAAAAATAATATGGAGGACTTAAATTTTGGTAGATTGCTAAGTCAAGTCTAGTAGATAACTTCTTTTTAAAAAGTGTGCAGTTACACTAAACTGGGTTGGGGACAAGTTTGTGTAGACATGTAAAGATATAAATTCTCCCCCCGTTTTTTCACATTGTTCTTCCTGGTAGTAGTATCCAGCCAACAAAAATTCATTTTCAGTAATGGCTTAATATCTATACTACTAACTGATGTATTCGTGAAAGCAACATAATGTGAAATTGAAGTTTTAATAGTTTTCTTTTTTTAAGAGAAGAAATGTAATTAACTCATGGAAGATGAGCTAACAACATTATTCAAGACTCTGGTATTATTTTCCATTTTCCCTGTATGCTATCTTGTCACTAAAAACGTGGCATACTTTTAGCCAGAAATTTAACTTCTAAAAAGCATTATGTCAGGAATACCAGTCAATTAATGAGACATCTCACAGATACCGAGACAGAAAAAGTATAGGAAAAAAAGATTGCCAGTTTGAAGGGAACCATGCCTGAAAGAGAATTTTTATTTTTTTTCTTTCCTTTTTTTGATGTTTGTTGTTGTTGTTGAAACAAAAAAGAATTTCAGATTTACATGCTGCCAGAATATCACTTCTTGGCACTTCAAAGATAAATTGGGCTGGAAAGAGAAAGAACATTTTGTGTACTCCCCTGCAGTTTAGTAACTTGAAAGCAGAGAGTTGTAGCACTTTGCAGGGAGGGGGTTAATTTCAGGCTGAAGAAAGATACAGCTAATCCATTCCCTCAGGCAGAAGTCCAAATGGGACTTAGGAGGAGATTTAAGTGGGAAAAGTATTTCACACAGAAAAATGTGTATTATTTCTCTATAAAGCCTAAATTTTCCATATGTAATCTTTCCTCTCCTGCTCCTCCCTCTCCCACAAAGAACTAAACCAAGGCTATTATTTAAACATTAATTAAATTAGGGAGAAAGTTTGCTATAGTTTATATAACACAAACCCATATAACATTTTTCTAATTATAAGGATTTCATGTTTGAACAAACAACTCTCTTCTAAGCTGCTGAACATATTCGGAGGTAAATTAAACTATTTGCGTGAGTTAAGCAATTACAACAAATTAGACAACAGCCTCACTTGCTCCCTAAACCACAAAGTCTTCATGAATGCTTTTCAGTGACCCACAAATGGAATAATAAGAAAGATGTTAAAAGGTACTGCCAAAGGAACTGAACTCTAAATGATGCAAGCTTTTGTCTAAATCCATCCAAATATAGGCGACAAATTGCCACGTCATGCACTGGGGACCCTTTCTTGTCAAGACCTTGGTGATAATGAGATCCTTTGCCCTTCTGCAGTGTCAGGTCATATCAAATACAAAGGAGCAAACTCTAGCCTGCAAATACAGGGTGGGGTAAAGTAGGCTTACAGTTGTTTGTACAGAAAATAATACAATAATTAATAGATATTAACACAAGGGTGAACTGTGTTTTTGCCTACTCACAACTGTAAATCTACTTTTGCCTCATCCTGTATTTATTTAAATAACCATCTATTTACTCATAAAATGAATCAAAATACTCTCATTCTACTATTGTATTTTATCCAGTAAGGGTAATATAAATCATACAAAACTCAAAATAAGCTTAGTAAAATGTCACCTTTCTCTCTTCCCAATACATCTCTAATGTATGTTATGCTTTACCAAAGTATCTCCTAAACTTCAGAATTTGGCACTGCTAAATTTAAGCTCCCATACTCCAGTAGCCCATGGTGGGAGTAATAAGAAATAATGCTCTGTCACTATTCAATTATAAAATGTATAATCTTTCTTTCTATATACATTTCATAATGCAAAATGAGTGTCCATTATAGGGAGCTTACCAGATAAAATTAGAAGTTTTAATTATAATTCGAATTATTTATATTTGTAACATAATACAATATCTCAGTTGAATTATTTCCTTTTCTATTCAAATTTCTGGCACAATCTGAATGCAAATGTGACTTACTGAATCTTTACATTGTTGATTCTGTTGCCAACTTGTTGTACAGCAGACATAACAGAACGACCACTGGAGTCCAAGCCAATTGAAATTTAGGGAGCTTTTATTAGCTGGCCTGTGACTGACAGCTCAGCCTTCCCCCACTCAGGGAGTCCAGAGAGCAACCCCAACCTCAGGTGCAAGGTAGCTTTTAAGAACTAAAACCTCATCCTATTTAGCAGGCTAAGTGGAACAATGGCAACCTCAAACAACGCAGCTGTATCGGCACACTGTAAAGGTATTTAAACCCACATCCTACGCACTCAGGCTAGCAATATCCTGTTCAGCTAAGCCCGTGGTCAGCAAACTGTGGCTCCCAAGCCACATACGGCTCTTTGGCTCCTTGAGTGTGGCTCTTCCACAAAATACTAAGGCCTGGGCGAGTCTATTTTGAAAAAGTGGTGTTAGAAGAAGTTTAAGTTTAAAAAATTTGGCTCTCGAAATAAATTTCAATTGTTGTACTGTTGATATTTGGCTCTGTTGACTAATGAGTTTGCTGACCACTGAACTAAGCTACTGGCATCCTGTTCTGCAAGGTGCAGCTGTGTTTCATGATCAGGGCAGTCATAGGGACGTGCAATTAAAATTTTTCCACTCTCTAACAAACCCTATATATAAACAGGCTTTCAAACACTGTCAGTCGGCTGACAATATGCTTTATAGGCAGAGATAAAAATCAAAATAATTAACCAGAATAGCACAGGCAGTGACTAATCAGGATACACACCCAGCCAGTCAGAGTGGTCATCACCATCAATAACAAGCATGGCCAGGCAAGCACGTTTTGGCTGAGGAGCAGCCCCAATAAAACATGTTCTTCAAACAGTCACTGATATTTGTTGATCTTCCATGAGCTATAGCAGGGCCCGTGTACATATGCACTCTCATACACATCTGTCACTTGCTTTTCTCCTTTTATTATTATTCTATACTATATCATTGAGGTATCCTCAGCATGCCATTAGATATACACCTAGTTCATTCTTCTTAGTACCCTCATAATAATCTCAAATCATAGACATATATTTCCTCTATTGGTAGATCATTTCTCCATATACACATATTTAGGCTAACTTTCACTTAATCTAAATATAATTGCAGTGTACATGGTATACACATATTTCCTTATGTACTGTTTTCCTGTTTTTAACTCTGAAAATTAAGAGTGTAAGTCAGGAGGTATGTGTCTATCTTTTTAACTGATTATGTGAGATTGTTTTTCAAAAGAGACTGCAACAATTCACACTATGAATTCCTATGCCCCTACAGGCTCACACATGCTGTGCTGTGGGTTGGGTTCCCTGGAAAATAGCCCTTTGAGTTGTTGAGCCTGGAGGCAGAGTTGGACTTCTGTATCTCACATCATGAATCCAACTCAGGGAGAGGGCATAATCTTGGTCAAGACCTCTCTCTCTGACTGAGAAACATTCTTGGGGAAGGACTCAATTGAGAGTTGTCAGCCACCCACACTCTGAGTAGCAACAATAATCCTTCAGCCCTAAATGTACATTTGACCCCATAATATAAGTAAAAATGTATTTCATTGTTGTTTTAATTGGTATTTCTCTAACTACTAATGTGGGCACATATTTTCACATGTTTTTGGCCATCTGGAATTTCTCTTCTGCTTGTTCATACCCTTTGCTCACTTTTCTTTTGGTTGTTAGCTTTCTTATTTTCCTTTTGTAGAAACTCTTTGTATACTAGGGAGAATAAATCTGTTTTAATATGAGTTACAAATCATATGTAATTCCATTTAATTTATCTCTCTTTTTTTGCCAAATATATCAGGAGACTGACAGGAACAGATAGTACACTCAAAGGTTTTAACTGAAAAGTATTAAATAAAAGGGCTATGACTAGAGATGCAGGCAGGGTTACAGAAACCAAAATGGATACTAACAATAAAAAAAGAGCTACATTTACTGCTAGGTCTTAGGAAGAAGAAGAGAGAAAGTAACTAGCAGAGTCTAATAAAAGCTGGAGATGTGGAAGAAGAGGTGGCTAGGTGATGCAATCAATAAAAGTTAGCTTCTTGGGGCAAGGGGTTAGCTAGAGAAGAACATAGAGGATTTTCAGTGGGAGGAGGGAAAAATACAGAACAACCAATACACCATATAAAACATTTTAACTTTCCGTGTAGCCAACACTTCAATTTTTAAAAATATTTTAAAGCATTGTTGTAAGCTATTATTTTTTTATAACTTTTGATTTTGAAATACTAGTAGTTTAAGACTCACAAGAAGTTGCACAAATACATAGAGCTCCTGTTTACCTTTCACCAGCTTTCCCCAATTAACATAACCATAATAAATATAACCATAGCACAATGTCAAAAAACAGGAAATTCACATGTGTACAATGTAGTTCACTTTGATGCAGATCTTACATAGATTTTTAACAGTTTTTACATGCACTAATTGTGTTGTGTGTGTCTTCGTGTAGTTCCATGAAATTCATCGCACGTATAAATTTGAGCATACATCACCACAGTAAAATACAGAATTGTTCCATCACCACAGAGAAACTGTATTGTAGTAACCCTTAATAGCAATATCCTTCTCCCAACCCAAATTTCTGACAACTAGTGAAGCCACATTGGTTTAATTTTGTAACTTTTAGAATGTTATATAAATAGAAGCATACAATATGTCACTATTAGAAATTGGTGCCCTAACCATTTGAGGCCCAGTGGATAGAGCATCAGCCTGTGGACTCAAGGGTCCCAAGTTCTATTCAGGTTAGGAACATGTACCTTGGTTGTGGGCACATCCCCAGTAGTGGGTGTGCAGGAGGCAGCTGATTGATGTTTCTATCAAATCAATGTTTCTAACTCTCTATCCTTCTCCTTTCCTTTCTGTAAAAAAACAATAAAATATATATTTTTTAATTAAAAAAAGAAATTGGCTTCCCCCCCTGTCTACTATAATGCTATTGAGATTCATCCAAGTAGTTGCATACATCAAGATTTTGTTCCTTTTCATTTCTGAATAGTATTCCATGTATGGGTTTGTTTACCCATTTGTCCAATGAAGGACACTGGCTTGTGTCTAATCTTTGGCCATTACAAATATTGAACTTCCATGCCATATTTTTGTGTGAATATAAGTCTTCATTTCTCTGAGGCAAATGTTCAAAAGGGCAATTGCTGGATTACATGAAGATTTATGTTTAACTTTATAAGAAGCTGCTGTTTCTGTTTCTGGGAAGATATAGTAGATGCAATTTTCTTTTCTTTTCTTTTTTTAAAATATATTTTATTGAGTTTTTACAGAGAAGAAGGGAGAGAGAGAGCTAGAAACATCAATGAGAGAGAATCATCTACCAGCTGCCTCCTGCACACCCCCTACCCGGGATGTGCCTGCAACCAATGTACATGCCACTGACTAGAATCGAACCCGGGACCTTTCACTCTGCAGGCTGACGCTCTTTCCACTGAGCTAAACCAGTTTTGGCTAGATGCAACTTTCTTTATTTACCATGCTATAAACAACTAAAAACTCTGAACATTATGAATAATCAAAAAATGCAAGCAAACAAATAATAAAAACCCAACAAGACTGCTCTGAAAAATGGGGAAAAAAAAGACAAACAAGACCAAAAGAATGACAGAGTGCTGAGTTCCCTCCTTGCCCCATATATTCTGAACTTAAAGCTAAAGATATTGGTAACCCAGAAATGCCCATGGATGCAGACATGAAAGAAAAAGTCCAACAAAAGCCTACTGCCAGACAAGTCAATATTTTATATAACCAGTATATTCCAGCCTATCATAATAGGAGAACACACACAAAACTATGCGTCACTCCACCAGCAAAGCAAAGTAAGGAACAGAGACCTCCACCTTTGTGAGGCTGCAATGAGGCAATCCCAACCCCCCACACCCATTATAGAAGAAATCAGAGTATTCCAATCAGGAAGCTAGATTTTCATCCTCATCAGATGATAGAGGCTTACATAGGATCACTGTGTTATTGGTGGAAGTGAAACTCTTGGGATGAGGGAAAAATAATTTACTGAGGCCCCCAGAGGATGAAATTTTGTGGAAAGCTTTATTAATGATGTAAACTTAAGGGAGTTTTCCTCCAAAGTCCCATCTTCATCCTTTTGTCACATCCTTCCAGCTGTGTTCTCAGCAGAGCAGAATTAACGCCACTGCCTGGAATTACTGCTCCACATTAAAGTTCAGTCCAGTCTGATATTTGGCTAGTTTAGCTTGTGTTCCCAGCTGCAGTCATTGTGTGGGGCGTCCCCATGGCCATGGGGCATGCAGCTGCTAAGGCCACATGGAAGGCCAGCAAAGGGTCATGGAGCAAGAGAGTGAGAGAGAACTAGAAGGCAAGGCAGAAAAGGAACTCTTTGGAGATTTTAACCTTCCAAGATTTCACAGGCATGCACTGGGGTCCACCTTTCTAGCCAATGGTCTTTTTCCAGGCTAGATTGACAGGCAAGCACCTCCCCTATTCCACTCCAAATTCACTGAGTCCCCTTTTGTTCAAACCCTTTCCCAAGTGATCTGCAGGGAATGGACAGGTGGTTCCCTAGGGAGCCTGGAGCTGTATCTTCCTAAAGCTGCTCTGTTGACCACACTTAAAATGGTGGGCCTCCATTTTGCTTGTTTCCTATTATTAAGTACATAGTTAGAATGATAAATGGAGACCACAACAGGATCCAGGCCATCTACTCCCACCCAGAAGAAATGAGAAGGCCCATCCTTGGGTGAGTACAAAGACACGGTAACATGTCTCAATTGTATTTCTACTTGGCAGTATTTAGTCAGTGTCCCCACATCCCCTGCCAGAGAAGTGTCAGAGAAATTTAACTAAAACAGAAGGTTTAAAAAGATCCAGAGTTGGGTAACATAATACAAAAATGTTCAGGTGTCAATAAAAAAGATCACTCATCACAGCCAGAACCAGTAAGATATCAAAATGCATGAAAAATAACAATCAATAAATGCCAACGCCAAGATGGCATAAATGTTATCATTACCTGACACAGACGTAAAGCATTTGTGATAAAAATGCTTCAGTGAGCAATCATACACTTCAAACAAGTGAAGAAAATAGAAAGTCTCAGCAAAGAAGTAGGAGATATAAAAAGAATCAAATAGAAATTTTAGAACTGAAACACAGAATAACAAAAATAAAAGCCCAGAGAGTGAGCTAAACAATGAAGGGGACAGAAGAAAGAATCAGTAAACTGGAAAATAAAACAAGAGAATGATCAGATTTGAACACAGAGAAAATAAACTAGGAAAACAAAAACACAGACCCTCAGGGACCTAGCATTTGCATACTGTGAATCCTCCAGCAAGAGTAGAAAGAGGGCAGAGCTAAAAGAGTACTGGAAGAAATAAAGGTTGGAAAATTCTCAAATTTAGCAAGAGATATAAACCTTAATTGGGATAATCCCAAAAGATCCATGCCACCACACATTATAATTAAAATCCTAAAAAATAAAGACAAAGAGCCAAAACCGGTTTGGCTCAGTGGATACAGGGGTGGGCAAACTTTTTGACTCGAGGGCCAAAATTGGTTCTTCAACTGGACCAGAGGGCCAGAACAAAAGCAACCTGACCATGCTGGCACTCTCATCTTGGGCTGCTGGTGAAGGAGTGGAGGGGAGAGCAAGAGATCCCTCTACTCTTTTGGCTCGACGGGCCGGATAGAACAGCCTAACGAACCGGATCTGGCCCACTGGTCGTAGTTTGCCCATGGCTAGGATAAAGCATCGGCCTATGGACTGAAAGATCCCAGGTTCAATTCAGGTCAAGGGCATGTACCTGGGTTGTGGGCACATCCCCAGTAGGGGGTGTGCAAGAGGCAGCTGATCGATAATTCTCTTTCATCGATGTTTCTGACTATCCCTCTCTCTTTCTCTCTGCAAAAAATCAATAAAATATATTTAAAAAATTAAAAAAATAAAGACAAAGAAAGAAATCTTGAAAGCAGCAGAGAAAAACAATTATCTTACTAATAAGGGAAAATACTTTAAATGACAGTGGATTTCTCATTTACATGATGAAGATTACAAGAAATTGACACAAAAGACTCCAAATTTTATATCTAAGAGAAATATTCTTCAGGAATAAAGGGAAAATCAGCACATTCTCAGATGAAAGACAACTAACAGAATTTGTAGCCAGCAGATTTGCCCTACAAGACTGGCTAAAATAAGCAGAAAGTGAAAGATGAAAATAGAAATATGGGACTATTAGGTAGAAGAAAAGACAATTCAAGAAAAAGTCTGGGTAAACACAACAAGTTTTCCTTCTTCTTCTGAGTTTTCTAAGTTCTGTATTATGATTGAAGCAAAAAATATAACTATCTATTATGGGTTTATATATACAAGGTGGAAAAAGTTAAGCTATTTATATGTCCTTTCGAAAAGTATCTGTTTAGATCCTTTGCCCATTTTTTATTGGTTTATCTTCTTTTTGTTAAATTGTATGAGTTCTCTGTAAATTTTAGAAATTAATCCCTTATCAGAAATATCATTGACAAATATGTTATCTCATGCAGTGGGCTTTCTTGGTATTTTCTTGATGATTTTGTTTGCTATGCTGAAGTTTTTTGTTGTTGTTGTTGTTGTTGTTTTTAAGTAATTCCATTTGTTTATTTTTTCCTTAGTCTCCATTGTCCTATGAACTGTGTCTATAAAAATATTGCTAGGACATACGTCTGCTATTTTGCTGACTATGGAGTCTTGTAGAATTTTTATGGTTTCCTGTCTTACATTTAAGTCCTTTAGCCATTTTGAGTTTGTTTCTGTGTATGGTGTAAGTTGGTGATCTAGTTTCATACGGAAGGTCCAGAGACATATGAAAATAATGCTCAAAATCACAAATCATCCGAGAAATGCAAATCAAAACAACAATATCTTACACCTGTCAGAATGGCTATCGTCAACAAATCAACAAATGACTAGTGCTGGTAATGATGTGGGAAAAAAGGAACCCTCCTGCACTGCTGGTGGGAATACAGACTGGTGCAGCCACTGTGGAAGACAGTAGAGAGTGTTCTCAAAAAGTTAAAAATGGAACTGCCATTTGACCCAATGATCCCACTTCTAGGACTTGATCCCAAGAAATGAAAACACCAATCAGAAAGCATATATGCACCCTTATGTTCATAGCAGCACAATTTGACAATAGCTAAAATTTGGAAACAGCCTAACTGTCCATAAGCAGATGAGTTGGTTAAAAAACTGTGGTACATCTATATAGTGGAATACTATGTTGCTTTAAAAAAAGAAGGAACTTTTACCATTTGCAACAGCATGGATGGACCGAGAGAGCATTATGGTAAGTGAAATAAGCCAGTCAGACAAAGATAAATATCACATGATCTCACTCATATGTGAGATATAATGATCAACATAACTTTATGAACAAAAATAAATCCAGAGACAAATGGTAGGGTAGGAGAGGTTAGAGATCAACCAATGGACTTGTATGCATACATATTAGCATAACCAATGGACAAAGACTCTGGCGTGGTGGGGGCTCACCCACGATGGATATGCCTGGGGTGTTAGTTGGGGGGGAAAGAGACTTATGTGAAACTTTAGACAATAAAATGATTAATTAAAATAAGATATTTATATTATAAATAAGGGATGGTAAAGGATGTAAAAGGAAGATTTCTATATTTACTTGAACTGATAAAAATGATACTAGTAAACTGTGATAAATTACAATAATCAAGACTGATGTATTGGTGGAGGGATAGAGACATGGATAACAATGGAACAGAAAGACTAGAGAACTCAGAAACAAAACCACATGATATGCCAAAGGATTCTTGACAGAAGAACAAAAACATACATTAAGGAAGAATAGCCTTTTCAAGAAATAGTGTTAGAGCAATTAGACATCCATTGAAATAAAAATGAATCACAGCCCATGTTTCACAATTTATATAAAATTTATATTGAATTAAATCATGGATTTAAAGGTAAAACTTTCAGAAAAAATAGGAGAAAACCTTTGGAATTGAGGGATAAGCCTAGTTCTTATGCTTAATACTAAAATCATGATCCATAAAATAAAATTTGTATTTCATCAAAACGTAAAGCTTTTGTTCTGTGAAAGACCCTTTTAAGAGAAAATATTTGCAAACCCCATATCCAATAAAACACTAATAGCTAGAATATATAAAGAACTGCTCAAAACTTCAGCAGTAAAAAAAGGATTTTTTACCCATTGAAACAGCATGGAGGCACCTGAACAGTATAATGCTAAGTGAAATAAGTCAGTCAGAGAAAGACAAGTATCACATGATTACAACTCATTTGTGGAATCTAAGTAACAAAACAAACTGATGAACCAAGTGGATCCAGAGACATGGAAGTATGAAACAGAGTGCAGAATCTCAGAGAGAAAGCAGGGTAGGGTGGGTGGGTGGGATGTAATCAACCAAAGACTTTGTATGCATATATGGACACAGACAATAGGTGGTGGGGGCTGAGGGTGGAGTGAGCTGGAAGGGATTAAGGGGTTGAGGGTTGAGGTGGGGGAAGGGAGGGATATATAGTACTTTCAACAATAAAGAATTGTAAAAGAATTACAGATGACAAAGAAACAAACACTAAACAACAAAAAAATCAATTAAATTAGAAAATGAGCAAAAGATATGAAGAAGCATTCACTGGAGAAGACACACTTAAGGCAAATAAGCAAATGAAAAGATCAGTCATTAGGCAAATGCAAATTAAATCTATACACCTACCAAATGGCATAAATTAAAAATAGTTGCAATACAAAATGCTGGTTAGGAAGCAAAGAAACTGGATCACTCATACATTACTGGTGGGAATGTAAAATGCTTCAGAATCAATGGAAAATATTATTGCTGTTTCTGTAAAAAATAAACATGCAACAACCATACAATATAACAATCGCACTTTGGGGCATTTAACCCAGAGAAATGAAAAAAATGGCACAAAAACCTAAACATGAGTCTTTATATTCAAAATAACCAAAAACTAAAAACAACACAGATACCCTTCAATGGGTGAATGGTAAAATGAATTTGGTACATTTATACCATGGAATATTACTCAGCAACATAAATATAGCAACTATTGATACATGCAGCCACCTGAATGAATCTCTAGAGAAATATGCTGGTAGGAATAAAGCCAATACTAAAGTTACCTACTATAATATTCCATTTATTTAACATTCTTGGAATGCCAGAGGGATGAAAACACGACAGATTCTTGAGGTGACAGAAGTGTTCTGTATCTTGACTGTCAATATCAGTAGCCTGTCAATGATATTGGGCTATAGTTTTAAATGAAAAATTAAAACCTCTCTGCAAAGAAATAGAATGCGAAAAAGAGAGAGAGAGAGATAAAGAACCATATAGAGAACTGATATTGTACTACAGTTCTGCAAAATGTTACCAGTGAAAGAAACTGGATAAGGCATATGTGAAATCTCTGTATTATTCTTTACAACTGCATGCAAAACCACAAATATCTCAATATAACAATTTTAATTAATAAGAAGATAAACTTCCAAATTCCTTTACAGAATAGATTTTGTCATTTTTTTTCATATCAACAATGATGAGAGAGATCCAGTTTCTTTGCATTCCCACCAGCATTTGTTATATTCAACATCTAAAATTTTTCATTATTCTAATAGATGTGCTGTGGTATCTATCATTTTTAAATATATGATTTATTAAAATAAAGAAGAGTTTTTCCTAAATATAAAGAGAGATCCCAGTTCCCTTTAGGAGGAGTTGCTGTCTTCCCTGCCAACTGCTGTATTTGCTTTCTTTATACTCTGAAAGCTTTGTAGCTCATCCGTTTTTCCCTTCTGAACTAGGCTTCCTGGAAGCTTATGCAGAGATTTTCCACTTGCAAGAAACTAACATACCCTCACTTTATACCACCACCTGGGCAGGCAGAGGAGTGGAGATGCTTATAGAAATTGGATTAGGAGCACTGGAAGGTAGAGACAAAATTAAACTCAATTCCATTCCAGTCCTCCAAGGAGAAGGTCCACAATACAGTCTAGGCTGAAGAAGGTTGTCATTGCAGGCCCTGCTCATTCTGGACCAAGGATGACAACCGAGGGAAATCATGTCCAGGAGGAACAGGGCAGACACATTGCTTGCAAATCATAGAACAGAGATGGCCAAAATGGTGCAGAGGGCACCAACTTTTCCCAAGAGTTTCAAAGCAAGACAGCAGAGCACCAGAGAAGAAGACAGCCTAATGCCCTGGTAGAGAAAGAACTGGTAACAAATAGCAGAGAGAGGCTTTCCCACAGAATCCCCTCCCTGAACAGGGAAGAAAGAGCCAGAAAGGATAGAAACAATCAGGAAGCCAAGAGACCAAGACAGAAGGGGAGTATAGACCCATTCAGTTTAAATTCGCACAATCTGGAAGTCTAGGGTGTTAGATTCATTAACATTCTCATTTCTCTTTATTTCCAGAAGTGGGGCATGCATTCCAAAGATAGTTGAATACCAATTTTAAACAGTAAGATTATAACTCAAGGTCAGATTGTATAGGCCCAATTTTTACAGTCAATTACTATTGCTATCCCTGACAAATGAGTTTTGGTATAATTATCCTCTTGCTATCATGAACAGTTAGAGAATGTTTGTATTTTTATTATGTCTATACCTCTTTTAGTGTGAAATCTCTCACCTCCCTGTTGGAAGTTAGTATTTGCATAAATAATAAATAAAGCATATTAAGCAATATAATGTTGAAATAATAATAATAAAGTTACATGTTTGTTGCAATAGTTTTTTTTTTTTTTACTAGGAAGTGAATTTGACTTCATTTACATATTTGGACATTATGAACTTTTTTTTTTATCACTGCAACAAAGTGATGCTTGAGGACACTCCATTTCCTAACATATTTTCATGTGGAGGCTCACAAAAAGCACAGATGTTTCAAAATTATGTCCAATGGTTTTTATATCCCAAGTCTCAAGACATAAAAAAGGGAGTTTTCTGCCAACACATCTATCTAATCAACCTGCCTTTACCTCATCCAGAGCCAAAAGTTTTACCCTTCATGTCCAGATGGCAGTAGTGCATCTTGTTAAAATCAGTATATTGCAAATTATTGCTAAGGACTGTCAAAGTTCAAAAAGTGTAAAAGATCATGCCTCACATACAGTTGATTAACTTCCTTGACCTAGTCTTATAATTCTTATTGAAATAATTTATTGAGCTTTTTATGTTTCTTATCCCAATTATTTTAAATATGACTCCCAAGTTCATTATGCAGGAACTGAGGAGTATGATTTAAATTGTAGTAGAAACCTTTGGCAACAAAATCTCAGACATCTCTCATAGCAATATTGTTTACAGATACATCTCCTAGGAAAATGGGAACTAAAGAGAAAATAAATGAATGGGACTCCATCTAAATGAAAACCTTCACAACAAAATAAACTATCAACAAAGTAACAAGAGAGCTCACTGCATGGGAGAAGATATTTGCCCATGTTATTTCCCATAAGGGGTTAATTTCCAAAATTTATAGGGAACTTATACAACTTAACAAAAGGAAGATAAACAATGCAATTAAAAATGGACAAAGGATCTAAATAGACAGATCTCCAAAGTGCCAAAGTGGACATACAGAAGGACAAAAAATGCTCAAAGTCACTAATCATCTGAGAGATGGAAATCAATACAACAATTGGGTACCACCTCACACCTGTCAGAATGGCTATCAGCAACAAATCAACAAACGACAAGTGTTGGTGAGAATGTAAAGAAAAAGGAACCATTGTGCACTGCTGGTGGGAATGCAGACTGGTTCAACCACTGTGGAGAACAGTTTGGAGATTCCTTTAAAAATTAAAAATGGAACTGCCATTTGACCCAGTGATCCCACTTTTATTAGTATTGATATAATCGAAGAAACCCGAAACACTAATCAGAAAGAATAAATTCACCTTTATGTTCATATAACAGCACAATTTACAATAGCTAAGATTTGGAAGCAACCTAAGTCCCATCTATAAATGAGTGATTAAAAAACTGTGATACATCAAAACCATGGAATACTATGCAGCTGTAAAAAAGAAAGAACCCTTATCATTTTTAATAGCTTGGATGTACCTAGAGAGCATTATGCTAAGCAAAATAAGCAAGTCAGAGAAAGATAAGTATCATATGATCTCACTCATGTGTGGAATTTAATGAACAACATAAACTAAGGAACAAAAATAGACCAGAGACATAGAACTGTCAAACAGACTGTCAAACCACGGAGGGAAGGTGGAGGGGGGAGGAGGGGTCAACCAACAAACTCATATGCTTACATGCACAATTATAGACACAGACAATAGGGTGGTGAGGGCCTGGGGTTGCCAGGGCAGGATGGGAGAGGTCAATGGGGGGAAAAGGGGACATATGTAATACTTTCAACAATAAAGAATTTTTAAAATTGCAGTAGAGGAGATACAATACTAGAGATTACACTTCAAAGTATATTTTTTTCTCTTACATGACAGTTTTTGATTTGTCATTTTCAAGTAAATCACATAGAGTGTTTTATGTGTTCAAAATGTTGTTCCTTCCTGATCGTTACAATATTTTCAGATGGAACCTGTACAAACAGAGTTATCTAAAGTAAACAACAAAAATCCCTGGAGAAATCTTGTTCAGTACTGAAAATAAAAATATAAAATTTCCAAAATCACATATAGGAGTCAAGGTCACTGTTAAAATTTAAAAAGACATGAAAATGTTAAATGTTAGAATATTAAAAGCATTTTCAGCAATTATTCCAAAATATTTGCCCTTGGTCCAAAAGCCTAAGGCAACTTAAAACTGAACTACAATATATATAAAGTCAATACATTTAGAAAAAAACTATTTGAAAGAAATACAATTAGAAAAAAACAATTTGTAGTCAGGTTACAAATATTAAAATAAATATAATAAAATACATTTAACCAGTATCATCTGTAATTAAAAAAATCATAATATGCTCATTATACCAGACTTCCTTCTGGACAACCTTCAGGACAAAGCTGGGGTTGTGAGAGTAGCCTGGGTTCCAGGTGCCAGAGGGAAGCCAGTGCCAGCAGCTGGGAGAAGAAAGGCCTACTCTTACACTCTTACACTCTTACATGAATTTCATGCATCAGGTCTCTAGCTATCTTAGAATGTGCATAATTCCTCATATATGATTTATATACAAATTAAAACAATAGACAGAAATGCCCCTTGGCCTTTATGCAGACAAATTTTACAAATTCACCATATACCTCTGTTTAGATGCCACTGTGTAACACTTACAGGGTGTAGGTGTTAATCTATCTGGACAATATTTTAATTACTGCATATTATCATAAAGCAATAGAACTTCATTTGAATCTGGCAGTCCATCTGTTAAAATCCCCAGTATTTCAAATAAAAGTACTAGTAAAGCATCCTGTATTCAATTAAAATAAATCTGTGAGGTTCCTTGTAGGGTAATAAGGTCAAATTCTAAAGTTTATTCACAGGAAGAGAGTAAGTTAGAGGTTTAAAAAAATGAAATTAAATTTCAATATATTGTATTAGTTTGCTGTTCTATGAACATTGGAAGTATTACTATGCAATTATTGCTAAAATAAGTGTTGGCATTCACAAGGAATCAATTAATATTGCTCCAAAGTGTTGGTGACAGAATAGACAAAATGTGACCCACTGTGATGAACAAAGATCTACTGGAAGATGAAAAAAATAAATTGTATAACAGAATCTCAAGAAAATCACTTTATAAATAAAAAAGACATTCAAACTCTTTATATAACAAAGCTGGGTAATGATCTTGGATAGAATGAGTTGGGATATTGTAAAATTTCATATTATTTCCTATTTTTATACTTTTAAATCCATGGACAGGGTGTACTTCCTCTCTTTGTCCCTTGATGACTTTGGAAACAGCCACAGAGTCATGCCTATATTGGAATATTCTAGAGGTCAGTTTTTAACCCCATGTCCAACTCCTGTGTATTGATGTGTGTGTGTGTGTGTGTGTGTGTGTGTGTGTGTGTGTGTGTGCATTAAGTATAGGTATCTATGTGTGTGTGTGTGTGTGTGTGTGTGTGTGTGTGTGTGCATTAAGTATAGGTATCTATTTCCAAGGGAAAAAAATGTAGTAAGCAAACAATCTTTTCTGCCTACCATCTTCACCACGATCACCTTCTTTCAACATATCAAAAGTTCTTTTATCATAATACTAACAATCTTGCCTTTTAAAAGTCTCTAGAGAAGGGTCCTTAAAACAGATCCTCTCTTGCTCAAAAAATCTTGTCTTGTCAAAATGTACAAGTAGAATATTACTTATTAAGGGCTAAGTAATAGAGTTTGAATATTTAAATATGTGATTACAATGCTATTAAAACACTTTCACATTTATGAGGCCAAAAGAAAGAGCAATAAAAATAAAGAAAATAAAAAGTTCCAAATTGAAGTGTTAGGTGAACCCCTGAGCTCTGTTTGACACCAGAGAAGGAAAATGGCAGGAGCCATTACTGTCTTCATTTGATGACAAAAGAAACATCTCTGAGAATTTTAGTATTCCCAATGGGATCTACAAAATATGCATGATTCATAGTTTTAAACATCACTCCAGTCAACTTACTAAATAGAGAATTCATTGTAAAAGGTTTAAAGGTCAGACCTAACATCAGTTCCAATATATAAATAAAAACTATGACAATTATAGTTATAAAATATACCAATATTATAAACTTTGAAATTTTAGAAATAATAACACGAACAAAAAAACAAAAAAAACAAAAAAACACAGAAAGTAAAGAGAGAAGAACAAGTAGAAAAGAGGAAATGTGTTGTTATACTTTTTCATACAGAGAATCAGACATAATGCTTGAAACAGATAAATCAAATATAAAGATTTGATTATAGAGTCCAGATTTATAAAATTTCTGAATAAAGAGTTACTAACCAAGATTAGATGACAAAATGAGGAGGGTGGAGGGTGATTTGAGCTAAATAGGTATAGTAGCTTCATCTTGCACAATAGCTTACCACTTTTGAAGTTATTTATTATAGTACATAAGATTTAAATATGATAATATATTAAATTATCAGATATTGGCTAGTATTTATTTATATTAAATATAATTATTTACTGTTTAAATTAAATTTACATATAAACACAGGCTAATAGAATATTTAATTTGTATCCCTTAAGAGTAAATTCTAAAAACACAATTATTATACTTACTAGAGGCCTGGTGCATGAAATTTGTGCATGGGGGTGTGTCCCTCATCCCAGCCTGCACCCTCTCCAATCTGGGACCCCTCGAGGGATATCCAACTGCCAGTTTAGGCCCGATCCTGCAATCCAGGATGGCTAGCTACTAACCACTAACCTGCCTGCCTGCCTGCCTGCCTGACTGCCCCTAACCACTCTGCCTGCCAGCCTAATAGTCCCCTAACTGCTCCCCTGCTGGCCTTATTGACACCTAGCTGCTCCCCTGCTGGCATGATAGTCCCCAACTGCCCTCCCTTGCCAGCCCAGTAACCCCCAACTGTCTTCCCCTGTGGGGCTGAGTGGACTGGGGGATTCAGGATAGATGAGGCAGGGTTGAGGGGACTGGGTGACTCTGGCTGGATGAAGCTGGATGCTGTGGGGAATGCATGAGGCAGGGCTGAGGGAACTGGGCACCACCATCTTATGGCTTTGGGTGCTGCCATCTTGTGAGAGCATGGCAATCAGTTAGCATACTCCCTCTTTATTAGATAGGATTATCATATAGGATGAGGTTCAGTTAGATAACAGGCAATATTCCTAATAAGCAGTTTACTGTTCTCAAATATAAATACTGAAATTTGCCTTGACTTTTATTTTTTTTTATTTTTTAAAGATTTTCTTTCTTTTTTTAAAAAAAAATATATTTTATTGATATTTTACAGTGAAGAAGGGAGAGAGATAGAGAGCTAGAAATGTCGATGAGAGAGAAACATCGACCAGTTGCCTCTTGCACAACCCCTATCAGGGATGTGCCCGCAAGCAAGGTACATGCCCTTGACCAGAATCGAACCTGGGACCTTTCAGTCCGCAGACCGATGCTCTACCACTCAGCCAAACCGGTTTTGGCTTGCCTTGACTTTTAAAGTTCATACTATCACTTTGGGTAGAGATCTTTCTCAGTCATATCAATTAGTTTTTGTTTTTTTTTAATGCCATTTTAGAATAGAATCATGGCATCTGAAACATTATCAGAACATATGTGTGGAAAAATTGACTTTCTGCTTTTGTGAAGTTATGTATCTCTGTGAGTGTCATAAAATAAGGAAGCCTAAAACTTATCATCTAACCCTGAATTCTATTATTATAGACTTATAGATATTGTCTATATTATATAGATATACACACAATTCAGTACCTTATATAACATTGTACTCTGAGAGTAAAAAATAGAGGCAGCTCTTTTAGGAACTATACTTAGTACAGTTATAAAGAACTTAATAAAGCTGAGATATTATTTTTAAATTTTGCTTCATATATTGTTTGATGAGCCCACATTTACAATAGTTGTGCCTTCCTGATAGACCAATTTTATTTTAATTTTTCAGAAAGGAATGGAGAGGAATAGATACTTAATAACATAGATGAGAGAGAACATCAATCAGCTGCTTCCTGCACTCCCCTTACTGAGGATGTGCCTGTAAGCAAGGCACATGCCCTTGACCAGAATCCAACCTAGGACCCTTCAGTCTGCAAGCTGATGCTCTATCCATTGAGCTAAACCAGTTTGGTAGTGATGGACTGATCTTTTATAATTATCTAATGTCTCTCTTTGTCTCTAACAATTTTCTTTGTTCTTAAAAGTCTTCCTTAAATGATATTACTCTAACTTCTTTTTAAAATTTGATGTTTTCATCCTATACCTGTTTCTATGCTTTTACTTCCAACCAACCTAGGTTGTTGTATTTGAAGTGAATTTATTATAAATAGCATATTATTGGATTTTTATCCAACATGCAAAAATCTGTTTTTAATTGATATATTTAGACCATTTGCATTTTTAGCAACTTTATTGATTTACACATGATATAATTGGCTCATGTAAAGTATATGATTAAATGATTTTTATACATTTATACATTTGTTCAACCATTCCAAAAATCAAATTTTGAACATTTACATCATACCCCAAAGAAACCTATTCTAATTAATATTCACTCCCTATTCCTCCCCTCCCCCAAAAACAAACAAAACTCCCTCTCTAAGCCCTGGGAAGCTAGCCACATGCTTTCTGTGTCTATGGATTTACCTAATTGGGCCTTATACAGTCTTTTATGACTAGCTTTTTTATTCACTCATCATAAGGTTTCCAAAGTAAGTCTATATTGTAGCATGTGCAAGAATTTCATTCCTTTTTAAGGATGAACAATTTTCCATTTTCTAGATATAACACATTTTTAAAATCCATTCAGCAGTTGATTAACATTTGTTTGTTTATTTTCCATTTGGGTGCTATTCTGAATTATGCTTCTATGAATAGTCATACACGATATCTGTATGTTCTCATATTTCATGGGTATATAACTAGGGGTAGAATTACTAGGTCAAATGATAAGTCCATGGTTAGCAACTTAAGGAACTGCCACATCATTTTCCAAAATGGCTACACCATCTTATACTCCTGCTGGCAATGTATGAAGCTTCCAATGTCTCCATATTCTAGTCAATAATTATCTCTTTTTTTAAAAAAAAATATATTTTATTGATATTTTACAGAGAGGAAGGGAGAGAGATAGAGAGCTAGAAACATTGATGAGAGAGAAACATCGACCAGCTGCCTCTTGCACACCCCCTATTGGGGATGTGCCTGCAAGCAAGGTACATGCCCTTGACCAGAATCAAACCTGGGACCTTTCAGTCCGCAGGCTGATGCTCTATCCACTGAGCCAAACTGGTTTCGGCAATAATTATCTCTTAATAAAAGATATTTATTCTACTAGGTGAGAAATAGTATATCATTGTGGTTTGGATTTATATTTCTCTTATGGCTAATAATGTTCAGGATCTTTTCATGTGCTTACTAGACATTTGTATAACTTCATTAGAGAGATATCTGGAAATCTCATCCACCCTGAAATTGTATGTATATTTTTATCATTGAGTTGTAAGAGAACTTTATATATTTAGGATGCAAGCCCCTTATCAGATAAAATATGATTAGCAAATACTGTAATTCAAAATATAAAATTATAAACTTTTTATAAACTCCAGTTTCTATATCTTTGTTTTATTGCTTTTGATGCCACAGCTAAAAATGCATTGCTTAATGCAAAGTCACATTCTGCACCTGTGACTTCTTCTGAAAGTTTTATGGTTTTAGCTCTTACATTGAGATCTACAAAACATATGGAGTTAATGTTTTTGAATGGTGTAAAGAGAAGGTCTATCTTCATTTGTTTGCATGTACTATCCCGTTTCCCCGAAAATAAGAGAGTGTCTTATATTAATTTTTGATCCCAAAGATGCGCTAGGTCTTATTTTCAGAGGATGTCTTATTTTTCCATGAAGAAGAATATGGTACACATTTATTGTTAAATGAAAATAAAAGAAATTTATTACCTGTATACAATACGGTAGTACGGTAGTTGTCAACACAAACCAGACAAACTGTGAACCCTACAGTATCAAAAATTTACTCATTTATTCAATGATAATCATGTCATCATCTTCTGGAACATCATCATAACAATCCAATTCCTGAATTTCCTGGTGAATTTCTTGTGACTCCATTTCTTTCAGAATCAGTGGACCAAATCTCTCATGTTTAGCAATAGCACTGTCTTTAAATGAGTACTTCTTGTCAAGGTAGCCTGCTTGCAGTGCATTTGCAATGCAACTGTCAGTGATTTTCTCCCATGAACTCTTCACCCAAGTCACAGCTTCTTGCAGTTTACGTTTCACAAAGTTTCCCCGCTGATTTCTCTCCATTCTATTTTCAATGTAGTCATTAATTTCCATGAGCAAATTGTCTTTGAATGGCTTCTTTATTGCAATATCAAGAGTCTGGAGATAGGCCGTCATTCCTGCAGGAATCATTATCTGATCTATTTTTCTTTCATGAAGAAATGTCTTCATGTCTTTAGCGTGGTGAGTGCTGGCTGCATCCCAGACTAACACGCCTCTTTGGCTCCCTCGCATAACTAACAGCAGCACTAAATTGACCCACTTCCTTATAACTGCTTGAGTGGCCCAGGCTTTTTCAGTTTCAAGAATAAAAACACCCAAAACACGTTCAATCTTTTCCTTCTTGCCCTTAGAAATGATGAAAGGTGGGATTTTACTGCCATCCAGATGAATTGCCAAAATACAAAAACATGTGCACTTTCGTAAGCAGTGGAGAGAATGTACACTAAAGAGGCACCCCCTTGTTCAATTGTTGTTTGAGATGATTGGCCCATAAACACTGAAACGTCATCCATAGCAATCATGTTGGGAATATTGTATTTAGAGAAGTCAGCATCATCAATAAAGGACTTGAATGCAAGTGCTCGCTTAATAACTTGAGTATCTTCCAACCTAAACAATGTTGTAGATCTTCTGAAAGACAGTTCACTTCACTGAAGAAATTATCCACCCAGTGTTGTGATGCTTTGAATTCTTCGGGGGCTATGTCAAACTATGGTGCCATTGCAAGGGCAAATTCTTGAATCTGAGCCCTATTCACAACCAAAGCCTTTGCTCTCCTGTCAACAACCCATTCACAGATCATGTCTTCCAGCCCAGAAAATAATGGTTGCCGACCTAATCCACACTTGCACTTTTTAGCATTTCCCTTGTCTATTTGTTCAATGAGGTTACCATACTCTGCTTGCCTTTTTTGGACCAATCAGATCCTCAACATCTACTCTTTGCAGAAAGCAGTAAGATTTTGGCTCCAAGAGTCTTCCACGATTCCTTTCTTGTACTCCACAGAGTAGCTTTTTCGTTTTGTGCTCATTTCTAGGGGTAAAAAAAAAAGGAATTGGGGTATCAAGGTGGGGGGAGGGGGTCACTTAAAATGACACAGGGGGGATCAGAGGGGGGAATCAAAATGGCCCAGGAGAATCAGAGGGACGAGTACCATTTTAGTAACCCCTTTTGATCCTCCTATGTCATTTTGATTGCCCCCTCTGACCCTCCTGTGTCATTTTAAGTGATCCCCTCCCCCCACCCCTGTGCCACTGAACACCTTCACCAGACATACCCCCTACCCCTTTATCAGACATTTATGCCTTGGAGCCTGACTGGGGACTGTCACTGGGCTTGCTGGGGCCTGGATCTGGGCTGGAGCAGTGTCTGCCACTGACTGAGAACCTTCAGTCATCATGAAGGCAGCTGTGAGCATCAGGTAGTGTCACCAGAGATGGACCAGCACTCACCACCTTTGCCGCGTTCCATCTGCTCTAATCCTCCTGTTCTTCTACACGTATCTGTGAAAGTCTCTCCTCTCTCCAGCCCCATGCTCACTGCTCACTCCAACTTCTGCTCCACCTCCACACAGCAGTGAGGTCAGGAATCTGCTTAACGTCACTGGTTGCTAGACTCCAGTTGGGGTGGCCCTAGTGACCAGTTTATGGTAAATTAATTTTCATTCTGAGACAGAGCCTGGGGGGCCTTATTTTCGGGGGGATGCCTTATATTTCACTCAGAAGGAAACCTATAAGTAGGTCTTATTTTCGGAGGATGTTTTATTTTCAGGGAAACACGGTAGTAGATATCCAGTTGTCCCAATACCATTTGTTTCAAAGGCTATTCTTCTTTTATTAAATTGTCTTCGCACTCTTATTGCAAGTCAATTGCCATGGATGTCAGAGATCATTTCTGAACTCTCAATTATATTTCATTGATCTATGTATTCATTCCTGTGCCAGTACCACACCATATTGATTATGTATTTTTAGAGCAAAATTTGAAATTAGAAAGTGCAAGTCCTCCAACATTGTTCTTTCTTCTCAAGATTGTTTTGCTTTCCCCCCTTCAGCGGCTCCTACCATCTACCACTGAAAGGCCACAGAATGACTGTGGCTGGCAACCTCATCAACTTACTCAAGTCTCACCAGAAAGGTATGAAGCCACCAGAGGATGCAGTCAACAGCCAAATATGGATTAAGCAGAAATATTTTTTAATTATCTTACAAAAAGGTATTTAAATTGAAGAAACCAAAATGATGGCATAGGTAATCATTTATACTTTCTGCCTCTCACAACTACATAAAAACCACAACTAAACGGCAGAACAACTACCACCCAGAACTGCAGGAAAGTAGAAGTTCCATGACTAGAAAGGTGAAGAAAGCTCATTGAGACCAGTAAGAGGTGTGGAGGCACAGAAAGTGCTGCACCTGGATGTGCTGCTTTTTAAACGAGAAGGCAGATACAAGCTCCTGCTTGCTCAGAACTCTAGTTTTGGGCAAGACCCTGGGGGACCCAGACATATATGGGGAGAAACTGGACTCTCTGGCATTGGGATAGGAACACGAAGGTGGCTTACTCTTAGAGGTGCTCACAATGATCATTGTTCCTGCACCAGGGTGTGGGATGTGGAGAACCTCAGACTTATCTGGTTCAGGGCAGCCATTACTGTTTGCTCCACTGTGGTGATTCTCAGATAGCCCTTTCCTCCCAATTTGCAATCTCACCCTAGCTGTGTGCATTGGCTTTTGCATGTGAATGCCCTGTTCTTTCACCTCAAAGAAACTGCAGCTGGGTCAGAGAGACCAAGATATTCCAAAAGAAGGCCCACTGCATGGCAGCAGTAGTGGCCTTGCTTCACAGCAAGGCCTCATCTGGGCACTTCCAAATCCCATACAAAGAGGAGGAATCTGCAGATGTAGCTCCTGCTGGGTATCCCCAGACAGTGGCTGACCTTGCATCTCCAAGAGCCTAGTGTACCCAGTGGTCAGAGTGAGACCACAGCAGATTACAACTCCTCAGATCCATAAGAGACACACTCAAGGGGCAGACTCAGTGAGCAACAAAGCCCCACTGAAGCAAGTCCTGCCCCATAATGTATCTTCTGTGCAACAGATCTTCTAGTATAAACACAGCTGGTCATCATAGCCAACTGGCCTGGAGACCAACTCCTCCCAGTGATACCAACTGCAATCAAGGGTTGACTACAACAAAACTGCAAAAAGCCTACAAAGGAGGGCACGAAGAGTGTCTACCTTAGATGACTGGACCACTGGACCCTATAGGACATAAACCACACAATGATGCTCTATCAACTCTAGGAGTCTTAGCCACTACCCAGTAAATAGAAACAAACACAGGGAAGCAGCCAAAATGTGGAGACAAAGAAACAAGTCACAAATGAAATGGATGAAAGCAAAATACTGGGTATAGAGTTCAAAACCACTGCTATAAGGTAACTCAAGAATCTTCTAGAAACTTCCAAGAAATTCAATGAGATATGAAAAAGGATATGAAGAAGGACCAATCAGGAATTAAGCATACACTGACTGAAATAAAGAATAATATGTAGAGATCCAACAGCGGGCTAGAGGATCACAAGAATCAAGTCAAAGATTTGAAATACGAAGAAGCAAAAAACATCCAACTGGAAAAGAGGAAAAAGAATTCAAAAGTATGAAGATAGTGTAAGGAGCCTCTGGGACACCTTTAAAGGTACCATCACACAAATTATGGGGGTGCCAGAAGAAGAGAGAGTGAGATATTGAAAACATATTTAAAGAAATAATGACAGAAAACTTCCCCTACCACATGAAAGAAATATATTTACAAGTCCAAGAAGCACAGAGAACCCAAACAAGAGGATTCTGAAGAGAACCACACCAAGATATATCATAATTAAAATGCCAAGGGCAAAAGATAAAGAGAGAATCTTAAAAGCAGCAAGAGAAAAACAGTTACCTACAAGAAAGTACCCACACAACTGTCAGCTGATTTCTCAACAGAAACTATGCAGGCAAGAAGGGAGTGACAAGAAATATACAAAGTGATGTATAGCAAGAACTGACAACCAAGATTACTCTGCCCAGCAAAGTCATCATTAAGAAATGAAGGTCAGATAAAGAGCTTCGCAGACAAGAAAAAGCTAAAGGAGTTCATCACCACCAAACCAGTATTATATGAAATGCTGAAGAGTATTCTTTAAGAAAAAGAAAAAAAAGAAGAAAAAGATAAAAATTATGAACAATAAAGTGACAACAAATGCATATCTATCAACAAGTGAATCTAAAAATCAAGTGAATAAAAAATCTGAAGAACAGAATAAACTGGTGAATATAATAGAATCAGGGACATAGAAAGGGAGTGGACTGACAATTCTCTGGGGGAAAGGGGTATAGGGGTGCAGAAAGAGATTGGACAAAAATATTACACCTATGGATGAGAACAATGGGGGAGGGGTAAGGCCATGGGGTGGAGTGGGATCCAATGAAGGGCTGCTATGGGGGTAGAAAAGAGGAACAACTGTAATAATCTGAACAATAAAGATTTATTTTAAAGAAAAGATTGTTTTGATTTTGCTAGGTCCCTTTCATTTCCGTAAACTACTTATGTTTAAAGTAATATATTAACATATTAGGGCTTAAGTCTGCCATTTTATAACTTGTTGTCTGTCTCTTTCCTCTATTCTCTTTTCTTAATTTCCTGCTGGTTATTTGATCATTTGAAGGTGCCTATCTTGTTTGATTTATAGTATATTTTAGTATATTGCTTTGTATAATTTTCTTAGTGGTTTCTCTATATAGGTAACAGAATTTACATATACTAGTATGCACCTTACCACAGTGTACTAGTATCAGTATTTGGTGGGATCACCTTCCTGCTTAGGACCACTGAAACCATGGAGGGAAAAAGGTATGCTTTTTTATGGTGTTTGGCAGATATTGCCAAAAAGGTTTTTCTGTTGTTGTTAGGCCACCCTTTTCTTGGTCCTTTGGCTGAGAGGCCAGGATTTTCTTGGAGTTTTTTGGTCTGTGCTTATTTGGTCCTGGATTAGAAACTTCTGCTCAGGATATGTGAGAGGCAAAAGAATTCCAACAAACTAACTGCTGTGTGTTTCTTCAAGTCAGGCAACCTTCTTTCAATCTCTCAGAGACTTCCTGTGCTCATTTGTTGTGTTATATATATGCATTTTTAGTTGTAAGGAGAAATACCTGGAAGAAATGGGGCATACTCATCTTGGTGAAACTAAAAGTAATTCTTCATTTTAGTATTAAAAGTGTCCATTTGTGTTACCTGAATGGATACACCTTGACATTTCCTGCAATAGTATCTTAAGAGGGTTAGACTATTTGAGTGAAGATACCAAGTTAGTCCTCTTGTTACTCCTATGCAGGCAAACATTCATTTATATTTATCTAAAAGTAATTGTAAACATTTGAAAATAATTATATGGGTAAGTCACTGCAATTAGTTAAAACAGTTGGATGAGAACACAACAGAATATTTCAAGCAACAGCTGAGTAGAAGATTTTAATCTCATTACAAATGATGTCAGCATTCTACCTGAGGCAAAACTAATTGCAGCATCTTCCACCCACAGTTCCAACTCATCACATACCCATGCTGGATAACCATATGAGAAAAAATGTGCTCATAAAGGGAAATGAAGCATACTGAGTTTCTATTTGTGCCTTTGCTGTCATGTATGCTAGTGCATGATCCAGTCAGAGCCTCATGCATATAACAGAAAACGTCCATATCATTTCCCAGTGACGGCATGCTGGTAGAACTGCTCTTTGTGGGAACAAAGGAGCTATGGAGTTTTGGGGTGAGATGAAACTAATTTAGAGTCTCCATCCCACCTTGGGCAAATTATTTAATATCTGAGAACTTGTTTTCTTGTCTATAATATACTGGCTTCTAAAATTGTGGCTATCAAAGTGTCTAGCTCACCAAAAATGCTCCATAAGCACATATTTGACTCCCTAATTTTCCATTGACAGAACAGTGAAGCTAGGGCTCACATACCTCAGGGCCCTTAAGATTGGTTTTGATATTCCCCCAAATTTTAATTTAAGGGATAAAATCACAACTCTGTAGAATCGAATACCAACTATGAACATTACGGATTGCCAGACCTATATACTTCTAAGGAAGTGTATCTCCCAAAACTCTTTTTAATACTTGCAGGGGCATATACCTTGGTTGTGGGCATATCCCCAGTGGGGGGTGTGCAGGGGGCAGCTGATCAATGTCTCTCTCTCATCGACGTTTCTAACTATTCTCTATCTTTCTCTCTGTAAAAAATCAATAAAATATATTTAAAAAAACATACACATGTAATTAATCTGAATATATATATATATAAAGATTTTAACCTCCTGGTTAATTTTTTCTCTACAAGCCATTGGATTTTAAGTATACTTTGCTAAAAATACATTGAAGGACAAATCTCAAAAAAAAATATATTTTAATTCTGTACTTTACTTTCTGAGAGTTGATTGAAGTTTGAAAGGACCTTTAAAATTATATGTGATAAAAGTAGAGATTCTTACACATAAATCCCTTATAAATAGGTGGCAGAATCCCAATATTTAAACACTTCTCATCCCTCCCTTTGCCCCAATGCTCTCTGTAAACTAAAAGGTAATTCTTGGTTAAGTGGAGTTTCCAAAGATCAAACTGCTCTCATAATTTCTACATCTTTTGGCCTATGGGGATGTGGGAGCACTTGAAATAATAAGTCCAGTTTATCTTAGGTGATGTTCTCTGGAAGCATAAACCAGATTCTCCAGGTTGTAATCCTGGCTCACCACTGCTGGGTCAACAGCCCTGGTAAATCATGGAGTTGCCTGGGCTTGACCTCCCAACTAAGTGAGGATCCCAACCCAGCATTCAACAAGCAATTTCTCATCTAGCCTGACCACACCCTTCTGTGTCAAGGAAAATGTTAGCACCTATTACAAACATTTAATGGCAGAGAAATGAAGGTGCTGAGAATCTTCGTGTTTCCCAAAGGGTGATCTACAAATCATGGATGATTCACAGGCAGCCTCTGAAACAAGAGTAACACTGCCTATGAGGGATGAAGGTAAAAACTGGACAAGCATAGAGACATGGGAATAGTATAAGACACAAATAATAGAAGATTTTTAGCTAGGGGGGTGGGTTGGAAGATGAAGAAAGAGCAAAACAGCTTCAGGATATACAACATTCCAGCAAGTTAGTTCTGTGTACAGCCACAGAAAGCCAGAAATTTTAACGTTGAATAGTCACTTAAACTCTATGATGGATGGAAAACCATGCCTTAGAATTTTTAAATAACTTGAATAGTGGAAGAATTAAGGTTGGCAGGAAGCTTCCTTACTTTATACTTCAAATCGGGCTAGGTCCTGCCTCACACATTGCCAACTTTGATGGGTATTACCCAGCTGCCTATACCCTAGGACCCAAATTCCTGGTGAAATTGCATTGGAGTGTATATTTTAACAAGATTCCCTGCTAATGATGAAGCTCAACAATGTTTGAATCCTCTATCCTATACCACTAGGCCTTTCCTTTTATGTGCACTTAATTTTTCTTGTGGTGAAATCTATTTGGGGTGGGGAATAAGGAGTGATTGTGTATTAGAGGTGTCTTCTCCATGACTTATCCATATCCTCCCCACCCCCCAACCCTGAGGATATAAAGAATCTAAATTTTACTTAATATAAAGAAGCTAAAAATTACAAATCAAGCATTATAAGAATTAGAGAATTCAAATTAAAAATGAAGTCATTTTTGAAAAAAATGATCTTCACGCCACTGTATCATTCCAAAATCAGATAGAATTAAAAATTAAAAAAGCAACATGATTAAAATGTAAATGAGATGATATGCACCTATGTTTTTATCTTTTTAATTTCATTTAATAAATTTAAAATTCTTCTCTCATACATTACTTTAAAAATAACATAAGTGCATGGCCATGTCTCAGTGGTAATCCAACCTAAAATGTATGCAAGAAAGTTACTCCCTTTTCCTTCAGCACTTTTTTTTTTTTATTTTTTTTAATAAATCTTTATTGCTCAGATTATTACAATTGTTTCTCCTTTTTCTCCCCCATAGCTCCCTTCCACCTTATTCCCACCCCACCCTCTGCCCTTACCCCCTCCCCCCACTATTGTCCTCCTCCATAGGTTATACAATTTTAATCCAGTCTCTTTCTGCACCCCACACCCCTTCACCCTGATAATTATCTATCCACTCCCTTTCTTTGCCCCTAATTCTATTATATTCACCAGTTTATTCTATTCCTGAGATTTTTAATTCACTTGACCTTCTTCCTCTTCTTAAGTAATACCTTTCAGCATTTCATATAATACTGGTTTGGTGGTGATGAACTCCTTTAGCTTTTTCTTATCTGTGAAGCTCTTTATCTGCCCTTCAATTCTGAATGATAACTTTGCTGGATACAGCAATCTTGGTTGTAGGTTCTCCCTATTCATCACTTTGAATATTTCTTGCCACTCCCTTCTGGCCTGCATGGTTTCTGTTGAGAAATCAGCTGATAGTCTTATGGGTGCTCCCTTATAGGTAACCAACTGCTTTTCTCTTGCTGCTTGTAAGATCCTCTTTTTGTCTTTTACCCTTGGCATATTGATGATGATGTGTCGAGAAGAATTTTTCTTTGGATTCCTCTTGTTTGGGGTTCTGTAGGCTTCCTGTACTTGTAAGTCTATTTCTTTCACCAGGTGAGGGAAGTTTTCTGATATTATTTCTTCAAATATGTTTTCAGTATTTTGCACTCCCTCTTCTTCTGGCACCCCCATAATTCTGATGTTGGTGCGCTTGCAGTTGTCCCAGAGGCTCCTTACACTATCTTCAACTTTCTGGATCCTCTTTTCTTCTTCCTTCTCCAGCGGAGTGTCTTTTGGCTCTTTGACCTGATTCTTGTGTTCTTCCATTCTGCTGTTGGATCTCTGCATAATATTTTCCAATTTAGTCAGTTTATCTATACTTTTTAGTTGGGTCTCATGAAGTTTATCGAGCTTTTCTAGAATATTGTTGCATAACCTTAGAACCGTAGTTCTGAACTCTATATCCTCCATCTCTTTTGTTTGAGATCTATTTCCTTGTCTCGGCATTATCACTATTTTTCAGAGTTGGTAGGATGGCTTTGTGTGTTTGGTGTCCTATATAGCACAGTGGGTCAGCCTCCTCAGTTACCTGAAGTAGACACTCTTTGTGATCCCCTTTGTGGACTGCGTGCACAGCTTTGTTGTAGCTAAGTCTCTATTGTTGTGAATTGACCTTCAGGCCAATTGGATGTGGGTATCAGCTGTGTCTACTCTGGGATAACTTCTGTATTAGAGACAGTCTTATAGGATCAGACTTGAAAAACTGCAGAAGCCTCTGCTCAGCTTGGATGGGGCGGAGTCTCAGGGCTGAACTGACAGTCTTGGCTTCTGCCCTGCCCTTGTGCACTCGCCTGAGTTTCCGCCTGACCGGCCCAGTTTCCCCAAGCAAGAGCGTGGGTGCCGCAGGGGCTCACCCGGACTTGGGCTGGTCTCTGTAGTCTGGAGCTTCTGACTCCTTCCGCTACAGAGAGGCCGCCATCTTGTACATAGAGGCAGCGGCAGCCTCCGTGGTCAGACTGGAGCTTCTGACTCCTTCCGCTACGGAGAGGCTGCCACCTTGTACAGAGAGGCAGCGGCAGCCTCCGCGGTCAGACCTGGAGCTTCTGACTCCTTCCGCTCCTGAGAGGCGGCGGTCAGACCTCAGCGCGTACTTGCTCACGCGAGGGAGTCTGTAGACCCTGCAGACTGCGACTGCCGCTCCCGGTCCCCGGTCTCCCAGTCTCCGAGTCTCTGAGTCTCTGGGTGCCTTTCTCTACAGTCCAGACCACCCGTATGAGCCTGGGACCACGGAATTTCAGCCGGGGTTGGGTTCAGTACAGTCGGAAAGGGTTCCTTGCAATCGGGGATTCCTCCCCTCCCACCGCCAGGCAGGTATTCGGCGGCCGCGTGAGCGAGCGTCTCCCTACCTCAGTGCTTTTCGGCTCCCAGTCCGATCCGTGAGCCTCTCTCTTTCTTTCTAGTTGTAGCTATTCCACTCCGCCAGCTTTCCTGACGTTTTGGTGAAGTCCTTTTTGATTTTAGTTGTTTTATTAATTAAATTGTTGATGAGGCGGCAGCTTAGGAGACTGCCTAGGCCGCCATCTTGGATGTTCTCCCTCCTTCAGCACTTTTGTGATAACAATTGCAATGACAGAATTGATCACCCTTTGTCACCTGACATATTTATAAACAAAAATCTATTCTCATCATTTCCTCAACATAACTTACTGTGTCAAAAAGTATGAGGTGGGCAAAGGAATGTTACTAACATATGTTCTATAGCTGCTTCAATTACAAAGAAAAGAAACCATTTTTATGGCATCAGATATTGCAGTGGAAGCAAAACATATTTTCTACCACTTAAATCAATATTTAAGAACTAATGAAGAGATTACTGAACACAAGTTAATTTAATTTATATTATAAAACTGGGTATTGTATTAACAAACTGATAACCTTATTCTATCAGAGATCTAAGACTAATCAGACCTTAATTTTAATGTTTCCCCAGTCTACAGAATGAAATTACACAACATAAACTGAAAGAACATTGCACTACATATACAAAGTCCTTATAACATAGGATTTATTTATACAAAACAATCAACAATTATAGTGGACAAAAAGGAAAAAAAATCTTATTTTCTTTCTCCAACTTGACTATCTCCTACACAAAAAGATAGGAAGACAGTAAATATGAACAGTGCAAACAAAAACCAGTGAAATTAGTTACAGGTCATCATTTCAAAGTGAGACTTATGAGGGTGCCATAGTATCATTATTCCTCAAAACAAAACTACTAATAGAAGGGTCTCAGTCTACACCTTCAACTACATTCAACCATTCCTACTTGCTTCCAGTTTCTTCTGCCTAAAGCCTTTTGATACCAGCTACTTTCAGGTTTCCTACTAACAAGGATTCCCTGGCCTTATGCATGATACTTTATTCTAGCTATGAATCACTCATTTATCCATTTATTCAGCAAAAAGTAACAAAACTATGTATACTAAGCAACGTACGAAGTGCTAAGGACCCAAAAAGATGGCCAAGATACATCCATGCCCTCAATGAGTTTACAGTCTTAAGATTGTAGAGAATTGTGTAAAAACAAAACAAAACAAAACAAAACAAAACAAAGCTCCACTGTCAGAAAGATCTCTCTCATCCCTCATGTGGAATAAATCTAAGGCACATATAAACACTGATTCCTAGAGTTTCCCAGTAGAAGTAGCTTCTACTTGATTCAGGTTAACTTGCTGACACCCCTTTTTACTCCCTCCACTTCCCTGTTTGTGGTTTTGGGAATTGGCCCCAAAAGAACGACTTGCATTCTAATCTGTGCTTCAGGTTGTGAATATAAAGAGTCCCAACATGAGCTGGTATGTTTTATACTTATACTAGAGGCCCAGTGCTTGACATTTGTGCACTGGAGGGAGGTCCCACAGCCTGGCCTGCACCCTCTCACAGTTTAGGACCTCTAGAGGGATGTTTGCCTGCCAGCTTAGGCCTACTCCCCGTGAGGAGCAGGCCTAGTCCGACAGGCAGACATCCCCTAGGGGTCCTTAGTGCTGCCGTGGAGGTGGGAGAAGTAGTGGGCCTGACTTGTGTCTGAGGAGCACTCCCCCTGAGGGAGCCTACTGACCACCAGGGTGCAGCTCCTGTATTGAGTGTCTGCCCCCTGGTGGTCAGTGTACATCATAACAACCGGCCCTTCTACCAGTTGGTCGATATGCATATTAGAGTTTTATTATATAGGATATCTACAAGATAACTATCCAAAGGCAAAGAGAGAAAAAGAGAGAAAATCAAGATATAGGAGAAATATTTTATACCAGTATCCTGAATATAAAGCTCAGTTTCTCATCAGAGGTTAAAGGTTGAGGTAAAACTATCACAGGGAAACAATTCACTCATCATATATAATAAAAGAGTAATATGGAAATTGACCATCACTTCAACACATAAGATGGCTGCCCCCATGTGGTCAAAGATAGTTGCCTCCATGTGGACACAAGATGGCCACCACAAGATGGCCAGAAGGGAGGGCATTGGGAGGGACCAGACCTGCAAGGGAGGACAGTTGGTATGATCAAGCCTGCAGGGGAGGGCAGATAGGGGTGGCAGACTGGCAGAGAAGGGAAGTTGGGGATGATAGGGTCTATAGGAAAGGGCAGTTGGGGGGATCCAGGCCTGTAGGGGAGGGAAGTTGGGGGGGACCAGGCCTGCAGGGTAGGGCAGTTAAGTGTGACCAGGCCTGCAGGGGAGGGCAGTGAGGGGCAATCAGGCTGGCAGGGGAATGGTTAGGCGATCAGGCTGGCAGACAGAAGCAGTTAGGGGCAATCGGGAAGGCAGTCAGGCAAGCAGTTGGGAGCCAGCAGTCCTAGATTGTGAGAGGAATGTCCAACTGCCCGGTTAGGCCTTATCCTACTAGGATCAGGTCTAAATGGTCAGTCGGATATCCCTTGAGGGGTCCTATATCAGAGAGGTTGCAGGCTGGGCTGAGAGACACCCTCTCCCCTCATGCACAAATTTCATGCGACGGGCCTCTAGTTTATTCAATAAAGAGCAAAATATGTTTCATATTGTGGCTCTAACAGTGTAAAGAAGACACAGCCCTTACTCAGAAGAAATTGAAGTCTATTGGGAAAGCTGACACATGTGTAGTATCAAAACATGGGCACCAAATATTCTTCCCAGTGTTGAACACGTACTCCTTAGCAATGTGACTTGCTGCTCCTCTCTTCAAGAGACCTGGTCAACTTCCCATCACTATGAATCTGGGTTGGAAGTGATATCTAGCACCTTTAGTTGCCTGTGATTCTGGAAGTGGAAACTGACAGTTTCCACCCCTCCCATCCCCCGTCCCAAAGTCTAGCCACCATGCTAAGAGTCCAGGCTAGTCTGTAGAACAGTTAGAACTAATGGAAGAGATTACACCATTCTGGGAATTCGAGCCCAAGCAAAGTACCAGCTGAATACAGCTGAATGAGTGAACTGAGTTGCCTCATCAAAGAGGAAAATGCCCCCAGCTGAGCAAAGCTAACTCACAGAATCTTGAGAAATAACAAATTGTTGCTTTAAGCTACAAAATATTGGGGTGGTTTGTTAAGTAGAAAAAAGAACTGAAACAGTAAGTAATCACAGTGCAGCTTGATAACTCCACTAGAGTAAAGTACAAAGTGTAAAGGAGAATAGAAAGAAGGTCGTTATTGGGTGAATGCCTACTCTAAGATATTACTGTTTAGGGAATGATCAAAGATACATAAAATGTGATTGCTGCTATAAATATACATTTTTGCTGGGAACACTGTCTATTATTTGTAATGATTAGAGAATATTCAATTTATAAGCATTATAATCATCCCTATGGTTAATAAAAATTGAGGGGGAAAAAGATATATAAGTTTGAACTGGTTGAAGGACAGGGCAAGTGAGAAGAGTAGGAAATGAGCACAATGTAATTGTTTCCTTACTTTCTCACTCCACAGTCCTAAAATTTGGCTCTAAATGTGTCAGATGACTATTGGCCCTCCTTTTCTTTGAACCAGTCAAAATATTAAGGGAACAACTTAGGCAGGGTAGTAAAATATTGCTAATCTCCTAATCACTATTGAAAATAAGAATTGAGAAATGTTTGCTTTCTTTTTCCCCCCAGAGGGTTTTTATTCTGTTTAGGCAAACCATATATTAGTCAATAATGCTATAACTGTCAAATCTATGGAAATGCTGAACATAATAGATAATACAAGTTGTACAAATTATTTCATACTAGAGGCTGGTGCATGAGTTTGTGCATGGTAGGATCCAACTGGCCCACCCCAATGTGGGCCCATTGGGCTGGGCCAACAGAGGGTAGTTGCCACAGGCAGTTGATCAGCTGACTGTACTCCTGATCTGGGTGGGAGGGTGATCGGGGGGGTGGGAATGGCTGGAGGCAGGGGCCAGTCAGGGCCCTAATAAAGCTGTTGGCTGCCACAGTGCATGTCATAGTCACTGTTGTTCTGGTCATTCCACTGTTCCAGTCACTGGGCTTTTATATATATAGATTACCATTTGTGACAGATTTTTAGCATATTTAAGAGTTTCAGTGGCTCCTATTTTTTAAAATGGGGATGCATAGCATTTCATGCTTCAACAATTAAAGGGGATCTGTTTTTATGTTTCTATTTAAATATAGTTTTTGTTAATATATTCATTTCCTTAATAATTTGTTCCCATTTTCCAAAGTATAAAATAGAGTACATTTATGAAGTTAAGGGAACAGTGGTTATAATTTACCTCTTTGTCTTTGACACTGCTAGCAACCATTCAGTACAATTCCATCTTTGTTAGGTGTCTAGAACATGGGTGAAATAATATGTATATACATTTTTACAGATATTTCTATGCCTATATATGTAAAGACTGATTTATGGCTTGTATACCTTCCAAGATTTATTTTAAAAGATAACTTTAATTCTTCCCAAGACCATTTTTACCTGAACATACAAAATTCTAGTACAGGTGCCTTATCTCTCTCCTCCACATCATCAAATTATTAGTATTTTCCCAACAATTACCACAATTTCTCAAAAAGTGAACTTTAACAAACAAAGAATTTATATGTTATGAAATACACTACCTTAATGTTCATAAAAGTTATTGTTTACACTTTGCATGATTGCTTAATTACTGTGACTCACTTATAAACAAAACAAAATGCAGAAGCAGACCACACTTATTCTCCTGCCTAAAAACCATATCCCACAATTAAATGGGAATATGGTGGGATAACTCTTTGAACAATGAAAGGGAGCAGTGGAACTGCTTCTTCCTGGTCATTAGCTTTGTGTGACAGTTGAATTCATAACTATAAGGGATCCTGAGGGCAATAAAGAGTAGATCACCTCAGACCAAGGTTGCTGGCAGAGAAGTGCACACTGATCCAGGAGGTGAGCTCATAGTAACAAGCATATGGACTCTCAGATCCAAAGAACAGATACTAATGCATAAAATCTACCCAGGGCCAAGACAGAATTCCTGTTCAGAGGAAACTCATAGACCATAAAGTGAGATATTGTCCACAGTCAGAATAATTCCAAACCTGTCAGGTAAACTGTGTGAACAGGTAGGCAGAAATACCTTGACAGGCTTCTCCTTACACTCAATCATCCACACCTAGATTCCATTTCTCAGACAGAGACCTTCATCAAGTGGTCTTGTCATCATCATATGGACAGAGGCCATCTGTGCTCTGTCCACATGCCCTCAGCTCTGACCATTGAGGCATGCCAGGCTGAGCTGACTTCCAATATCAAAACCTAAATCATTGTCTGATGACTATACCTTCCAAAAACCACACTGCCTATGCACATGGTAAGCTGCAAGAGTTGAGCAATTACTGACCCGAGAGAAGTTCTCAGTTAATGACTGGCAGCAGCTGGTGAATAAATACCCCAACTCCCTTATCTCTCAGGTAAGAGAACTCAGAGGTGTAGGTTCTATACTGTCCCTCAAAACTCCATGGCATCATGAAGCTCCAACTGTTCACCTTATTACTCCTGCACTTATGTTCTACATAAACTACTTATAGTAGAGTCTTTGAGGTTTAATTCTGAAGAACCCACATAAAAATCATCATCATCATTATCATCATCACAACAACAATAACAATACTTGATACTTACTAGGTTACTACCATAAGGACTTCAGGCTTTATTCATTTTTCTACTAAAATTTTAATTTCCAAAACAAGTACTTATTATTACCCATGTCCTATAGCTGAGAAAAGAGGCATGGGATGGAGGATAGAGGGATTTAAATAAGTTGCTGAGTTCTAAATCACTGAGTTAATAAGTTAAAATTTATATGTTTGATTCCAAACTTATTTTGCTCATTCTATGGCACCATTCTGTCATCCATAAAAAAACAAAATGAAAATGATTTAAATACAAAAGCTTACATGTTTAACACTTCTCTATTTCTAAAAAAATATTAGAAGGTAAATCACATTTTAATCAATTTGAAACATTCCTCTACTTAATGTTTGTGTCTACCTTTTGCCACATTAACATTTTATAAGGAGTACTAGAGGCCCAGTGAACAAATTTGTGCATGGGTGGGGTCTGGCCAGCCTGGTCCCAATTGGGGTGGATTGGGGCTGAGCCTGTTAGAAGAGATTGTGGGAAGTTGGCTGGTCAGCCCGCCATGATTGGGGCCAGATTGAAGCAAGATCAAGGCTGGTCTGTCTGGGAAAAGGGGCTGCTGGTGATTGGCCAGTGGGCCCCACCTCCAATTGGAGTTGGGGGCCTAATTGGAGGCAGGGCCAGCCATGGGGAGGAGCTATGTGTGGTGGGCCACCCAGCCACACCCCTGAATGGGGTGGGGGTACTAATCAGGAGCCAGCGGGCTAGTGGAGGGGCCATGGGAGGTTGGCCAGCTGGCCCTGCCCCTGATGGATATGTGGGTTGACCAGGGATAGGGTGGCGAGGGGGAGTGGCTTCAGGAGGTTAGCTGGCCAGCCCAAACCCTATTGGGGTGGGGGTGTGTGACCAGGGGCAGATGGCCAGGGGGAGGGGCTGCGGGCCTATTTTGGTGAGGCAGGCTGATTGGAGGAGGGGCTGGCCAAGGTGAAGGGAGGGGTGTTTGACTAGAAGTGACCTGATAGCTGGCTGGAAGTGATCTGGGTGCCAAGGAGGTTCCTGGGATCCAATTATGTATGCAAATTAACCACCATCTTTGTTGAATTGATTGCATACTTACTGATTGGCTGTGGGTGTAGCGGAGGTATAGTCAATTTACATGTTTCTCTATTATTAGGTAAGATATATATATATATAGATGAGAATTCCTCAGGTGCAGGGACTGTCTTATTTGTGTCTGCATTCCCAGAAGCCAGCCTAATAAATACCCTGGGAATATTAGTGGAACTTACTTAAGTTCTAGGTAATTTTATCATATGGAAAAATAAACTGAAGTTGATTTCAGTAAGATTCAACCTGGATGCAAAGCAGATTTATGCTCTTGGTAGTGAAATGAAATTTTACAAAATGAGAGTAGAGATACATTATCTACCCACATGTGTTATCTATAGAGAGAATGATCTGTGCCTCAAAAGCATCTGATATTGTAATATAAGTGTTGTTTTGATATAAAAATGTAATATCTTAACATAATTTAAACTGAATATAGATTTATTGGAAAGAAGAGAATTCTGGAATTTAGAACAATAAGTGTTATAGTGTAGATCTGCTTTAGGTCACTAAAGAGAACTACCTTGGAAATATTGCTGATTCTGCCAAAGAACAGGTGGTGGGCTTCTTTTTAAAAAGGAAAAGGAGCCGAAACCGGTTTGGCTCAGCAGTAGAGCGTCGGTCTGTGGACTGAAAGGTCCCAGGTTAGATTCTGGTCAAGGGCATGTACATTGGTTGCGGGCACATCCCCGATAGGGCGTGTGCAGGAGGCTCCTGGTCGATGTTTCTCTCTCATCGACGTTTCTAGCTCTCTATCTCTCTCTCTTCCACTCTGTAAAAAATCAATGAAAACTATTTAAAAAATAAAAATAAATAAATAAAAAATAAAAAGAAAAAGGACTTTCTTGAAAATTTCATAGCCAATTTCTGTCCATTAACAATCCAATATTTCCCTTAATGATATGCATCCTTTAACCAAAACATAGACTATTGCTTGGACTGGATAGCAGAGCCATTACCTACGACACTTCACCATTTCAAATACTTACAATCACTAATTTTAATAGTCCTGCAAATCTGTTTATAATTATACAATAGATGTTTCTAAATGTATGGGAGAAACAAACTGGGAGAGACAAATAGACATTTAATTACATCAAAATACCAATTAATTAAAAAATGTATATGAGTTAAACATTCAAATCCTAAATGGCTTCATCTTACAAAATATATAATGAAACTATAATTTGATAAAATAAATTCATGCCCCACATATAAGAGTTTAAAAGATCTGAAATTGTAGAACCCCAGAGACCTATTGATCATTTAAAAATAGGTACAGGATAAAGGAAGAAAATCCTGAGAGAAAAAACAAAAATACTATTTTCCATAGAATAAAGATATCACACAAATATGCTTCAAATTATTCTTTTGTCCTTTTTATTATAAAATATTCTTTTAAAATTAATACTAGATAAGCAGAATAAAACATAAACAGTAATTTCCTGCTACATTAACTCATTATGTAAAATTTTACAACATTTAATTTGAAAAAAAAAATTCCCCAAAACAGAAGCAGCATTCAAACCGGAGTCATATTTATTTGCAGATTATTTTCCTCATTTTATTATGACATTTTTCAGTCATACAACAAAGTTGAAAGAATTACAGAATGAAATCCCATATACCCACCATCTAGATTCTATCATTACCATTTTACTATGCTTCATTTATCACATATTTATGCAACTATCCATCTCTCTGCCTCCTCATTAATCTATTTTGAATTTCAAAGTTATTTTCAGACAGCAGAAAAATTCTCCCTTAATACTTCTGCATGCATATGATATATCTCAATATTTGCTTCCATTTTATACAATTTACATGCAATAAAATACAAAAAAAAACTTAGTGTTCGTTCACTGAGTTTTGACAAATATGTACATTTATGAACATAAACCTCTCAAGATAAAGAACATTGAGCTACAGATTATTTTGAGGAAAAGAATAAATACTTGGGATAAGTTCTCTTTTTCCCCCAAAATATTCAGAATGTTTAAAGTAAAACAAAGGATTCCATTTTTTCGCCTAACCTCAATAAAACTTCCAACTTCGTCTCCACAGTGAAATAAAGAGCAGCATATGCAATGATGTTTGAAGATTAGCTTGGTTTACAGCAGGGATATAATGCCAAATGCCAACTGTGCCTATATTTGTAAGATAAATGTAGGAGTAAGGAGAGAATAACACAAAAGGCAGAGGCAGAGTCTGGCCAACACACTGACACTCAGCTGCAGCTTATGGGTGCCATCCAAGCATGTGAACCCAGCGAAGGCAGACCTTCACATTATCCAAGGAAGGTTGAAAACCCAGATTTTTTGTGTACTATATATTGAATGTCTAAAATGCTAACAATTACATTAAAAATCTTTTTAAAAATTAGGTAGTTCAGGGGAACTGAGCTTATAAGCGGCCCTTTCCCCCCAAGTTTGCATTCTCTTGCTTGGAGTTTCATGCTATTTCATGGCTATGGCTCCCTACAGAAATATATGTTTATAGTGATGAGATCATACTCTGAGTCAACAGGTGAATCCCACAAACATAAGACTTATAGGCTCCATGTATCAATATATTTTTAAAAATATGTTATTCTCGAAGTATTTAGCAAGAGGAAGGGAGAAAAACATGTATAGGCTGCCTCTTGCATGGCCCCTACTTGGGATCAAGCCCACAACCCTGGCATGTGCTCTGGCCTGGAATTGAACTAGTGACCTTTTGGTGAATGGGATGATGCTCAATCAACTGAGCCACATTAGCAAGGGCTATCAATATTTTTTAAAGTGCAAACTTGAGCAGTTAGATACATCAATTCCTATTATAATAGTGAAATAGATCATATTATATCAGCTAGGATCAAGAGCAACCAAAAGTAAATAGTAATACGGCCTCTTTCTCCCCAAGAAAAATACCCATTACATTCCCACAAAACAGAGAATATTAAGAATGTTGTAGATAGCTTTCCCTCTCAATCCAATAATTTTTTCACTTATTTATTCATTTAACAAATATGCATTGTGTATATATGTACCACACAACAAGCACTGTCCTGTGTCTGGGGATATAATAGCAAGCAAAATAAAGACCCAGGTTTTATGGAATTGTGTTCAGATGAGATAGACAATAAATATACAATATACACTGTGATTAGAGAAAAGTAAAGCAGGTTAAGAGTGAGAGAATTATATAAGGTGGTCTGAGAAGACCTCCATGACAAGGTGACATTTGAAGCAAAGTGAAAGGATGTGAGAGAGAATCTTAAGACCATATTGGAGGAGGAACCTATGCAGAAATGACTTGCCAGACTAAATGGAAAGGTCTCAAATCCATCTCAAAAAAGTTTGTCAACAAATGCAAACTAATATATGTGTGCATCTCTTTAAAAATGCCCACCCCATCAGAGAAAGACACAAGTCATATGATTTAACTGATATGTGGATTCTAAAGAACAAAATGCACAGAAAAAATAGAAACAGACAGATAAATGCAGAGAGCATACTGTCAGCTGTCAGAGAGAAGAGGGTTGAGGGGCTGGGTGAAAAAGATGAAGGGATTAAGAAAAAAAGCAGCAACAACTCGTAGACACAGACAACAATATATGTTGATTACCATGGAGAAAGGGGATGAGAACAGGTAGAAGAGTATGATGGGGGCTAATTGGTGACAGAAGGTGACTTGACTTGGTAAGAAGACACAATATGATACAGAGATGATATATTATAGAATTCTACACTTAAAGGCTGTATAATTTTATTAAATGATATCATACCAATAAATTCAATAAAAATTTAAATATATATATCATATATACAGAGTATATCAAAATTGAGAGAACAGTATGTTATTTGGGATTTAAATATGAAATTCTACCAAGCCAGTGTGGTTGACCATCAACCCAGGAACTCACAATGCTACTAGTATCCTAGTCAGGGCACATGGCTGGGTTTCGGGCTCAATCCCCAGTAGGGGGCATGCAAAAGGCAGCCACCCAATGATTCTCTCTCATCATTGATGCTTCTATCTCTCTCTCCTTTCCATGAAATCAATAAAAAATAATTTTAAAAAGATATGAAATTATATCAAGAATTTATCACAAAGTTATTTAGATGAGTCAATTCTAAAATTAAGATTTAACATGATTTACAAATTTTTATGTACATTTTTTGTGGAATGCATTACATGTGGGAAGGTATGCCCAGCCAATATATTTCATAAGTACTACATGCTGCACTATAAAGTAAGAAGGGACTAAAGGACAGTTGGCAGATCATCTTATATAATAAAAGGCTAATGTGCAAATTGATTGACTGGGAGGATTACTGGTTGCTATAGCACAAACTGATCACCAGGGGGGCAGATGCTCAACACAGGGGCTTCCGCTTGCCTGGTGGTGATTTAGCTCCCACAGGAGAAATGCTGCTCATCAAGAAGCTGGACTCATGGCTGGTGAGCACAGCTGCAGTGGCAGGAGCCTCTCCTGCCTCTGCAGCAGTATTAAGGACCCCTTGGGGGATGTCTGACTGATGGCTTAGGCCTTCTCCCTGGGAGAGCAGGCCTAAGCCAGCAGTTGGACATCCCCTGAGAGGTCCCAGACTATGAGTGGGTGCAGGATGGGCTGAGGGAACCTCCCCTCCAGGGCATGAACATTGTGCACTAGGCCTCTAATTTTCATATAAGAAAATGAAATCAGATGAAGGATAAACATATGAGCTTCTTGTATAGTCTTTGGATATATTCTTTCCTTGAGCCCTTTTGAATGAAGTGTATGATTATGAACATTAAAGAATCTGTTTGTTGCCAACCCCTTCAAGGTGCTGATAGCAGGTGGTGCTAATGTACCTTGACATAGGATTATCTTGTTCAGGAGCAAAAGATAGAGAAAAGGGATTATTGTAATAGCGTCACCTTACCCAACTGTCTTTTGTCAGCCATCATGCCAGTTTCAGAAAAGTTAGAGTATTACATTTCAATCAGAAATTGGCAGAATTTGCCTTTTTTATACCTGTCATGACTGAAGGTAACTGTGTTTCCAGGGCCATTCCACTTGAAGGAAATGTATGAAAATTAGAAATATAGCACATGCTACAAGAAGCTGCCAGTTTCTGAGTGCCTTTGTGAATTCTTAATTCATATATATATGCCTAAGTGACAGGCTGTTTGGCTGGTAGCTATGATGTGCACCATAGCTAGGGGGCAGATGCTCAATGCAGGAGCAGAAACCATAGGCATGGAAACACGGAACAGACTGATGAATCTCAGAAGGAAGCGGGAGGCAGGAGTCCGGGAAGTGATTAACCAAATACCTTATATGCATACTAGAAGCTCAGTACAGAGATTCATGCACTCTTGGGTTCCTCAGCCTGGCCCATAGGGATTTGGCTGAAATCAGCTCTCTGACATTCCCCAAGTGGTCCCAGATTACAAGAGGGCATAAGCCAGGCTGAGGGACTCCACCAGTGCATGAATCTCTGCACTGGGCCTCTAGTTTAATATAAAAAATAGAAAGGAAAAGTCAGGGAAAGGGAAATTTGGAAGCTCATGGTAAAATGTGTTTGGCTGCCTGCAAAGTTGCCACATTGAAGCTTCGACTGCTTATTGCTTTGACACAAACACTTCATAGTTTCCAATTACATTAATTGTTCATGTGGTAAAAAACCATCTGGGTAATAAACATAATCCTAGTTCACAGACATGATAAATCTTAAAATGTTCTGAATGCAAAAAAGGCAATATAATAATGTTGTCCTGACATTTTGGTTTCCAAGATTTATTTTTAACAACTTTGGAGTCTTTTGAATGTCTATATTAAATACAGGTGAATATTTCAATTAGCTATTAATTGAGGACATTGCCATGATATCTTATAAAATGTATGCACAAATATTTACAATATTACAGATAAATAAATCTAAATCATAATTCTCTGTGAATTGCTAAAAGCTGCTAGGGGTTTTAAAAGAATGCTAAGTCAGTCTACAGGTGATGAAAGATACTGAGGATGTTCACATGTAAAGCAGGTCTACATAGTATCTAGAAACCAGCAACAGCTGCTGTTATGTCTAATACTTCCCCGCATAAACCTCTCTGCTCCATTAACCAGTGGAAAAATGTGAGTTGCATTCTTATCAGAACTTATTATCTAAGTATTTGAGGACAAAGCAAGATCCAAGTTCCTATTTTTCTAAAAGAAAAGTAAGTGACCTGTTAATATACCAGAAGCATTGCTTTTTAGTCCCCATGTCTTACTAAAACAGGATTTATGGTACATATGCTAAGTTCATCTTACTAATTTTGTTAAAACCTTATCAACTGGGGAAAATTAGACACAACTCTTTTCTTTAAAATATATTTTATTTCATTTTAGAGAGGAACAGAGAGGGAGAGAGAGAGAAACATCAATGATGAGAGAGAATCATTGATCAACTGCCCCCTGCACATCCCCTGCTGGGGATTGAGCCTTGATCAGGAAACAAACCTTGAACTCCTGGTTCACATGTCATCACTCAACCTCTGAGTGAACACCAGCCAGAGTAGGCATAACTTTTGTTAAGGAAGCATTTTATAAAATACCTTATTGGTATGAGTGCTGATATATGCAAAGATGAGTCCAATTTTTAAGAGTGCCCACTTACATACTTGGGGCTTTCCTATTGTCCTCCTTTCCTAAATGATGGGATTAAATTATTTTCATTCAAGTTCTTCCCTCACTCTCACCACTACCCAACTCTGGCACCTCCTTCTTCTCCTGGGAAAGTAGGAGTCAAAGGAGGATGGCAGAGCGATTACTTCTAAAGTTCTATGTCCAGTTATCTCAATTTGGTTAAGAAAGCTGAAAGAGTTGTCACCCTGAGTATGTGGGTATGAAACTCTGCCAAGATTATTTTTTCCTCTCCTCCCTTACATAGAAGAGTGATATGTTGAGAAGGAAAATATTTTGGGTTCATTACGTACAGTAGATTTTTTTTTAAAAAAATTAAAAAGTCACATGAGCTGGATAGAAAAATGCCTTGATTTCAAGTATTTCCACAATTTGTCTAAGTTAAGGTAAAATAAAGCTATATCTAAGCCATTTGTTTAATTCGTTAATTCATTGATTCATTTCTGTATTCATCTGTTAGTCAGTCATATATCAAATACTTACTGAGTACTTATTATGTGCCAGGAAGTTGTAAACATTGGGAATACAGCAGTGAAATAAGACACACAAAGTCCTAACTTTCACAGAACTTACATTTGGAGTGGGGCTGGGGCCGGGGAGATGGACAATAACATGTAGGCTCAAAATAAATGAGAAAAATTTTCAGACTGTGATACATGCTTAGATGTAAAGGGAGAGGGATCATTGAATAAAATGCCTAGTAAGTATGAGGGTGGGAGGCTGGTTAGTGATAGCCTCTCTGAGAAGGTAGCTTCTTAGCTGACATCAGATGATAACAAGGGGCCAGGTAGGTAAAAATACAGCAGGGAAGAGTATCCCAAGAATGAGTGGGAAGTCCTCAGATTCTAAGGATGGGAACAGCAAAGTGTGATTTTGGCAGAGAAAGAAGGCCAGTGTGGTTGGAGCTGGGAGTGTCAAGGGCCGAAGGTGGGAGGTGAGGGCTGGGAGACAGGCAAGAGCAGGCCCATCAGTAGCTGGGCCCATACAGGCCTGGATGAGCAGTGTGGAATTTGCTCTAAGTGCAGTGTGGCTCCATTTGAGGGAATCAGGAAGGGGTAGTAGTGTCATCTCATTTATGCACTTTAAATATTATTTTTGATGCTGCATGAAGAATGGATAATTCTGAAGCTATTTTACCCAAGATGTTCAGAAAAACTGAGCCCCAGTTACCCATATCCTTAATATGGTCATTTAAATCCCTTTTTGGGGTACTTGACTTTCCTTTTCCTAATTTCTGATTTATAAAATTATCAAATAAACTGTCATATCCAAGTAATTATCCTGATCAGGTTTTGCCTTTGAAGGAGTATAAACTAGGAAACCATATAATGCCCACAAACAGCTCAGCATTCATGTGACCTCCCTTTCACAGTGGAGCAGAACTTCCCTATCACTATTCCAATGACCAGTTGGAGAGTAGAATGAGAGTGAACAAAAGATGGGAAGGTGGATGGGAGGGAGAAGACTTATTGGGTGTAAGAGGAAGTCTAAACTAACATCACGGCCAAGAAGACACTCTGACCCTTTCTGACTCAACCTACAGTCATACAGATAGGCATTTTCATAAGAAAGATGTACAAAATGTCAGTGACATTCACTATCTTACACAAAATTTTGACAGAATTTAGTGAAAAATTAAACATGTTGAGACAGGCACTGGCACAAAACCCTGACCTAGTCAGATGTACATCTTGATTTACTGCAGATGGCCACTAAGTCATTTTGCCAATTTGGATGTTCCCAATAAGGTTTCACAAACAGATCTGTTCTCCAACAATATCTGCCTTCAGTTGAAAGTGGAACAAGTATAAGAAACATGACTTAATTCATACACAGACACACAACAATATATACCAAGGTTACTAGCCAAGTTTAAGCCATTACTTTATTTTATTCACAATAATCTATCATAATTAATATTGTATCATTTTGCTACTAAGGAACTTGCATTTGGCCATTTTAATATTTATTTATAAAGTTAAACTTTCCCCAAAAGAATGAAATAGATAACTATAAAGAACATATACAATTCCCATATACTATTCTTTATTATTTTTCAATTGTACTATAAAACTAAGTTCAATTCTCTTCTGTTCGTGCTATGAATTTTTCTTCATTATTCTGCACCTAATGAAGTCCTCTATTCAATATATGAAAGTTTAAAATTATTGGTTAGTCAAATTCTAATAATATTGATGGAGATATGTAAGGTATAAAACTGAAAGTAACAAATGAACAAAAAAGAAAAACAAAAGTCATAGATGCAGACAACAGTATGGTAGTTACCAGATGGATTGGGGTAAAGGGTAGTAAAGGGTAAAGGAGGCCAAATACAGTATATGGAGATGGAAGATGAATTGACTGTGGATGGTGGGCACACAATGCAAGTTACATATCATGTATCATGAAACCTATACTATATTTCTAACCAATGTCACCCCAGATACCTTATCAAAGCAATGCCCAAGTCTTTGACAGAACTCCTTTTAGAAAAGGTAACCCATAAAAAACCCTAAATCATGAGGAATAAAATGACTAAATCTTAAATTCTGAAGTGACTTTGGAGGTTCCTTCTGTCCTCCAAAGCAACACAGCAGTACTATGAAATAAAGTAATTCACTCTGCTTAAATATTCTTAAGAAGTACTAACGCCTAAAAGAGCATCGTTCTGTTTGTTGTTGTTGTTGGCAACTTTGATTATTAATAAGCTATTTTTGATGATAAATCAAAACCTCTCTTCCTGCCTCTTTCATTCACTACCCTAATTTTGTCTCCAAGGACAGCAGGGCATATTCATAATTGCTCTCTTTATTAACTGTCTTTTATTGATGGTTTCAGAAACTCTCCCTCCCCTCCCATCTATCAATTAACTTCAGGCTTCTTGAGGGTGAATGAATTATTTTAAATATTTTTGGACTTTGACACCCCTAGTACATACTAGGTGCTCAATAAAAGTATACTGAAATAGCCGAGACTGGTTTGGCTCAGTGGATAGAGCGTCGGCCTGGGGACTGAAAGGTCCTGGGTTCGATTCCGGTCAAGGGCATGTACCTTGATTGTGGGCACATCCCCAATAGGGGGTGTGCTAGAGGCAGCTGATCGATGATTCTCTCTCATCGATGTTTCTAACTCTCTATTCCTCTCTCTTCCTCTCTGTGAAAAATCAATTAAAAATATGTTTTAAAAAAGTATACTGAAATAATTAATAGACATAAAGCAATTACCATGCCCTTCTAAAATACATCTGGACATGAAGATATTCTTTTTTGGTGTTGTTAATCCTCACCCGGAGATATTTTTCCAATGCTGTTTAGAGAGTAGAAAGGAGAAGAAGAGAGAGAGAAAAAAACATTGATGTGAGAAAGACACATCAATTAGTTGCCTTCCACATGCATAGGGATCAAGCCCACAACCACTTCATGCTCTTGACCAGAATAGAACCCAGAACCCTCACTCCACAGGCTGGTGCTCTATCCACTGAGCCAAACCAGTGAGGGCTGAAGAAATTCTTGATAAATAAAAGTATCTATTGACTGCACAGCCATACATAATTTCCATCATTAAATAGAGAAAATTATTTTATTTCCTATATTTAAATTAAATTTTATGGCAATGGAGGAGAATGGATGAAACAAAGGTGAGAAAATATGCTTATATTTAAACATCAATTATCTACTATTCTTAAAACTTACTATATTAAAACAAAACTTAAGCCAAAGAACAAAAATTCAAACACAAGACCTGAAAAGCTATCCTGATTCCCCATCTAGTCTTTACTATTTAATTTTTCTTCACTTACCATTCAACCTGAGGAGGACAGAATTATCCTCTAAGACAGTGGTCGGCAAACCTCAGCTTGTGAGCCACATGCGGCTCTTTGGCTCTTTGAGTGTTCTAACGCCACTTCTTCAAAACAAACTTACCCAGGCCAAAAATCTGACTTCTGCGCGTGGGCCACAAAGTTTCAATCTCACTGTACGTGCACACCCGCACATGGTAATTTATGGAAGAGCCACACTCAAGGGGCCAAAGAGCTGAATGTGGCTCTCGAGCCGAGGTTTGCCAACCACTGCTCTAGGACAAAGCAATGATTTTGTCTGACAGTGCTACCCTTTCTCTTTTTTAGGCTTTCTTTCCTGGAACTCCATGTGATCCTTAAGCCCTAACTAGTTTGGCTCAGTGGATAGAGTGTTGGCCTGTGGACTGAAGGGTCCCAGGTTCAATTCCAGTCAAGGGAATGTACCTTGGTTGTGGGCACATTCCCAGTAGGGAGTGTGTAGCAGGCAGCTGATCAATGTTTCTCTATCATGATGTTTCTAACTCTCCCTCACCCTTCCTCTCTGTAAAAAATCAATAATATATATATATTTTTAAAAGAAACAGTGAATTCCTTGCTCTTTCGACTCACATTTGTTGAAAACAGATGGCAAGAATGGTAAAGAGCATCTCTTCTGCAGAGGAAGAGCTAATATTATAAGGATTGACAAAAAAAATCGGTACTGGAACATTTAAGACATTGAACAGTTGCTATTGCTTCGAGCTATAGTGCATATGTGTTGGCGCATTAAACTATATCCAAAAAGTGAATGTTCAAATACAAGTATAAGATTCAAGTTCTTTACCTTGATTGAAAGGCAAAATATGACTTTACTATGGAATCCAATGAAAAAATTTACAAAGAAATTGACTATTATTTTAGTGAAAGAGATAGAGAACAAGAAATAAGAGTTTTAAAAGTACTATTTAGGGTTAAAGATGAAAAGGTGAATCTCATAATCTCATCATTGTTTAGGAATTGGGGATATGTAAATGCAACTTTCTTATTTTTCTCCCATTTTCATCCTCCCTTTTCTTTTTCCAAAATCAAATGGTTTATCACCTAGTCCACCATAAGCTAGAAACAGTAGTCATTTATTTTTCTACAAATTTGTGAGAGTCTTAATAATTAAAAAATGTGCAAATATATAATCATAAGTCATGTTACTATATGCCTTTTACAAATTAAATACAACCTCACATTTGTCGGTCCCTCACACAGGCTGAATGGATAGCAAGACCCAACAAGCAGCATAGATATCAGTAATCTCTGCTATAAAAGCCTAATCCTTATACATCAACCAGAACTGAAATTTCCAGTGCACATCAATAATTCAGTACTCTAAGCAGTGTAGGCAGTAAATTTAAGCAGAGATGAAGTGACTGACAGTTTAAGAAAATGCCAGTGGCAGGTTTTTGAGCTACAAGTTCACAGGTCACTACATCTGAAGCATTCTCTCTCTTAAACAAGAAGAAAGGAATTATATTAAAAAAGAGAGAGAGAGAACAAAACAAAAACAACTTGTACAAATATTGAATGACTCTAGAGGCCTCAATCACATAGCACATTCACTTATGAATACTAAGTAATGTTCTTAATGTACAAAGTTTACACTAAAAATATATGTTATAAGAGGTGGCTTTCTGCATAAAATGTCAAAGCTATGCTCCTTAAAAACTCTGGATCTTAAAATCGTCATACTACTTATATCCTTTACAATAAGCAAGGATTAGGCACTTAGTAGGTACTAATTGAGTGTTCATTCAATAAAGAAATTAATGAATCTATCATGAGCACAAACTGAAATCATCATATGGTAAAGGAAAAAAAAAAACTCATTGGAATGTGTATAAACAGTGAACATGGAGTGCTGAGAGGAACTTTTAATGAAAACATTAAATGACAACTTTTATAAGGCCAGCTTTAGGAGAGAAAGAAAATCTGGGCTGGGAGACACAAGTTTCCAGAAGACTTATTACTCCGTGGAGACTTAAGTAATATATACAGTTCCATTATCATTACTATAACTGATAAAAATTCCTACTGTATTAATTTCCTAGGGCTGCTGTAACACAAAACACATATGGGGGTTAAAACCATAGACATTTATTCTGTCACAGTTCTGGAGGCTGGAGTTCTGAAATCAAGGTGTTGGCAGGATCCTGTTCCAACGGAGGCTTTAGGAAATAGTCCTGTCTTGCTTCTTTCAGTTTCTGGGGACTCCAGGCATTCCTTGGCTTGGAGCTGCATGACCTCAATCTCTGTCTTCACCTTTACACAATCTTGTCCCCTAAATGTCCCCATGTCTCAAATCTCCTTATGATTTAGGTTCAACCTAAATCTAGGATGATCTCATTCCCTCCCCTAGCCTAGATGTGCTGGGGAAAGAGGTGCTCTGGGAGCTGTGGAAGGAGACAAAAGACCAAATGCTAATGGGGTGGACAGAAAAGGGAAAGGAGACTTGGATCTTAGATGTGTTTCAACACCTGAATTAATCCTGGAATAGTCATATTTTTGGACTTCTTGAGATGTGAGATATTGAATCTCCCTATTGTTTAATCTTTTTGGGTTTTCTGTCATTTGCAGACAAAAGTTAAGAGAAATACTTTTTTCAGTGTGGAAAACACACAGAATATTTCATCTCTCTATGTAAGGGCAACCTAGCTAACAGGTCCTGTATTGATCTTTTAGCAACTGCATCACATATACTTTATTAAGCAATGAAAACTTAATAAACAAAATTGATTACAGCTAATCAAGGTTTATCCACCTGGTCCAAGTTATATATGGCAGAAAAAAAGGCAGAGGAGGGGAAGATAGTGAAAAACCAGTACGTAATCTGTGCTCTAGTTATTATTATATAAGGTCCTTCTGCATATACCTGCCATAAGTTTGTATAGTGGTTAAATGAAATAACACACATACAGGATTTGCCAAGACCCTGTCATTTCACTCTGTAATTATTGGTTATTCCATTACTATTGGTCAGAGGACTCAATCCATACTAAGCAGTAGTCAACACCTATTTTCTGGACAATATAAGACCAACTGATTCTGGACGTAATCCACAAGTGAATTAAAGAAAGGCAAAAGAATATGAAAGATCAGGAGATTGGGGAGGAAATATAGCAGTTCAGGTTGCTAAATGTACTAGACAGACAGTGGTTAGCAGAGAGACTTAAAAAGTGAGCAGCAGCTAGATCAAAAATTTTGTATGCCATGCTAATAAGTATGACTTAATTTGTAGGGCAGTGGGATTTCTTAAAGGTCAGGCTTTGAATTACATTAAAATTAAATATGATTATAGAGGATGCTAGTTTATATTATACTGATAGCTATTGAGGGTAGAATTGAGAAAGGCAAGAATAGAGGGACCCTGTTTCTCTTGAATCAAGTCCCTTCTTCATGCACCAAGCTGTTTATTTCACTCAATCTTCCTGGAGATACGTGTTTAGTCAGCTCTTTTTCCAAACCATAAAGATTTGAAAATAATACTAAATTTAGAGACACTCATTCAAGTTCAGAATAGTGTGTCATCAATCCTTGCAGGCTCAGTTGAACCACATGTGAAAAACATTAAAATATGGTGGGATGTGTCTAACAGATCATTAAGAAATAGCTTTTCAAACATGTACCCTTGCTTAGCGATTTTAATGTAAATCACAGAAAACGAGACTGCTGAAATTCATGATTTTATAGTGCACAGGGTGAGTCATTGTCCCCAGAGCATTCTGTCTATAGAAAGGGTATGTTCGCATATTTTCCTATAAGGTTAGTGTAATCCATTGATGTATATTTCATTTGTGGTTTTCAGGTTGTTCCATAGAAACCTACTTTTTTAAATGCCTATGTAATCAGGGTTGGTTGTAAGCAAAACTAATTGGTGTAAGCAGTGTTGTCAATATCTGTGAAGGGTTGAACCCCAACACTGCAATCTGAAAAGAAATATAAAACAGACCTGAAAGACTTCTGTCTATGAAGAGAAAATTTCAACCCAACCACTAACAACAGTTGAAAGCTTAATCTGGAACATGTAGACAAGATGACTCCCTTGATTTGAGAGGAAAAAATAAGTATAAGTGAAGGGACAGAAGGTAATAAATGGCAACACTGGATCTTCATAGAGGTAGCATGCCCTCAAAATAGTTCAATCTCTTGCAATGGCAGAATTTGTGTCATTTTTACCTATTCTACTTTATTTAACTAAGAAATAAAAAAAGATAACAAGAAAAGTAACTAGAATATAGTATAAAAATATTCCTATGCAATTAAAGTCCACAACTGTCCCAATTGGGTTGAGAGAGACATGAAAAATACTGACATCAGAGTCATTATGGGGACTTTCATTGCATCTTTATTGTACTCTAAGCTATGCAAGATATTTGATTACAGATATAATGACAGCAGAAAAACATTTTTTTCTCAGCATCCTGACATCAACCTTACTTACTGCCCTGTCCTTAGAAATCAATTTTGTGGTAAATGTTCCTCCTCCTTAACCCCTTCAAAGCTCAAAGAGCATGATCATAAAGCAAGTAGATTTAGCCTGCTCATCAACATGAATCCAATATCTTTTGGTTCCACTGAATAGAAAACCAGCAGGAGGAGGGGGAGAACATAACAGTCAGCTTAAAATTAATGGGAATAAATGTTTTATTTGACATTTTCACTTACCACTGTTTGGAAATACAAATGATAATAAAAAGTACGGGGAGTTCTTTTTACAAGTAGGGTAGCAAATGGTAACTCCCTTCATAGAAGAGTGGAAAATCTGTCCCCACATCAACTTTACCTAGTGGAAATGAACTTGCGGGGGAGGAATCATACATGTTACTTGTCCCTCTTGGAATGGAGAATGCCCTGATCACATCAGACTCAATCTGCCTGCTAATAATTGGAGGGAAAGAAAGTCATCTTCTTTGTGAGGCCTCAAAGGGTTCTTCTGAGATAGAGTGTGGAAGGTGTGATAGCTATCCCCCCATTTCCCTTTCTGGAGCAGGAAAATACTAGCTTATATTGTTTTTCTTCAGGAAGAGCACCTATGAAAATAGGGACACAAAAGAGGGTTTTTGATAATACTTCTCAAAGCAGTCAACTCTTTTTACCACAATAGCACACAGAGGAATGAGCTAAAAATATACTCAATCTTGGCATATGTAAGGTATGAAGTATCATAGTCCTTTGCTTCATGCATTAATTTAATAAATATGTACCAAACGCCTACAAACTAGGAGTAAAAAATATACCTATAAATAAAACAGACCATCCCAGTTGATGTGGCTTATTGGTTGAGCTTCGACCTCTGAACCAAGAGGTCATGGTTCAATTCCCAGTCAGGGCACATACCAAGATTATGGGCAGGGCCCCAACAGGATGCATGCAGGAGATTACTGATCAATGATTCTCTCTCATAAATGATGTTTCTTTCTCTCCTTTCTTCTCTGAAATCAATAATAAATCTTTTTTAAAAAGACCCAAATCCTTGACCTCAGTGAGCTTATATTTTGTAGTTGGGTCCTGGTAGTCTAATGTTTGAGGTTGAGACTAGATCCATGAGGGTGTGTTTTCTTTATTGCTTTTGTCCACAGAATGAACCAAAAGGTCTCTCCAATCCCATCCAAAGAAATTAATGACTGGAAACCTGGACCAAATATCATAGATAGAAGACAAAATATGCAGGAAACAAGAAGTGTGCATTTTAAGAGACCAAGAGGCCTATTGGGGAGAGAATGAATTAGAGGTTCCACAAAATAAAAAGGTGTGTGTCTATGTAGCGTAGACCAAAGGAGCTGAAGGAACAAGCCCCAAAGAGTAGCAGTCTCTTATCTAAGAAGGTCTCTGTGTAGACTGCCATTGGCCTCTCAAACTTAGTCAAGAACTTTTTTCCAGATTAACTGCTGTGGCTAACCAGTCTAGAAAAGGCCTATTCATCCTTACATCTAACTTTAGTTTTTTTCTGTGTTTTTTGTTAATCCTCAACCTAGGATATTTTGTTTCCATTGATTTTTTAGAGAGTAGAAAGGATGGGAGAGATAGAGAGAAACATTAATGTGAGAGAGACACATTGTTTGGTCACCTCTTGCATATACTCAATGAGCTGGGGATGAACCTGGGACTAAGGTACAGGCCTTTGACTGGAATCCAACTCATGACCCTTCAGGCTCTGGGATGATGCTCTAACCAATGAGCGAAATTAGCTAGGGCTGTTGGTTTGTTTTGGGGAGTAAAGGTATTATTGTTTTATTTTAAAAGATAGACTATTTTGCTCCAGCCTTCCAATGTTAAAGGCATATCACACGAATTAGTGATACTACTTATGTGGCTGAATTGATATTTCAAAAAGAACAGCAAGAGTCTATGCTATGGATTTTTCTATGTGTTTTAGCCAGTGGTTTTCAAGTATATATAATAGCATTTTTTAAAGAAAAAAACCCACAACTCTTATTTTAATTTATTTTAGTACTAGTATCCTTTCCATAACCCATCTGTAATTCAGATTATTTTATTATCACAGATTTTTTTCTTTTAATTTCTTTATTAAGGTATTACCTATTTGTCCTTATCCTCCCACCCCACCCCCAGCCCCACCACACACACACACTCATGCCCTCACCCACCTGGTGTCTGTGTCCATTGGCTATGCCTATATGCATGTATACAAGTCCCTTGGTTGAACTCTTCCCCTTTCCCCCACCCACCCCTACCTTCCCTCTGAGGTTTGACAGTCTGATCAATGCTTCTCCATCTCTGGATCTGTTTTTGTTCATCAGTATATGTTGTTCACTATATTCTATAAATGAGTGAGATCAAGTGATATTTATCTTTCTCTGGCTAGCTTATTTCAGTTAGCATAATGCTCTCCAGTTCCATCCATGCTGTTGCAAATTGTAGAAATTTGTTCTTTTTTATAGCAGTGTAGAATACCATTGTGTAGATGCACCATAGTTTTTTAATCCATTCATCTGGTAATGGATATTTAGGCTGTTTCCAAATCTTAGCTACGATGAATTGTGCTGCTATGAACATAGGGCTGTATATATCTTTCTGATTGGTATTTCTAGTATATATAATATATAATATATAATATATAATATATAATATATAATATATAATATATAATATATAATATATAATATATAATATATAATATATAATATATAATATATAATATATAATATAAAAAAGCAAAAATATATCTTAGGATATATTCCTAGAAGTGGGATCGCTGGGTCAAATGGCAGTTCCATTTTTAGTTTTTTGAACAAACTCCATACTGTTCTCCACAGTGACTGCACCAGTCTGCATTCCCACCAGCAATGTAAGAGGGTTCCCTTTTGTCTGCATTCTCACCAGCACTTGTTGTTTGTTGATTTGTTGATGATAGCCATTTTTCACGTGTGTACTGCAATGTCCTTTTGATTGCATCTCTCGGATGATTAGTGACTTTGAGCATGTTTTCATGTCTCTTGGCCTTCTTTCTATCTTCTTTTGAAAAGTATCTGTTTAGGTCCTTTGCTCATTTTTTGATTGGGCTGTTTATTTTCCTTTTGTCAAGTTGTATGAGTTGCCTGTAAATGTTGGAGATTAAAACCTTATTGGTGATAATATTGGCAAATATGTTCTCCTATGCAATGGGCTTTCTTGATTTGTTGATGGTTTCTAGGAATAAATTTAACTAAGGAGGTAAAAGACTTATATGTGGTAAACTTCGGGATACTGAAAAAAGAGATAGAGGAAGACATAAACAGATGGAAGAACATACCATGTTCATGGATTGGTAGAATCAACATCATTAAAATGTCCACACTACCCAAAGCAATCTACAGATTCAATGCACTCCCCATTAAAATAACAATGGTATATTTCACAGACCTAGAACAAACTTTCCAAAAATTCATCTGGAATAAAAAATAAAAAAGACCCCGAATATCTGTAGCCATCCTGAGAAAGAAGAACAAAGTAGGTAGGATCTCAATACCAGATTTCAAGCTGTATTACAAAGCCACTGTTCTCAAAAAAAAACATGGTACTGGCACAAGATCAGACATATAGATCAATGGAATAGAATAGAGAATCCAGATGTAAATCTAAACCATTATGCTCAATTAATATTTGACAAAGGAGGCATGAATATACCATGGAGTCAAGACAGTCTCTTCAATAAATGGTGTTGGGAAAATTATACAGATACCTTCAAAAATGAAACTAGACCACCAAATTACACCATACACAAAAAATAAACTCAAAATGAATAAAGGACTTAATCATAAGACAGGAAACCATAAAAATACTAGAGGACTCCATAGGCAGCAAAATCTCAGATATATGCTGAATCAATTTCTTCACCAGTACCACTCCTGGAGCAATGGAAACTGAAGAGAAAATAAAGAAATGGGACTACATCAAAATATAATAGCATTTTACCCAAAAGATGAATGCTTAACACAGAAGCAGAGATGCTCTGATTAGAACTGGAGTAGGGAGAGGAGTCTTGTCTGCCTTCTCATCAAGGTGGCCTATGAGGGGGGTCCTCTAACCCCTGGAGATGCACCAAGCACAAAGGGAAAACCTGACTGGTCTACATTGGCAAAGTGTGCCGTCTCCTATCCATACAACCTGACAAAAAGACAGCATCACCCGGGACCCCGGAAAAGTGATTGTCAGATAGTACATGCTGCTTCAGTATAAACAAAGAGAAGCCTGGTTAAAAGATTTCCCATTGCCAAAACCGGTTTGGCTCAGTGGATAGAGTGTCTGCCTGTGGACTGAAAGGTCCCAGGTTCGATTCTGGTCAAGGGCATGTACCTTGGCTGTAGGCACATCCCCAGTGGGGGGTGTGCAAGAGGCAGCTGATTGATGTCTCTCTCATCGATATTTATAACTCCCTATCCCTCTTCCTTCCTCTCTGTGAAAAATCAATTTATATATATATATATATATATATATATATATATATATATATATATATAATTAAAAATTATAAGAACTGGCAATATCCATGGATGATGCCCTGACAAGGAGAGCTGTACTGACCACAGCAGAGGAGAACCATGGTGAGCTGAAAACAAAAACAAATATATAAAAAATTATGACTAAGGGTATTGTGAGTAGGCTAATTATCCTCACCACCAATTAGATTACATCCACACACACACATTCTTTATTCATCCACCAAGCATTTACAATGTGCTTACTATGTGCCAGGATGCTGCTAAGTATTAAAAATATAGAGGAAAAAGTACTATAGTAATTACTGTGAAAATGCTCAAGGTCTTCTACAGGAGACAAACTTGTAGGAATGGACCTATAAAGAAAATCTTATTTGAATAAGTTTATAAAGTATTTAACTATACTATACTACCAGGCATACAGTTAGCTAACTATAAATGTTAGCTATTAGCAGCTTCATTCTCTGTTCACATCTACTCACTCCATCCACTCCATCCCCCCAAAAAGACATGAGTTTTCAGGAGTGAAGACCCTGATAAGCAACCTAAGGTCCAGTAAGAGGCATTCAGAGGTGTAAGCATTAGAAATAATGAAAGTTTTTGCTCTGGTAAGTAGCTTCCCAGAGCTGAAAGTGACAACTTACTTGTTTGGGGTAAAAAAAAAAGTCACATTTCATATTATCTTCCACAGGAAGAAATATTATTATTAGAAATAAATATAAATATGAGACATTCTTCTTGGGGGAAAATGGAGGTATCCAACCCACTTTTATTAAGTCTCTGCTTTATAGTGAACAATGTTAATCCTCTCTCCTCAGTAAATCCTCAGTAAAACCTAAATTGAGTGTGTGTGTGTGTGTGTGTATGTGTGTGTGTGTATGTGTGTGACTAATATTCTGCTTAAAGTTTGCCATGGTTGAAGATAGGAGCTTCTGGGGGAGGAAGTGAATAGAGGAGAGACTGATTACTACAAGGTTCATAAACAAAGCAAGAGAAAACAAAGCAAAAGCATATCAGTTACAGATGAAAAACAGAAGAAAGGTGAAGGTGCAATGGGAGCAGGAAAAAAATAAAAAACAGAGACAAGGCAACTCTATCTCTGTGGGGAGGTCAGGACAGGCATGTAGAGTAGGTGGTATTTGAGCTGAGTCATAAAGAATGAGCTAAGTATCAGCGAAGATGGTGGAGTGGGAGGAGGAGGAAGGGATTAAAAAGTGAAGAAGTAGATGGTAGTCTACTAGAGAAGGAGCTGCAGAGGGAGCAAGAGGGAACTCAGACAATGAAGCAGCTTGAGGTCCTTTACAAGGATAAAACTTAGCCATCAGATGAGTCAAAATAAAGTATCTGGGAATGTCAAATCATAGTATAGGAACTAACTTTCTTGGGTTTTCTTTTCTTTTTTGGTTGATTTTTGTGTGGTTTCAAAAAAAGATAGTAAATTGCTTTATACTCCACCATTTTATTTTTATCACCACTTCCCCCCTCTATACCCTTTTACCTCCACCCCCATTTTAAAAAAGAGTGTCTGTTTTATGTTCTTTTATGATTTTCTAGGTTAGGTTTTAGCAACTCACCTACAGATTCTGATCTACACATTCTCCACAGTTTGAACACCTAAAGTTTCAGGGATAAACAGATCACCAGCCAGCAGAATGGTTACTTTTCCTGAATATATTCCTTATAATTGATCTCTTAGTTCTAGAAAAGGTCTCCTCATTCCTGCTTTTACGTAGAAAAGTAGGAAAGTTTCTAGAGTTACAAAGAACTGATTTTTGGGTAAAAATTTCCAGTAAATAACAATTTACATTGCTATGATTTTCTTTTAGTTGTAGCTTAGTCATTTTTCTTATATATCTCTAGTGGAGAAGACCAAATGATCTTCTGTATCATAGTCACATATTTTAAGCCAACTTAGTTTTTATTTCCAGAGGTTGAATAATTTTCACCACTTTGCATATATATAATTTTCAGTTCTTCAGCATTTTCTCAGCTTCTGTAATTTCATGAATATCCTGTCCTATCTTCTTCCAAGTTTAGGTGTTGTCATTCTTTAATAAGTCTATCCTGTGAAATCCAGACTTCATTCATATATGTACTTCCTTTCTTAATTGCATAATTTCATCTGAATTATATCCTATGAAATGCTGATATAAACACTAGTCTTATCTCCCACACTTGCTGAATGTATCACAAGGGCAGAAACCATGCTTTATACTTTTCTATGAAGTGCCAGTCTTCTTCTTGCCTTCTTCTCTCTTGGGACCCTGGGATACCAAAATCTCTTTTAACAAATAAGAGGAGAAAAACAATATAACTATCTCAATAAATACCTAAAAAGGCATTTGATAATATAAGGTACCTTCTTAAAAGGAACTCTAACATAAGAATAACAGAACTCATCTCAAAGACTACTAGTACAGAACCAAAATTCAACAGTATACACTAAACACAGTTCAACATTGAATCTATATCCATTCAAATAAAAAAAAGTTACCCCTTTCACCACTATTGTTTCAATATTGTCTTTGTTTCTATCTAATGAAATGAGACTCCCAAAATATGTAATTGATAAAAATATTGGTAATAAAAGAGAAAAAAGGTCTTTACTTCAAATTTAAGAAACAAATAGAGTTAATAAGAGAATTCAATATGTTAGCTGGATTCAAGTAATAATTTCATTGATAGTGTTTCACTAATATCATAACTAATCATTAGTGCAAATGAAAAAATAAATCCTATTCACAAGAACAATATAGACAATGAAATATGCAAGAATAAATTCATAATAAAAGTGAAATATCTTCATAAATAAAACTTTAAAAATATGCAAAAAACAAAGTAAGAATAAAAAAAATAGTTACAACTTCAGTGTTTTGTAATGACTGTTATAAACTGCCAAATAAAATTAAAATTCATCTTTTAAATAAAAAACCCAAAATGTTTGCCAAAAAAAAGAGTACTTCCCTCATCAGATACTAAACATTCTATAAAAAAGCCACAATCCATCTAGCACAATATTGCAACTGGAATAGAGAAAATATCAGTAAAAAATAGAGTCAAGAAAATATGTACTTAGAGGATATAATGCATGACAACAGCTGCATTCCAAATCAGTGGGAAAGATACTGGTTTATTAAATGGCATTGGTAGTTGGCATCCATGTAGGAAGAAATAAAGTTAAACTTCTATCTCACACTATATTATAAATACATAAAATCATATTTTTAAAAAACTAGGTGTCAAAAAGTAAAATAACAGAATTAGAAAATAGGATATTTTAAGAAATCTGAGGTGAGGAATGCTTCTTAAGCAAAACAGGAGACTCAGATGCTTTAAGGTTTTATAAAATTTGTACTTTTCTTTCCATGTGTATTTCTCACAATTTTTCAAGTTAGTCCTATAATTAAATAGATCTTATTCAATTTTCAATATATTATGAAATTTTTCACTTGATCTCCTAAAACATTAATTCTGAAGGATAAGCAGAAAGAATATTCTATTTTTCAGCTTATTAACAAAAGTTGGTCAAATTTTTTGTTGTTGTTGTTCCAGAATACCTTTGGTTACACTTTTTTAAACTGCTTTATTTCAATCTTCTTGAGAACACTTCTTCCTCATTTTGATGAAGTTCTCTTCTAGTTTTTTCATTATTTCTAATAAATGGAACTCTATTCTTTGAGTTATCAAATTGTTCTTTCTCATCTAGAATATTTCTTTTTTTTAGTAAAAGCAGGTAAACTAATTTCTCAATTTTTAAAAATTCTTTATTGTTTAAATCATTACATAAGTCTCCTCTTTCCCTCATTGACCTCTCCACAGGCACTCCCACCCCACCCCTCAGCACATGCCCTCACCCCACTACTGTCTGTGTTCATTGGTTATGCTCATATACATGCATACAAGTCCTTTGATTGATCTCTTAATTCCCCTTTCCCTTGCCTTCCCTCTTAGTTTGGACGGTCTGTTTGATGCTTTTCTGTCCCTGGCTCTATTTTTGTTCATCAGTTTATGTTGTTTATTATATTCCACAAATGAGTGAGATCATAATTTGCTTAGCATAATGCTCTCCAGGACCACCAATTTACACCATACACAAAAATCAACTCAAAATGGATAAAGGACTTAAAAGTAAGATGGGAAACCATAAAAATCTTAGAAGAATCCATAGGCAGCAAAATATCAGACATATGTCTTAGCAATATACTTACAAAATATTAGACATACATCGTAGCAGTGTACTCTACAGTTCCTAGGGCAATGGAAACTATGGACAAAATAAGCAAATGGGACTACATCGAAATAAAAAGCTTCTGCATAGCAAAAGAAATCATCAAGAAAGCCCCCTGCATAGGAGACCATATTTGCAATGTTATATCCTGTAAAGGTTTAATCTCCAAAATGTATAGGAAACTCATACAACTTAACAAAAGGAATATAAACAATCCAATCAAAAAATGGGCAAAGGACCTAAATAGACATTTTTTGAAAGAAGACAGGAGGAATGCCAAAAGATGTATGAAAACATAATCAAAGTCACTAATCATCTGAGAGATGCAAATCAAAACAACAATGAGGTACCATCTCACACTTTTCAGAATGGCTATCGTTAACAAATCAACAAAAGAGAAATGCTGGTGATGATTCAGAGAAAAAGGGATACTTGTGTACTGCTGTTGGGAATGCAGACTGGTGCAACCACTGTGGAGAACAGTATGGAGTTTCCTCAGAAAATTAAAATTGGAAATCTCATTTAACCCAGTAATCCCACTTCTAGGAATATATCCCAAGAAATCAGGAATACCAATCAGAAAGGATACATGCACTCCCATATTCATAGCAGCACAATTAACCATAGCTAAGATTTGGAAACAGCCTAAGTGCCCATCAGCAGATGAGTGGATTAAAAACCTATGGTATATCTACTCAATAGAATACTATGCTGCTGTAAAAAAAAAAGAAAGAACTCTTACCAGTTTGCAACAGCATCATCTATATATATAAAACCCTAATATGCAAATAGATCAAATAGTAGAACTGAACAACCAAACAACTGGTTGCTATGACATGTGCTGACCACCAGGGGCACATGTGGGACATGGCGGTCATCGGCCATGGCAGGATGGTGGAGCAGGTGAGCAGGGGCCCCAGACCAATGCAGGGCATTGGTTGCTGTCATCAGGGTGAGCCTCTGGTGGTTACTGAAAAAATTTTTGCTCCTATGAACTGCAGTCCTGCCTGCACTCATACCTGCTGCCAGTGCCATCCCTGCTCACACCCATTGCTGGTGCTTGGCACCATCAGTGGGTGCTATGAAGGGTGATTGGGGCTGGCAGCCACCTCTTGCATCTGCTGCCAGTGCTGGCTCTGCTTGACCCGTTGCTGGTGCTGGAGTCTCCACTCACATCCTCTGCTGGCATCTGGCACTGGTCCTGATCACTTGGCACTGTCAGCAGGTGCCAATGGTGGCTGCCAGCCCTAATCACCCCTGAGGGCTTCTCCACCTCCTCCTGATCCTGAGGGGTGATCAGAGCAGCAGCTATCGCTTGCATCCACTGATGGCACCAGCCCCTCTCTCACCTGATGCTGGTGCCAGCCCCAATTGCTCCACACCATCAACAGATGTATGTGGGGCCAGCACTCTCAGTGTGTGGGAGTGGCAGTGGCAGGAGTGGGGCTGCTGGCATACAAGGGACTGGGGGCTGCAGTGGAAGGGAGCAGGCAGGAAGGTAGAAAATGGGCAGAGACTCGCCCCTATACCCACTGCAGCCTCAAGGCTCACAGTTGTTTTCAAGGTGCAGGAATTCATGTGCTGGGCCCCTAGTCTAAAATATTCTTAAATGAATTGTGAATAGTCTTATTGTCTGGATGTAATTTTGTTTGTTTGTTTGTTTGTTTTGTTTTTAGGAAATACTATTTTGAAAACTGTGAAAATGAACCATGGAAGACCAAGCTGAGGTTACACTGGGTTTTGTAGGCAGAGCTCTATGAAAGCTGTTGAAGGCATCCATTATTACCTAGGTCTTTTGGTAGTTAGACTTTTCCAATTCAGAAGTTCTTGGTACCAATGAGCACACTAAGGCATCTTTTTCTAGTTTCTGGGATCAACAGGATTAGAAGGCTCCACCAAGCAAGACAAACAGCAAGATTTCTTCACCTGTTTTAGCAAAAGTAATCTCAAAAATTTAATGGTTTAACCCAGTGGTCAGCAAACTTCTGCTCGTGAGCTGCAGTTTGCCACTCTATTGAATAATGAGTTTGTTGACCACTGGGATATGTACTTAATCACAAGGAATAACAACAGACTGTAATTATTGGAATTGAGAGTCTAGGTCAGTGGTCAGCAAACTCATTAGTCAACAGAGTGGCAAACCTCGGCTCGCAAGCCGCATATGGCTCGCAAGCAGCAGTTTGCTGACCCCTGGTTTAACCCAACAGGAGTCTATTCTATGCTCACATGATAGTCCACTGTAAATGTTTCTTATTGGTGAGCAGTTTTCATGCACATAGTGATGCAGAGACCCGTACTCCTTCAATCTTGTGTCTCTGGCATTTCCTATGACCTCAGAGGCTTCTATAACCCGCCAACAAACAAAAGACAGCATGGAGAAGTCACACCTGCTTCCTAATATCCTTGATCTAAAAATGACACACATCATTTTCTTTCACATTCAATTTATGGAAACTAGACACAGGCTCCACTTAGATACAATGGAAACTGGGAAATGTCATATAGCTGAGTAGCTGCTTCTTGGTAAAAATTCTCTATTATTTATGGGGAGCTCAATATCAGTGTACTATTAGATGCCTATGTCATATTAGCCTAGGCCTCAGAGAGAATCTGGGCTTTTACTTTGCCCCTGGTCCGAAGTCTTTCACAATAAGGGTTTGGCAAAAGTAGGTGATTTCCTATAGTGAGTACACTTAACACAGATTTTATTCTTGTATCATTATTTATTAATTATTGTATTACTTTCCATACCAACTACTGTAAACCTATTGTATAATGAGGCATAACATGTACTTTTGATTCAGGAACTGATAAAAGAACAAGAGTTCTCTTGTGAGGAAAAGATCTCTTATTGCATTTAGAAAAGTACAAAGTCCATAAAGTTAAGAATTAGATGAGAAAGCCACAGAAAGTTTCAGAAGCTAAAATAAACATAGCATAGTATTTTGGGGAATGCATTTTTTAAGCAAAAGATAAAAAAAATTTAAAGCATTTCATTATTATGTAAGAATGAGAATAATACACTGGTGGTTTGTAGTGCAACCATGCAAACTTAAGGAAGACAAATATATATATATATATATATATATATATATATATATATATATATATATACATATATATGCAAGCTATATGAGAGTTGGAAAGATTTTGTTTTAATATATTTTCATTCAATAAGCAGCAACCTAGAAATACTAAATCAAATACACTCAAGTATTTAATATTTAGTGAGCTATTTATGCATCCTTACTTTGGTAGTAATCATCTGTTTGGGGATTTCATTTTAGAAGGTATGTGGTATAATAAGCCTCTACCCTCAATTTGTAGACTTATGGTAAACTTTAAAATGTTTCATCATTGTGTTAAGCTCTTAGGAAATATAAAAATAATTTCCCTCGCCTAATTTTTTAAAAATCATTTTTGAGTCTTGGAGAAAAACTTGAGTAGATTAAAGAAAAAATATAAAGGGTGTTTTAGGTGTTTTGATTAACATAACTAATTACTATATACAGTATTTAAATCCTATCAATTAGGACCTGTTTAAACTTTTGCCATGAATCTTGCAAGTTCTCTGTCAAAACAGGCATTTGCTCAGAGAATTTGTTTCATATGGTGACTGTAAAGACTCTAAGATAACTTTAAAGAAACAGAGAAAAGGAAATACCCGTGCAAAGCAGTGATGTTTCTCATTCATGTCAAATTATGAAAAGCTTGCAGTCAACAAATAAGAGACCTCACAAGACTTCACACAATATTCATCACAACCTCACTCACCAGATCCAGACCCACTTCAAAACCTTCAAAATAAAAGAAGCCCAGCGTGGGAAGCATGCCAACTCTTTTTGCCAAGTTGGCAGAGCCCTGGAAGTCTGAATGGGCTTCTCGATGTATAAGATAAAAGCAAGCATTTAGAGCTTGTGAAGCCTCCCTGGGCACAATTAGACCTTAGGTGAAATTCCATCAACCACTGCCATGTGCACATTATATCAGGTATGCAGATGGCACAATTTAGGATTATGGCGACATGAACAGTTTTGGCTATGAAATCAAGACAGAAAACAAAACAAAACACAAAAATTCTTAAAGTAAACATGAAGTAAGAAAGGCTTTTCCCCTCTGGAAGACGGTATTTTTCAGCTTTGATGTTTCACCTCTGGCTAATATAATGTGAGGCATGGGAAACAAACTGAGTCTCAGGAAAGAGTAACTCTCTGAGGTCAAGCACAAGTATGCTCATGAGAGAGACAAGTACAGACTCGAGTGACCGGAATTCCTCTCTGCTTACTGCTGTATCCACCAAGAACATCACTTCTGAGATATATCCCAGCGTCTGGGAACAAGGTTTCTGTTTATTTCTAAATAAGTTAAGCAATTAGAATTCCTTACGACTGACGTTAATTTTTCTCCCTCCACTTTTAACTAGCCGGCATTTCATCCCTTCAGTTTAACATGGCCCTAATGCTTTCCTGGCTTTACAGAAGCCTCACTCCCAGGCTTCCCCCAGTCCTGTTGTTATGCACACACAGCATCTTATTCCCTGCCATTGGGATCTCCCAGACTAGGAATTAAATGGTCTTTCTGGTCAGATGACAGAGCATGCTTCCTCAAGGACTGGAAACAAAGGACCACTCACTTGTTATATAATTTCTACAAATCACTCTGAGGTTTCCCTTGCATTTAATTTTTCTTTAAATCCATCCTCTTTTGGGGAAAAAAAATCTACCTATTGCTCTAGTCTAGCTAATCCTATATAATAAAAGAGTAATATGCAAATTGATCATCACTCCAACACACAAGATGTCTGCCCCCATATGGACACAATATGGCCACCACAAGATGGTCAACAGGGGAGGGAAGTTGGGAGGGATCAGGCCAGCAGGGGAGGGCAGTTGGGGGGAACCAGGCCTGTAGGGGAGGGCAGTTAGGGGCAATCAGGCTGGCAGGGCACCAGTTAGACATCAATCAGGCTGGCAGGGGAGTGGCTAGGGGGTGATCAGGCTGGCAGGCAGAAGCAGTTAGGGGCAATCAGGAAGGCAGGCAGGAGAGCATCTGGGAGCCAGCAGTCCTGGATTGTAAGAGGGATGTCCAGCTGCCCATGTAGGCTCAATACTACCAGGTTCTGGCCTAAACAGGCAGTCAGATATCCCTTGAGGGGTCCCAGATTGGAAAGGGTACAGGCTGGGCTGTGGGACACACACACCCGTGCACAAACTTCGTGCACCGGCCTCTAGTATCATAATTAATGGGTCTTTACAGATACCCTTCCCTCTGCCTATATATAAAAACTCACGTTTTCTCTTCAGTCTACCCCACTCTTGACCTCTCTAGGTACTCCTGCAGCTAGAACAGACTTCCTGCATCTCTCTGTCTTATTAATGCTCACTTCAAATCAAACTGAAATCCTATTTTTTCCCCTCCAGACTGTATCCCTTAAATAATGAGCAAGTTGAAATAAATTCACTCTTTATTGAGTTGTGTCCTGTAGGGCTATGGAACCAGTTAGGTAGATGTGCCATGGACAGCTTTGTGCAGAATGAAATTCTATTGCACCTCAGTTGTTTAACGACTATGTCCTAGAGGAGTGATCAAATCACACATGCAGTTTTTTCTCCAATGTCAGCAGATTTGTATGATTTATGTGGTGATACTTAGCACTTTAAAACCCAACAACAACAACAAAAAAGTTTGTTGGGAGAGCTATAAAAGTTCTTCTTTTTCATAACCTAAACTCCACAGATATCATGTTTAAATATTCCAAGTGGTCTTTAAACTTAATTAACTAAGTTTTATGAGGTAAAATATATTTCAGATTATCTCTAATAAATATATCTAATGCCATTATCCTGATAAAAATATTCAAAAAAAACATATTAGCTGGGCAGGAAAATAGTAGTTTTCCAAATATATATATTTGGAATAAATAAATAAATAAATAAAATTTAATTTTCTTACTCAGGAAATAACCCTTGCTCTGCAGTTACTCCTGTTCACTCTTGTCCTCATCCATGTCAGACTGTCTTCCTCAACAACCAAATGCATTAGCTCTAAGAAGAAGCAGTTCACTAGCAAACAGTTGTCCTGGAATTCTTTCATTCTCTCTTGACAATTATCTCCAAGGATGGTGAGGAATAGTACAATCACATGAGTAATCTTAAATTACCTTCTGACTTACCCCCCCAAAAAATGTTTACTGACTTGCAGTTATGGAACTGACCCCACACAATGTACCATACTGTCTGCTCCCAAATCTACCTTTCCCAATACTTATCTTGTAACATCAGGTTATTAAAAAGCTCACGCCTTTAGCATAAGTGTGTTTATGAAACTCATATAAAGTAGCAATGAGTAGAACAGGATTTTAAAATTAAGTTTATGAAAACTCTACTCTTTAAGGGAAATCAAACAGAACTTCTTTGTGCCCTCCTGAAAACAAAATTTCTGTGAAGATAAAGAAGTTAACTTCCATACTATATCTCTTTTCCTTCTTCATCTTCTTCCATAAACACAATCCAATTATGAGTTCTCCTGAGACAGGATAAAACTCGCTCCAAAGTCATTACATCATCCCATCATTTCCATCATAATCTTGCATGTGATCCAAATTATTCGAATTTAATGATACTAAAATATTTAGAGAGGAGAATTAAAAAACTAGCAATTTTTCCACCACAAATTCATTATGAAAAGGAGGTAAAAACACAAAAATAAATAAATGTGTTCTTTTCAGTTTGGTGATTTGGGAGATAAACATCTCAATTTTCAAGGGTTTCTCTCCTTATCAATCACAAAATATTCATATTTGTATTTATTAAGTAATTAGATAATATATTCTGAACACCCAAAAGGCATTTTTCTTTTCAATGTAGTTTTCTCTTGGCATTTAGCTAAGAGCTAAAGTGAAACTGCTTTTAATCTGATCACATGCCCTGAACAAATGCATTGGCAGTCAATGTTCAGAACCCTTGAGCAAGTTCAAAGGCTGCCATAAATCTATAAAACTCAACATCATGCTAAGATACGAGAAAGCATAAGGCTTTTTCAGGGAATCAATCTGTACCCTAAAATAATCTGAAATAATTTTAAAATTAGAAATAGATCCACCCCACCACATTTCTAAATAGCTGTTTTCCAATACAGATTTTTAAAAGAAATGTAAATATACCTGGGTGAAGTAAAACTTATAGTTTTAATGCCTGAACACATACATCATGTACATATTATTTTGTTACCTTTACTTTGTTTTATTAGAGCATATGGATTAAGAATGTATAAGTATATGATTGTTAGAAGTTTTTCTGAACAAGAATCTGACTTATTGCAGAAACTTAAAAACAACATAGAACCAATAGCCAATATTTGTTAGTATTTATTACATGCCTGAGACTAATTTAAGTGTTTTACTGGTAAACACTCATTTAATCTTCACACAAATCTGGGTGGTAGGAATTACATTTAACTTCATTACCAATAAGAAACTCAGACAAAGAGAAGTAAAGTAAGTTGCCCAATATCACACAGGTTGTATGAAATGAAGCCTGGAAACAAGCATTGGCAGTCAATGTTCAGAACCCACTACATACTCTCTTAACCACTGCATAATAAACACAGCACAATTATTGTTTGTCATATAGTTATTCTTTTAAGGACGCAGTTCCTAGCCTATTGTAAACTGTGAATCAGCAGAATCCCAACTTTATTCATCTTTATATATGCATACATTAGAAAATGTTTACTATATAATTAGTAAAATATATTAATATTTGTTCCCTACTCTGCTAAATAATTGTATTATTTTTATTTTTTTAATATATTTTATTTATTTTTTTCAGAGAGGAAGGGAGAGAGATAGAGAGCTAGAAACATCGATGAGAGAGAAACATCGACCAGCTGCCTCCTGCATACCCCATACCAGGGATGTGCCTGCAACTGAGGTACATGTCCTTGACAGGAATCGAACCTGGGATCTTTCAGTCTGTAGACCTGATGCTCTATCCACTGAGCCAAATCGATTTAGATGCTAAATAATTCTAGATACACATTGTAGTTAATGGCTTTAGTATTAATTTAAAAATTGTTAATGTACATAATGAATAAATGCTATAATAACTTTAATGAAAACTAAAATAAAGAGACTTATGGTACAGTTATAAAAATTCTACTTCCTTAACAAATCAAGTACCTTTTATCCATGTCCTTTTCATTTGTATAATTGGTCTTATTTTAGAGAGATCACAATTTGCAGTAGTTTCATACTCTATTGTTTTCTTTATTATTAATATAGGTTACTCCATAGTCTGAAACTTATAAATTTGAATGTTTGCACATAATTGCATTGAGTGGAAGCACATCAATTTATTTAACTAATCACCTACTATTGCACATTTATGTTGTTTCCATTTTGTAGGCTTAAGTATAATGCTATAAGAAGAAAACGACATTGATGCATATATAGATGGCTATATGGACAAAGATGTGATAGGATAAGTATAGCAAAATATCAATGATATATCTGGGTGACAGACATATGGGAGTTCACTCTGAAATTCTTTCAACTTTTCTATGTACTTGAAAATTACCTAATAAAGTAATGCCTTAGTTAATAACTATATTTATCTTGTAAAATGTCAGTTTTCATGAGAACAGGAATTTTTGTGTAATTTATTCATAGGTATACTTCTAGTGCCTAGAACAGCACCTGGAACATAAAGGTATATGCGTCATAACATTTTGTTGAAAGTGAGCAATTTGAATATTATAATATAGAAATCAAGATTCTTTCCATTTGGGTTTTTTGTTGTCACTTGTGGCTTGTAGTTGTTTTGTTGTTTAGAAACCTTTCCAAACAACATTCTTTGTCATATATGGCCACTGAGTTCTTTATGTTTGCTTCTGATCTATAATAATAAAAACATAATATGCTAATTAGACCAGACGTCCTTCTAGACAACCTTCTGGATGAAGCCAGGGATGCAAGGGAAGCCTGGGTCCCGGGTACCAGAGGGAAGCCAGTGCCAGCAGCTGAGGGAAGGAAGGCCTACTCTTGCAAAAATTTTGTACATCGGGCCTCAGATTAATAATAAAGGAAATGAAAGGGATGTGGAGGAAGGAAGGAAGGAAGGAAGGAAGGAAGGAAGGAAGGAAGGAAGGAAGGAAGGAAGGAAGGAAGGAAGTTAAGAAGGAAATGAATATGATATTCCACCATTTTCTGGTCTTTATTGTTTCAAAAGATAAGTTAGCCATTAATGATATTGATGGCCCTTTGTACATGGTGACTTGATTTCATCTTGTTTCTTTCCTAATTTTCTCTTGGTCTTTCAACAGTTTTTCTGTTATGCAGAATTCTTTGAATTTATCTTAATAATGGTTCTTGAAGATTCTCAGATGTGTGGATTAATGTTTCTCATCAAATATGAGAAGGCCATTATTTCTTCAAATATTTATTCTTTCCTTTTTATGTTCTTTTTCTGGGACTTCCATTACACAGATGTCAGTGTGCTGATTCTTATCTCACAGTTCTGGCTCTGTTTATTTTTCTTCAAAACTTTTTCTCTCTGTTTTTCAGGTTGGATAATTTCAAGTAATCTACCTTCAGAGTCACTTATTCTTTCTTCTGACATCTTTAATATGCTACTAACTCTCAGGGCTTTTCATTTCAGTTATTGTACTCTTTAAAGTAAGAGTATTAGAATTTCTATCTTGTTATTAAGAATTTCTATTCATTGATTCATTGTTGTTATACTTCCCTTTAATTATTTAAACGTGCTCTCTTTAGTTCCTTGAATATATTTATAATAGCTGTTCTGAACTATTGTCTGATAAATTTTAAAATCTAGGAATACTCAGTGATAGTTCCTTTTTTTCTTTTTTAAAAAAAATATATTTTATTGATATTTTACAGAGAGGAAGGGAGAGAGATAGAGAGCAAGAAATGCCGATGAGAGAGAGACATCAACCAGCTGCCTCTTGCACACCCCCTACCAGAGATGTGCCCGCAACCAATGTACATTGCCCTTGACGAGAATCGAACCTGGGACTTTCAGTCCGCAGACCAACACTCTACCACTGAGCCAAACGGGTTTCGGCCTTAGTGATAGTTTCTATCAACTGATTTTTGTTGTTGTGGTGGTGGTGGTGGTAAAAATATTCAAAAAGTGAAATTTACCCTTTTAACTGCAAATATATAGTCCGATGTCAGTAAATACATTCATATTGTTATGCAACATTACCACCATCAATCTCTAGACTTTTTATCTTCCACACTAAAAAGTTGTACTTATTAAACAATAACTCCCCATACTCGAGGCCCAGGCAATCACCACTGATTTCTTTTTCTTCCTGAGTGTCAGTCACAGGTTCTTGTTTGTTTGCATGTGTCTTTATTTTATTTTTGAAATGGACAATTTAAATAATATCAATGTTAGCAACTCTGGATTCTAATAATTTTCCCTTTGAAGGTAGTTGGGCAGTTTTTCTATTGCTTGTTTGCAGTAGTTTGGGCTAAACCTGTGAGATATATATTGCCATAATTAGTAGGCTCCAATATTTTTGCTTAGACTTTTAAATTCCTGTTTTTATTGCTAATCTTATCTTGCTAATGATTGCCCCTGTTTCATTGTAGGTTAGCTGTCAGTCAATGATTGAACAATCATTTGGCTAAAACACCTTTGAACCAGTTAGGCTTCCATTTGCTGCTGATAGATCTTTGACAGGTACAAAAGCACATGCAAATCTCAGCCTATTCTCAAGTATTTTCTAGTTTTTTATTTTATTTTTTTATTTTTATTTTTATTTTGCAGAGTCTTGCATTTGTCTTATGCACATAGATACAGCCTCAGAGCTGGCCAGGAATACACAAAATTCTTAGAGCCTTCTTGGTCTCCACTGCAAGTGTTCAGACTCAGCCACAAAGAAGTTTGCCCCAACCATAATCACAACCTTAGACTTTGGGCCTTTACAAAGTGAAGATATCACTTCTACTGACACCCCTAAGGGCATGATCATCACCCATATCCAAGTCAAGTGAGTTTTTTGATCACAGAGGCCCCTTGCTGGCAGAACTTTTACATCAAACAAACTGGGAAGGTGGGGGTGGGAGTTAGAATGCAAGATCTCCAATATCCTTACCTGAGGTTCAATAGTTTTTGAGGCATACATTCTCAGATTGTTATATTCCATTCTTCAATTATCAGAGTTTTGAAATGGTTGTGTTTTGTTGTTTTTAAATCCAGCTTTATAGTTACCTTTATTTTTATTTTATTTGTTTTGAGATTTTCCAGACTCCTCACTTTAATATAGCTTGAAAGCTGTTCTTTAAATCACTGTCATTTAGAAGAGAAATCCTCAAAGTGTGACCTTTACATTGGAATGTCAGCTTCAATAGGGAACTTGTTAGAAATGCAAATTCTTGGGTTCCACCCAGACCCACTGAACCAGAAACTCTAGGTATAGGGCTCTGTAAACTGTGTTTTAATGACATTCAATCAATTCTGATGCACATTAAAGTTTAGAACCACCAATTCAGAACATTTGTAATGATGATAATTAGTAAAATTTTCTATTGCATGGGAAAATAGTCAAATATAAGACCTTTTCTGGTGTTTTACCAAAGTCATGTATTATCTAACAAAAGATTAATGAAGCATTGGCATATCCTTTAAATTCTTGGGTCTAATGATTGACATGAGTATTTTTCTATGTTAAGGCAAAAATGAGTGTTGCCTGGTAGGTACAAAAGATGTTCTAGAAAAGATTTAAGAGCAGCAACCCAAATGTTATCCAGATGTTCTATCCTGGCACATTCAAACTTGTGGGAGCTGAGATTCAATAGTTTTGCCTTTACAAAAAATGTATACTTCTCACTATTACCATCTTTTATTACTAAAAAGGCGTGGCTATATGAGGATAATGAAGATGTCTTTTTGTACAACTGATATATATATATATATATATATATATATATATATATATATATATTCTCATGTATATATTCATATATATATATTCTCATGTATATATTCATATATATATATATATATATATATATATATATATTCTTAAAGAGTACATTATCTATAGATTTGCATTTTAAAGCCATAAGGGCATTATTCCTTTAACCAAAGTATCCTTGTAATAATCATTTTGTAATTATGATGTTCACAACCACATGAATGCACGTTTAACCAATGTTTACTAGAAAAAGAAAAGAAAACTTTAGAATGCCCATACTATTATAAATCATGTATTTTGGCAAAATTTAAAAACAAAACAGTACTACTTATTGTTTGTAGATACAAATGCATTTAGAACTTAGATAAATAAACAGAAATATGTACATCAAAAAATGATAATGACTATCTCTGTGTGGAGGAGGTATAAAACTGAGAAGACAAAGAAGATTTCAACTTTATTTTATATAAAAATATGGTAAAATCCTCACAAATTCTGAGTTTTTAAAATACTATTTGCTTACAATGAAGTATAGGGGAAAACCCTGGAACTGAGAGGTAATTCTCAGACAGGACAGACAAGCCTAGAAATGACCGATTCTTCTGTTCCCGGAATAACTCTGAAGGTTAAAAGTTATTTCCAGAGACTGATAGTTAGACAGAGGGGTGAAACATGGAAACACAAAGAATAAAATTTGTTATCCATAGAAATCAGCAGAGGACAGTTGGAGACACATAAATCTATGGCTCTATCCTTATTCCCATAATTAATTCCAGATTAATTTAAATTCATAAATTCCATTACAATGGGGATACGGAGTCAGAGAGTCTCAGTTAAAATACTGAATCTGTCAGTATTTTTTCATCCTAACCTCTCTGAACTTTCAACCTTTCATTTATAAAATCAGAATAACAACAGTACCCATCTCCTAGAACTATCAGAAAAACAAACAAACAAACAAACAAAAAACTAGAGATAATACACATTCCATCCTTAGTATAGTGCTTGACACAGAGCCAGTACCCAGGAATGTCAATTATTATTATCCTTCCTTCATTCACGTGTCCAACAGCTGGTTGGTTGGTGCCTTCTATATGTCAGGCCCTTTGCAGTGTTCTGAGGATACAGCAAATGATTATGACAGACATTGGTCAGGCCACAGCAGAACCTATAAATTAACAAGGAAGAGACCAGCTACCTAAGCAAACACTAAGCAAAGAAAAAACTTTGATGCATACACAGCAGGGAGGGCAACATTCTAATGTGTTTAGCATGTGCAGAGGGTCTGCTGGGGGAACACTAAATGGAGACTACTGCAGTTTACATGATGAATAGAGCCAGGGAAGTGGAATCATTCCTAATTTAACAAAATCCAACTAGTGAATTATGTTTTTTCCAATTATAGTGGAAACGAAACTTGGAACTTTATACGTGGCTTTGTGGTCTATGTCCTGCCAGCTGACCCTGCAGGCATTGACATCATATATACCACATCTGTGAGTCCGAGACCATGGGTGTGGTCAACCTCCTGGAAGTTGCTGGTACTGAGGGATATTTAGCTTAGCGAAGCGCTTTGTGAGAGACCCCTGCGGCTATTTCTGAGAACTAGGTTTTGTTTGTTTGTCAAAAATGACCCTGCAGCAAAAGCGGAACAAGTGTTTTAGCTACAAGCACCTGACACATCACCTCTTGCTTAATATCTCCTAGAGAATGTTGCAGTGGTACATTTCTCAGTCCACCTGACTCTTCCTCCCCGTTTCTGAGAGTTGAATCCACTGACACGACCACATGTAAGTTCTGTTCAGCCCTGCGGCCAAAGCCAGCTCTGGAGACCCGGATACATGGGCAGCTTTAGTCTTCTCTGAGCTGGAGCTGGACTCACATCACATTTTCAGACCTGGAGTCTGGATACCAACATCAATGCTGACCCCAAGCTCCAGATTGGGTCAGGGTTTCCAATGCTCCCTTCACAGCCAGGACCAAGGGCCCAGGTAAGAATACCAAGTCTCCTCTCCCACTCTGTGTGCCCAATGAGCTTCTGCGGGGTTCCTCCTCCCCCATTCCACTTCCAAGCCTGGCTGCCTGCTGGACATATACATTACATGGGCCATTAATTCTGTTCGGCGGGGATCCCTTGCTTCTCCTCAGTGGCAAGCAATTGCCTAAAGAAGGAAATGTCACTGTTTCTTCTTCCTTTGCCTGTGCCTCAGCTAAAGGATGTATTTTGCTAGCCTTCCTCTGGTCTGGTAATGTTGCATGAAGCTGACTCTGGCATTTAAATGCTTGGAAAAGAAGTTTCCTTTTTACTACACAGGTTAAAATGAACTTCCAAAACAAACTTCTATCTATATTTATATGTAAAATCCTCGGGCTTATTTGGGGTTAATTGTAGCATAATTATCTATATTATCTTCCCACAAAAGAAACTCTCTACCACACACACATATTTATTTGCATTACTGTTATCCAACAATTCAGGTTATTCCTCTTTGCTTGGATATAACATCACCATATCTTACAATTATCCAGCACCTTTCATCTTTCAGTCTTAGACTATAATGATAATACTAATGACCACTACTACGGTAATAACTATTTATCTAACACTTTGTGTTTGAAAAGCATTTTACAAAGAGCAATTAGCTATTCCACCTCTGTAAAGTAGTTATATATCATTATAACTATTTTTTTTCAGAAGTGGAAACTAGGACACAAAATATGCATTTGTCCTACTCATTAAAAAAAACAAAAAACAATTAATGACTTTTGGCTAAAAACAGAGCTGCAGCCTTAAGTGAGTGTGTAAGGCAAAGGGACTTGCTGAGCGGACACAGTGTCATCCACGTCTGTGACCTCCTTGCATGGGTTGCCATTCGGAACTGGCAGGCAAGATTCATTTCTCTCTATACCTCAGTGCCAAGCTCCAGTTTGGAGGTAAATGAAGGCAGCTCCAAAGAATGGAACTCAACAGAAAGAGTTCTTACTGGTGCCAAAGTCGAAGAGATTGTAAAAGTGACTTTCAAAGAAATCACCCCACCTTTTTTTTTTATGGTGGAGGCATAACAGATACAGTAAAGAAAAACATTCTCCCCATAAACTGGAGGCATATAATCCCAGTCAAAAGGCTTGACCTGCAGTATTTTGCTTGGACCTTTATTTCCTGCTGTGCACTTACAGGTCACATTTGGAGACTCCTTGGGGATAAGGGAAAGATATTTAAAACAGGAGCTCAATATTTTTTTCTTTGCAGAGTTTTTAAAAGATTTTACCTTTAACACAAGTAGATAAGCTACACAAGCATTATACTACAGCTACTATATAATTAGGTAGCTATACAGACCTATACTGACAGCAGTATAAAGCACTTCCTACCTCTAAATTATTTGTTTTAGATATGAATCAGTGCTTCTAAGCACTTAGGTACCATTGAATTATCCAAAGTGAGAGAGTTTATAAAAGCCTAGAATTTTGCCAGAGTATCTGCTTCTCAAATAGGGCTTTCATTGCTTTATAGCATTTGTAACTATTTATTCCTAGGTTAACCTTGACTAACCTATCTAAATATTTCTTGACAGAATGACTTAAATTTACACATTTTGTGTAAAAAGTTAACTATAAAACATAACTATAAGTATAAAAGTCATGTAAAATAATACTTACCAATTATTAAACTACATTTGAAAATATAATCCCCCAAATCATAAAGGAAACAAGTGAATTTAAGTGAGTATCCAGTTAAAAGCATAAACATCCAGAAAGACTGTCTTTTAGAGTTATAGAATGAGGTCAGATATGGAGGAGGAATCCATATGATAAAAGGATAAAAGATACAACAACCAATCAGTATAAACAACTTTTTTGTATCCCAATTCAAGGAAACATGATAAAAAAAAAACAAAATTATAAGATAGAAAGAATAATATGAACATTGACTGAACATTTGGTACTTTTTTTAGGTTTAAAATGGTAGTTTTATGATGTTAAAGGTAGAGAAAAAAATAATCCCTACGTTTCAGAGGTGCATATAAAATATTTATTAATAGAACAATATGATTCTTGAATTAGATTCAAAATAATCTACATATTTAAGTGGATGAAAGTGAAGAAGAAATAAGATTGGCTATGAGTTTAATATTATTGAAAGTCTATGGTGAAAAAACCAAATGCATTAGATTACTCTATTTACATTTGTACATGTTTAGATTTTTTTCTATACTAAAACTTAGAAAAAATAATAAAACAAACTTGATATGTCAATCTTTTAGGAGAGTGGGAGGTTGGTTCCAATTCATTCTTACTCAGTTTACATTTTGGTAGTTCTTTCAGCAAGGAGTCCATGGTTAATATTTTTGCAATATTTATCTGAAAATGTCTTTACTTTTGCCTCTTATTGAATGGTAGTATTTATATGTGAAGGATGCCAGTTTGACATTAATATCCCTCAGATATTAGCTAACTACCTTTTAGCATCTATTGTTCCTAATAATCATGTCAGTCTAATAGTTGTTTTGTAGTAGGCAGTACTTTCTTTCTGGTGACTTTTGAATATTTATCTTTCTATTTTATGTCCTACAGTTTCACTATAATGTGTTTACTTCTTCATTTAATTTAGATTTTCCTCTCTAGAAATTGCTATGTGCATTCTATGAGATAATTTCTTTGGCAAGTGTGAAACATTATCAGCTGTTACCTTTCCAAATATTGCATTTCTTTCAAGTCTTTACGTTCCAGAATCCTCACTGTATGCATGTTGGATGTTGTCTTTCTATCTGCCTTGTCTATATCACTTTCTTTTATGCATACCATTTATTTATATCTCTGTGATGCCTTCTGGGTAATTTCCTCCAATGTTGTCTTCCAGGTCGTAAAATTTATCTTCAGTTATGTCTAATATGTTGCTATGAAATGTATTACAAAGATTTTAATTTCAAAGTCCACATTTTTCACTCCTAACATTTCCATTTGTTTCTTTTTCACATTGCCTTTGATGACCATAGTATTTTATGATTTTTATACTTTAATCATATTAAACATTTTAATTGGTATTTTCTAGTCTCATCAATGATACTATCTAGCTACCTTAGGTTCTTGGAACTCTAACCCTGAGGTTCATGATTACTAATGAATATTTGGTGTGCATTTTGGAATGATTCCTCTTTTTTATATAAAAACTTGGGGCCCAGTGTATGAATTCATGTACCTTGAAAGAAACTGTGGGCTGTGAGGCTACAAGTAGACACAGGGGTGGATATCAGCCCATCCTCTGTGACCCCACACAGCTCCTCCAGCCATAGCCCCGTCCTGTCTGCCAGCAGCCCAGCTCCTGCCCCTCCCACAGGCTGACTGTACAGAATGATTAGGGCCATTGCCTGCAGTGGGTTGGAGTGGCAGCTGCTGCCCCAATTGCCCCTCAGGAGCAGAGAGAGATGGAGAAGTCTTCAGGGGCGGTCGGGGCTGGTAGCCACCCCTCATATCCACTGATAGCACTGAGTGATCAGGACAAGAAGTGGGCATCGGCAGCGGGTGCAAGTGTTGGGCGGGACAGTGGCGCAGGAGTGAAGAATTTTCAGTAAACACCAAAGGATTGCTTCATTGACAACGACTGGCACCTTGCCTTGGTCTGGTGACCCTGCACACCTGCTCCCCCATTCTGCCATGACCAATACTGGCAATGTGCTTCACATGCTCCCTGGTGGTCAGTGCACATAATAGCAACTGGTTGTTCAGTTGTTCCAGTTGTTCCACTGTTCAGTCTATTTGCATATTAACCTTTTATTATATAGGATCTTTTAGAAGAGTTTTACATTTATGGAGAAACTGAGAAGTTTGTAAAGAGAGTTCCCATGCAGTTCATACCCAATTTCCTTAAATGAATATCTTAAATGAATGCATTTGTTTTTATTTATAAACCAATGTTGACATCTTATTATTAACTATGGTCCATAGTTTACTCTTTTTTTTTAGTTTTATCTAATATTTTCTTCTGCTAAAGGATCATATCTCCTTAAACTCCTTTGGTTACAAGAGTTTCTCAGATTTTCCTAGTTTTTGATGAACTAGATAGTCATGAGGTATAGTGATCAAGTAATTATTTTGTAGGATGCCCTTCTACTGGAATCTGTCAGTTTACTCATAATTAGGTTTTTGTAAGAAAACATAATAGAGGCAATGGGACATTGTCATTATCATTTCAAGGTATATACTAACATGATTTATGACTATTGGTTGTGGCTTTAATTACCTGGCTAAGGTAATGTTTATTAAGCTTCTCCTCTATAAAGTTCCTCACCTTTTCCTAATTTCTGAGAATGAGGTCATTTTGAAATGGGTTTTTCTTTTCAGAATACCTTGTGACCTAGCATTAAACACTTATAACCAGAATAATTTTGAAGTTCTCTCTCCTTAATTAGTCGTAATTAGGACAACTAATTTTTATGTTTATTTCTTGTGTTTGGAATTCTCAGACACATAGGTAGTATATGTAAATTTAAGTACCAAACACAAAGAAGTTATAAACTTGTGATACTGAAATCTTAAGGGAATCTTTATTGTAGTTTTCCTGAGCTGATGAAGAATTTTTTTAAGTGCACCATTACACTGAGAGTGAAATAATTTAAAGAACTTGGTTTAAGTGAGGATCTCCTACTTTATAGAGTCTTATCTCTTATCTCAAACAAACAGCCACATAGTTTCTGATATCCAATTTCCTATCACTGTTTGTACTACCACAGAGGCACATGCAGTATACAGTTTCTATTATAGTTTTGGTTCACTTTTTTAGTTCTTTCTTACTTATGGCACCCAAGAATTCCCATTTCTTGATTAAAATGTTTAAATTAGTTTTTATTCTGTTTTATCCATAATATATGAGTTTGTTGCAGGAAGTTTTTCTGATTTCCTCAGTCTACCATAGTTTCAGAATCTAAAGACTTTTTCTCAATCTTGTTGGGTCTCTAGCTCCTCAATAATACATGTGTGAAAATTCCTTCCCATTTTATCTATTCTACAATGATATCACCATGTTATTCACAATTTTCTAAGACACAATGGTTTATATAATTAATTGGTAAAAAAGTTATATAAACTTTTCATATAAAGGTTTAACAAAGATGAGATGCATCATTTCAACTTTACTGCAGTTAAGACATCTGTAATACTATCAACAATAAAAACATATTAAAAAATAAAAATTAAAAAGATTTTAAAATAAAGTGAACTTCAGCCATGAAAACTTAAGAGTAAAATGCTCTTACTTATTTTTCTTCTAAAGGTTGAGCACAATGATCACCCAAATGTTTTATGGAAGACCCACAAGCTATTGAAATGAAGCATATGTCAAGAAAAGAACCAATTATCTTTAACAGTGCACAAAATTATGAACCTAAATGTGATTATTTATTTTAATGAAACATAAAATAGAGATGATGGTGGCAATGCCCACGCTTCTATTTCTAAGTAACCTACCATTTTTATGCCTTAATGTTTTAAATTAGAAATATATTACAAAATCAATTCATTGTTTTCCATAAAAAATCTAAATCAAGTAAAGTATTAATAGCATTGCCCATAATTTTCATTGGTCATTGATTTCAAACACGAGGTAGAAGAGTTCGACAGCTTAGCCAACCTATTTAAAAACTTTCCTAAAGCATGCCCTCACTCCTATTCTTAATGTCAAATTTCATTAACTAGCACATTAGCACTTTAAAATTTGCCAATAGGTTTGAATAAGAAAATCAATTAGGATAATAATATTTTTAATTGAAAGATATAACTGGTTAAAGATCTGCAATATGACAAAACATAAATGAGACAATAGTGCCCTGGCCTATTTGACTCAGTGGATAGAGCGTCGGGCTGTGGACTAAAGGGTCCCTGGTTTGATTCCAGGCAAGGAAATGCACCTCAGTTGCAGCTCTGGCCAGGGCCCATGCAGGAGGCAATCAATTATGTGTCTCTCTCACATAGATGTTTATCTGTCTTTGTCTCTTCCCCTCCCTCCAGCTCTCTCTAAAAAATCATTGGAAAAATATCCTCAGGTGAGGGTTAACAAAAAATAAAGGAGACAATAGCCTATTCCTCTTTCCATGTAATCTGTGGAATGCAAATTTTTCTGCGTTTCATTTCCCCAACTATACAAGTAAATATTGTTCTCTCTCTCTCTCAGGAATCAAAAACATATAATTATTATTTAAAAGAAAACTATGAGACCCTGGCTAGATAAACACTAGAAAATGAAAGGTAATTCAATGCTTAAAATAATTACTGTATAAATATGTATATAATCCTCAGGTTGACTGGGTTATGCATATAAAAAGTTTTATTTCTTCAATAAAAATATATATCTTTCCAGAGCAAACTGGTCTAAACATGTTAGGGATCCAGGTTGAGAGACAGTGATAAGTCAAATTAAAAGTAAATTGTTACTCTATGTGGTAGAAGCTGCCAAGGCACTACAGATGTGTAGTCAAGTCTTGGTTCTCAAGAAGTATACGCCCTAATTGAGAAACGCACCCTTTCAGGTTCAATCAGTTATGGCCAGAATGAGGAGGACATTTAATCTGCACAGGGCTGCCCCTTTGACAGGGTTTTCAGATGGGACAGTTTCACTTAGAAGGGGGAATAGGAATGCAGTCAATATGATGAATAACTTCAAAATCTAGCTTCAGAATAGAGGAATCATGGTGAATGCAATTAGAGTGAAATAGACAAGGTGTGTCCTTGGAATGGCCATTATAATAAGAAAGTTCCAGCACAGACATGGCCTGGATTTCACACCTCCCTCCTTCCTCCACCAGAAACCATCTGGAAGACTTAATGACAAATGGCAGACAGGATTAAAGCAACCAGGGCTGGGGCACACATCTCAGAACAGAACTAGGCAAGCTCATGTGGAATGAGGAAAACACATATTAGAAATCCAACTGGTGTGGGCAGCTGTAGGGTTGGTACCTAGACCGAGATGCAGGTGCAGTAATCAGGAGAGAAAACAAGACAGGGGGGCACTCTTGTGGGTGATGACCACCAGACTTTACCCAGGCTGTTCTGATGGAGTTTTGCTGCCAGCACTACTAGTACCAGAGTTCCCTTCTTTTATTCTAACACTGTTCACTCCATATTAGGTGGCATGCCAAAGTTCAGAGGAAAATGCTTAGGTCTGGGTACTGTGACTGCAGAAGAGTGAGGAAGATGACTGAAGCAGAGCAAGATATCTATAAAATATCTATATCAAACAATAAGAAATACAATTAAATAGGCCATTTCCTCCCACTCCTGGAAAATGCTATACATACTCCAAGATGGCTCCAGTATCACCTCCTCTGGGAAGCCTTCCCTGACCACTCCAATAATCTTTGCTACTTCAGTGTCAGGACTAGTATACAAGAAGCAATCAATACATTATATTGACTGTGAAAGAGAAAAAAAGAAAAATAAAGAAAGAATGAATGAAAAGAAAAGAGAAAGGGCAAAAGATTGGTTGGTTCAGTATGTAACCGAATATTGTCAGAACCATCCTAGCTCCTGGTCCCTGCTTCCCTGTTCCCCGCTCCTTCCTCACATCTGGGCCTCCTGGTCTCCTTTAGGAGGCCTAAACACCTGCAGTACCCAGGGTCAATCCCACCTGAGGCAGTCAAGATTTAAAACTTATTATATATTGTTTAGCATTACATCTCTTCCTGCAGCTCTGTTCCTAAGACTGAGTCTTGCCTGACCAACCAGGCTAAAGCTTGAGTTTTCTTGCTATGCTTTCTCTCTCAGGACTGAGAGACTGTTGCTACTCCCCAGACCCATGGCTGGGGCCCCTCTACCTGCTGAAGATAGGCTAGCTGCTTGATTCTACTGAGGGGCAAACCACAACATACTACCTGCTTTATCTGGCCTAGATCCCTCACATTATCCTAGGACCTAGACTCATCCTAGCACATCCAATGCCTGGCCAGACCTCAAGGTTTAACAAGAGTGAAGCACAGCATCATGGGGATTTTCAGCAATGGAGTGATTGATACAGGCCAGGAGAAAACCATTCTGTGTGTGGAGGGGATGGTGAGAGGGCATGCCACTCTGCTTGTGAATGCTTAAGAAATAATTTATAGCCCAGCGAGTGATAGAGCATCAACCCATGAACCAGGAGGTCACAGTTCAATTCACAATCAAGGCACATGCCTGGGTTGCAGCCTAGATTCCCAGTAGCGGGTGTGCAGGAGGCAGACCATCAATTATTATCTCTCATCATTGAAGTTTCTCTCTCCTTCTCCCTTCCTCTCTTTCAAATCAATAAAATAAATAAATAAACAGAAATAATTTATGAAAGCATCACCCTTTAAATTGTTGTTTTTCATGACTTCTTGGTGGCAACTGTTTTTGTGTGTGTGTGTGTGAAGAGAGTACTTTTCAGGATAGCTGTACTGCTTTTTAAAGAAGAAATATGATGCTTGATCCCTATTATGTTGATGTTAAAGTATCATTTAAATTCAAAAGATTCATGGCAAAAAAAAATCCTTGGAACACTTGAAAGAACATGGAGAATTATAACTGCTCAGATAATTCAACCGAACAGAGACCATGTCTAGTCACAGGGAATGTACTGTGTTTTCTGCCAAATCAGCAGGTACACAAGGGGAACTAAGTTAATATCTGTTGAATAAATGAATGGAGATGCACTGATGGTATCTCTTGCATAACACCAATAGTTTTATGATTGCACAGCTTTTGAAGCATGCATTTTGGTACCTCATATAAACTACTTTAATATATACATTAACAAAACAAAACAAAAAAAAAACAGTATTAGGAATTCTCTCTGAAAGTAGAACAAGAAATGAGAACGTTCAGAGGAACAGTGACTAACCTCAGGCCACTGGACCTTGTCAATCATGAGCCCTCATTAAGGGGCAAAAAGACAGCAGAGATGGAGAAGAACATGCATTCCATCTGGGGCTAAGTGTGTATTTACTGGTAATTGCTTACAATTAGAATTTTTAAAATTACAGTATTTATTCAAATATATGCCATCCTATATAATAAATAGGGAATATGCAAATTGACCACCACACCATCACCACAAAGGTGGCAGGGCCCACAGCAGAGGCAGGTTTTTTGTAACACAAGATAGCTGCACCCACAGCGGAGGTGGAGTTTCCATAACACAAGATAGCTTCACCCATGGCAGGCCGAGTTCCTGTAATGATCCTTAACAAGCAATCAGCAGTAACGTGAGGCTGTGTGGTGCTGGGATGGGGCAGGGGACCTGAGGCTGTTCCCCTTGCCCAGTGGGGCTTGAAGGGGACCTCAGACCATGCCCCCAACCCAGTGGGGCTTTACGGGGGACCTCAAGATGCGCTCCCTGCCCTGGTGCTGGGCCAGGGGACCTCAGGCTGCACAGGCCCCTCGGCTCAGCGGGGCTTGACAAAGGTGGGGCTGGCCAGGGCTGGATCTTGTCCAGTGAGGGTGGGGCCAGCTAGATCTGGGTCTTGGATGATTTTGAGGCACCACGGATGGGCAGGGACTTGACTCTGGCTCCGATGGTACACCCCAGTCTCTGACAGGAGGAAGATTTTCTTATAACTTTTACCTATTTTCTTTCATCTCTGACACTTCTATTATAGAGAAAGGGCAAATAGCAATATTAAAATATTTTCTCTAATTAATCCCCTTTAAATATGCATGAATTTCGTGTACCAGACTGCTAATATATATATATTTGCATGTTTATAACAGCTGTCCTATATAGTTATGTGCATAAAAGCCAAACTTAAATTGCCACTCTGTCAGGAAATGTCACTTTAAAGGTCTAACATTCTGCCTCAGGCTTCAACACTCAGGAGCCTGGGCAGACTGTAAGAGGAAGCAAATCTCATAAACCTTGGCCTCTCTCATCAGATTCCGGTCCTATGTTAATTACTGTGACAATGAAAGGGAAAAGACATTATCCAAATAAATTTTATTCTGTTCTTCAAAGGAATGATCTAAAAGGAATTGAGGAATCACCTCTTTAATTATATATTTGTTTTCCTAATTCTGCTTCTTGAGAATTGAAGGCTGACTGCAAAGATTTATTATATATTTTAAAAGTACAACATCACAGAATCTTGTTCATGTAAAACATTCTTGTACAGATGAGTGAATATGTATATAAAATGTGTTCTATGACAGACGGAACCTCACATACACAACAAAGGTATATGAATCTAGGCAGCAAATCTAAAGGTACCAGAAAACAGTGCCATTGCATCCACTTTCAAATTATCAGTTGGCCTTGAATTTGTGAAAATCAGTCAAGGAAAACTTCACCTATATTTTGACAGTCTGTTTTTCTGTCCTCTCATTCATTTTTCCTGGTGTAAACAATGTTAACTATCTTTGCATAGAAAGCAAATCTGAAGAGCAACAATATATTAAAAATCACAAAGCAAAGGCAAAGAACCCCAGAACAGGAGTCAACACTCATGCCTTTTCATTCAATCATTAGCCTTCATAAAAAAATTAAAACAACAATAATAACAATAAATAAGTAAAACTCGCCCCACTTGAGTGAGCCCTGTGGCAGAGGGGGTGTTATGTATGTACCATAACATTTTTTTCTCGTTGGGAACTCTGGAAGATTCCCTTCTTCCCAGCCTTTCTTGTAGTTATGTTAGGGGTCACTTGTCTGGATTCTGACCTATAAATCATGAGCATAAGTGAAGTAAGCCACTCCCAAACTGGTCTCTAAAGATATTCCACAAGATCTTCCAGCTGTCTTCCTGTGGCATCCTTAGCGGCCACAGATCCCACAGTATGGGTAGCTCAAGTCGTGGAAACTGTCTGGATCTCTGTGTCACCAGCTGTATGAGAATCTGAGTGGGAGCCACCAGTCCCACTAAGACTATGGCGTGAGCAAGAAATAAACCTTATTTTAGTAAGCCAAATGGAGTTTTAGGTTTATTTGTTACCACAACATAATATAGGAGTAATCAAAGGACTAAATGAGAAAATAAAATTTGCCTATTTGATAAATCAATATGCTTCACAGCTATTATGCAGGTACTACTGGTGGCTGTGATGGAAAGTTTATAAAAAATTAATAGAAATAGTGCCCTCGGCAGCCCAGGATCTGTCTTCTGCTTCAATAGTGTTTGGATGGAACAGACCTAGGGACGTCCCTTCTACCAGCCTCTGGCCACTCTCCTGTGACTTATCCAGTCACCACCATCTTCAGAACCACCTCTGAGACCAGCCAATGCCCTGGAATTTTTCCTACTTTAACTCCTAATTGCCACACAGCCATTAGCTCCCAAATTCCTCAGAATTATTCCACTGAGGTGGAGGCTGCAGTCAACCACCTGGCAGACTTGCATCTGCGGGCCCCCTACACCTACCTCTCTCTGGGCTTCTATTTCCTCTGTGACGATGTGACTCTGGAAGGCAAGAGCCACTTGTTTTGTGAGTTGGTGGAGAAGAAGCACGAGGGCGCAGAGCGTCACACGGTGGCCGCATTCTCTTCCAGGACGCACCAAAGCCTCTCCCAGATGAGTGAGGTGACACTCAGGACCCCATGGAAGCCACCCTGGCCGTGGAGAGGAACCTGGCCCAGTCCCTTTTGGAGCTGCAGGCCCTGGGTTGGGTTCTACCCTCGCAGACGCTCAGCTCTGTGACTTCCTGAGAACCACTTCCTGGGTGAGGAGGTGCAACTCATCAAGAAGAAGAGGTGACACCTGACTCACCTCTGCAAGTGGTCTGGGAGAGTATTTCTTAAAAAGGCTTGCCCGCAAGTAGGACTAGGAGCCTTTGGAGCCCAGAGGCCTTTGGGGGTCCCTTTAAATCCTCCTAGTGTCTGGCTTTTAACTGAGCCTCTCCCTGAAACTGCTGGCCATTCTTTTAACCACCTGAAGCCCTCTCCCACACATTGGACCAAATGAAACAATAAAGCTTTTGCAGAAAAAAAAATTAATAGAAATTCTAGGATTTTTTACATTCTATCATTAAGTAAAGGCTTCCTGAAGGGTAGAATCCAGTCACTATAGACGAGCCACACATTTAAGAAATTAGCATATGTATCTGCCTTTAACAGATCTGGAAAATATAAACAGAGATGATCCATTTCACCCAGGGTTTCATCTGAAATGACTAGGTAGTCGTGACCACCTTGCCTGTCTTCACTACAATGACTATAGTCAGAGACACTGAGTTCCTAGAAAGAGTGGTCTTTGACCTACAAATGAAAATTTATACCACTGTAGTAATTATCTCACTTTAAAATCAGAGCTAAGAGGACTGATTGCGACTACTTTTTAAAAATCTCCTTTCAGGAAAACTCTCTTCTTGGTTATAGGCACTAGTATAGTATACAAAGGCTAAAAAACTTTTCAAAAAAGAACAACAAAATATTAAGATTTTATTGTTAATACATTTTTATGCACTGAATTTGTCCAAATTTCAAACACTACTTGTACAGTTTTAAAGAAAGCCCACCCGAAGACCTGAGAATATAGTACTTAATATACCATTATTATTTTTATGTGGTTAAAATTGTTTAGTCAAGCTGAGGCCGGTTTGGCTCAGTGGTAGAGCGTTGGTATGCGGACTGAAAGGTCCCGGGTTCGATTCCGGTCAAGGGCATGTACATTGGTTGCGGACGCATCCCCAGGTAGGGGGTGTGCAAGAGGCAGCTGGTCAATGTTTCTCTCTTATCGACATTTCCAGCTCTCTATCTCTCTCCCTTCCTCTCTGTAAAATATCAATAAAATATATATTTTAAAAAATCGTTTAGTCAATCAAAAAAGTAGTCCTTTCAGAGCCTTTTGAAGAGATATTAATTCAAGTAAATAAAAAGAATCCTTGATTAAATCCAACAGTATTACACCAATTTAATTGCTCCTTATTTGTTGACTATTAGGCTTTACTTTACAAATATCACTGGCAGGATTAAAAATATTTGTCATAGAATCAGAAGGCCAAAAATCAGTATAAGAAGACTAAAAATATACTTAAATTTATTTTTTAAATATAGCCTTCCAAAAATCAGACGTACTTTAGAGCAATCTTAATGTCTCTGGAAGTGCATAAATGAATTTAAACCTATCATGACCTACTTTAATGGAAGAAATTACAGCCACCTTAAATATTTATAATTTACCTTTATAATCATGCTAACTTGCTAATTTTAGATTTCAGAAATTAGAAAGTATGGCAATAATTACATTTAGCAAAATCAATCATACATTTATGCTCCATAGAACAGTAAATAGAAAACTGAGTTTGCATATTCCTGAATGTCTTGCCACTGCTAAAAAATCATATTACATTTTTTTCACACAGTTTAGAGGAGCTATAAGGAAATACAGGCCCAGTCACTAGAGTTAATTGTATAAACACCAACTATGTGCACATATATTAAAACCAAGCAGGTTGCCAAAACTTCCTAAACAATTGCCTGCCTTTCCGTTATAGCAGGGATTACTAATTAACTACCAAAACCTCCATTCTTCCCTACCTCCTTAGAAAACAGAACTTCCCTCTCTTCTCTCTCTCTCTCTCTCTCTCTCTCTCTCTCTCTCTCTCTCTCTCCCCGTCTTTCTCATAAACCATAAACACATTGCTTTTTCAAACAAAACTGCATGTATCCATTAATAAACATTTAATCAAGTTCAAGGACAATGTGAGATTTCAGGGAAACCTGCTTTGAAAAACTGACTCATCTTTTGGGGGCTACCTTTTTATTTTTGGCCTTCTTAACCCCAAAATCTATACTTAGAGTTCCACTGGTCTTCAGGGACCCTGACTTTGCTGCACTAGGAAGAAGGACCAGAAAAGTAATAGCGTGGTTATATCATGGGATCACCACCTTTCTAGTCTACATCTATGCTACCCTCACATGAGACAGAAATATACTTCTTTCTCCTATAAGCAACGATTATCTTGTATTTTTCTGCTATGTGCAACTAAAGTGATTTTAACTAATATAATCAAACAGTCAAACCAGGTTATAAAAATAGCCAAGGACAATAAACTAGTTAACTGCCACATGTCCACAAAGGAAACCATCCTTGTATCTATAGACACTTATAACATACAAATGGTAAATGTCTAGCTAATGTGTCTGTTGTTTGACTTGATTAATTTGTTTTTAGAGACTCAATTTTACCTTTCCTTTATCCTATTTAGTCAAATTTGTTAAAATAATAATATGTATTGCAAGAAAATCAATACTCTGTAAATTTATTTTAATAATGTTTACCTAACATAAGAGACCCAGAGATAAAAAAAATTAGGGGGAATCCAACTAATAAGAAAAGATTACCCTCTAATTTCAAACATATAAAAATTAAAATTAGAAAATCTGTAGATTTCTATTTTCTAAAATAAATTATGTAAGAAGAAAAGAAATATTCTGCTATAGAATATTCACTGAAGTGTGATAATATGAAGAACATTTTGTAGTTAAAACTGTTTTCTGTTGTTCCTATTTTCAAGATTCTGTTTTTTTTAAAAAAATGGATTAATGCTCATATAGAAATGATACTTACAAATGTAATTGCTAAATGTAACTGCTAAAAATGTAATTGCTAAATAGAATTAACTGAAACCTCCTGATAAAAGCCAGGCAATTTTTGAGAAGCTGAACACTCTGTACAATTATTTACTTCTACCTTATAGAGAAGAGCAAGAGGGAGAGAGAGAGAATGGGAGAGAAAACAAATCTATCTATGCCCATCTGGGTCTTAAATAAAAAGGACCTTCATTTTGGCTCAGTGGATAGAGTGTCAGTCTGTGGACTGAAGGGTCCCAGGTTCAATTCCAGTCAAGGGCACATACCTGGGTTATGGGCTCATCCCCAGTAGGGGGTTTGCAGGAGGCAGCCTATCAATAATTCTTTCTCATCATTGATGTCTACTCTCTCCCTCTCTCTCCCTCTCTGAAATAAATAAAAATCTATTAAAGAAAAAAAAGGACCCTGTTTTATTGTCTACTTTTCCCTCTCCAACTATATTATATAGGCTGGGCTAGGAGAGCTTTCATCTTTCAAGAAATAAATCTAAAAATATATATATTTATATATATTATGTATATATATATATATTTATATAAATATATATATTTCTAGATTTATTTCTTGAAAGATATATATACTTTAATTTTCTAGAAGTAAAAATAATAAATAGGTATAAGATTGTAGTTTCAAAAATAAATTTTCAATACAGAAATCTCTCTCTTCCTAATCTCCTTTTTGATCTCTTTCTCCTTTAAATAGGCTTAAAGAAAAACCAAAGTGCCAATAGTAATTTCTTTTTTAGTATTCACATCAATAACTGGTTCACATATTAAACTCTCAGGCTACAGAGTCATAATTTTTATAGTCATTATGATGAAAAAAATCCCCAAAGCCACACAGCTTCCCAAATGTATTCAACGTGACTCTGTTATCTGCTATATGTGTGTTCATCTCAATAGCTTATAGCTGTTACAGCTTATGCCAAAGGTATAAATACAAAGTTTGACAAGAAGAAAAACACCATTTCACATATTTTGAAGTCAGATATTTGCATTATAAACTATGTGCTAGAAAATTATCATTTTTTATGGTTGATGAGTATAGCTAAATTAATTTTTTAAAGTTACAGAACTTACTTAATATCTGTGGTTGGTATAGAAATAAAAATATATTTTAAGTGATGTTCAGGACTTACCCCCTCCTCCTCCAAGGAGACTGGAATTTGCTGTTTAAAAGAAAACAAAACAGAAGAAAGACATTAAATAATACATAAAAATATAATAGGCCAGATGGTTTAATAAAAAGTTAATAATGATCATATCTCTTATAAATACACATTCTTTTGTATAAAGACAGCCTTTATAACTGCTTGATAATGGTATGAAAATTGAAATGCTTTGCTATTTTTATCTCTTTTTCTCTTCAAATAACTATTTTTATAAATGTACTTCCTTCTAATAAAGTGAAGCGCATAATGTAATCCTTTTATTTTTCACTCTTTATCTAAATTAATCTTCTGGGTTCCCTATTTTATCAAATAGAGAAAGAACAATGTTACTTAGACAATTTCAATGATTTCAAAGAACAATGTAACAAGAAAGAATAATAATTTTAATTAAATTAAACACAATCAAATAAAGTTATCTCAAGCCACTTTGTAGTAAAACTCTTAAATAATAATAGATTTATTACTTTTATCATTAACTTTTTATTGCAAAGAAAGAAATACATTTTAAACATTTTTGTAAAGCAATGCTATGTATGACATATCTTACCCAGTTATCCATTATTCTCTCACACATATTTAGAGAAACAAAATAATAAGAAAAAATATAAGATAATTCCATTTGGAATTCTTTCAAGAGGTCAAATTTTCAGGAAGTTCCGTGGCAGGTTTCTGTTGAAGTATTAGCAACCTTATGCCTATGTTTATCTAGTCATTATAATAGGCAGAAAACAGAAATCACTATACATTGCACTGACCTTTATTTCATAAAATTTTATGTATCATAGGCATTGTCTTGTGCCATTAAAAAAGAAAGAAAAGAAATTCCATAGCTATATAAAGAAATCATATGACAACCAGACTCCCTATCTTTGTGGAGAATTCTGAGCTATCAAAAGATGAAAGAAAGTAATTAGAAAGAAGTGTAGGGGGTTTTTAACTTGAATTTAGTGTGTTATCCATAGGACATATTGCCACAATTAAGAGAAGCAAATATCAGAGTGTTAATGATCCCAGTAATAAAAACATGGATCATTTTAAGAGCAAATGCATATACGCTAATTTCCATGTGGTGAAATGTGTGATGGCTTGTTAACTATTGTGACCCTAAAGAGACTATCATGAAAAATGCCTAGAGAGCAAATGCCTTTGAAGATTTTCTCAATATTCAGCACTAGCACATCAAATCAAGTACAGGGTCATCTAATTGTTGCTCTTGCCTTACTCTCAGTGCTTTTGTCACAAACAAGGACTAGCAGTACTATTATTAACATAAAGAAACTCACGTCTGATGTCATAAATTCTTCTGCCACCCCATCACTGCAGGTCTCCAAACCTCTGCACTCACAGTGAGAAAGTGTGTAGTATTTATAGAGATGGCAGCCAGCACTTAAAGTACTACCTCAAATTAAACTTCGTAACTGTTAAACTAGTAACTTGTTGAAGGGACACTAGGAAAGATGTTGTGACTTCTATTTTGGTCCCATACCCCTGAGTTCATGGGGGAATTTCATGATCAACCTATGTTTCTTGGGTAAATTCAAACATTTTCTGAAATCTTAGCTACAGGCATTTATAAAACTGCACGGCATTTCACACTCCTGCTCATTTTCTCTTTTTATATTTGACTGAGAACTGCTTCCTTATCTATACGTTTTCCAGATGCCTGAAACTTCATCTGTCATCCTCCAAGTTTCACATTTTCATTCACAAAGAAAAAAAAGTATTTCCAACAGCAAACTATAACAGTAATGAAGAGTAGCTTTTCACTCAAATGATCATGCCCAGAAGCACAATAACACAATATAGCTTCCTTGCACCCAATGTTTTGCTCAGTAAAGGTGGAGGCTGCCTGTTTTGAGAGCAGAGCGGAAGGCCCATCTGTTTAATCGGGCTCTTGTCCAATAGATGTGGGCGGATGAGTGGGAGTAGGTGTAGGAACTAAAATCCCAGTCTGGACAACCATCAAGTCAATTTATGTCAGATGTGTGCTCATGTTTAGATGAGCCTATCTGGTCACATTTTAACAGCAACATAGAAATGTTTTATAAAATTGTGGTATTCTGCTTAATTTCAAGTATATTATTTTCATGTAATAGAATCTTAACCTGAGATGCTTAAAATATATTTAAGGCAATTCTAATCATTGCAATCAGGATAATAATTTTTCTGAAGAATCCATCAAGTTTAACTCTATTTTATCAACTTCTGTTCTCTAAAAAAAAATTATTGTTTACTTTATTAGCAAAAATATCTTCAGTAAAAGTAGACAAATAAAAAAGTGAACCTTTATTAAGATTTCTAAAATTACTTTGCCTTCACAAAGCATGCTATATACAATATAACTGATTCTCAACACTTATTGGGCTGGTAAATTAATTATTTCTTCTTTTTACGAAAGTTAAATGAATTTGTGTGTCTAAAATTAATAGTCATTTAATTTCTACTTACTTATCTCCAATGAATTGTGGTTTATCACAATTATATAGGAAGCCCTAAACTTTAGGGCCCAAAGCTAAGCTGGCCTGCACCTGATGAACTCTCAATACAAATGCTCTAATAATGAGATAATTCACAGGTTGAGTTCAATTTCTTTATTGACATATAAGAAGTACTGGTTTACTAAAATCTATAAAAAGAGCTAACTGTGTCTCCTTTTCTTCCCATAAAATTAAGGGCTATTAAAAAAAAAACCTCAAAGTTTATTTGGAAATACTTAGAGATTAAGAAAGTATGAAATATACTTATATCTTTAAGTCCCTTGCTAGGGAAAATTTTACTCATGCGTCAAGTTTTCCCTAGAGTGTCACAGAAAGGAAAAGGAAAAAGGAAACAAAGAAAACTTGAAGTTTTTGAGCATGATGCCACTGCTTCTGAAATAAAATTTAATGATCTTTTCTTTGCATGTTTACTAACAACACTACTTGCATTCATATTTTTCTAAATAAAATGCCCTTTCTATTACTAGAGTAGGTAGAGGGAAAAATCATGCTACACTGCTTGTCTCAAAGATTGACTCGATGAGGAATTAAAGGAGCCTTTACAACTCATTGATTCTGTGTATTGCACTTTCCCCCTCCTCCCTAATAACAATTCAAATGAGATAAAGTTTCACTGCCTATAAAACAAAGACAAAACTGAACATAAAATGGGAGAAAACATTACCTAAATATGATTTCAAGATGGCAAGTATAGAGGATTTATTTACAATTCCTTTGAAGAATAGTAATCTTCATTTTGTATAAAAAAAACTGCTATTTAAATTATCTGCTATTGTTAGATAATCCCTTGTTCTGTAAACTGTCATTGTAAACCCTGTCACTTTAAGACAGTCTGTTATTTTGTAAAATGACTTATTTTTTTAATTCAAATAACATAAAAAGATAAACGTAATTGTCTGACCTTGCAAACTAGCCATTCAATGTAACAGACTAATATAGACTAATACTGATAATAATTCCATGTATCGTGTTTCCCCGAAAATAAGACATCCTCCAAAAATAAGACCTACTTACAGTTTTCCTCCTGAGTGAAATATAAGGCATCCCCCTGAAAATAAGGCCCCCAGGCTCTGTCTCAGAATGAAAATTAATTTACCATAAACTGGTCACTAGGGCAACCCCGACTGGCGTCTAGCAACCAGTGATGTTATGTGGAGACCTGACGTCACTGCTGTGTAAATGGAGAGAAATCAGCGTGGAAACTTTGTGAAACCTAAACGGCAAGAAGTCGTGACTTGGGTGAAGAATTCATGGGAGAAAATCACTGACTGTTGCATTGCAAATGCACTGCGAGCAGGCTATCTTGACAAGAAATACTCATTTAAAGACAGTGCTATTGCTAAACATGAGAGATTCTGAAAGAAATGGAGTCATATGAACTTCACCAGGAAATTCAGGAATTGGATTGTTATGATGTTCCAGAAGATGATGACATGATTGTCATTGAATGATGAGTAAATTCTTGATTGTAGGATTCATAGTGTGTCTGGTTTGTATTGACAACTACCGTACTACCGTACCATATACAGGTAATAAATTTCCTTTATTTCCATTTAACAATAAATGTGTACCATATTCTTCTTCGTGGAATAATAAGACGTCCCCTGAAAATAAGACCTAATGCATCTTTGGAAGCAAAAATTAATATAAGACACTGTCTTATTTTCGGGGAAACAGGGTACTAACTCATTATGAATTCAAGATTACAACTGTCTGTAACAAAAACTCGCTCAGAGCCTTTTGTAATATTTGCAAACAAAGAGACTCCAAAAGTATAAATATGAGACACTTCCTCTATGTCCAGGCTCAGAGATTTGGAAAGGACACCTCCTTCTGGGCTGCATGTGAATGAATGACTCCTAATTAATTGTCTCATTAGGCATCTTGTATTTCATTCAATGATTGACAATACAACAACCTAAGTAAGTGTTTAATTTTTAAAGCTTATAAGAAATTGTTTTTTCCATATGAACAGTTTTGAAATTTTTAATTAAAATGGTCAAATTTCCATAAGTGTTGATATTAATTTTAAAATTATTTAAAAAATGAATGCAATGTAGAAATCCTGTTCTTTGAATAATCAGCCTAAATAAAAAGTGATCTTGGCATTGCCAATAGTGTCATTATTTTATGTTGGTCTCAAAGTACAAATAGTCTATTAGATTACCTTCTTCTTAAAATAAAATCTCTTAAAAAGACCATCCTGTGTGGAGGTGAATGCATCTTTTAAAGAATATAATTATAATAAAATATGGATCAAATCATCTACACTAATAAGAGAGAAAGATCCAAATTGACCATACTTTCATGACACCTACCAGCCAATCAGGAGTGAATATGCAAACTAATCAACAAAGATGGTGGGTTAATTTACATAAATAGGTATCAAGTGGCCCTGGGTCTGACGCTTGTGTCATCACCATGGCAACAATTAAGGCCTTCTACACTGCCTCAGCTGCTCTAAGCCTCTGGGCAGTGTGGGAAGGCTGAAAGGCAGCTCTGGGCTGGAGCAAAGACAGTGCCGGCAGCCAGAGGAAGGAAGGCCCATTCTTGCACGACTCTTCATGCATCAGGCCTCTAGTGAAAAATAAAACTACTGTATTAAAAGTAATATATTTCTGGAAGTTCCTAGGTGGAATATATGACACAACATTATGAGAAAAGCAAGATAAAACTATAATTTATCACACAACAACAACAGTGCTTTTCCTCCTGAGATCTCACAACCCTTTTTAGTCTGTATAGGGTAATGAAAGAGGTACTGAACAAAGAGCCAGATAATCTCTGCTTTACTTCTGCCTCAGTCATTACATAGCTAGATGATGTGGGCAAGTCAAAGCCAACCTTCTTATCTTCTTTCACCAGCAAAATCAGAATCTACCAGGAGTAGCAAACAGGTTTCAAAAAATTCTAAATCATTAATTCGAAGAGACTATTCCTTTGATTTGAGACACATTCTGATGCTAAATCTACGCTCAGAGAACTGTGATCAATTAATTATGCTGGTCACAGGCAGAGTGGGGCAGGGAGAATACAAATGGCAGCACACATGCATTGGGGATCACTAGATCAGATGTCTTCTCTTGGATTTGATTGATCTTGACACAAGGAAATTCTATCCAGTATGCTTAAAAAAAAAAAAAACCCTGCTAACCTAACGTATGCTAGCATTGTACTTCAGCATACCTAATAATGCCTGCCCTTTATGAGTCTAAAGCAATCCAGTCTGTGAAATAATGTCAGGTAACTTGGCCTGATAAGTGTTTGGAACTATTTTTTTTTTATTCCACTTACCCCGTGATTTCTGTTATCTCTACAGTAATTATTTGTTTTCCAACTCCATTTCTACTCCCACCCTACAGGGTCTGGCAAACAAGCAGCAGCCTGGGAAACCAGTCTTTAAACATTGATTAAAACTATTTGTGCAGGGTTTTGTTTGCTTCTCGTCATTAGAAAAGAAATTATAATTGCTTTCACCTGAAAAGGTTCCTGACCAGCTAGTTGAGTTTGTTTATGGTTCTTTCTTATTACAATAGAGTGCATGGGATGTCAAAATGATTGTGGGCAAAAAAATTCCCCTGGAGCTCTAGTGAAAACACCATGCCATTCACATGCTATCGTAAAAGATAAAAAAGATTTTTAAAAAGCTGAAATATCATCCTTTAGAATGGCACACATTATTTTCTCTACACTTTGAAACTCAAAGTAGGAAGTGCTAAAAAAATCTGTTAAGATGAAAACCCCAAGCACGTGCCTAACTGTAGAACCATTTCGTACAGCGAGCAACCATCTCCAATGACAACTGTGGAAATAGAGTCTACACAGACAAATACAACCATGGACTTGGTAACAGTTTGTGCTTTAGTAGATTCACACTTTCAAATTAACAGAATGCATGAGCTTTGGGCAATGCTATAATTTCCTGCTTTGAAGCTGACAGAGAAAATTAAGAATAAGCTTAAGTATCTCCCATGTAGAAACCAGGCATAAATACATGATAGATACTTTATATTTCATACTTTCTGCAGAATCCAAAGGAACCATTGATTATTACAAAGTCTGGGTGGTTCGTGTAAGCTGTTACCCACTATGAAGCCAAATATAGAATACAACGAGCCCTACTGTTGATAAATAGGTGAAAAGGCATCAGAAATTGTGAAACCTACTTGGCAGTATTAGCAAACAGAACAAGAACAAAACAGGGTTGAAGTGTAAGGGAGGAGCTAGAGCTGGCCTGCTTTGTCAATCTGGCTTTACCAGCTAGAATTCTGGGTGCTCAGTGGCTTCTAGGAATACTGCAACATGGGAAGGAAAAAACACTTTATTTTGTCTAACTCCTTCTTTTTACATAGGTAGAAAGTAAAAAGAAGGCTCAAATGTGTTAGGTAACTTGTCTAGGATTAGACCAAGGAGAAGAACCCACCTCAAAATATCCAAATTGCAGAATCACATACAAAAACGGTAACAGAACACACATGCATGGAGGTCACCTGATCTAATTTTTAAAGGATGAACCAAAGCACTGGAAGTTCCACAGCTCCAGAATGCAACGCGATGAGTGAAGCATGTGGAGAATCAGCACAGCTTCTGTGTACCAAGAAGCCTTCCTCACACTGCGCTCTGAATCAGCTGTAATTGTGATGATAACACTGGCTCTGTTACAAACAGGATTACTTAAGTAACCCAATCTGGAGCTTTTTAAAGATTGAACAAGCGTGTCTACATAGGGAAAAAAGAGTTCAAATGTATATTAGCTTTGTGGTCATAAGATACAAGACATTTGAACAGCAGTTTTAATGTATTTTGGACAAGAAAGATTTTGAATACAAAACAATTCTCCATTTGAAAAATGAAAGATGTACTTATGGGAGGGAATATGATACACTTTTAGCCTGATGAAAACATAAGTCTGAACATGCACACTTCTTGGGGAAACTTATTTATTTCAATAAAACAAAATGGTACCTTTGAAAAATAAAAAAATAACAAACCTGTTTTGTATAATTTCCTTAGTTTATCTTTCTTATAATATTATAGAATCTCTATTTCTCTCCAATAATAAAACACCAAGAGAGCTTTTTTAAAAAGTTTATTTTAGATTATACTTTGAAACAAATAAGACAAAATAGCAATTCTAGGTCATAGCAATTAGATGAGAAAACTGAGGCAAAGAACCTCAAAGGGCAGGCTGTTACCCTGAGATCACTTATTAAACTGTGAAATCCATGAAGGCAGAGGCCATGTTTGCTGGTTCAACAGTACCATGCACAGGTATAGACAGAAAGGAACCACTGAATGGAAAGGAGGGAATGAGAGAGATGGGAAAAGGAGTGTCATATTTCTGCCACAGGTAAAAGAGGTTTAATAATACACAATTACTCCTTCACAATTTTATAGCCAAGTGAGACTGTGCCAGGAGGGAACCAAACAGATCTAGGTCCAAATCCACACTCTACCATCTTCCTTATCTTGAGCTGATTCTGTCCTTGAATAAAGGTCACTTCTTTAATCAAGGTCATCAATCTATCTATCAATCTATCTATCTATCTATCTATCTAACTATCTATCTATCTAAGCCTAAGTGACCATTTGACCAGTAGCTATGATGTGCACTGACCACCAGGGGGCAGACACTCAATGCATAGGCATGAAAACATGAAACAGACTGATGAATCTCAGAGGGAAGGGGGTAGGGGTAGGGCGGGAAGAGATTAGTCAGAGATCTTACATGCATATATAGGCCAGGTACACAGATTCATGCACTGGTGGGGTCCCTCAGCCTGGCCTGTGGGTACTGGGCCAAAAACGGAAGTCTGACATTCCCTGAGGGATCCTAGATTGCAAAAGGGTGCAGGCCAGGCCATGGGACCCCACTGGTGCACAAATCTATGCACTGGGCAACTAGTTTAGCTCACAAAATAACTTGTTCTCCTTTAGGTTCTGATATTTCTCCCTCCACTGATTTCTGTGAGCTTAGACTGGTAACAATTATGCTATTGGTAGCCTCTGGTTCCTGAACAATCCCTTGAAGTTCTCCAATACCATACCTGGACCTAACCCTTTTACTTGCTCCCTTTATAAATAAGCCATCCTTGAGGCATCCTGATTTGGTTGTGCAAGGTCCTGACAGGATCTTGATTGAACAGACGTTGTTTATACAGTCTGATCACAACCAGTGGCTAGCTTAAATCTCATGTCCCTTCCCATGTCCTCTCTTAGTTCAGTTACGAGGATAGCTCTTGTCTTCATGTTCTCACTTGAGGAATAATCAATATAGAAGACTAATATTTTACTAACTAACTTACTAACTAACTAACTAACATATATAGTTATATGAATATGAGATCCAGTGCACAGACCCAGTGCACAAAATTATGCACTCAGGTGGGGGTTCCTCAGCCTGGCCTGCACTCCTACAGTCCAGGAACTCCACTATTGATTGCTCTGCAGAGGGAGGCCCCACCCATCCGCTGTAGCGCTGCTGGCCAGGTAGTTTGGGCCTCTCCCTGCAGGGTGATCATGGGGTGATGGTGGGGACCCTGAACAATTGCATTGCACTCGCCTTGGCTGGCCTGGCACCAGTTGGTGTCATAGCATGATTGTCAGGACAGTCGTTTTGCTGTTTGACTGTTCAGCTATTCAGTCAATTTGCATACTATGCTTTTATTATTATAGATAAATACATAAACATAAAATCAAATGTATTGCTTTGAACATGTGAATCAAGTCTTTTACTAAGCAAATCCAACTTATCTTGTTATTCTTCTCCATACTTTTTTTAAATGTTCATATACTACACATAATATATAATCCAAAGTATTTATGGGTAAAAGAGTATATGCATTTTAAAATGTAATAATTTAGTAAAATTTTAAAAATATATATTTGTATATTAAAATAAGTCAAATAGCAAAAGTTTAATATTAATACTATAGGCTAAAAAACACAAAAATCCTCAGTTTCACTTGATGTCAGCCAATAAAGCATCTGCATTAATATATTGACATGTAAATGAGCTTCACTGGCTGCTTCAGATTTAAATATAAATTACATCAGTGAAAAGTTCACATTTAAACCTTAAAAATATTCAGTCTGAATTTCTGATTGACTTTAAACACACAAATTTCAAAATGGTCTATTATTAATATAAAATTTATAAAGCCATCTCAACTGATGGTAAGCTTCTTTAACAACTTTCTCTTCATGTTTACTAGATACAAACTGTGACAGGTCTTAAACTTCAAAGCAAACCAATAACGGTTATAAAAATTAGAGAATGAAAATTTCAACTGTTTTCTAATTACATTATTTGAAAATTTTAAGTATACTTCAGAATTTTAAAAATAATGAGATTCAGATGATATTAACTTATTAGAAACTAGGGGCCTGGTGCACAAAATTTATGCACAGGAGGGGGTGTCCCTCAGCCCGGCCAGCACCCTCTCCAATCTGGGAGCCCTCAAGGGACCCCTCTTCAATCCAGGAGCTGTTACAGCTTAAGCCCACTCCCTGTGGTTCTCTACTACCCAGAGGCTCTCTGTGACTGGGGCAGAATGTTTGCCTCATCGCCACGACAACAAAGCAAGCATCCCACCAGGCCACTCACATTGCCTTCTCTCAGCAGCTGCCCTCCCAGGACTGTAGGACTCCAGTGGGGCTGAGGGGACTGGGTGCCACCATCTTGTGGCTATGGGGGCCGCCATCTTTGTGACAGAGTGATATTAATTTGCATATTACCCTTTTATTAGATAGGATATGCCTAAGGGAAATTTATGAGAAACCCAAAGAGATGTAAAAATGTTTTAACTCAATATAGATTTCAAGGCCAAGGCCAAGCATTTATTTTTTAATCTATATCATATGAAGACTTTATCTAATAGTGCCAATTTTACTTATATCAAATTAAAGAATATTCAGTAGAACATGTTTCCATTTTTCCTTTTCTCCAATTTGAACACATTGTTTCAAAGCAACATTCTTCTTCCAGTTCCTTAACATCTTGGTATACAACTAAAGTGTGCTGGGTCACAGAGGAGCTGACCTGGCTTTCTATTTATCCTAACATAACACTTAGAACATTAAGCAGTTCTGATCTAACTACTGCACCAATTTGGCCTTGTGGAATGGCCAATTTATGAAAAATTTACAATGATTCATTTCTATCAGAAAGTCATACTCTGAGTCACCAAGCCAGTGGACAAGCTGACACATACTTTAGTAAGCTTACCAAGGTAGAAAATATGCCCATTATCACAACCAAATAAAGAAATATACAAATAGACCATGATGACAATTTTATGAACATCTATTATTTATTATGCAATCTTTGAGTTGACCTGTATCTCATCCTCCAAGAAAGTAAAGTGGGGATTTTACTTTCCGTATAACCAATGAGGAACCTAAGGCTATAGTGATACTAAGTTACTTGTCCCAAAGTCATATGCTGGAAGGTATCTATTCAACCCAAAGCTTGAGCCTTCTTATCCATTATCTTACCAAGTGTCTTATATAGTACACCACAACCAGCTCCTAAGGAATTATTCCATTAATCCGAAAATATTTAAAATTAGAATGATACCCAATGCTTATGCTAAACAATGTATTCAAATAACACTAATGTCAAAGATTGTATTATTATTGTTTTAATCTAGCTAGTGACCAGAATGGACAGCATTTACATATATCATACAACATAAAATTGTAAAATTTTAAAGTCTTTAGTTATACTTTCTCCATGTTAACAACTATAATAATAAAAGCATAATATGCTAATTAGACCAGACATCTTTCCATCCTTCAGTTCTGGGTGCCTGTCAGTGGCTGCGGAAACCCCAGGTCCCTGGTGCCAGAAGGAAGCTGGTACCAGCAGTTGGGGGAAAGAAGGCCTACTCTTGCATGAATTTCATGCATCAGGCCTTTAGTTATTGTAATAATAAGCAATTTAGATTTCATTACATCTGAAATTATCTATAAAGGAAAACTCCTTTGAAATATTATGATTAATAATCTGATAGCATTAAAATTGACATTCAAAAAGATGAAAATTCTCAGGATGATTTTAGGCAACATAAATAATTACAAATATATTAACATATTAAATCAGATGTAACTGGCTGTGTCTGTGAATCTGGTCGGTAGCAGAATCTTTAGCAATTGACCGTGGTTTGGTCCAAAAATAGTATATGGAAAATTTCAGAAACAAACAATTCATGAGTTTTGAACTGGGCACCGATCTGAGTAGGGTGATTAAATCTCACTCCTTCCTGCTCTGTCCTGCCCAGGGTGTGGATCATGCCTTTGTCCAGCGCCTTTGTGCTCTAGATACTTCCCACCTGACAGCCACTTAGGAGCCATCTTGGTTATCAGGTCCACCTCAAGGTATCACAGTGCTTGCGTTCGAATCACCCTTATTTTACTTAATAATGATCCCAGAGCACTAGACTAGTGGTGCTGGCAATTTGCATAAGCCCAAGAAAAGCCATAAAGTGCTTCCTTTAATTGCAAAGGTGAGTACAGTACAATAAGATATTTTGAGAAAGAGAAAAAGACACATTCACATAATTTTTATCACAGTATATTGCTGTCATTGTTCTATTTAATTACCAGTTATTATTGTTAATATCTTACTGTGCCTACTTGATAAATTAAATTTTATCATAGGTATGTATGCATAGGAAAAGCACATATATATAGGGTTCTGTATTATCCCAGGTTTTGCACATCCAATGTGGTTCTTGGAATGTAACCTCCATGGATATTTCAGTGGTATCAAAAAGGCTACTATTTTTAGTATTACTTAGTTATCCTTGAATTTGATAAATAATAATCATTTGTTAAAAGCCTCTGTAGTCAGTAATAAGCTTCTTACTGACAATAATACTTTTGTCTGAAATTAGTTTCAGTGTTTTTCAATGCACCAGAATAAAACTAATCTCTACTATAGAATCCACAGCTGGCCAGATGGCACTGTAATTATTAATTTTTAATGGTAATATGTTTTCTTTCCATTTCTAGATTCTAATAAACATAGCCTTCATTATTTGATTTTATGAACTAAAATGTATTTCTGATAATTTTTTAAAATAAGAGGATAAACTCCAAAAGGACATATATTCAGCAGTTAGTTCAACTTAGCTATTCTAAACTAGATACTGTTACTCATGACTTTTCAAACATTTAAAAAATATTGAATTACATAATTACATAGCTATGCTTTAATTTAAATTGATCTTCAAACTCCAAAGTTCTTACGGAGGTTCTTTACAGAAAGGCCCCAATGTACCTCTCTAGTCTCATCATCCCACCTTCCTAGTTCCTCAGACCTTCCAGACCCAGACCACACCACACACACATACACACACCCACACATATACACCCTTGAGTCTCTTGCCAGGCAGAGTTAATCTATCACAACCACCAAATACCAGATCCCTTCAATTCATAACGTGGTATAGCAGTTTTTCTGCCTTCATTCTCTGTGCAAACTTCTATTTTTCATTTAAGATCCACTTCAAATGTCATTTCCTTTGTGACGCTTTTTCTGACTCCCTCATGCACAATTAGATGAAGGGCCATGGCATGAAAAGTTTCTCTAGATAGTATTTCTCCCATAAAATTGAAACTAAGTGTTCTTCTGGGTACTACTCCATTAGCTTGTGACCTCCCCAAGGGCAAGGATTAGAATTTTTTTTTCCTAGCGCTCCATTAACAAAAAAAAGTAGCATCCAGTGTACAATTGTGAGAATTAAAATAGATATTTAACAAAAGCACTAGTGGCACATATGAAGTATTCAAAATATATTAGAAGTTGTTTTTTAAGTGTCAAAAATTATGCCTATTTTGTAGTAAGCATTCTATAATGTTTACTGAATAAATAAAACAGGAATAAACAAATTATAGTTTCTAAAATGCATTTCAAACAGTCTTAAGTAAAACAAACAAAAATATTAATGTGATAATCTTTATCACTACAAAATTAAATACCCCTTACAAAGATTGAACAGAATGCTATTTTAAACAGCAATCAGTTGCTACATTATTACATACAAATGAAAATCAAGATATTAAAATAAATGAAATGTATAAAGAATTTAGCCAAAACCGGTTTGGCTCAGTGGATAGAGCATCAGCCTGTGGACTGAAAGGTCGTGGGTTCGATTCCAGTCAAGGGCATATACCTGGGTTGTGGGCACATCCCCAGTAGGAGGTGTGCAAGAGGCAGCTGATTGATGATTCTCTCTCATCAATGTTTCTAATTTCTAATTGTCTATCCCTCTCCTTTCCTCTCTGTAAAAAATCAATAAAAAATATATTAAAAAAAAAAGAAATGTATAAAGAATTTAATTGAACAAAACTTAAGATTTGTTGAAATTTTCCTAAATGTTAAGATTTCCTGAGTTGGTACTTAACAAAATGCTTTTAATAACCAAGTGTAGACCAATAGTTGCTTGTCTTGCAAACTCTAAGCATTTAAACATCATAGCAAACAAAAATAAAATAACACTAATTTGTTTTTAAATTTTATTTCCTGATTTTTCCCTGAGGAAAAGTTTAATATTTTTAAAGCATCGGTGTCCATACTGTACATATACCAAGATTACTCTATGCTAATCATTTTAGAATTATTTCATGTTTTTCCCCTAATAATGTTCCACATAAGAATTTCAGAAGATATTCTTGAGGTTAGTTAATGATAACATCATTTCTGTTTATTTTAATGTTATTCTACTTGAATTTACAAAGTAATATAAAAACAACTTAGATGATCAGTATGAATTTTTATTTTGCACTTGGAATACTGTGCTGCAAGTTGTGGAAACATAACCTAATAGAAACAGTAAAGATTTATCTGCAGAGCTCATCCCAATGTGAAGAGTGTCTGAGCAACCCTCTAACAATGGTGAAGACCATTAATTCTCATTTATAAGTCACATGCAAGTATTTAAACAAAAAAACCTCATAGTGCTCTCATTCAGTATGTCAAAATCTATCAGCTCTATTAAATAATTCCTTATGATTTTGAATTCAATTTTATAATTTTCATAAACAAAAAAAACCTGAAAAATTGGTAAAATTATGTGCCAATTTAATTTTTAAGGAAAAAATTTTAAAGCCAAGCAACTAACTTCTGAAGAAAAATTATATTTCATAGATAGATAGATAGACAATACACTATATAATAATACACTATATAATAATAATATAATACACTGGTTATGTTATAAAATTTATATTTATATAATTTATACATAAATACACTACAGATATGTTCATTTACTTAGATTTTAAACAAACAAATATGTGTATTTTCTTCAGAAGTCAGTTCTTTTATTTGTGTATATATATATACATATGCATATATATATATTTATATACACACACACACACACACACATATATATATATATATATAAGAATTTCAGTCCTATGATTTGATTGTTTGTTTTCTTTGAAACAATTTTTTTTTCAAAATCCCCTTTATTATAAAGCCAATTAATCTAAATTATTTGCTTGAGCTCCTCCTAAACAATCATTTCAAATGAATATACAGAATGAGCTTTAATTTCAGAAATTCTAAATGAAATGAAAACTTTTATTAAAAGACAGCCCTTACAAATGCCTTATCCAACATGATATCAGAGCTCTTAAATTGATATATTTTCCTTTTGATAATAAAGCAATAGTTATTAAAATCAATTCTGAGGGATAAATTAAAGATATATATATATAATATTCTAAATAGTCTTAAAAGTATAATATTGGTAACATTTCTTGACATTATTAATTTGGATTAATTAATTTGGATTATTTGTAAAGTATGTAAAATGGCCTAAAATTAAAAAATTCTTAAGAATATAAAAGCAATACCTAAAATTTATCTTTGATTTTCTTAAATTAACTCAAAATAGGGTTTAAACTCAAATAAACCTAAATAAATAAACAAAAATTGTCCATTCTTCCCTCAGATAAATATTAAAATCACAATATTATTTAAAATAATAATTAAAGTAATACATACATTTTATTTATTTGCTTATGCATTCATCATAAGTAAAGTAGGGGCTTGTTTTGATTTGTAGTGAAGCTATGTCTAATTTACAAAGCTTATACTAAAAGAATAAATGAAAGGATAAATGGATGAATGAAGAATTGGGGACTTTTGTCCCTGTCAGGGAAATTCTATATTCATTTATGCTTCACATCCTAGTTGTTTTGAATGAATCTAGAACTTAAAAACCACTCCTATACAAGGATTTGTCTGGGTTACAGCTAACTTTCGGGTAGATCCTCATCCAGAGTTAGAATACATGCAAGTTCTAATTTGATGTCTTACTAGCTCTGTGACCACAGCATCTTACCTAACTTTTCTGAGTCTCAATATATTCCCTTATAAAATTAGTATAAAAATACCTACCCTATATATCTCAGAGTGTAACTCATTTGCATGCATGTTGGCTATAACATTTTCTCAACTTTTCTGTACATTAGATAGAACCTTTCATAATAAAATATTGGAAAAAATAAAAAGAAAGTATTCCAAGTGTTGGAAATCTAAAAGCATACTATCTGGTTGGTTTCAGAAGAATAAAAACAATTAACATAGACCCACTACCCATATATCTATAGAAGATATTTTAAAAGTTAACTTTTTATTTAGAAGATTTTTTAAAATATTTTTTTATATTTTATTGATATTTTTACAGACAGGAAGGGAAAGGGATAGAGAGCTAGAAACGTCGATGAGAAAGAAACATCGACCAGCTGCCTCCTGCACACCCCCTACTGGGGATGTGCCCGCAACCAAGGTACATGCCCCTGACCGGAATTGAACCCGGGACCTTTCAGTCCACAGACCAATGCTCTACCACTGAGCCAAACCGGTTTCGGCTATTAAGAAGATTTTTAAGTTTGCTATTACTCTTTGAATGACAGACATTATTTCTAACAACAAGATTACATAATGATGAAAGCATTTGCAAATAGCTATTATCAGAATGCTCTCTCCATTGGTTCCTTTTGAAAAGCACTTACTTTTTTACTCATTCCTACAAAATTGACTTTACTGTGTTTGGGACAGTTAAATATATTCCTGTGTATGTGTAGTTGGTGTTGTTGTTGTTGTTGTTGTTTTCAAAATAACTGCTTTCTGACAACCACTGATTGTCACAGAAAAGGACAACCAAGTTGGAATCCTGGCTTTCATGTAAATCTATGTAACTTACCTTAAATAAAAACATTTTTTGGCACTTTGTACCAAAAAACCTACATACCTCAATGTAATTGAAAATATTTTCTTGACCATTCCTCATCTCATGAAAAAATATTCTAAGAATCCAACTATTTAAAAAGTTTTATTGTGTCAAATTAACCACATTGATGGCATCCTTCGCATCTAAATCATAACATGTTGCAGTAATTGGAAAGTAAATAAATAAGAGATGAACTTCTGTGAACCCCTTTGCATTGTGAAATTCACACTCTTCATTTAGGATCCATCTTCAAATAACACTGCAAAATATTATTAAGCCTTTATTTATCCCAGACATTTTAAATGATAAAACTGCGAATGACAGTTCCATATTTATTTATTTCTATCAATAAGATGAGATGTCTTGTATACTTTTATATGAATCTCCCAGATGGATCGCTGTTTTCCAAGTTAAACCCCAACAGAGGTATCTTAGACTGTCTCCTTGGTGTATAGGAACATAACTTTCTGGGTCTCCTTATTGAATACATTTTGAGAATGCTGGGAATTATAATAAATGTTATTTTTCTTTGCATTTTTTGGGGGGAGTAAGTATGTGCTTATGTGTGAATACACACACACACACACAATTAGGATGTGAAGCATAAATGAATATAGAAGTTCACTGACAGAGACAAAATTTCTCCAACTAAATAGGAGAGTTAAAAAAGAAAGGCAATGTTTCTTTGCTATGTCCTAGCAAGTTCATAGCTGTTCAAGCTTAAATTTAAAATTTTCCAAATATTTATAGTAGATCTTCACTGCACCAGTCACAAAGATGAAAAACAGTGGTAAAGCTGCATGGCTCAACAACAAGATGGCGGCAGAGGTAAAAGCCTAACTGCAGCCGCACTCAACAATTTCAAAAAATACAACTAAAATATAGAGTGGACACTATCCAGAACTACAAGAAAGTTGACTGACTGGAAATTCTACAACTAGAAGGAAAGAGAAAACCAGAAGGAAAACCAGAGGAGCTGTAAAGCTGTAAAAGCCTAAGGTATGGAGGCACAGTGCCCGCTGGGAGAGGACGGAGCCCTGCACATTGCGCGGAGAGGAGGGGCGGCTGACTGCCTGGCTGGCGTTCCCTAGCGGGAAGGAGATACCTAAAAGCTCCGGACCGTGCTGAACCCCAACTCCGACTGCACTGAACCCCAGTTCTGGGCGAGACCCTGGGGTCCAGGCTCATACAGAGGGAAACTGGGCTGTAAGGTGGAAGCTCAGCTGAGAGGCGAAAGGCAGAGCCCCAGAGTCGCGCACATTGCGCGCAGAGGAGGGACTGTTCACTGAGCTAGTGAATTGCTCCAGCGGGAAGGACTCAAAAGCTCAGGAATGTACTGAGCCCCAGTTCTAACTGCACTGAACCCCAGTCCTCGGCAAGACCCTCGGGCTCCAGCCTCATACAGAGGGAATCTGGGCTGTAAGACAGAAGCTCAGGGGAGCAGCGAAAAGCAGAGCCCCTGAGTCACGCACATTGCGCGCACAGAGGACAGACTGTTGTTTGGGCCACGAGATTGCCCTAGCAGGAAGGAGACATAAGCTCAAGACTGTTCTTAACCCCACTTCCAACTGCTCTGAACTCCAGTTGTGGGCTTGTTGGGGGAGAGACTACACTGTCTGGTAGCGGGCGAAACTCTAGAGTGCCTTTCTCTCAGAGGAACTTGCAGCGAGTACCAAAGGACACTGAGGTACACTGAAACTCAGGAACCTCAGAGGGCGGGGCTAACCAGAAGCCAAGGCTGTAGGCTCCACCCTGAAACTCTGCCCCATCCAAGCTGAACTCAGAGAGGCTTTTGCAGGTTTCCAAGTCTAGTGGAATAAGGTTGTCTCCTGTCATAGACACAACTGATCCTCCCAACCTACCAACTTAGGGAAGCAGCGAAAATGCCAAAACAAGGAATCAGATCACAAACGAAAGAAATGGAGGACAAAAAGCGACTGGATATAGAGTTCAAAGCCACGCTTATAAGGTTGTTTAACAATCTCTTAGAAAAGGCCGATAAAATAAATGAGACCTATGAGGATATGATAAGGGATCAACAAGAAATAATGAAGGGTCAACTAGAAATAAAGAACACAATCTCTGAAATAAATAATATTATACAGAGTCCTAAAAACAGATTGGAAGATTGCAAGAATCAAGTCCAAGATTTGCAACACAAAGAGCCAGAGGACACTCCTCCACAGAAGCAAGAAGACAAGAGAATCCAGAAAGTTGAAGATAATGTAAGAAACCTCTGGGACAACTTCAAGCGAACCAACATCAGAATTATGGGCATCCCAGAAGATGACAGAGAGCAAGATACCGAAAACATATTGAAAGAAATAGTGACAGAAAACTTCCCCCACCTGGTGAAAGAAATAGACTTACACGTACAGGAAGCACACAGAACCCCAAACAAAAGGAATCCAAAAAGAACCACACCAAGACACATCATAATTAAAATTCCAAGAGCTAAAGACAAAGAGAGAATATTAAAAGCAGCAAGACAAAAGCAGGTAGTTACCTATAAAGGGGCACCCATACGACTGTCAGCTGATTTCTCAACAGAAACCATGCAGGCCAGACGGGAATGGCAAGAAATATTCAAGGTGATGAATAACAAGAACCTACAGCCAAAAATACTCTACCCAGCAAAGCTATCACTCAGAATCAAAGGCCAGATAAAGAGCTTCACAAATAAATTTAAGCTAAAGGAATTCATCACTGCCAAGCCAGAATTATGTGAGTTGCTAAAAGGGGTTCTTTAGGAAGAGGAAGGAAATAAAGATAAAAATTATGAATAAACACGTAACTATCAACAAGTGACTCTAAAAACCAAGGGAAGTAAAAATCCTGATGAACAATATTAACTGGTGAATATAATAGAATCAGAGGTATGGAAGGGGAGTGGACTGATGATTCTTGGGGAAATGGGGAGTGGAGCGGGGTGGGAAGAGACTGAACATAAACTGCACATATGGATGAGGACAATGGGGGATGGGGAAAGGGCAGAGAATTGAATGGAAACTTGGTGTAGGGGAGCAATGCGGGGGGGGGGGGAATGAGGAACATTTGTAATAATATGAACAATAAAGATTTATTTAAAAAAAAAAAAGCTGCATGGCTCAGACAAAATTACATCTGGTATAGGAAAGTACCCCCAAACTGTAGAGCCCACTGTGCAAATGAAGTACTATTAAAATTATCATAGTTTAGGATCAAAACTAACAGACAAAATCCATAAAACAGTTCACTGAATAGCTCATTGACTTACATTTCAATCTTCTCATAACTTCAAACCACTCACAAACTTAGAAGTAGGAAGAAAAAGGTTCCTGAAATCTCCATCCTCTGATGCTATAATGATACATTTGACAAACCCATTATAACAACCTTACCTGACTTACAATATTAAATAACTCCATTATCTAATGCCGAGGCCATAGAAAACTGGAAGCAGCAAACTAAAGAGTTAAGGTAGAGGCTTATTAGACAAGCATAATATTTTCAAAATAAGGCTAACAGAAACAGAAAAACTAAAAACCACAAAACTAAAAATCTTGCGAGAATATGGTGTAGTAATGGAAGCTCACAAATGATGATCCTGAGTCATAAAGAGAATGTGCATTATGCTCAGTATTATTTCTTTAAGAAGTTTTGGAAGTGGATAATACATTTTAGAAAGACTTCTATTCATGGAAGGACTTTCATGTTAACATTTAAAAATGTTCCCTTCAATCTTCAGCCCAGATTTTATGAGCTAATGAATAAAAGCCTAGATATCTCTGACTGTAAACAGAATTCTAAATTTTGTTATATTTGGTTAAGAGGGCTGCTTCTCAAAATCTTTCAATAATTCTTCAAAATTAGCTGGAGATACTTTAGGCTTATGTGTCTTTAATCATGAATGATGAGCTCCTTTTGAAGTATCTGAATTGCTTTTAGTAAGATTTGCAATCATTCTGAACAAATTTTAAAGCAGCCCAGAAGAAAGAATGTGCTATGCTGTATTAATGCATTCCTAACTTCAGTAGATTAAGCGAAGATGATTATGAAAGTGAAATGTGTAACCTTATTCACTTCTTGCATCTATTATTGAAAAATTAAGAATTAAATGAAAGTTCTTTCAATGCTCATGAAAGGCTTTCTATTTGAAGGCTGTTTTTTTTTAAGCTACATTTTATAAAATACCTACTAATAACAAAGAAATCCTTATTAATATGCTATTACCTGACAGATAATGTATCTGAACCATAACTTTGATTATGACCTTAGGGAAGCAAGAGAATTCTTTCATTCCCATTTCTAACACAGTCATTGCAAATTGGTTCCATTGTTCCTCAGCCAAACTCCATAGCAATTGATTATGTAAGTCAGGATTTTTCAAAGTCTAAGACATATGGTGATTTCAGATGGAATGTGGAGACCACTTTTTTTTTATTTCAATAGATTTATATTTAGAACTAGGTGCTAAAAAGAATTATAGCTAAAACATATACATATATATATGTGTAACATGAAGCTCATGAGTTCATAGATATTATTAATTTAAAAGAAGTTAACTCAAAAATGTAAACCAACTTAAAGTTATTTTAAAGTAAAATGTTACATCAATATTTATTTTAAATAATATTAAATAAGTTGTTCAGAGTGTGCATAGGTAAAAAATCATGATGCCAATTCTAAATAAGTTAAGTTAAGAACACAGGATGCAGTGTCTTCACTTTGAAAGTAGATATGCCCTGTCCAAACCGGTTTGGCTCAGTGGTAGAGCATTGGTCTGTGAACTGAAAGGTCCCGGGTTTGATTCTGGCCAAGGGCATGTACATTGGTTGTGGGCACATCCCCGGTGGGGGGTGTGCAGGAGGCGGCTGGTTGATGTTTCTCTCTCATCGACGTTTCTAGCTCTCTATCTCTCTCCCTTCCTCTCTGTAAAATATCAATAAAATATATTTTTTTCTTAAAAAGAAAGAAAGTAGACATGCCCTACTGTGTGGCATTTAATCTATAGTTGTTTTCAAGATATTTTATGGATTAAAATATTATCTATTACTTTTATCTTTCCAACTAATCTATAAGCTCAGTTCCCATTGGTTCAAGTTGATTGTTTTGCATAGATATAGATTTCATGCATTAATTTAGAGTTGCCTGTGAGAACTCACCAATCAGAGAGAATGTATGTACCCCTATGTTCATAGCAGTGTCATTTACAATAGATAAGATCTGGAAACAGCCCAAGTGCCCATCAGTAAATGAGTGGGTAAAAAAGATGTTGTACATTTACACAAAGGAATACTATGTGGCTATAAAAAAGAAGGAGCTCTTACTCTTTGTGACAATGTGAATGAACCTAGAAATTACTATGCCACGTGAAATAAGCCAGTTAGAGAAAGACAAATATCACATGATCTCACTTATATGTGGACAAAATTAATTGATGACCAAAGTAGGTCCAAGGGCATGGATGCATGACAGATCTCAGAGAAGAGAGGGGAACAGAGGACAGGAAGTAATTAACCAAAGAACTTATATACATATTTGCATAACCCATGAACACAGACAATAGAATGGGGAAGGCATAGGGTAGAGTGGGACTGGGTGGAGAAGGCAAATCAGAGGGATGGGGAAATGGGAAACATCTGTAATACTATCAATAACAAATAAAAATAAAACTACACAGCATAGCTCAGTAGTTGAACATCAACCTATGAATTGGGTGGTCACAGTTTGATTCTCAGTCAGAGCACATGCCTGGGTTGTGGGCTCAATCCCCAATGTGGGATATGCAGGAGGCAGATAATCAAGGATTCTCTCTCATTACTGATGTTTCCATCTCTCTCTTTCCCTCTCCCTTCCTTACTGAAATAAAAAAATATATATATTTTTTACCCAAAGCAATTTATAAGTTCAACGCACTCCCTATTAAAATACTAAAAACATACTTCAGAGATCTAGAAAGGACTCTCCAAAAGTTTATTTGGAACAATAAAAGACCCCAAATAGCCGCAGCAATTCTGAGAAAGAAGAGTAAAGTAGGAGGTATCTCATTACCAGATTTCAAGCTGTATTACAAAGCCACTGTTCTCAAAACAGCCTGATACTGGCACAAGAACAGACATATAGATCAATGGAATAGATTAGAGAATCCAGATATCAATCCAAATCAATATGCTCAATTAATATTTGACAAAGGAGGCACGAGCATACAATGAAGTCAAGACAGTCTCTTCAGTAAATGGTGTTGGGAAAATTGGACAGATACATGCAAAAGAATGAAACTAGAGCACCAACTTACTCCATACACAAAAATAAATTCGAAATGGTTACAGGACTTAAACATAAGACGGGAAACCATAAAAATACTAGAGGCATCCACAGGCAGCAAAATCTCAGATATATGCCAAAAGAACTTCTTCACTGATACTGCCCCTAGGGCAATGGAAGCTAAAGAGAGAATGAACAAATGGGACTACATCAAAATAAAAAGCTTTATTACAGCAAAAGAAACCATCAACAAAACAACAAGAAGTCCCACGGTATGGGAGAACATATTTGCAAATGATATCACTGATAAAGGTTTAATCTCCAACATCTACAGACAGTTTCTACAACTCAATAAAAGGAAAATAAATGATCCAATTAAAAAATGGGAAAGGGACCTGAATAGAATCCTCTCAAAAGACGACAGAAGGAAGGCCAAGAGGCACATGAAAACATGCTCAAAGTCACTAATCATCCGAGAGATGCAAATCAAAACAACAATGCGATACCATCTCACACCTGTCAGAATGGCCAACATCAACAAACAACAAACGACAAATGTTGGCGAGGTTGCGGAGAAAAAGGAACCCTCGTGCACTACTGGTGGGATTGCAGGTCGGTGCAACCACTGTGGAGATCAGTATGGAGCTTCCTCAAAAAACTGAAAATGGAACTCCCATTTGACCCAGTAATCCCACTACTAGGAATATACCCTAAAAAACCAGACACAACAATCAGAAAGGATATCTGCACCCCTATGTTCATAGCAGCACAATTTACAATAGCTAGGATTTGGAAACAGCCTAGGTGCCAGTCAGCAGATGAATGGATCAGAAAACTATGGTACATCTACACCATGGAATACTATGCTGCCATAAAAAGGAAGGAATTCTCATCATTTGCAGTAACCTGGATGGAATTGGAGAGCATTATGCTGAGTGAAATAAGCCAGTCAATGAAAGAGAAACACCACATGACTTCACTCATTTATGGATATTAAAGAACATTTTAAACTAATGAATAGAAAGATAGATATAGAGACAGTAAAACAACAAGCAGACTGTCAAATGACAGCGGGGAGGGGAGGGTGATCTGGGGGAGATAAGAGATCAACCGAAGGACTGGTATGCATACATATAAGTACAACCAATGGACACAAAACTCTGGGGAGGGAGGGCATGTATGGGGGGGAGGGGCAATGGTAAGCAATGTACACATATAATACCTTAATAAATTAAAAAAATAAAAATATATATTTTTAAACAATATAAAAATAAAATTAAATAGAGTTGCTTGAGAGAGGCCTACAGATGTTGATAGCATTTCTTTCTTTGGCCAAAATCAGCTTGTCTGATATTTTACTTCAGTAAATTTCAGTGTCTACTACCATGAGTTAGGCTTTAATATATAAAGTAAGAACTGAAGTTAGCTCTTAAAAGTTTGGGTTTTTTCTTTCTAAAATGTTGTTACATCTACAAACATATAATTAGAGTAAATGAGGCTTTTAATTTAATAGATATTGAATTTTAGCCATGTTATAACAAAAATATTGTATTTTTTATAAAATATTTGAATAACTTAGAGGTTAATTGTCAATATATTACATTTCCTGGATACATGTTGATGCTGTGTAGAGAAGTCATATTTGTATGTGTATATGCCATTGTAGGCACCAATAGGAGAGACGCACAACAAAAGATCAAATGATGGCACAGGTGTCAGAGAAAGAATGTAGAGAATGAGAATAGAGAGACCACAGGAGTCCTGAACTAAGTAGCTGAATGGCAGAAGCAAATCATTTGACTTCTTTGAGCCTCAGCTTCCTCAATGAAAAGATTGTTTATATAAGAAAAGTTCCTTTTGCCAAAACCAGTTTGGCTCAGTGGATAGAGCATCAGTCTGCAGACCAAAGGGTAGCAGGTTCGATTCGGGTTGAAGGTATGTACATTGGTTTCGGGCACATCATCCCCAGGAGGGGGGGTGTGCAGGAGGCAGCTGGTCGATGTTTCTCTCTCATCGATGTTCTGGCTCTCTATCCCTCTCTCTTCTTCTCTGTAAAAAGTCAATTATATATATATATATATATATATATATATATATATATATAGAGAGAGAGAGAGAGAGAGAGAGAGAAGTTCCCTTTAATGAATAAGATATCAGAGTAGAAAGAGAAAAAAGAGCCTGATTCTGGAATATTACTGAGAAACTAACCTACTGTCATCACACTTTTCTATGTATGTCTGCTTATGCAAACAAGAACAAGAACAACAAAAAAAAAACCTATCTTATGTAAATGACTGTTAATCAAGATATCTGTTACTTAGAGGTGTAAACATGTCTCACTGAGAAAATAGCAATGAAAAAAATCATAAGGAGCTGAAACTGGTTTGGCTCAGTGGATAGAGCATCAGCCTGTGAACTGAAGGGTCCCAGGTTCGATTCCGATTAAGGGCATGTACCTTGGTTGCTGGTACATCCCCTGTGGGGGGTGTGCAGGAGGTGGCTGATCAATGTTTCTCTCATCGATGTTTCTAGCTCTCTATCCCTCTCCCTTCCTCTCTGTAAAAAATCAATAAAATATATTTTTTTTAAAAAGAAAAAAATCACAAGGAAAAGAATCTATATATCTGACTACATAAAAATGTAAAGCTTCTTAACCAAAAGGAAAGAAACTAATATACTTGCAATTAATATGATAAAGAATTAATATAATTATAATGAAAACTGTGTATATCAATAAAAAATAATTGAGAAACTAACATATTAACAATATAAACAGAAAATTTATAATAAAGAATAGTGTTTTTTAAACATATGTCAATTATTCACCCTTGCTAGAAGTCTAATAAATGCAAATTAAAATTAGAAGATAGCATTTCTTGTCCAGCAGATTACCAAAAACAATGGTTTTAATTAGAGTAACTATGGATGAGCAAGGTTTGATTAAATAGGCATTATTGTGCCTTGCTAATAAGAAAGTGAATTTTTAATGGTACTTTTGGAAGGCAATTTACTAATATACATTAAAATATTAAAAACATAACAATAGGGGTTTGGTTGCATAAGTTAAGGCATGAAAGTCCTTTTTAAATAGTGTAAAACATTAAAAGTATATTTATGAAATATATATATTAAAATTACCAATCATACCTTGCTAAATTATAGAAATAGAATATAAAACTATAGACATATTACCTATGAATATATTTTTTAGATTATATAAAACAATGGAAGAAAGTGTTAGGCAGTAGTTATGTTTCTAAAATATCCATTTGGAATGAGGAACATAGTACATTCTACCTTTTGTGAGTTTCCACATTTTATAATTTTTAGTACATTACACTTTTCAAAATAATATAAAATAAGTGAAGTGGAGGATGAACATCAATGAGCCCATGTACTCAAAGCATTTGATCAACTTCCCATCACTGAAGCATGTTGCTTATACCTTAGCTTCATGAGGTTAGGAAAGCGAAGTTAGATAGATTAAAACAGAATTCTTAAGCAACTGCTTATATAGTGAGATGCTGTGAACTGGAACAACCACATGCAAGGTAAGCAGGAAAAAAACACTCTAAAGTAACACAGCCAAACAGCCTAAAGCTGCGGGTTATTAGTAAATGACAGCAGAGGTGATCAAAGAAAGATGGCACCATTTCAGGATGAGGACCCTAAGCCCATGGGGCTAAGAATACAAGCATCAGAGAGGAACTGCAGGCCCTAAACTGCTGACATACTATAAGCATCTTCAGGGCTGAAAATATAAGTGGCATTACGACCTTGGTGATCTAATGTCCATAGGAATTGTGATGCCATTAGTATCAACATCAATGAAAGTAGATGGGCATGATTTTCATGTTAGAACAGAAAACAGCTCCATCTGCACTCAAGCACAGCTTTTCTTTAAAACCCCTATTTTTTTTCAGAATTAGGTATTGTATTTCTCTTTTCTTGGCCTAAGGATCTACTAGATAAGGTAATTGAAATCAATAGTTGAAAAATGATACCAACCAGCACACATCCTGCAGTAGTTTGCAGCAACCACAGGTAGAGAGATGCCATCTTGGGAAAATCTATAACTACTGTTGGTTTGCAAACTGGCCCCCCATAGATGGAGGGCAGGAGAAACCGAAGAAAGAGAAGAGGCAGACCAGTCCTAATTACGAGGTGGCAGTTTAAACAAAAAAAAAGGAATATACATACATGGCTTGTCTTGGACAGTCTCAAGACGAGTGATCTCCATACCCATCAGCAGAACCTTAAAATGTTATATAGCCAAAACCGGTTTGGCTCAGTGGTAGAGCATCGGTCTGTGGACTAAAAGGTCCCAGGTTCGATTCCAGTCAAGGGCATGTACCTTGGTTGCGGGCACATCCCCAGTAGGGGGTGTGCAAGAGGCAGCTGGTTGATGTTTCTTTCTCATTGATGTTTCTAGCTCTCTAGCTCGCTCCCTTCCTCTCTGTAAAATATCAATAAAATATATTTAGAAAAAAAATGTTATATAAAAACCTTAACTGGATTTTCAGTCTCATACTCAGTTCAGATGGTTTCAAAACCATTTAACTTTCTCAAGGTTATGTCCTTGAAACACCTCTGGATACAGGTATAGTGGGCACTACATACTTTCCAAAGACAGGGGAATGAGTGAGAAACCTCCAGTTGACCAGGGGGTCATGTTCTTTCCAAGACCATCTCCAACAACCATGATAAGAAAATATTAAGATGCAAGATGCACATTAAAAAACTAATATAGGTAGTTAATTAGAAGGCAACATTTATGGAAATACTCATCACTTTTAGGAAAATCTAAATGTGAAAATCCTTATGTGAACCAAAGACAATGCAATTCAGTTTATCAAATGATTCTCTATGGCATTGTTTGGATAATAATTTTTCTAATACTAAAATCACTTTTTCAGAACACTGAGCTATTTCAGACAATTAGCCTTTACTAAATAATGCCATTGTCTACTTGTCCTTTTTTATCTTTTTTTCAAGTGGCTTCTCATTATGTACCTAGAATGAGCACTGATCTCTTAGCATGAAATTCAAGATCTTCCACAATATGCCTCCAATCTTTCCAAGCCTCCTAAGTCATAAAAGTCCAACCGTAATAGACTACCATCTATCTGTGAAAACTACCTTCTTGACTTTATACCTCTACTTATATGGCTCCTTTTAATTTGGAATGATCCTGCACAGACCCGGATATTATAGTGTAGCCAATAGCAAAAAAGAATACAGGTTTTGAAATAAATCAGACCTGGATTCTAGTTGCTGATTTGACACCTGCTAGCTATGTGATATAGGGAAGCTGCCTAAGCATTCAGAACCTCTTATTTTAAAAAGTGAGGATATAACAACTACCCAAAAAGGCCTTTTAAACATAAATTCATCCATGGACGGTGTGGCTCAGTTGGTTGAGCATCATCGCATACACTGAAAGGTCACTGGTTTAATTCCCCACCAGGGAGTGTGCCCAGATTGTAGGTTTGGTCCCCAATTGCTCGAGGTGGGAGACAACACATCAATATTTCTTTCTCCCTCCCTCTTCCTTCCTCTCACTCTAAAAAAAAATCAATAAAGTCCAGCCGATATGTCTCATTGGTTGAGCATTGATTTATGAAACAGGAGGTCACGGTTCAATTTTCTGTAAGGGCACGTGCCTGGGTTTTGGACTCAATCCCAAGTAGGGGGTGTGGAGGAGGCAGTGGATCAATGATTCTCTCTCATCATTGAAGTTTCTATCTCTCTCTCTCTTCCTTTCTGAAATCAATACTATTTTTAAATAAATAAAAACATGAAAAAATGAATTCAGGTATAGAGTATCTGAACCATCTTAGTTTATCAATAAATACCAGATATTATTCAACTAGAGGCCAGATGCACAAAATCATGCAAGGGACTGGGCCCTCCCAGCCTCGGCGACTTGCCTAGGCTCCTGTAGCCCCGGTTTTGTCCAAAAGGATGTCCAGAAGGTCATTCAGCTGTCCTGTCTAATTAGCATATTATGTTTTATTATTATAGATTATTATAGATTTTATTTCTTAATATTTAAGTCAGAATGAATTCCTCCTCATCATTACTACTTAGCTTTGTTTATACCCCACATTAGATATTCATATCTGACATTAGCCACAGTATTAGAGTTGTATGCATACTTCACAACTAGACCATATGCTATCAGTTTAAACATGCAGGTTAATTTTTCTCAAAGCTTAGCACAATTACTGACATTGGATAGTACTCAAGGAAAATGTATCAATTTCATTTGAAATGAATTCCAAATCCATGTGGTGCCACACACAGTACTAAGGACTTGGTGGATACACAAAAACATGCCTGTTGATTGATCTGTTACATGTCATGATCTAAGGAAGTCCCTGACAACTTATGCCAAACCAGTCAAAAAATCTATTCATTTCTCTAGTTTAGAGCAACATTTTCAACTGAGAGGCAGAATAAATCAATTTACCAAGCTTTTAGCATACACTGAAGTCATCATTTCTTTTCCAAGGACTCAGATGAGGGGAGAGAAAAAACACAGGGGAAAAAAAACTACGCAGTTATGGAAACTTAAGGTCACATAAAGACTTAGAAACTGCCTGTGCTTTGATCAACCTCTTCAACTAGAATCTCAACCTCCATAATGTCCCAGAGAAAAGATTCAGTAAGTGGTAGATTTCACTTATAGATTGGTAATAGTTTTCAAATTATTTCAGATTTAAGGTACATCAATCAATGACTTAAGTAATAGCATTATTACCCTCTAAAAGGCAAAAAAAAAGTGATTCATCCAAATAACAATACCAAGTTAAGAATTTTGATGCCCAGCTGGGGTCGGTCGGTGATTGAATGATGTCCTATAAACCAGGAGGTCACAGTTCGATTCCCAGTCAGGGCACATGCCTGAGTTGCAGGCTCAATCCCCAGTGTGGGGTGTGGAGGAGGCAGACAATCAAGGATTCTCTCTCATTATTTATGTTTCTATCTCTCTCTCTTTCTCTCCCTCTCCCTTCCTCTCTGAAATCAATAAAAATATATTTTAAAAAATAATTAGTAATATTATAAAATCCATATTTACTGAAGAGCAGTGTTTTCCTTATAAGCACAATCATTGCATTGCACAATGAAATATAACCATTGAATGTAAATCTAAAGCAACTTTACATTTATTTCCCATTGTCTTTTTAAAATATATTTGCTAGGGCAGGTTTTTCCTTTACCAGTGAATAAAAACTCTAGCAGGCCCTAGGTAATACAAAAATGCTTAGTTGCAGAATATAGTCTCAAATTAGCAAATAAAAGTTTCAGTCTCATGCATTAAGCAGCACTTCTATCTTCACTAAAAGGTCAGACTATTCCTCCTCTCTTAGCTATGGACTGTAGTAAATTCGCCTCTCTAGAGCCCAAATGAAAGAAGGGTGACAGAGGAAAGGGGGCTGCAAAGTTCGCACTCAACTGGGACTATGTTAGAATGGCTTTCCTGGTACTATTGTCTTAGCCTTGCAGATAATTAAATCAATATCTCACTCTCACATAATCTCTCTCTCTTTCTCCCCCCCTCCCTCTCTCTCACACACAAACACACATTTTCATGAGTTCTCATTCTCAGATGCTCCCTCTGAGCTCTTTGATTGCAACTTCAGGGTTTTCAATGATCTATTATTTTCCTTTAGTAAATGATCCCCCATCCTGATAGCCCCACTGCCCAAAGTCTCTTATGGTGTTCTGTGCTTTCTCTGGCAGTCCTCTCAAGCAAAAGTAAAAATTATTCCTGGGTTTCCTATCTGGTCTCCAGGATTCATGTACTTTTGGACCATTTAGAGTGGAATTCAGTTACTTCCCAGACACAGCTCTCTACTTAGCTTCCAAAGATGGTTTTAGCCAGCCTTTGGCTTTCAGATACCCCAGGTGGTCATCCCATCTCAACTAAAGGTCCCCCGAAAGTCCATAGGAGTCAACAAACTCTCAGATTGGTTTCCTCTGAATCCTTCCTCTGTGAGGGAAGTCACTACACACTCATAGGCACATACAACTACACACACACACACACACACACACACACACACACACACACACAAATGCTTCTCCCTAAAAGGAAGATGATACAATAGGTGACAAATAACAGCACATGCTTTTTTCCCAAGGAAATCATCCTCACAAAATTCTCCCTAGTCTCTATCAAATTGTTCCTTTTTAACATCTCTGGTGGGGATGGGACCCAGTAATGTAGTAGCTCCATTGAAAATATGAAGCTTGGTATGTCACAACTCATTTTAGTGTCCTGATACCTACTGTATCATGGTGGCTCAGAGAGAACTAAAAAATAACATTCTGTTTTACCAGTACATAACTTATAGGCTTTGTTTCTTTCACACAAAATATCATTAACAGGTGCTATTGTACAAGTATATAAATTGTTTCTGGCTAGTATCTGCCTCTTTCTGCAGCGAGTTCATTATAATTACCATATCACTTGCAGTGCTGTTTGGAGAAAGTTTTTAGGAGAATTCAGAATTGTGAAAAGTACTCACAATAATATGCTCTGAAAGAATGTTTACACAAACAGGGCTCTGCTCCTTTATCCCATCCTTTAGCCCCAAGGTGTTACTGTGTTTGGTGCAGTGGTCTAAAACTGGGAGGCCTTCAGTCATTTTGGTTAGAAGTTGGGGACATAAATGTTGGCATCAAAGCAGCAAATGAATGGGGGCAATTTAAAGTTGGGTTATGTGAGTGAGGGGGGGAAATTCTATTGTGTTAAAGCCACTGAGGTTTGGCGAATTATCTGTTATAGCAACTGGTATTACTTTACACAAATATACTTTAAATTTTGACCCTAGCTTTTTCCTTAAGATGATTTTTTAAAAATATATCTTATTGATATTTTACAGAGAGGAGGGGAGAGAGATAGAGAGCCAGAAACATCGATGAGAGAGAAACATCGACCAGCCACCTCCTGCACACCCCCTACCAGGGATGTGCCCGCAACCAATGTACATGCCCTTGGCCGGAATTGAACCCGGGACCTTTCAGTCCGCAGACTGACGCTCTACCACTGAGCCAAACCGACCTCGGCCCTTAAGATGATTTCAATCATCAATTATGAAAGGACTGTAATCCAAAAATGAAAAAGAAAAAAATTGGTTTTTCCATTCTTTTTCTTAAGCCATGTACAAAATATTGACTGACCTGGTCCAAGTCACAGGAAGAACTCTATACTACACTGTACCATAATTAAAAAGGAATCAAGTTCTGGGAAGAGATATGAGTCTGAGGACAAGGGCAATTAGAAAAATGGGGAATTGGGGAGATATGATAATAATCTTTGTTTATATAATAATATTGAGAGACAAAGAAACTGAGTAATATTTGATGGGGGGAAAAACAGACAGTATTGAGGAGACAGATAATCCAGGTCCTTAATAAGACTTGAACTTTTACTCTGAATAAAATGTAAACCATTGAAGAATTTTGAACAGAGAAGTGATGTAAATTGTAATAAGACCACTTTGGCAGCTGTATTGAGAACAAAATGCAGAGTGTAAGACTAGAAGCAAGGAGATAGGTTATTTCAATAATCCAGGAGAGAGATGATGATGGCTGGCTCAGGATGTTGGCTATTGGGTGGTAAGAATTGGTGATGAATCCCCCCCCTCTCTTTCTCACACACACACACACACACACACACACACACACACACACACACACCTTTTCCCCATATATGGCACACAATGATGGTCAAACTGATAAGGTTTGCTGATAAACTACATGATGTTACATGGGAGAAAATAAAAAATAAAAGAGAACTAAGAATTTCTATTACCTGGTTGGCATGGTTCAGTGGTTGAGCATGGACCTATGAACCAAGAGACCATAGTTCAATTCCTGGTCAGGACACATGCCTGGGTTGTAGGCTCAATCCCCAGGGTGGGCATGCAGGAGGCAGCCGATCAATGATTCTCTCTCATCACTGGTGTTTCTATCTGTCTCTCCCTCTCCTTTCCGCTCTAAAATCAATAAAAAATATAATTTTTAGAAAAGAATTGCTATTAACTGAAATGAGAATGAAAACAAAAGAAGCTAAGTGGAGGTGAACATTCATGTGAAGATATAAAATTGGCAGTTGGTATGGGGATCTGGAATTAAGAGTAAAGATATGCCTTAAATAGGGAGGGCGTCTATAATACTTTCAGCAATAAAGATAAATTATATATATATATATATATATATATATATATATATATATATATAAATTTTGGAGTATGTGTATGTATATATATCTATATTTCTATATCTATATCTATATCTATATCTATATCTATATCTATATCTATATCTATATCCATCTATATATTTTAATATAGATTGTAATAAAATTTGTGAAACTGACTGAAATCACCTAGGCAGGAATGTAGTTAGAAGAGACCCAAAGACTATTCTTTGGACACTCCAGTATTTAGGGGTTGGGTAGATGAGAAGGAGCCAGCAGATTCTGATAAGAAGCAGAGAGAAGGAAAGCCAGATGTATGTGGTGTTCTAGGAGCCAAGTAAAGAAGTGAGTGCTCAGCTGTATCAAATGCTAGGTCATGTAAGATGAGTACTGATATGTTACCACTAGATTCAGCAATTTGAAAAATTTGGACACAGGAGAATGACCACATTTAAAATAAGTTCTTGAACCCAGATTGCATGGCTCAGTGATTGAGTGTTGAATTATGAACCAGGGGGTCACAGTTTGATTCCTGGTCAGGGCACATGCCCCTATTGTGGGCTCAATCCCCAGTGTGTGGCATGCAGGAGGCAGTAGATCAATGATTCTCTCTCATTATTGATGTTTCTCTCTCTCTCTCTCTCTCTCTCTCTCTCTCTCTCTCTCTCTCTCTCTTTCTCTCTCCTCTTCTCTCTCTCCTTCCTCTCTGAAATCAATAAAAATATATATTTAAAATAAATATAATAAGTACTTGATAAAAATATTTCCCTGACAATACTCTTCTGTTTTAGTAAGGTTATAAGTGGTTTTCCTTAAATCCTTTGTTATGCTTCTATTTACTATATTACCTGATAATATTGTCCTGTTTTCAATTTTTATATATTCTTTTTTAAAAGCATTGATACTAGTTATAAATCACACCAATCTTATAGTTTTTAAATAAAGTAAGGAGATTTGGCTAGTTGGTGTTTCAACTGAATTATTTAAATGATATATAAATTGTAATTCCTTTTTAAGCTGCTCAATTTCTGAACAGATTTGTGCCACCTACGTTTAGTGAGCACTTGCTGTGGACTATGCTGTGTGCTAACTGTTTTAAATGCATTCTGTTCTCAATCCTGATAGTAATTCTGAAAGGCAGGCCCTATGATTATCCCCATATTACAGGTAAGGAGACGAGGGCTTAGAAATGAATAACCCAATTTATCAGGCTAGTAAGTGGCTAAGCCATGACTCAGATTGTTTGATTCCATGCTAACCAAATCATAACAATATACTCATGAATAGTTTTCCTACCTTACTGAATTGATTTGAGATTTTTTTTTACCACAACTTACCTATCTGATATCTATTAATAGTAACATAATGAACACAAACAGCACACTCCCTACCCTCTGCATTTAACCTCAAAGGGCAGCTTTCACCCACCTTCAGCCCAGCCTCTGTCCAGCCCTTTTCACCCTCATCTGTTCATCCTTAGGAAGAGATCTGAACTTGAGGGGTCACAGAATCAGAGCAGGGAGTTTTCAGTAGAAGCAACAATATCACTTAGTGTAAGGCACCACTCATTTTTCACTCTTGTCTGATTTCTGGTGGGGAGATGAGTATTGTGAACCTGAAAGTCACTCCAGCCTTGAGGATCAGGCAAGACTAGGTCTTAGGACATGCAGAGTAAGTAGACTGCTTGGGCCTGTCCCTCTGGTCTACCAGGGGGGAAGCAGTAGAGATAGGAGTAGAAGTTTCATGAGGAATCCAGTGTGAATGCCGTTGGCATTCACTGATTACTCCCTTTTAAGGGAAGACATTAGGTTAAGAGAAATATAGGAAGGAAAGAGGGAAGAAGGAAGAAAAACATGTGATTCCAGTAATTGTCTCCATTTGTCTTTGGGATCAAAGTTACCAGTTCTGTAGCTTATAAATAAATAAAAGAACAACTGGGAAATAAAAATAATAATCGTTTATAAAATTCTAAGATAGTAAGATTAACCAAAATACAAATATTCAATTGTTCATTTCATTTTACCTATTGACTGACATAATTTACTTATATTTTCAATTCCACACAGCATTTCACTTCTTACTAGTTTCTCAATTCTTGAGATTCCTGCTGCACTTTCTACTGGCTCATTATTCATGAGGTTTTGGTTCATCTAGTGCTTTTAGGAGTCACTCTTTTTCAAATATGGACATTGTTATCAACAATGTAACAGAGAGCTCTTGGTGATAATGAGACTAGGCAGGGACTTAGCAGTTTTTCATTTTTAAGATTTCTGAGTCTTTTTATTGAACTGTTTATGAAGGATACAATAACTAGAAAGGCAATCAGCCAGCAGACATTTCCAGTATATCTGAATAACAGGAACTATCATGGAAATCTCTGTAGATATTATTTCTTCTACAGACCAAACTGATCTGTATCATGCAGTAATTCTGACTCAGTGTCTCATTACTGGAAGCTGAGGGAATATAGGATTAGAGATGAGTTTTAGCTTGAGAATACCTTTACTTCTTCCCTTTCGGCCTATTCAGGTGTATCAATTATCTACTGCTATGTAACAAAATACCAAAAACATAGGTTTAAAACAAAACCCATCTATTCTTGCTCAGGATCCTACAGATCAGCAATTCGGTGGCCAGACAGTTGTTCTTCTGGTGCTGCCTGGGATGCAGCTGCCAAGAAGTGCTGGCTGTCAGCCAGGGCACTTGGGTTCTCCCTCTCACAGCCTCCCATCCTCTGGTAGGCTAGACTTGGCTTGTTCAGTGTTCTCAGAGTAGAATTCCAATAGAGTAAAATGGAAGCTTTAAAGTTTCTCCAAGTTTAGCCTGAGAAGTTACATGAAGTTACTTTTATCACATTCTGTTAATCAAGCAAATCACAAGACCACCTCAAATTTAAAAGATGGGTTACCAGACACAAATAATGCATACCAATAATGTACTCGCGAGGCAGTTTCTCCCAATCTCAAGTGTTCTCTGCCCAGGACAGAGTGCTTGGTCACTCAGGCTGTGTCCTGGCCTAGGGGGTAAGTCCTGAACTCTTCTCACTAAGCTATGTGCCCCGCTACAGGGCTTTGTGCCCTCAGAGAAAGGAATACCTTTTTCTAATTTGTACAAAAGTGCCCTATGGCATAGAGGCAGTCCTCTCTGAGAGCTTTGGATGTGGTCCTTTCCACATGCTCTGAGCTTCCTAGCTGCTCATGAGAGGCCTAGAAGTTCCATGGTACCATTATCCCCTGGAGGCTCAGCAATAGCTGCTGTAGCTTTCTAGGGCTGACCTTGTGCAAAGTAGCACTCATTAGGCATGGCTCTTATGCAAACTCCTCATTCCCTCTCTGTTCTCATATAGAAAGAAGATCATGTGCTTTGCTTTTCCTAAAATTAGAGAGAGAGAGACAGAGACAGAGCTGGTCACATCACTCCTCTGCTCACATTTTATAATATCTAATTTCTATTGAGCAGTTGCAATTAGCCAGTGTTGCAGATATATTACCTGCATTACTTCATTTAATCCTCATAACACAGTATGATAAGAGGCAACATTATTATTTTCAGTGATGAAACTCAGGTACAAAACAGGACCTAGACACCAATTCCAGAAAGTGTGGTGCTAAAACCCATGTCCTAGCTAGCCTCTTACTATCTTTATCATTTCCTTATGTCTACAGAACAAAGTTCAAATCCCCAAGTGTGGCAAGTCTGTCAATATTCTTGATGACCTGTGGTATATGGTATTGTAGTTTCTGCTCTGGAATGTTGAGGTCTTAGGTCTTGGAGTGCCTGCCCTAAGAAGTGGCTCCAGACTCATTTACCCAGCCCTCCTTTATCAGTACTCCTTATCCCTGTGAAATCCCATGAATGCCTATCTGTGTGACATGTCCATTTTACCTTCTCAAAATGACAGAGAGAAAAAACAACTCTTCACCCATTCTCACTTAATAACTAGAAGGAATAGTATTTATTCAGTTATTTCTGTGTCTCAGGCACTATTCTAACTGCTTTAAATGATTGAACTAATTCAATCCTCACATAAACTCTATTAGTTAATATTATCTTCCATTTTATAGATGAAAAAACTGAGCCAAAAATAGATGAACTATTCTACCCAAAGTTACACAGAGATAAGTAGCAGAACCCATAGCCAAGCCCTAAAAAATTGGTTCTCATGTTTATAACCATAACTTACACTCAGTGCTTTCTCTCAGCAATATATATCTGTAGGTCCTAGAAATTTATACTTTCAAATAATATTATTGTACAAAAAACCTCAATGACAATACAATTTTGGGAAATGAAAAATTAATAGGTTATCTTTTTATCAAGGGAAACTTTCAAAATATTTTCATTAAAACATATTGAGTATTATCATTTAAATGCAATATTAACTTATATAAGTACTATTATTACTCATTGCTTATATAACTTCAGTTTTCAACGTGGAAAAGTGAAAGAATTATTGAAAAACTGACAAAGAGAGAAGAGATACATATAAGAGATATTTAAATATACATTGAATTGCCAGATATGGAAAAGTGAAGGATAACATCCAAAGAGAGTAGTTTTGACAAATAGTAGAAAGCATCTTCACTTATTTTTCTTTTTTTATAAAAAATATGTACTTTATATAGATAATTTGCCCAATGAATGTCACCAAAATATCATACTTAATGGATTTTAAAATTTGAGCTGTTAGTTATGCTTTATATTTATGGTGTGACTATCATTTTAAAACTTAGGTCCTGCAAAACTGTATGTATGTCAATCAAAAGTTATTTGCATGATATAAAAATTCATTGTGCTTTCAGGATACATGATCAAAGGAACAATACTAAAAATAAAACCAAGCAATGTTAATGACTAAAGTTTATTGAGTGCTTACTATGAGCTAGGTACACTCTTAGGGCTTTACTGAAATTGTGTTCTGCAAGTAATGCAGCCTTTCATCAATATTGTTCTGTTTTACACAGATGAGGACACCAAGATATTTAAATTGGCAAAGAATGATTCGATCCCAGACAACCTGATGACATGGCAAGGTCACTCACTGTCCAAGCAATCTTACTCCCGGTAGTTGTCCAGACAACAGCTGGCTAAATTTAACTCAGCTTTAAGTATCTACTACATGTCATATACATTGGAATTGCTGAGGAAACAGAAACTGAAAAGATGAGGCCTTTGCTCTCAAGAAGTTCAATGTCTAGTAGCCTACTCATAGCACAGGGTGACAGTAGGAGACAGGGTAATAAGGTGAAGCACCAAGTGCCTAGGAATATCATTGGTGCTCAATCAGTGCTAATAAAAATAATCATACATAGTGTAGGGCCAGTAGACAAGAAAGCATAATTAATAAAGCACAATTTCTTCCTTCAGAAAAGAAGGAAGCAGAGGAGATTTTTATAAAGAAACAGAAGATAGTTTGAAATTGTCTTCATTATACGATGGTACAATGTTTATATTTATTTCAATTAGACCAATAATGTGGTATAAATAAAACATTAATGAAGAAAACAGAATCATCATGCTATCACTTTCTTACTTACTCTGGGCATTATAATCACACTAATAGAGTGTTGTGTCACTTGTCAAGGATAAATATAAATTTAGGCAGACTTCTGGCACTTTGTTTTCTTTTTTGCTCCAGCACATGGATAAAACATCTGATATGTAGTCTGGCAATGAATAAAGTAAAAGTTATTGGTTTATGTTCTTTATGTCCTGGATTTTATACAACTATAACTGGAACTTAATTACTGGTTTAAGATGATTTTTTATAGCCTTGGCCAGTGTTACTCTGCTGGTTGGACATCTTCCTGTGCATTGAAAAGTGGCTGGTTCAATTCCTGGTCAGGGCAGATGCCTGGGTTGTGGGTTCAATCCCTGGTAGGGATCATGCAGGAGGCAGCTGATCAATGTTGCTCTCACATCAATGTTTCTCCCTCTCTCTTCTACTCTCCCTAAAATTTAATTTAAAACTATTTTTTAAATTATTTTTATAACTTTAGGAAATATACTGATGCACTTTAAGTAACACAGTTAGACCAATGGATAATTCTGTTTCTTCCCAGACTAGGATGTAATTCTATGAAAATAGAGTTTTGCTTAGCGTTCTCTCTCTCTCTCTCTCTCTCTCTCTCTCTCTCTCTCTCTCTCTCTCTCTCTCTCTCAGATCTGGAATAATACCTGACATATAGCAAGTGCTCAATAACTATTTGCTGAATAAAAACTTAATTATTTGGTAAGATGCCATCCTGGTTAGAATAGTATATTATACCTCTATTGTGAACAAATCACTGAACATTATTGCAGTAGGTTCAATGGTGGCACCACCCCTTCAAAAAAAAAAAAAAGGATATATCCACATCCTAATCCACAGAACCTTGGATGTAAGCTTAATTGGAAAAGGGGTCTTTAAATGTGTAATTTAGCTAAGGTATTAAAATCACATCATCCTAGATCATCTAGGTGGACCCTAAATCTAATGACAACTATTCTTATAAGAGACAAAGAAAAGATATAGACAAAGAGCAGAAGACCATGTGAAGATGGAGGTAGATGCCAGAGCTATGCAGCCACAATCCAAGGAGCCACCAAAATTTGGTAAAAGCAGGGAAGGATTCTTCCCTAGAGCCTGCTGACAACTGAGTCCAGACTTCTGGCCTCAGGAAGTCTGAGACAGTAAATTCTGCTTTATGTGGCCTAGCTTGTGATCCTTAACACATCATCTGTGGAAGAAGTCTGCTCTATGTCGTTACTCTATAACTGATTGAATAGAAAATAGTTTTGGACTACAAGAGTCCCTGATGTACAAATAGGAAAATGAGAAATGACCATTAGCACTCATTGATGAGCTGGATAAGAGAAGTTTCAGTAGAGTGATGGGGTGGTGGAGTGGGTAAGGCCAATACAATCTGTTAGAGATGGATCAGAAAAAGACAAATTGAAGAATCTTAAGTGGGACCTCCATGTTAAAGAAAAGTTGTAAGGAAGATAAAATTTGGGGAAATGAAGTGAAGAGAGATTTTTAAAAATAAAAATTATAGCATCTCTGTGTGCTGATAATATATGCCAATAGAGAAGGTAAAACTGATGACTCAGGGGAGAAAAAAGCACCGATAGAATAATATCCCTGATTCACTTCAGGTTGTTTACAAGACTGACATCATCCCTGACTTTGGGGAGTTTTCAACAAAGTCATCATGACAGACTTTATAATTTTTCCAGATTTATTAAGGTATAATTGACAAATAAGACATGCATACATTTAAGGTTTGATTACATATACATTATGAAATAATTATAATAATCAAGCTAATTACACACATCCATCATCTCACAGTTGTCATTTTCTCTTTTTTGTTTGTTTTTTGGTATGATAAAACACTTAAGATGTACTCTCGTCCCAAATTTCAAGTATATAACGCAGTATTCTTAACTTTAGCTACCATGTTGTACTTTAGATCCTCATAACTTATTCATATTACAAGTAAAAGTTGTCACAAACATCTCTCCAACTTCCACATCCCCCAGCTCCTGGCAACTACTGTTGTCCTCTCTGGTTCTATGAGTTTGGCTTTTTAAAAGTCCACATATAAGTAAGATCATACAGTATTTGTCTATGTTCTATCCGGTTTATTCTCCTTAGTATAACATCCTTCGGCTTCATCTATATTGTCACAGATGGCAGAGTTCCCTTCTTTATATAACTGAATCATATATACTGGTACACAATGGAATATTACTCAGCCATCAAAAAGGACATGTTCTTTACCCCTTAATCAATCAATGGATACTTAAAGTATTTTCATATCTTGGCTATCGTGAATAATGCTGCAGTGAACACAATCTTTGCAAGTGGATCCCATGCCAGAAAGGAGAGGCAAAAGTGCTATTAGAGTGAATAACAGGAGGACCTGGCACTGTGGAAGGGGATGGTGGATGCAGGAAACAGTGGCGTTTTTTCTAAAGAACCAATATGTAAGCTGAGTTAGAAAATGATAGATAGCCTTAAATATAAAAACTCAAGACAAGGTGCAAAACAATTTCAGTTTGCCTCATTTAACTTGATAATGCCTTATATACATTTCACAAGGTACACTATGACATTTTTATCTTCAATTTGCAAATAATGTCAAATCAATAGCAAAAAGCATTATGGAATTTGAGAACTTAAATTAGAAGGTCCATATCCTTCGACTAAGTCAATCACAAGATTAATTTTGGATCCATTTAACTGTTGTATTTATATCTTATTGGCAATAAAAACATAATGAATGAAACTAAGCTCAGCCATTATGACATATTAAATATTTAGAAAATCCATGAATTTCCTATAACTTCTAGATATATAGGTCTTCAGTGATACATGACAATGGTTAAAAAATATTGTGTATTTTATGCCATAATATTACAACATTAACTATGTATGCAAGCCATTTGCATAGATGGAGCCACATTGGGCACAGAAAGATTGCCTGATGAATTTTTCCAACTCTTTTAAATCCTCTGGGAACTGATTTCCCAGATTGCAAAATAAAAAAATTAAAAAATTGTTGCTCTGTCAAATCACATACAACCAAATCAATTCTCCAGACACTCCTGCAGAATACTAAGACAATGTCTTGATGAGAGAATATTCAAGTAAACTGGTCATTTTTCTTTCCATTTCATTGCATTGCTGCCATATGCTAGTTGCAAAATTTTTTGCTTTTGGGTCATTTCACCTCTTCAGAAAAATTTAAAAAAGAAGATGTTTGCTTTGAATAGCTAGAAATGACCAGCTTCCTATCTGATGAAGATTGAATTTTATGATTCTGATTAATCTGCAGTTCTCTCTATCCCAAAGTATTTTGGTTCCTTTTCAAAATCATTTATTTTTTGTTTGTTTTGTTCACATATTTTATCCTTTTCTTTAAGAAAGTTATTTTTTCTATTTTTGTATTATTGGACACATTAGAAAATTAAATACCTGCTGACACAATAAAAAGCCTTGTGTTTATTCTCTTTTCATATATTATTTTTAATATATTTTTTATTTATTTCAGAGAGGAAAGGAGAAGGAGAGAGAAACTTCAATAATGAGAGGAATCATTGATCTGTTGCCTCCTGCATGCTCCCCACTGGGGATCAAGCCTGTAACCTGAGCATTTGCCCTGGCCTAGAACAGAACTATGACCTCCTTGTTCATAGGTCAATGCTCAACCTCTGAGCTTTGCAGGTCAGGCATATTTATCCTCTTAATAAAATATATTGAAAAAATTATCTGAAGACATTGTTTATTACATTCATTGCTAGTTATGCACAGGTTGTGTCTCAGTCACCTGAGGCTTTTTTTATGGATATATTTTATGTGTCTTTACCATTTCTGGTTTTACCACTGTTTATTATACTTATTTCATCTCTCTCACTAATACCATAAAATCACAGTTTCCTGGAAGGTAGGTAGAACTGTCCATTGCCTCTTCTGTGTGAGAATATACATAATCCATTGCCTTCTAACAAGAAAATCTTCCTTATCCAATGATGGATACACATTCATTAAAAATTCAATGCATGTAACGTGCTTAGCCCAGTGCAAGGATGTACTGAAGTAAGAGTTCAACAAACATGTTAACACTACCACTATTGTCATGATAATTATCATCATTATTGTATCACAGCTATATTATTAGCAAATGCATTTCTATGAGTATAAAATTGTTTGCATACAATTTTCAACCTTTATATTGAAAAAAGAAGGCTTGGACTCTGAAGTAAATTCTTCTAACTCACACCTTATTAATAAATAAAATGCATCAATTTACTCTGGCCACTAGAGGGTCATTTACCACCAAAAGGTAATGGTGGCAGAGTGCCCAGATCCAGTTCAAAACAGCAGAAATATTCAGAAATTTATAATAGCTGACGAAGAAGAAAGCATCTTGGCTACTGATTTAAGACTCAGAAAAGTCTTGGAAAAAACCTAATATGCTAAGTGTCCCACCATTCATTCCACTGTTCAACCAGTCGTTATGATACTCACTGACCATCAGGAGGCAGATGCCCAGACTGGTAGGTTAGCTTGCTCCTGGGGTCCAGCCAATAGGGACTGGACATGCCCTGGAGCACTCCTGCAGTCTGTCCATGACCTTGATCAACCCTGATTGGGTCTGGACTAAAAGGGCTGGCCTTGCCCTAGACCAGTGTTTCCCAAAGTGTGGTACCTGTACCCCCAGGGGTACTGGAAGAGTTTGGGTGTGTCTAGAGCAGAATGAAGCCCTGGGAAGGCAGTTGAGGAACACGTCACATAAATCCTCCAATAAGAAGGTCAAATGGTTTGTTCTTCAGACAAATATTCACATTAAACTATAAATCCAAATTTCCAAAAGAGGAGAATTGGGACTAGTAATTTTTCTTACAGCAGACAGCCACCATGGCTGAGTTCTGACCTGACTGTCCCTCCCTGCTCTAGAAGGTATTATAAAGGTAATACTGAACCATTTCTGAGTCTTGGAAGCAGATCAGTGAGGGCTCAGAGGAAACCACAACACAGTTTCCCTCAGCTGGTGTAGGGGAACTGAGGGTGAATCAGAAGAGAGAATTATTGTCTTAGTTCTGTCTTTCATGGTGACATACAACTTTGGCAAGTCATTCAATGGCTTCTAATCTCAGTTTTTTATCTGAAAAATCAGGACATTAGACTGAATAACTTCTAAATTATTTTCCAACTTTATTATTGTCTTTCAATTTGTTTTTGCCTTGTAGAATTCCTAGTAAAATATGTCTTTAAAAGACATAAGGAAAATATTAACAAATGTCTCTAATTCATCATTTATTACAATTCAGATTGATGACTGAATTTCTTTTATTGGCATAATACTACTTATGAGTCTTGTGGATCTCATATTTGTTATGCACAGTATTTGTAAGTAACAAAGCTGAATTTTGCAAATATACAGGATGGAGCAAAAGTAGATTAACAGTTGTGAGTTTACAAAACAGAGTTTTTTATTGTATTATTTATTAATTATCACATTATTTTCCATACAAATAACTGTAAACCTACCTTTGCCCCACCATTTATATGCAAGTCAATAGTTTTGTGCTTTCAGTAGTTTTAAAGATTCTTTCCTCAGCTTATCCTTCCTTAAAACTAAGTTCTTGTGACCTTTCTTCTGAGTATTAAACTATTAAATAAGAGTTTATACCTTGACAGATCTAGATTTAATCCCAGCTCTGCCACTTGCCAGTTGTGTATTATGTACAAATTGCTAAGCCTCTCAGTGTATCCTTGCATATAAAATAAGTATCTGGCATAAAATTATCACACAAGCGCTAGATGCTATTATTAATATTCATTGATTTATTATTTACTTTCATTTCCAACTGCCTATTGAACATCTTCCCCTGGATAACCTCCTCTCAACTCACACTCAATATTGAGCATTAGGTGCAACTGCCATAGAAGGAAAGCCAATGGACCTGTGGCTCAGAGAAGATGACATTTATTTCTCACTTGTGTAGATAAACTCAAGGTGGGCAGTGTGAGGCGGTGTGGTCTCCCTAGTCATTAGAAATTTCTGTCACGTGGCTGCCATCCTCAAAGTCTCCTCGGAGTCCAAGACTGCTGCTGGACTTCAGTGTTTCCATGTAATAGGCAGTGGGAATGAGGGTGAGGCAAAGGGTACAATTCCAAATGAGCCTGCTCCTTGGAGTCAAACACAACATTCCCACTCATATGACCCACAACTTACTCACATGGCTACCAACATCTGTACAGGAAGCTGGGAAATACACTGGCAGCTCAGTGTATCTGTATCTCAAATGGGTACCAAAAGTATTCTAGACTTTTGCTGGAGATCAACCACCTATTTGCCCTGAGCTTTCTATCAGCCAGTGCAAAGAGGAAAACTGATCAGGTGCACAATTTATAGTATCTTTGATATCAAATAAATGAGATGCTCAAGAGAAATACACTGAGTGGCCAGATTATTATGTGTTCAGAGATCATAATAATCTGGCCACTCAGTGTACCTCTGAGCTTGGCACATCATGAGCCTAACTAAAATGAGCACTTAGAAAGGGAGGATGTATATTGTACAGGCAATGGACAGAATTTGCCACAGAAGCAAACTGAATATATTTTATCTCATTGAAACATATTTCTCCTCTAAATTTTCTATTTCAACAAACTATCATCATCTCCCCAGTCAGCAACAAAGGCTAGAAATATTTGCATTATTGTAATGCCTTTTGGTGGCCTGATACCCACATCAAATGACTGCCAATGTAGCATTTACCACTCTCCAGGAGTGTACCCACCACCCTCCCACAGAAGCGTGGTCTAACACACACCCTCCAGACTTGCAGTCTCCCCTCTGCTAATCAGTCATGAAGACTGCCACCAGGTCCCTGTTTGGAAGCAGAGCTATGACCATATCACCTCCCTTTGCTAAGCTTTCACACAATCTGCACTACCTGAAGAAAAGCTCCAAATCTTTCATCCGCCATTAAGTTCTTTGTGACCTAACCAATCTTATTGCCCTGGAACCTGATATTCCATCTTTACAACTTCACCCATGTTATTCTACCTTCATCTCTACCCAACTATTTTAGTTTGTGTAACACCAAAAAATGATGCTGGCATAAGGACTTTGGCAAAGACTGCTTATTTGGGAAGTTATTTAAAGAAATGTAAGTAAAGGAAACAGAAGGGGGAAAGAGAGAAAATGCAATCGTGGATGCAGTTAATGGGCTGGTTACCACTGTAAGCCATGGAAGCACTGCTGGAAGACATGGAGGTCATAGCACCAAAATGCACTCCTGGGGATACTAGAAAAGCCAGAGTCCACCCAAAGATTCTTTACTGTCTCCCACTGAAATATATTAGCTCCCAACTGTCCTCCAGGTCCCTGTGGCACCTACAATATAGCCAGGCAAGCTCCTCAGGTACCAGAGAAAGCCCTGAGGCAAAGCTAAAGGTGCTGGTATCTGAGAGGGACAGCATCAGCATGCCAGGAACTCTCCACACTGCCATTGAACTCAGGTGGGCAAAGCACTGTACAATCTGCTACTGGACCAAACCCCATTCATGGCAACACTTTCCTGAAGCTCTCTCTGATCTCCCAAACATGATTTGGTCACTACTTGATCTCTCTCCATTACATCATTATTTTATTCTTGTGGAGATATTAAACACACTATCAGACTGTATGGCTCATAAGCTCTGCAGCCAATCTTATAAATATAAATTTTTTGCCTCAGAGTATCATAAACAAGGAGGAAATAAACAAGTGCCATGGACATTTAAAGGCCACATAAATCATTCTGATTATAAATTACAAAGGTTTGGCAGGTGTAAAAGAAAGAAATACATACACAGGAACACTGTGGATTTCTTACAACCTTAGAACCTCTGCCTCTGGGATTCATTTTACATGAAATATTACAGTGAGTTTAAATATCACTATGTGCTTGCTTTAAACAGCTCATGGCGATTAGGCTGAACTCTCAATTCATTAGTAACAGGTTAAGAAGAGCGCTTCAGTATTTAAAGCAATAAATATTATATATTAAAAGAGAGCTCATCACTGCAGCACTTCATGGGTTTAGTTACTAGAGGACCAAGGTGACTCCATCCAAAAGCATAATATATACAAGCCAACACCAAGGTGAAATGCCATACAGGCTTGGGTGTGTATTAGGTTATATAATGAAAATTCATTCATTGGCTCTAGTTAATTTAAGAATTGGATGTTTCACATGCTATTTTAATGACCATATTTATTTTCACTCATAATAAACATACACATTCCATTAATTCAATATAAGTACCTGTAAATAGAATCTCATCAACAACTCCTGCAGGCATTATCACTTCATTTCAAAGACGATAACACTGCTGCAAATCAACTCTATTGCCAATGTTTAATTGCAAAATATTTATTGTCACTTAAGTTATTTACTTGCACTTTCAAAAACAAATTGATCTTAGTAAAAATGTGTAATTATAAAATTAACATTGGGAAGATAAAATTCTGCACCAATATGTCTTTCTAAAACTGCATTATTTTCATTTTATAAAATAGAGAAAAATTAATTAAATCTAGTTAGTAGTTTAAAATTTATAAATAAAAATAATTCTTTGAAGTATTTTATAGGGTTTCTGTACTTGAGAAAATGTTAAATGGTGGCGACAAACTGAACATTGTTAATCAACAGTCATATTTTATGTTAATAGCATTATTGTCAAATATGAATTTATGATGACTAGATTTAATAGGCATATATCTTGAAGACAGTACAGCCTGGTCTAAAAAGATCAGTTATACTAATTCCCCATCCATATTGGTATTTATTGCCATTTGTGTCTGTTTACAAAAAGACTTCAATATTTTCTACTAAAGCACATTTGAGAGTAGGTACTAAAATACCTCACATGATAATATTATTTTATTAACATTTTCATTAAATTGCCCACCTAAAAGTCTGTGCATCACTATAGTAGAAATTATCACAGGGCTATAAATAAGAGAACAGAATTATTACCTTTTTCCCAAATTTTATAACACATTTACATTGCACTATTAACCATTTCCATCGACAAAAAAGAGCATTACACAGTTAAGCCAAAATCAGCTAATTCAGCCATTTGGTATTTCAGTAATCTCAAATGGGGACTGTAGAACTAAGTCAATTTTCAAAAAGCTACCAGGAGTCCGGAAGAAGAAGAAGAAGAAGAAGAAGAAGAAGAAGAAGAAGAAGAAGAAGAAGAAGAAGAAGAGAATATCCATAATAGAGCAACATCTTTAAGAGTTGTAACCAAACTATATGACAGGATAACTTAACATGTGTCATGGATATGAATCTATATGCATTTGGGGTTGAGTGAACTTGAGAAGCAGCGGGGATAGAAAGACTGTACCACAGAGACAAAAGTGAGCAGAGATTGCGAGAGATTGCCAAAGATAAGAATTCTTTTTTGAGAACAAGGCTGGTAAAGAGGAAAGGAAGAGAGGAAGGAAAGTAAGGGAGAATTCATATCAATGGTAGAAGCAGACAGGGAAGTTGAGCCTCGCAATATCCTAGCTCATGTGATATTACACTGTGTTTTATTACAACAGAGATTCCAAAATGTCTCCTTTTCTGAAAGAATCCCAGCTGTTCTCTTAGTGAATACGGGTTCCATGTGCTACAGTTTAAACACTCCTATGGAAAATTATTTCCTAAATAGAATGACCTGACAACACATATGAATATGAAACTTGCCTACTATTTGTTGGCGAAGCACTTGTGGAACTATTAAATTCCTAATAAAGATTTGCCTGGCAATGAAATGAATAACAATGTTGTACTTTTTTACATAATAGTTTTGGAAATAACTTTCTCTAAAGATCCTTTCAGTTGTACATTAGAAGGTCTGAACTAGATAGGTGCCGAAGACCTTTTCCACTAGTGGATTTTAAGATCTCAGTCAAATAAATAAATGGATAATTCTAACAACATGCTGAAACTGGCCCATCCCCACCTCATAGCCTTTCCAGTCAGAATGAGAACAGGAGAATAGACCCCATTCTATAGGTCTGTGTGAGAACTCTTAGTTTCTACCATCAGTTTTCAAATAATGTGTATGCAATGAATTAACAATACTATTTTGCTTATTATTTGCTTATTTTGCTTGTTTATAAAATTAACCAAGTTAATTTTTAAATAAGCTTCTTAGATGTCTCTTTATTTCACAAAATAGAAAAAAATAGTCTATCTCTATTTAACCATTGGACTTCTTTAAAGACATGCAAATTCAGCAATTCAAACTATAATTTCAAGAAAAATATATATATCAGTATCTTAAGAGTCTTCATTTCCTGTTTGCTTACAGTTAAGACACTGAATCCAGTTTTACCTGGCAAGAAAAAAAAATGAGCTGTCAAAATTGCAAACTCCTGATTTATAACAGAAGTAAAGGAACACTAACTAGAGGGTGCTAGTATAATTTCCAAAATCCATCATGTCTCACATGTATCATTTTCCCCAAGGAATATGTTAAGTGCTGCGGAACAATATATTTCTAACCGTCTAAATTCTTCTGGAGAAACTCTGACCCCTGGGCTTGACTATGATTGACCCGTCTTCAAGGAAGATTCCAAATAGAACTAATACAGCTCTCAATCTCAACTTAAATACAGGGCAGAGGCAGTAAAAAAACTCCGCCTTCTTTTGGAAATGTGGGAACACATACAAAGTTCAGACTCTCGGGTTGTCCATAAAAACATTTTATCCTACATTCTACATTAAAATATAGAGATTTTTATTATTAAAATAAACAGACTTGCAAATAGAGAGCTCTCTCAGGTGGCTGTCTCCCCTCTGTAAACCAGGGGAGGCTGATATAACTGATATGAAAATATGCATCAGGGAAACACTGGTCATGGGATGCACAACCTCTGGATTCCTTTAAGCTTTGGAATAGGTGATCAGGTGGGTAGTGACAGTGCATTCCTATTATTTTTTGTCCAGCTAATGGTTAATAAGCCTATTTTCTTTCCTTTTAAAACATTTAATCTGTTATTGATCCAATCTTAGGGAAGTTTTCAACCTATTTATCTGTTCCTATCTCTAGACATGTAGGCATTTATTCTTATTCTAGAGGTTCGGTGGACAAAATCTGTGCACTTGAGGGGTCCCTCAGCCTGGCCTGCACCCTCTTGCAATACAAGAGTCCTGGGGGGATGTCCAACTGATGGTTCAGTGGGCCTAAGCAATCAGTTGGACATCCTTAGCATTGCCAAGGAGGCGGAAGAGGTTCCCACCACTGCTGCTGTGTTCACCAGCAGTGACCCCGGTTGAGTGGCGTTCCCCCTGTTGGAGCACCCTGACCACCAGGGGCAGCTCCTGCATTGAGTGTCTGCCCTCTAGTGTTAGCATGTATCACAGTGACCAGTCATTCCACCATTTGGTCATTTGCATATTAGCCTTTTATTATGTAGGACTAGTGGCCTGGTGCATATAATTTGTGCATTGGGGCAGGTATCTCTCAGCCTGGCCTGCATTGTCTCCAATATGAGTCCCCTGTGGGATAGGGCCTAAACTGGCAGTTGGAAAAACCCCTTGCAATCTGGGACTTCTGGCTCCTAACCACTCACCTGCCTGCCTGCTTGATCACCCCTAACCACTCTGCCTGCTGGCCTGATTGCCCCCAACTGCACCTCCCTGCTGACCTTCTCACCCCCAACTGGTCCCCTCTGCCAGCCTGCTCTCTCTCAACTATTCCCCCTCCACCCCACCCCCGCCAGCCTGATCATCCAAACTGCCTTCCCCTCCTCGCCTTATCACCATAACTGCCTCTGCCTTGGCCTTACCACCATGGCTTTGTCCGGAAGGACTTCTGGAAGGTCTCATGGTCTAATCATCATATTACCCTTTTATTAATATAGATAGGATATGACATACTGCCATAACTATACATATGTATCAGTACTACTCTATGAGAATACATACTTCATATGATAGGAAGGCATCTAATACATTACATTGTATATAAGTAGTAGAAAATACTGTGCTCATAGCAACAATATACACCCTGTGACTTCTTTTTATGTCATTCAGTATATCTTTACTGTTTATTGCACATGATTTGAGGTCTTTAATTTCTAATCACAAAAGATTAAAAGGACTATTTTTCCATGAAGTTTAACATTAACATCAGTTAATTCATGTATTCATGTGTTTTTATTGTAAACATCTGAATTATTCACATTGTCATAGATCCTGAACTCATAAGCATGTACCAAGCACAGGCTGGCAGTGAGCCAGGAAGCCACTCTGCAAACAAACAGATACTCTGCATAAGGAGAAAAGTCATAGCACAACATTTAATGTCCAACCTGAGTCACCTCAGAATGTTACATATATTGACTTCTTAATTCATATAGTATCAGGAACTCAACCGCTTGGTTGGTGACAGGGTTGACCTAGAGGATTATTCCTGAAATAAGGAAAGGAGGGCTCAATCTTTTCTTGGTTGCTTGCTCCTCTCCAAAACCTTCATCTTTCTTCTCATCCTCAGCTTCTCAGGCATCTTCTCCTTCACCTTCACTTCCTTCTTCTTCCTCCTTTGCATCCTCAAATTCTTCCTTGGCACTTTCTTCCTCTTCCTCTTCATCAGCCACTTCCTTCTCCATCTCCTCCTCTTCAGTAGCTCCCTCGGAGAGGATTTCATCCTTAACATCCTAATGGTCTCCTCCACTTTGATCTGCTCCTCCTGGGTGTGGCTGGTGTATTAAGAAAGGAAGGAGTGAGCATACATCAAGTAGGAGCTAGTCTGTAAACCACCTTAGGCAGATCAACTAAAGATCTGGAAATGCTGGGTGTAGCCACTGGCTATGCTTCCGAAACTGGTGAAACTGATCCTGGTCTCCTCACCTTCTAAGAGTTTCCTGTAAGCTGAAATGCCAATGTCCAAAGCCACATTGAGGAGGTCCTGGTATTCTTTTAAATATCATGCCATTTCACTCTCTGTAGTTCTCAACTCATTTTCTAATATGTTGATTGTGTCCTGCATAGCACTAACATCAGAGTTCTGCTTATCCTCCAGCTCTTGCAGCTGCTTTCCCAGAGCCTAGTTCATGTCCCAGCATGCTTTGATCTCCAGGGTTTTGGCCTTGAACAGGCAATAGCTTTCAGACACCTCTTCCTTGGCAGCGTGCACCCTGTAGGTGTTCTTGGCAGTGCTCTTGGTCAGCATGGTGAGGCAGCTCTTGTACCATTCTGCATTCTGCATGTTCTTGGCAGCAAGCTTCTCTTACTGGGCGCCGATGTCCTTGGGCCCTGCAGAGAGGTCAGACTTGGAGTACATGTCCATCTCTACGGAGATCTGAGAGTACTGGATCTGCACCTGTAGCTCGGCAATCTCCTCTTCATGCACCTACTTCAGAAAGGCAATTTAGTACATCAGGTTTTTGATGTGCTTTTCAAGCTCAGTGCCAGCAAGAGCCGCCTCATCTGCACCTTTTTGCACCTCTACCAGCCAGCCCCCTGTGTCATCATGGTTCAGCACCTCTTCCTGGTAGCATGCCTGCAGGTTGCTCCCAGTCCCTCCTAAGCCCTGCTAACTGCCCACTGCCCTCTCCTCACCGGGGATTAGCACAGTGAGCTTGGGCACAGGCATCCCGTTTTCATTAAAATGTTCAACCCCGGCCTGCTCCACCTGTGTCCACAGGAGGCTCGGGGCAGACAGTGATCCCAGAGATTCTAGCCACCCCCACCTACCTGGGTCCCTGATGGCGCTCTAGACCCAGCAGGTAGCATCAGGCTCAGCCCGCCTGGCCTGCCTGGACCTAGATGGCTGCCTGGACCCCGTGGACTACATCAGGCATTGCCCCCAGGCCTGCCTGGTTACCAATGGCTGCCCGGACCCCGCAGGCAGCGTCAGGCACTTCCCACAGAGCCTACCTGGTCCCAACTGGTTGCCTGGACCCTGCAGGTGGCATCAGGCTGCCTGCCATGCCTGCCCCACCCTGATGGCTGCCTGGACCCCACTGGTGGCAACAGGCACTGTCTGCCCGGCCTATGCCATTACCGATGGCAGGCTGGACCCCTGGCAGTGTGAGGTGCTGCCCACCAGGACTGCCCTGTCCACAATGGTGGTGGCCTGGACACTGCAGGTATTGTTAGGCACTGACTTCCTGGTCTGCTTGGTCCCCCCTGGTGGACTGGATCCTGCAGCAGCAGCAGACACAGCCAGCCCCTCTTCATATGCAAATTAACCCTCCATCTTTGTTGGCTTAATTTGCATATTTCTCCTGATTGGCTGTGGGCATAGCAAAGGTACAGTCAATTAGCTTTTTCTTTTCTTTTATTAGTGTAGATTGGCTCAATATGCTGCACTCCCTTCAAAACAATTTGCTATGGTATAAACGATAAACTGTTAACATTGTAAAAGTAAAGTAGGAAATTCAGAGGAGGAATAAGAAGAAAAAAAATAAAGCTAGCCTAGAACCTAAAAAGAAGAAGAAGAAGAAGAAGAAGAAGAAGAAGAAGAAGAAGAAGAAGAAGAAGAAGAACAAGAAGAACAAGAAGAAGAAGAACAAGAACAAGAAGAACAAGAAGAAGAACAAGAAGAAGAACAAGAAGAAGAAGAAGAAGAAGAAGAAGAAGAAGAAGAAGAAGAAGAAGAAGAAGAAGCCTTAAGTACCAGCAGAGTATAGGTAGAGAGAGAGAGAGAGATGTATAGATAGAGATAGAAATATAGTGTGTGCATGTGTCAAAATAACAGAAGAGTAAAGTTCAGGTTGCTGAAAGTCTCTGAAGCTACACTAATAAGTGATAGACACTGCCTTAGGGAATGAATGCAGCCCTGAAGAAAGTCATACTACCAGGACCCACATCCATGGAAAAGAGCCTCACCTTCCCATGTCTAACTAATAAGCCAAATGCTGGCTGATTCCAACTATTTCCCAATGTACTTAAGAAGCCAGTCAGTCCAGGACAGCCTAGAATTGCTGTATTAGCCTTCACATCATCTCCAGATTGGATTGGTGTGTTTACTACCTGTCATATACTGGATACTCAATCAATATCTATTGAAACAGGAAGAAAGAAAGAGAGGGAGGGGGAAATGGAGAGAGGAAGGAATGAAAGAAGGAAAGAAAAAATATGCTTGTAACAGGTTCTCCCTACAACATTGAAGTATATTTTTATATGACTCAATTTTGCATTTAAAATAAAAAATTCTTTTTTTATATGCATGAAAATTAAATCATGGTTCTATCCCTTATTTTCATAACATTCTTGAACTACAAATAGATAAAGCTCATGTTAATAAGTTATATAACAACATACTATGTATTTATGAATGCTTTATTTAATATATAATATAAATCTATAACACATTAGCTTATAACAACCTAGAAATTGTTTTTATTTTTTTAATTTATTTTTATTGATTATGGTATCACATAATTGTCCTTATTCCCCCATTCCCATTCCAAACCCCTCCCTATATATTCCCCGACCCCCCTGCTGTCCATGGCCACTGGCTAGGCCCATATGCATGCACACAAATCCTTTGGTTGATCTCTTCCCCTTACCCCAACCTCCCCTACTTTCCCTCTGAGGTTTGAGAGTCTGATCGTTGCTTCTCTTTTTCTGGGTCTCTCTTTGTTCACCAGTCTATGTTGTTCATTGTTTGTAAGTAACTCATCAATTTACACCAGGAGAAAAAAACAATAGATAGCAAAGATAGAGTTGGATTAGTTCTATATTTATAGTACTTTGATATAAAAGCTACAAAATACAGGAAAACAAAGGTAAACCTTATCAATCTAAAGCTATCAACACCTCTGATGAGAGAAAAGAAAGCAAGCAACAGGCAGCAACTCTGGGATTCCAGCTGGACTTAGAGAGTATGTTAATCATGTAATTAAGCTATCTTATTACTTTCCTAAGAATACAAGGAAAGGAAAGATGATGCTCCTTACACCTGTTACTGAAACGTCAATTTGTACTTTCTTTCCCTGTGTCACCAGTGTATCAGTTGAATCAGCACAATTACTTGCTCTATGGACACTGTTCTAGTTTCCTACATGGATTGCTGTTACACAGCTTGAGACACGGTTTCCTTCTAAATGTAAATTTCCACTGCATATCAGGGCCTTGCTTCATCCTGCTCCCCTTTCCTCTGATCCCAGGAAATTTCACAGACTAAGCAGTGTCAATATTTGGTTGAGTTCCAAGTGAAAATCAAGGGAGTGGCTGATTTACAAAGTGGACTTTTTCTCAGAAAATCTGAACTGTATTAACACCCCAGCATGGTGTCAATGGTTACACAATTGGCCATGTTTGCCTTTTAAATAATCAGTAAATATCCATGCAGAGAATGACAGACAAATATTCGGGGGGAAGTTAGAAGTTCACATTTAACTGCAAAATTCAAATGCTCTTAGGCTAATAAAAATGAAAAATTTGTAGTGGCAAGATTTCTAACATTTTACAAAATCAAAAATGTAATCAATATTTCAGTACTTTGTGTCAAAATGTGATATAAAAAATGTTCATCCTCTGATCTGCAAACTCCCCTAATCATATTTTGTGCTTTTGTTTGGGTTATAATTATAAAAAAACTAAGCACTCATTGATTCATTCAACAAATGTTATTTACACACATACTTAGTGCCAAGCAGTATTTTAGGTATTAGGGAAAAACTATATTCTTGCCTTCATGAAACTTGTATTCCCAAATAGACAGAGACAGACAATAAATAATTTATAAAAACAGGATGTATTCTTACAGGATGGTCAGGGAAGGCCGCTCTGACGAAGTGCCATCTAAGCAGAGACCAGAAGAATGTGGGGGTGCAAACCAGGTGTGCACATGGGAAAACAGGCTTCTCAGCAAAGGCACTGAGAAGTATGAGGCTTGCATGTCTGAGGAAAAGTGTGGCTGGAATAGACTGAGTAGAGGACAGGGACAGGCCCTCCTTGAAGTGCAACGTGAGGGCCTTTGTTTTCCTTCAGAGACAGCCTCTGGAGGGATGGAGAAGAGGAATGATAGTCTGCCAGGGGTTTTACTTCTAAAGCACCACTCTGACTGTTATGCAGAATAAATATTGTACTACAAAATCGAGGAAGCAAACTAGGAGGCTACTACAACCTCCATATTGAACCTTGGACCTAGGAGACAGCAATGAAGGTGGTACAACAGATTTTCAGGCTATTTGGATTTGAGATGTGAGAAAAAGAGGAAAAGAATGGATGATTAACAAGATTTGGGTCTTCAACTACAGGAAGAGTGAAACTGCCTCTCTTCTCCATAAGAGAATATAAGGCAAGAAGGTTTGGAGCAGGTCAGGGAAATCAGGGATCCAGTTAGGATATGAATATGTGAAAATGCCAGTTAGAAATCTAAGTGGAGATGTCCATCTAGCAGTTGGAAACAGAAGTGGAGTTCAGAGGAGCAGTCTGGGCTGTGGACATAAATTTGGAGTTGTCAGTGAGTAGATGATATTTAAAACCAGAAGACCAGATGCCATACCTTAGGGAGAGTGTAGATAGTACAAGGGAAGCTCATTAGTATCATCTGCATGACCTTATCAACCCCTCTGACCAAGTACTAACAAGTCACCACAGGTTTACATTTGTGTTTGCATTTACAATCAATTTGCATGAAGCAGCATTATTTTAGAGGAACAAGCAAAAGCTGACTCAGACAAGGTGTTGCATTCAAACCAAGTCCAAAGGCTGCCTCTGCCCATTGCGTGGATGAAGGTTTCATAGTCATAGGAAGAGGGGAAAAGCAGCACAAGAACTTATCGAATGGAGCTTGGTACTTCTGCCACATTTAACTGTAAGATTCTGTTTTGTACAAGTCTACATACAACATATTGATTTCTCAAGCAGCAAGTGCATTTCTGTAGAACAACATTATCTGTCCCGTGGAACTTATGTTGTCAATTTGAATTTCATTGCTTAGTACTTTCAAATTTTATTTATCTTAGAGTAATTTTAGGAGCTAAAAGCATAATGAATTTATACCTGATTTTATATTAGTATATTTTATAGTAAGAGTAAAATAGAAAATTATTTATATTAATACTAAAGGCCCATAGAATTTCCTTCAAAAGAATCTATAAGATACTCAAGTTTAGGAAGCAACAGTGACAGATATCATTCATGAGAGTAAAATAAACCTAGGGCATAGTTCAAATATAAAGGGAGAAAATTTTTTTAAACAAGTATTAATATTGCAGAAAACTATGTTTAAGGCAACTTGAAACTTTATGTATAATATTTATACCATAATATATACTTTATATGTAATACTATAAATAAATGCATATAACTTGCTATTTATGTGCATAAATAGGTAATTGCATACACATATTTAGGGAGACGGAAGAACCCAGTGATTAAAGAGCACAAGTTCTGAAGTTGGACGGTTTAGATTTTAATACTAACCTAATCCTTTAATAATTTTATTTCTTCATTTGTAAAATCAATGTAGTAATAGTACACTTGTCATAAGATTGCTGAGAGCATTAATGACACATGTTCCAGGCACACAGTAAGCACTTGAGAAGCAGAGAAAGAGAGAAGACCAAGATAAGAGTACATTCTTAAGTACAAAAAAGAGTAAAGTAGGTACAAAGACCAGACAGATGGAATGGCTCAGCCTTTAAGATAGGTAAATGTTTCCTAGATACTGTCAACATCAATTTTTACCTAGAAAGTAAATGGTTCTAAACACAACCTTAAAGTATAACTGAAGATGATCTGTTGTTGAGGACTAAACACTCTATTGGGATAATTCAGGGCTGTTAAAGCTGTTATAGCAGACTCATACCAAAAAGAGTGACAATAGACTATGATTGTATCTATAGCCTGAGCCTCTGCCATTGGTCCCCAGTGTGCCACAAGTTCCAGGAGAATATGCTCCCTTAGTCTCAGGTAATTGCAATCTGGGGTCACTGTTCTGCCAAGAGGGGTTTGTGCTATACACCCCACTTATGATCCATGAGTCCTCTTTCATTGAATTTTTCATTCTGCTGGTGCAGTGGTCAGCAAACTCATTAGTTAACAGAGCCAAATATCAACAATACAACGATTGAATTTCTTTTGAGAGCCAAATCTTTTTTAACTTAAACTTCTTCTAATGCCACTTCTTCAAAATAGGCCAAAATATCTTGTGGAAGAGCCATACTCAGGGGGCCAAAAAGCCACATGTGGCTCGCAATCTGCAGTTTGCCAACAACCATGGTGCTGGTAGATTCAAGTTACTTAGGAAAGATTATCAGGCTAAATTATGATGCCACACTGCTCAGAGCAACAGATTTAGAGGTTCTATAACAAGGGAATTTAGAATTTTGAAAATTTATAACTTCTCAGAATCTATGCTAAGAATCTTACAATTGGCCTATTTAATCATCATAAAAGCCTTGAGAGATAAAAATTATCATCTCCATTTTACATGGGAAGACTGAGAAATTAAGAAAATTGTCTGAAGTTACAGAGCTGGTAACTACTTTAGGTTTCTTTGAGAGCTTTGACTTAGCTTTAATTCTTATGTTTCCACCTCCATTATTACTGGCATGAATATAGGCTACGGATTCTGGAATTCAATCTTTTTACTTGAGGTCTACAACTGCTCCTAGTGGTTGAGACTGGCATAGATTTCAACCTCTTCTGTGGCTTCTATGAATCATTGACAAAGAAAATCAGTCTTTTGTGGGGATGAGAGATATAAAGAACTGCTTCCATTAAGGCCAAGGAGATCTCTTCAATTGCAAGGTTTTCTAAGGCTGCCTTGGAAGCAGCGCAGCATCAAGATAAAAAAGTGACTCCAGAGGAGCCTGGGGAGCGGAATTGGAATTTTCTGAGAGCACAGGGTCAAGCTGAGACAGACATCCTCACAGTGCTGTGTTTGATTAAGGCCCGGATAGCACATAGGTCATCCTTCACAGGATTAAATAGGAGAATAAGGCTGTTTCTTAGAAGCTGGATGCAATTTGAGCTTAAAAGGAAGATAGAATTCCTCATAGAAAGAAAATTATTATTTTGGGGGGGGAGGGAGATACTCTAATGAGACTTTTGGTTATGCTAAGGTAGGACTCTGATGGAAAATTAAAGTTAAAAGAAAAGTATAGCAATAGAAAATTTCAACTTCTCTTGCTTTTCATGGGTAGAGTCTGAGTCTTTTGGGGTTGAGAAAAAGCAGAGCTGCCAAGTTGCACACACTCCAGGGATGCTATTCCTACCACGGTCTCTGTGTGTTGTGGCCCCCAGTGTTGTACACTTAACAGCTTGCACAACTCTACTGTGAGGCTCTGGTAGGAGAGAAGTGAGAGTCACAGAAGATGAGAAGTAAAGCAGATCTAGGGAACAACAGGGGTGGCCACCGGTATGGAAAGACTGGCAACAGAAATGGATACCAAACTTGACTGACTCTGCTACTGATTACTAGTGACAGATAATGATAATTCCTCTTAGAAATTCGGTATCTTAATGATACTGAATTTCAAGTGCTCTCTAAGGAATTCCCATCCTTTCATTTCAGATTTTCAGGAAAGGTATAACGAACTGAACAACGTTATGGGAGTAATGCTGTGGGAACAATGCAGAAGCAGTCATGTTTACCTTGGAGTTAATGAGAACCAGAGAGAGCCACAGTAGTAGGTAGACAGGTAAAAAGGGACTTTGCTTGAAAGGAACCTCAGTAGAGAATAGGAAATCAGAGTGAGCACAGCAGGTAACTAACCACTCCCAAACTCTCATCCCTGATGAATCATCAACAATGTGATGAACTTCTTAGGGTTAGGGATGTAAGTCTTTGTTTTTTGTTTAACTTTTAAGGGGAAAAAACTTGCAGAGTATTTGGGAATCTTGGTTCATATTGAGTTTATGGGCCCTAGGGTTTCTAGAGCAGAAACATCGTATCTTTGATCAAATAAAGATTCTGGCAAGTCCCCAAGGGAAGAATGCCAGCTATGCCGTCATCTGTAAACACTCTAAGATCAATATAGGCAAAGTCCAAGCTGCCTCAAGCTGAGCTACTTGTGCCCAGTGAGACTTTCCTGGAACAGATCCGTGAGGATGACCTCATGTCAGCTCGTCTTGAGCACTGGGAACAGTCCGGCTATCTGGTCAGGGCTGTCCTTCCAGGAGCTGGTGGAGTCATCTGCTCACGGTTTGGACTAGACCAGAAAGACACTGAGATAAGCATGAGAGTGCAAGTAATTTATGTGGATGCTGATGCTAGGGAGCATGGATACAAAAATGGTAAGTCAGAAAGGAAAGGTAAAGAAATAAGATTAAGTATTTACTACTTAGCAGGTTACATTTATGGACAGCTGGAGCTTCCTGTTGCTAAGGAACTTAGAAGACAGTATACAATTAACCCTGTATTTATCCTAAATGAGAGGCAGGGGTGTAGAGCTTTACTACTGAAAGTGTGGCTCAAGGGTTAACATCGTCTAGAAGCTATCGAAAGTGCAAATTATGGATCTCATCTCTGACCTAATGTTGTTTAAACAATTTTCCAAGATTTTTTAAAACCCACTAAAGTTTAAAAGAAACTAAGTATTTATCCATTGACTCTTGTCAGTCATGGATTGAGGGTACCTGGGTATTAACTTTGAACACTTCTGGTGTGCTCCTTCTCTCCCTCCAAGCTGAGCTGTCTTCAGGAGCCAGGGAAATCCCTCAGGCAACCAATGGTAGGTACTTGCAATTAGAATCATCCTGTCTCCTACCACAGGAATGGTAAGTACTTGGAGATAGGGGAATCACCATTGCTCTGCTACACCTCCAGGTCTCTCTACTCCTAAAGAAATGCAGACCTGATTCAGCTCAGCAGTTGGAGTTTCCATCCCAAAAATGATACATATTCTGTCCTTGGTCACTGAGAACAAAGCCTTCCCCAACCAAGAGAAAGAGAAGCATCAATCAGATGCTCAAACCTCAGAGGGAAGGTAGGGGAGGGTGGCAGTAAGGGGGAAAGATCAACCAAAGGACTTGTATGCACACATGTAAGCATAACCAATGGACACAGACACCAGAAGGGTGAGGGTATGAACAGTAGTGGGGTGGGGAGGCAATGGGGGGATAAGGACACATATGTAATACCTTCATCCATAAAGAAAAAAAGAATACTAGCCTCATGGTGATAAGAATCTAAACAAGACCAGCTCAGGCATCTCACCAAACCAGGGCAGGGGCAACAAGTATGGTGAGAACTTAACCAAGCAAGATGAAATATGGATTCTACCTGTGGGAGTGCTGACTTATAGTGACATCCTCTCTCCCATCTTGTATGAAACAAGGCAACACAATAGTGGTTATGATCTCTGGCTCTGCAGTCAGATAGATGGGGATTTGGATTCCATCTTCTCAACAGGTACTTGACCTGAATGATTATAGGTAAATTACTTAATCTCTCTGAGTCTCATTTGCCTCATCTGTAAAATGGAAATTATAGCAAAAATACCTATAACATAGGGTTTTCATGAGGATAAAATGAGATTCTTAATATAAAGTGATAAATACAGTTCTTAACACTTATAAGGGCTCATTGAATATCAAGAAGTATATGTATGCAGGGTGCATGAAAGGGGTGAAACCCAAATGCATCAGCATGGAAAATTAAACAGGCATGACTGCTGGGAGATTCAACAGTTATGTTCTATGACCATATATTGAGGGCCTCTCATTTGCCATGCATGTCATGGGAACTAGGGAAAAACAAATAAATAGAGCCTGGAGGTCAAGAGCATGCCTGACAAAGATCTAGCCCATGCTCCCTGGAATTGGCATCTAAAAAAATTATTTGCACTCTCATGCTTATCTCAGTGTCTTTCTGGTATAGTCCAAAGTATAAAGGATTCAGGATGTGACAAAGTAAGATCCTGTCAGAGGGACAAAAAAATGTGCCATGTGCCAGCAAGACTTAGCTCTAGACATGCATGACATGGGCAGGAATTACAGCAGGAATGAAGGCTCAGTATGTAGTTGTGATACCATTATAATAACCTGATTATAAATAGCTGGAAATAAGTAAAAGGAAGACTAGATGATATAGGCATGCCATTTATATAGCTGTATAAGAAAGCTGAAGTTAACATTCTCTTAGTCTGTTCCCAACAGATCTTTGAAGGAAGGGATTGGACAGTAGACTTATGCCCAATAAGGTCTGGGTAATATGGAACAGTGCTTATCTGTTATCAGTCATACATGGGAACAAGTCAGTGGCCAGAATAGGTATGGCCATGACAAATGTGGGAAGATTTAATATTTAAGTTTCTGAACAAAGGAACCCTTCTCTCCCAACCCTTCTCTCTCTTGCTGTTCCATCTTGACCTCTGGCTTACCGGCTCTTGGTCCTGAATTCATCCCTGTGGCCCACAGCCAATGGATTACACACAATGAACTAATGGACTTTAATTAGCCTGATGCTATATCTTACCCCTCTCTATCATGGAATTTAAATTCTAGATACTGGACCTACTTTTTAGCTTTGTTGGATCCCCAGCTACACCTTTTTCAGGAATAAGTTAAGGGGAATGGGACTTTGCAACCCAAGAAATATAATTCCACACCAATAAAAACCATTCAGAAAACAACTCCAAGACCATGTGGATTCCTGCAACAGAGTGGAATTGACAGGACTGCCCAGCCATGAAGACAGAAGAGAAACAGTCCAGAGATGGAAGATGCTTACCATACTAACAGTCAGCAGCCATGTGTCATTGCAGATTGCCCAGAACCAAACCAGAGAGGATCAGACCAGCATTACCACCATTTGTCCACCTTCCAGAACTGAAATATCATTGTTGACATGTACACATAAGGAACTATTTGACATTTAAATTGGGACTCAGAACTGTTGGCCTAAAAAGAAACTCACTACAGACTGATTCATTTGCCTCTCAGCATAATCATTATTGCTTGTCTCATTTTCAGTTCTTATAAGTATATTTCTAGTATCACATGATTTCATGCATCTAGGGGAAATAATGAACAATATAAACTGATGAACAAAAACAGACCCAGAGACAGGGAAGCATTGATCAGACTGTCAAACCTCAGAGGAAAGGTAGGGGAGGGTGGGGAAGAGATAAACCAAAGGACTTGTATGCATGCATATAAGCCTAACCAGTGGTCATAGACAATAGCGGGATGGGAGCATGCATGGGGAGTGGTTTGGGATGGGAATGGGGGGGGGGGTGAGAATAAATATGTGACAACTTAATCAATAAAGAATTAAAAAAAAAACATTCAATCTCTCGTGTGAGTCTTAGAAAATTCATTTTCTGAAGCTATTGCAAAGGCCACCCCACTCCCACTAGTGTACCCACTGATTTCTTCAGAAGAAACAGTTATTTAGCACAGAAGTAGAGCAGGAGGGCTACTTTGAACTGAGGCCTATGCCTGAGGCACACACTACAAATAGCCCTAAGATGAATTTATTGTGAGGGCTAAAACTTGTGGGAAACACTTTCTCTGAAATAGCCAGTACCTATAAAACAAATTCACATAGATAGCAAGAACTCACTCAACTCAGAGCTCTCTATTGCCATGTATATGGTCAATGGGCCAGTATTGATACCCAGATTCTTGGTGGCATCTGTCTACCTGGCTTTCTCTGTAACAGGGATTGAGATCCTGGCAACTGAAAACTTCAGGCAACTCATAAATTCAGGGAGTAATTAAGAATAGCCTAGCTAGATAGCTTTTCAGGTAAGAAAAATACTGCCACTGGAAATTTAAATTAGTATAGAAAACTTTATTTGCAACATTTCTCTCAAAGAGGAATTAGAAGGGAGAAAAATCAGATTCCAGGAGCCTATGTAAATAATTATGGCTCACATGGGCACCCTGGAAGAGCTGGTGTAGGCTACTGTAGAATTTGCATTCTGTTAAATGAAATATGCAAATCTGGTATCAAAGATGAACTCCTGGGTCAATAAAGATGGTGACCTCTGGTTACTTCTGCATCCTTCCAGCATGTAAAGCTGGAAGATCTCCCAATGAATGTGGGACATTAACAACTACAATAGGTCAAAGACAATAGCATAGTAAGAATAATAAATAATATTTACTGAGATCTAAATATAAGGATGGCCCTGGGTGGTGTAGTTCAGGGGGTTAGGCTTCATCCCTGGTGGGTTCCATTCCTAGTCAGGGTACACCGCTAGTTGCAGGCTAGATCCCAGGTAAGGGATGTGCAGGAGTCAGCCATCAATGTTTGTCTCTCTTTCTCTCTCTCTCTCTCTCTCTCTCTCTCTCTCTCTCTCTCTCTCTCCTTTTCTCTCTCCCCTCTCCTCCCCTTTTCTTTCTTAAAAAAATAAATATATATTTTAAAATAATAATATACATGTTGTACAGGTATATTAACTCTCATTCAACAAGCCTATAAAAAGATACTATTACTACCCTCACTGTATAAATAAATTAACACTAAAATTCATACAGTCAGTAGATGGTAGAGGTGAGATTTGAAGCTAGACAGTCTGGTTTCAGAACCTGTTCATTTCACCAGTATCACAGATAGTAAAATAAAACTAGTTTGTGGAAGCACCACATGTCTAGCCTGAATGGGATATCCACATGTCTTGGCCCAGCCATGATTTTGGTTAGGGTCACGCACAGAAATGTAAAGAAAGAGCAAATATTTTCTTTCTTTCTTTCAGAACAAAAACAAAAATATTCTCTGACCTGCCTAAATAAAAAAGCTCATAAAGTTGAATTATTGTGAATCGTGTTTTGCTTAAATAAAAGTAAGTTTTCAGAATATAAAATCCAGCTAAATCATTTGGCAGTTTCAGTAAATGTAGTCACCTGATGCCTCCCCAGTGAAATCTCCAAAACATTACAAATTTTCTTCATTTTGAAAGCATCCATGACAACAATTCTCATAGGAATTTGATTTTACTGAGAATGGCTGTTTAGTCTATTAAAATGACACACTGAAACCTAATCTTGAACAATATGACAAAGTTGTTGACTGCTGGGAATCAATGTTAGCAGTCAGACCACACTGACAAGCTGTAAGCAGACAGCTCATTTCAAAAAAGGGCAGAAAACCTCCTGTGAAGCCAGAAAACAGAGTCATCATCAGCTGTAGGGGTGACACAAAGTAAGAATGGTTTCCAACTGAATGGGGAGTGGGAGGGACTGGCAAACTACACCTGCCAAATAGATGAGTATAGATCCACAGATGAAATGCTAGGAGAAAACAAGGATGGAGTCAAAAGGAGCCAGGCAAAAAAATAATTTAAATGAAACTAAAATCCACATTCAATAGAAATGGTGCTGTACTTCCTTAATGTGGTTTTTTTTCACCGCCACCAGATACAGTACAGATTCTGATTAAAGGATGGGTGAAAAATATGGTGGCTGAAAAATTGCCTGCAGGCCATTAAGGCTTTGTAAAACTATCTTCAAGGCTGCATAATAGTTCCTCATGGAGACAGAATCCACATTAGAATTCAACAACTTCATACTAGGGCCCATTCTGGAAATGGCTCTCTATTAGGTACTGAGGGATGCAAAACTGAAGGAGTGTGAAGACCTCCCTGCAATGAAACAAAAAGTTAGAAATAAAGTTACTGGAACCCTCTCTTTGTCTCTCAAAGGTCAATGATTAATATGAGATATACTCAAGTGTTTATCAAGCGACCTCTAAGATGACGACAAAGCTCTAGGTGGTATGCTTGAGGAAATTAGTCAGTTAACAAATAGTGATTAGATATTTACTACCTGTATGGCAAAGGGCTAGGAAGGATAAGCTTATAATAGAACCAAAGACTGAAACTAATATAATGCTGTCTTTCATTTATACCTTAAAGAGAGAGAGAGAGAGAGAGAGAGAGAGAGAGAGAGAGAGAGAGAGAGAGAGAGAGAGAGAAAGAAAGAAAGAAAGAAAGAAAGAAAGAAAGAAAGAAAGAAAGAAAGAAAGAAAGAAAGAAAGAAAGAGACAATATCTTCCTATCCTTCAGGAATGTAACATCTATTTAGTTGGAAAGATAAGGGAAAGATAGGTAACCTTACAATGATAAAGGGGAAAGGTTGCAGGAGTTCAAAAGAAGAAGAAAAATAACTAAGATACCATTTCAGTAGATAAAGAGTTTACAAGGTGACACAATCTAGTAGTTAGTATTATCCCAGTTCTCAGATTCATTTACCACACTGACATCATTCTTTCTACTGAGTTATCTCATTCTCAGTCTCGGCTTAGTAACAATATAAAATCAGAATACTCCTAAATCAAACTTTTTTCCATTTGTAAAATTTAAATAATTAGTGTATATTTTAGAAAGATTTCTATACAACTTTTATTGTTATCCTCAATGCAAATAAAAAGTTTAAAATCCACATCTATGAAATACATTAAGAATGAGCAAATTGTAATTCTACAAAAGAAAATACCCTCTAAGTTCTTTGCCTGTTTTAACATAAAAATCCTCATTTTTCTATCAGTGAAAATCACTCTGTTACAATCCACATGATTCAAGTTAGGTTGTCTTTTTTAGATCATCTTTTTTTTTTTTAATTAGATGAAGTCAGTCAGTAAAATAATAGAAGTTATTTATAAATGTGAACTTTTAGTCAATGAACTGGAATTATAGTGTTATGAACTAACCTGTAGATATTAGATTCTTCATGATTATTATTATTTTATGTAAATATCTGAAGTTTGTAATTAGGTCTCCTCTCCAATAAACTGTAACTATGTGTGTTATGTCACAAATAAAAGGTCTGTGATTGAATTTTACCACATATGCAAATATTCATTTGTAAGCAGTCAGGCAGGCTGTTCTGTAAGCTCAGAGAAGTCCCAGCTTTCTGCCCAGTTACTGTTTTTGACAGACATCCTTGCATGAAATGCTCAGTTGAAGCGGTTTCCACTCCTTTAGAGCAGGGATATCACAATGAGCTCCAGTGGCAGAATGCCACGCTGAGCACAGGACAGGACAAAGTCCTCCACCAGGTATGAGACTCCCTAGATTCTTCAACTGTCTTTATTCCTGAATAGAAATGTATGTATAATATTTCTAATAAACCACATATTTAGAAGTCATTTCACTAAAGAAATAAATCATTTATATCATCTGTTTAATGAATTCTTCCATGATAATTAGAAATAAAGATACTTAATGCCTTGTAGTAGCCATTTGTAAAAAAAACAACAAAACAACAACAAAAAACAAACACAAATAAAAAACAAAACCCTGAAGTTTTTTTATTATGATTATGATTATTATTAATGTCTTCCCACTAAATAACCAGTCCTATTGTCTTAACTATCAAGTTATTTCAAATGCTAACTGACCACCCTTGTGTTCTTTCAAATCTCTACTCTTACTGACCTTTTTTAGTTGAATTACTGTTAGAGAATTTATTTAGGTATCACTTTGTGATTTGTGAATTTTTATTTTTCTGTATTTGAATTTCATAATAGATGCATGTAAGTTTAGAATTCTTTCTCCTCTGGTAAATGCTTGCTTTAAAATCTATTTTATGATGCAATTAAAGCTATGCCATCTTTTTTTTTTTTTTTGGTTATTTGTCTGTCTATTATTTGTCTATTTTCCTATGTTTTCTACTTTTGAACTTCAATATGTTTAGTTTTAAATGTGCCTGGATTCTGACAATCTCTTTTCTTTATTTAGTAAACTTAGTACACATAAATTTATTGTAATACTGATATAAATTTGGATTTATTACTAGAGTTGTGTTTTATGCTTATCTGCCTTATTTTTCCTTCCTTATTTTTTTAAACTTTCTTTTGTATGGATTCAATTTTCTTGTTTCATTTCTTTTGAATTTTTGTACTGGTTTGAAATTTGTATCCTTTTTTTATTTCAACAGTTAATCTAATTACACTGGCTTCTACTTCTGTTGTGGCTAGTGTTAGATGAATTGTCATTGTAATTGTTGTTAGGTAATCTGTCTTTGTTCTCTAGCTGTTTTAATTTTTTTTTTCTGCCTTTGGTGATCTGAAAGTCCACTGAGGTGTTTCTAAGTATAGATTTCTTTTATCTATCTTGCTTTATATATATGTGCTTCTCAAATCAATTTTTAAAAATTCTTAGCTATTAGATATTCAAATACTACCTCTACCCCAACATTATCTCATTTGGAACTCTGATTAGATGTATATTTTAACTCTATCCCTGGATTCCCTTAATCTCTCTTTTATATGTTGTGCCTTTTGTCTCTCTGTTCTTTTATTATTGAATTTCTTCAAATCTATATTTCACTAATTAATTCCTTAGATGTCTTTCCATAGCCTATTTTATAGATTCAATTATTATATACTAGAGGTCCAGTGCACAAAAATTGTGCATGATGGTGTGTGTCCCTCAGCCCAGTATGCATCCTCTCCAATCTGGGACCCTTTGAGGGATGTCCGATTGCCTGCTTAGGCCCAGGTAGGAACGGGCCTAAACAGGCAGTTGGACATTCCTCTCACAATCCAGGACTACAGGTTCCCAATCACTCACCTGCCTGACTCTCTGATTGCCCCTAACCCAGTGGTTGGCAAACTCATTAGTCAACAGCACCAAATATCAACAGTACAACAATTGAAATTTCTTTTGAGAGCCAAATTTTTTAACTTAAACTTCTTCTAATGCCACTTCTTCAAAATAGACTCGCCTGGGCCATGGTATTCTGTGGAAGAGCCACACTCAAAGGGCCAAAGAGCTGCATGTGGCTTGTGAGCCTCAGTTTGCTGACCACGGCCCTAACCTATTCAACCTGCCAGGCCTGGTCACCCTAACTGCCCTTCCCTGTAGTTCTGGTCTCCCCCAACTGCCCTCCTCTGTTGTCCTGGTTCCCCCCAACTGCCTTCTCCGGCAGGTCTGGTCACTCCCAACTGCCCTCCCCTTCTGGACTGATTGCCCACAACTACCCTCCTCTGCAGGCCATCTTGTGGTAACCATATTGAATCCACATGGGGGCATCAATCTTTCATATTGGAGTGATGGTCAATTTGCATATCACTCTTTTATTAGACAGGATTTAATTTATGTATATCTATTCTGTATTTACTAGTCCCAATACCTGAAATCATGTAGATCCTTTGTGTTCTTACATGTTTTATAGATTTTTACTCTAAGCTCATTTTTTGGAGTTTTATCCATGTGAATATCTGATAGTGTTTTCCTCTTTATAGATTTGTATTTTTCAGGCATCTGGAGGAATTGTTCACCTGCAACTCTCATTTTGTAGCATTTTGGACAACCAGGTATTTAATTCCAGGGGATAAATAGGCTATAAAAAAGGATATGTATATCTCTTATATAAAAACTAGAGGCCTGGTGCATGAAATTCACACACTGAGAGAGGGGGAATCCCTCAGCCCAACCTGCGCATTCTCAAATCTGGGACTCCTTGGGGGATATCTGACTGCCAGTTTAGGCCCCATCCCACAGGCCTAAATTGCCAGTTGAACATCTCTGGTCTGCTGGCTCCCACTCACCTGCCTGCCAGCCTGATTATACCCTAACCACTCCCCTGCTAGCCTGATAAATGCCTAACTGCTCCCCTGCTGGCCCAGTTGCCCCAACTGCCCTCCCCTGCTGGCCTGGTCTCCTGCAAATGCCTGGCCTGATTGTCCACAACTACCCTCCCCTGCCTGCCATCTTGTGACAGCCATCTTTGACCATATGGGGGCAGCCATCTTGTGTGAGGGTTTGAGGGTCAATTTTCATATTAACTTTTTATTATATAGAATTTAATACTAATTTTACAGGGAATAAAAGACACTGATTGTAGTTTACATCTGTAGAGTGGAAATTCTAGTTTTGATGATACAGTTTTATTTCAACTTTTATAGTTAATAAATTAAAGTATGTTTCCATCAAAAAGTGCATATTAACAATGTGCAAGAGGGAATGTGCAAGAGGCAGCTGATCGATGATTCTCTCTCATCGATGTTTCTAAGTCTCTATCCCTCTCTCTTCCTGTCTGTAAAAAAATCAATAATATATATATTTAAAAAAAAACATTAAGGTAAGATCTAAACTATTATTTATAATAAGCTAGAAAAAAACTTGCATTTTTCCTTAATTATTATAAATCACCTACTAACAGTAAAATGAATTTGCAGGGGAGTTACAATGAACCAATAACTTAATTAGCATTGTTTATGGACTTCTTAGAAGAGATCATTTTGATTTCTAGAGGAATTTAAACAAATGCATAATTCTACATTTTTCTATCCTTGAGAAAAATTCCAATATAAAATAATTTCCTCAATATTACAAAATAAAATACAGATTTTCTTAATATCTTCTGTCATTGTCAAACATATACAATTTTTAAAAAGGAAGTAAAATATTTGTGAATTAAATATGAATTCTAGATATTGAAATGTTTATAAATAAGCAATTTTGACTTATTAAAGCCATTTTCTTGCCTTTGAGTCTCCATATTCAGGCAGGCAGCTGCCTCTTCTCATTACAATGTGGGCTCTTCTTTCTTGGACACAAAAACAGAGCCCCAACCTTCTGTGGTTGGCAGAAGGAACTATTATCACAATATGATTAAAATGAAGACTCTGGAACTCTTTCTCCTCAAAAGAAGATGATTTTGTTTTGATTTTCTGTTTATGTTTGTTGGCTAACTAAGATCCTACTAGACAAATATATGACTATAACCATATGCATGAATACAAGTCCTTTGGTTGATCTCTTACCCCCTCACCTGCCACCTTCCCTCATAGGTTGGACAGTCTGTTCAATGCTTCTATGACTCTGGTTCTATTTTTGTTCATCAGTTTATGTTGTTCATTATATTCCCCAAATGAGTAAGATCATGAGATATATACCTTTCTTTGACTGGCTTATTTTGCTTAGCATAATGCTGCTCTCCAGTTCCACCCATGCTATTGAGAATAGTAAGAATTCTACAATTTGATCTTGAACACATTTTATCCCAAGACACTTTTGATGTTATATTTTCAAAGCTACTAAACATTATAGAAAATATAAGCATAATTTAATAGTTTTAGAAAAACAAATAAATATGAGAGAATCACTACCCCTGAGATTTCATAATTTTTAATTCCAGGCAACAAAAATTAAAGCCAGAGACATTGAGCATGAGAAACACATACCCAGGCACATACACGCACACATATATACACACACACACACACACACACCATATTCACACTTATAGTCTAACTATAATACGTATTTGTGACTAGAAAAACATCTGATATATACAATGTACCATGGAAATATTTCTGAATGTACAAACACTAAAAGAAGAAACTGGTTCTGCAATAACCCGAAAATCTCTAGTTTGTTGCCAAGATGCCTGTTGAGAGAAGGTAGCAGCTGGTAGATGTCACTTACATTTGGGGATCCAAAGAAGGAACTAACAGTATTGATATCCTCTCCCATACATGTCCAGTATAATACTTTAGCAGAGAGGGAAACAAAACAGAATCATAATCTAGATTAGAAAAAAAGATGGAACTAAAGTATGTGATGGCAGACGTTTGTATTAGAAAAAAAGACAAACATATTTTTGAATCAGCTAAAATACTTTAAGATGCCTTTTTACATGCTACCCATCAATGCTGACAGGTGGGGACTTACAAAAGAAAAGGAAATAACATGCTGAGTTTGCTTGGATTGAGTCAATACAGATAAACACACTGATTGGATGGATGGCTCTCAAATAAAACAAAACATGCCCAAGAAGAAATAAATGTAGCAAACTTAGATTTATACTCCAATTAATTTAACTAAAAGAAAGACAATTGTAGTCTTTCTTCTAAAATGTAACTTTAAAATTATAAATAAATGTAATATATGTAACTGCAAAATTTCAGGCAGTTAAAGAAAGGTATGGAAAAAAGGTAAAAATTTTCCTCTCTCTCAACACTATATTTCTTATACAGAATATATTCCAAAAGTCATATTGCACAGTCTTCAACTTGTTTTTTTCTTCTGACAAAATATTCTGAAATTTTTCTATATCTATGAATATAGATAGATATACGGTATGATATTGCAAAGAATAAGTATAATGTTATTTAATAATATTTGGGTCACCACCATATTTTTAATAACCACAAACAATGCTCTAATGAATGTTCAAAAAGTCCTTTGGATTAATATCTGGAGGCTTGCAAGCTGTATTCTGGTGGAATTTAAGTTTTCCAAGAAATAAAAGTGATTCTCTTTATGTTTCCTTATCTTTAGGACTCTTCTTTATTCCCAGTCCCAGCTCCTTCCATTCCCCCACCCCTCACATAAATATATGCACCTGTTTAATTTCAGAGTCCATGCAATCTCAGTTGAAAAATTACTTAATCTAAGAAGTGTTTTCTGATTACTCCCATCTTAATTTTTCATTTTAATTTACTAAAGGACTGTATAGGCACTTTAAAAAAATATTATTTCCTTTTTAAGCATCACCACATCAACCAGAGTCTTGCTATTAGCTCCTCACTTTATTTTCTACTAGGATGAAAAATGCAGAGTTCCTCCCCTCCCTATTTCTTGGCTGAAATAATACAATTGTACTATACTCATACTCATAAATCTGCTCAATTTAGGTAACACTGTGATTAACTGATTTGAAGGAAAACAAGAAAATTAGTTTTTTAAAATATATTTTATTGATATTTTACAGAGAGGAAGAGAGAGAGATAGAGAGCTAGAAACGTCGATGAGAGAGAAACACCGACCAGCTGCCTCTTGCACATCCCCTACCAGGGATGTGCCTGCAACCAATGTACATGCCCTTGACCGGAATCAAACCTGGGACTTTTCAGTCTGCAGACCGACACTCTACCACTGAGCCAAACCAGTTTCAGCAAGAAAATTAGTTTTTGATGGACTAAGTAAGGGTTTAAGTTAACTGGTCAATTAAGCCAAATAATTTAGTCAGTATAGACTCCTAGGGAACAGTCTGCATCCCCTCAATAATATCTTATAGAAAATCCAGTTACATTAACAAGAAAGGACATTGACAATCAACATTACAAGTATCAGTGTGTATTATTAGTATAGATTTTTATTACCCAAAGAGTAGTCTAAATATGGTGAAAAACTTCTACTGTAGGCAAGATAGAATAATAGGAACTACATCTACCCTTCCATCTGAAATAACTAAAATGTTTGACCAAATATGTGGCACAATAATTTTCAGACATTGGACATCAAACAGTACAGAACAGTGATCACTGAGAGAAGAGAAACAAATGAAATGACTCCTAGGATTGTCCAGCAAACACGATAAAGATATTTTCTATGTGGCATCATAGGGAGAAGAAACCAACAAGGATTTGAGAAGTCTTGCTGAATTTAAGAAATGGAGTGCAGCATCCAAAAATGTCAAGGCAGCCACAATTCACTGGCAGGATATTGAAAGGAGAAAGTCATACAGAAGGGCTAGAAGATCTATAGAGAGCACCTATTTGTTTTCAGCTGAGTACTAATCAGCACATGCATATGATAAAACTACCCGAGGGGAATAATCTCTAGTACTAGCACATATTTGGGAAAAGTTTATTTTCCAATTAGCCAGAATTAAAAATAAAAATTCCATGATTTACAATGCATCAGGTAGAATACACCAAGGGTATTAAACTCAGTAGTGGGGAAAATTAGGCCTAGAAGCAAGTCTGCTCTAGTCCTGCTTAACAGAGCTTAAAAGCAAATCCCGATAGAGTCAAGCTGTTTTTAAGTAACTGCAATACATTCCAAAACAAAAGTCAAGACATTGATTAAACATAAAATCATTCAATACCTAACATGGTAAATTTCACAATATCTGTCATCTAACAATTATAATGCATATAAAATACATATACACACACATAAAATATACCAGGAAATTGAAAGATATAGAAATAATAGAAATTATAAACTAGTAGGCAAAGGCATTAAGAATCTTTATAAATATACTAGTGGCCCAGTGCATGGGTTCATGCACATTGAAAGGAAATTAAAAAAGAAATATTTTAATATCACTATTTTCCATTTCTCTATAATAGAAGTGTCAGAGATTTAAAAAATTAGTAAAATATATATGGAAATAATAAATACATTGATTAATAAATAAATAACAACAACAACAAAGACATGACATAAAAACAAAAACATGATATAAAAACAATGACCGATAAATTGATTAAACATATGCTAATATCTCCATGTATACCAAATTAAGATCTCCTTCCACAGATCGTGTTAATACTTAAGCTTAGATTATGTTAGATCACAATCTTTTGATAATAAATTTAGTACCATTACAAATACCCCCATTTACTATTAAGATTTCTCAGTAGCATAATGATTGTACCTACTTTTAATTTTAATTTATGTATTGGCATTCCTGAAGGAGTAATACTATTAAGAAATTTAATGAGAATGTTTTCCTTTTCAGCATCATCCATTGAATTGATGGGATCATTACTCAAACAGGTGTGAAAATCTCCATCAAATATATCCAAAATTTCTTCTTTTAGTTTATGAATGTGTTCATTTTTTGGACAAAGAATCACATGTTTAAATATATTGAGAGCTTTATATGTATCACATATGTGCAAGTCAATGTTTATTTTTAAAATGCCAGTGTGCATCACATGTACTGGCCGGTTGGTCAGTCAGACAGTTGGACGTATGTATGGTAAGTCACTTAGCCTTTTATATATATAAATTATTTTAAAAACTTATAAAGATAACCTTAAAAGGAGCTAAAGAAAAATTACATTTTATGTAAAGTAACAAAGATAAGACTGACAGTAGATTTCACAATGAAAACGAAGCAAGACATAAGACAATAGAGAAATCTCTTTCACCCAAGGACATACTTAGAGAGAGGAATGAAAGAGAGAGAGAGAGAGAGAGAGAGAGAGAGAGAGAGAGAGAGAGAGAAGAAAAAATTCACATCAATGTAAGATGAGTTGCCTTCTGTACACTCCCTGATTGGGGCTCAGACCTATAACCCAGGGATGTTGCCCTGACCAGGAATCTAACCAGCCAACTTTTGTTGCATAGGATGTTGCTCAACCAACTGAACCACTCTGGCTAAGTAAAAAATCTCTTTAAAGAACTAAAAAGCAACAACAACAAAAACCCTGCAATTCAATAGTCTCAACAGTTGTCACACTAAGTTTTGTTCTCCTATAACAATAAAAATTATAAATTTGTAACAGAAAAATATAGATAATTATTTAAATACTTGTCAACATTTCTAAATAACCCCTGGGTCAAAGACAAAATCATTAACTTTGTTAAGTAAACAACTAATACATTGACTTTTTATGTTAGTCAAACCTTCCCACTTTAAGACATTAGGCAAATGACCCAAATAAAGTTCTATTATACATTGGATTATTATTTCCTAACTGTCTTTAAGTAGTTTACATTCAATTATCTAAAATTTTCTGAGGACAAACTATAAGCTCAAAGACCCAGTAATGCAAAATTCTATTATAGTATGGAATTTTATGAATATAGCAGGAAAAATGAATAATGGCAGTAAAATGAATTTCCTTAGGGTTAAACATATATATTTACTTTAAGACCACAACATTTGTTGTTAAGCATCTCCAAAAACTGAAATCCATTAAGCAAAAATCAGTTTATCTGTGTTAAAATAAATACCAAATGGGAGTGACTGATACACTAGATACTAACCTTTCCCAAGTGCTTGTCAAAATACTGTGCTAACATCATGCATTGCTATGCTTTTCAAGGTAAAACATAGCTGAATATATTTTAGAAACATAGGTATCAATCTAAGTAAGTTTTAGGAGAAAATGGAATATTAAAGCTAGGAAAGATCTTAAAGATCATTTTAGTCTAATTTCTTCACTGCTCCAATTGCAATTAAATTGTAATTAAAAGACCATCTAGGGCAGTGCTACCCAAAAGTAATGTAATGCAAACCACACACATGAGCTACACATGGAACTTTAAATTTTCTAGTGGTCACATTAAGAAAAATAAAGAGAAATAGCTGAAACTAATTCAATATTTAATTTAATCTAACATATGCAAAATATAATTTCAACATATAACCAACAAATTATTAGTGAAGCATTTTATGTCTTTTTACTATGTATGTATTTAAAATCCTGTGTGTAATTTACACTTACAGTACATTTATACTAACCATTTTTCAATATTCAAAAGCCACATGTGGCTAGTAGCTACCATAAGGAAGAGCACAGGTCTAAAACCATCAAGTGTTGCAATGTAGCTAAAACCATCAAGTGTTGCAATGAGCCTTCTGTAATTCTGATTCTCAGCAGAGAACTTTTCCAAATTCACCAGGCCACTTCCAAGGCTAATAAATCAATCCCTACACTAATAAAATGGGTTCCAGTAAACTCAATATTTCCCAAATTGATTTCATTATAAATGGCTTAAAATGTTCATAATGAAAACATGTTTGCACTCAGTTTTCTGTAATATATGATGGCTAATTGTTAAAAATCTAAGAATGAGTATTCTAATAGAGACAGTTCTTTAAGTCATAATAAAGGGTATGTAGTATCTGTATTATCTGTATCAATACATAATAGAAAAGCCATCAAGATTTTACTCCAATTTATATACATAGGTGAAAAAATTCATTTATTATTAACACCAAAAAGATTTATATTTCTAATCATTTCTTTCAAACACAGTAATAGAATTTTACTAAGCATTAAACTTTTAAAAACTGATTTATTTTTTAATTACATAATTATGTACCCTCCTTTAACTGGCATTAATGTATACCTATTTCAGCAACAAGCATGCTCTCCTCTTTTACCTGAGCCATTATTAAAGTACTAGAGGCCTGGAGCACAAAATTCGTGCACAGGTAGGGTCTCTAGGAATGGTCAGCAATCAGAACCAATCAGGTTCCTTGCCTCCCCTCCTCCTTCTTCCCTCACTCCCTCAGTGTTCCATCGCCACCTCTGGTTGCCCACCATGTTTTGCACCACACCTGGTGGTCAGCGCATGTCAAAGCTAGTGATTGAACTCCAGATCTCCTAGTCAAACTCCAAGGGGAAATTTGCATATTAGCCTTTTATTATATACCCTGTTTCCCTGAAAATAAGACAGTGTCTTATATTAATTTTTGCTCCCAAAGACACACTAGGTCTTATTTTCACGGGATGTCTTATTTTTCCATGAAGAATAAGGTACACATTTATTGTTAAATGAAAATAAAGGAAATTTATTACCTGTATACGGTACGGTAGTACAGTAGTTGTCAACACAAACCAGACAAACTGTGAATCCTACAGTATCAAGAATTTACTCATTTATTCAATGACAATCATGTCATCATCTTCTAGAACATCATCATGACAATCCAATTCCTGAATTTCCTGGTGAATTTCTTGTGACTCCATTTCTTTCAGAATCAGTGGACCAAATCTCTCATGTTTAGCAATAGCACTGTCTTTAAATGAGTACTTCTTGTCAAGGTAGCCTGCTTGCAGTGCATTTGCAATGCAACTGTCAGTGATTTTCTCCCATGAATTCTTCACCCAAGTCACAACTTCTTGCAGTTTAGGTTTCACAAAGTTTCCACACTGATTTCTCTCCATTCACACAGCAGTGACGTCAGGAATCCACGTAAAGTCACTGGTTGCTAGACGCCAGTCGGGGTGGCCCTAGCAACCAGTTTATGGTAAATTAATTTCCATTCTGAGACAGAGCCTGGGGGCCTTATTTTCAGTGGGATGCCTTATATTTCACTCAGAAGGAAAACTGTAAGTAGGTCTTATTTTTAGAGGATGTCTTATTTTCAGGGAAACATGGTAGGATTGGTATAAGATAGTTAATCTCATAACATGTTTTTGCATATTATACCGATATTTTACATTAGTTCACTCCTTTTAATTCTATAAAGTATTTCCCCTTATTTCCCCTCTATAAAAACCAACATAGTTTCCAAATTTAAATTTTATTCATAAAATCTAAAGTAGCTTAACATGATTAAATAGAGAAAAAACTAACAAAATTTGAAAAACTTTATTACTTTGCAATTACCAATATAGAAGCTTTCCAAGATTAGAATTCTAGTTTGTTAATAACACTTTAAGTTAACTTTTATTAAATGTATAAATTATGGTACATGAAACAAGATTTAGCAACAATTAGAGATGGTACATTTAAAAAATGTTAATGTAGTCAAATCACAGATACTAGTATGTGGTTATGATGGTTACAGAATCTTGATGAGCCCTACCATCACCATTGTCACCACTTATACCACCAAACTTCATATGTCAAGACTGCAGCTCAGAAATAATTTTATGTTTGTTTTTTTCCCTAAGAAATGAGTTAAAAATTATCCCAATAAATTGTTTTTATGTATAGTGAGCAAGCCATTATTATAACATTATGACAAATGAAGATTCATCATGGTCTAATATTTAACTGAAGGCAAAATCATAAAATATTTTCAATGACTAGAAATTTGTTAACTTTAAAAATTATTTTAAAATAATAAAGCCACAAAATTCCTTAAATAGTTTTCTTGATATTAATTTACATATTTTGATGTCAAGTATTATTATGTATTACATAGTAAAATCCAACTTCAACATACTAAATGATATTTCAGTAGCTTATAAACTCTACCAAAGCAATCAGTTTCTGATCTACATAAAAGAGTTAGAATAATCTGTTAACATCCTTATAAGAGTATTCTTATTCCTGTTTTTACAGAGGAGGAATATTGAGGTTGAGAGGAATTGAAAAGCTGCTGAATGTCACAGAGACAGTAAGAGGCCGGGCATGTGGTTTAAAACCTGTAGTTTACAGTATACCAACCAATGACACTATATGTTTATATCCATATCTATTCATATAGCTCTAGAGTAGCTGTGTTCAGATTGCAGGTAGCTCTGTGAATATTATTTTGTAATATGTATAAATATCTAATCATTATGTTGTACACCTGATATTACTATAATATTGTATGTCAACTGTAAGAATATTTAAGATGATTGCATAATTCAAATCCAAAACAGAATTGCTGCACAGACTAGAAAATGAATGCACAGCTTCCCAACATAGTAACCCTGAAGGAAATGGTTCTCATTTGGATCTTTTAACATTTTGTCCACTAAAAGGAAAACATTTTTATGGCTTCAGTTTACATACTTCTATTTAAATTACTGTAAGCAGATCATTGTGTTTTGAAAGTTCAATCCTTTTAAAAGACTTTCATTACAACTTAGAAGTTAATTCAGTGTTTTATTTAAAAAAGAGAATAATCATTTAAAATCATAAAGCTTCAGAAAATGGTCTTGAATATACTTATTTATATACGTAAGCCACAATGTACCATGCCTTTAAACAAAAAGGAAAGAGCCAAAACCAGTTTGGCTCAGTGGATAGAGCATCGGCCTGAAGACTCAAGGGTCCCGGGTTCGATTCTGGTCAAGGGCATGTACATTGGTTGCTGGCACATCCCCGGTGGGGGGTGTGCAGGAGGCAGCTGATCAATGTTTCTCTCTCATCGATGTTTATAACTTTCTGTCCCTTTCCCTTCCTCTCTGTAAAAAATCAATAAAATACTTTTTTTTAAATGGAAAGAAAGAAGAAAGGAGGAAGAGAGTAAGGAAGGGAAGGCAGAAGGAAAAAAGGAAAAAAGAAAAATGTATTTGTATGGTATAGTTTTGAAATATATAGCAATTCACTAACTATGTCAAGTCCAATTATCTAATTAAGGATATCTAAGTTTCTAAAAAATTCAATTTTTTGTGTGTGGTATTGATGAAATTTAAAAAAAATGTTCTCTATGGAAGGAAAATGATAATTTAAAAAATTAGAGAAGTATTACAGAGGTATATTTTTACTGAGGAAAATGAGAAAAGTCACATTCCTAGGGCAGAAAATTTATACTTGAAAAGAAGTTTTAGATTTGAAAACTGCAGATTTCAGATTTTAATACAGATATTTCTTCCTATCTTTTTATACAATTGACTTCCAACCAAAAGTTTTCATAACTTTAGTACCAAAATAGAGTTAATTAAAAAGCTCTTTGTCATATGTTATATTGTATAAAGAAGTAATTTCCTCACCAGATTTTACTTATTTAGTTCAATTGTTATTCTGTAAAACAATAGTCTTTACAGATAAGAAAAAGTCTTTTCTCCTGTCTTCCTCATCATGAAAAGTTTTGAATGCCTACTATGCAATCAATCATTTTCATAGTCATTGCTAAAATTTGATATTTTAATGAGGATTAATAATTTGTTTATCTATTTAACAATGTTTTATATAAAAATAGAGAAGAATATATTTAAGATTAGCTTCAGTATCTCATTCTATAAAACTGTCATTTATTATTTGGTAGTGTTTCTAAAATATTCACTAATTTTAATGTGGAGTTGAGTGAATTTAGAAAAATAAATATGGTAGTGTTTGCCCTAGCCAGCTTGGCTCAGTGGATAGAGCATGGGCCTGCAGACTGAAGGGTTGTGGGTTTAATTCTGGGCAAGGGCATATGCCTGGGTTGCAAACTCAACCAATGATTCTCTCTCATCATTGATGTTTCCATCTCTCTCTCCCTCTCTGTTCCTCTCTGAAATCAATAAAAAATATATTAAAAAATAATAAGTAAATAAATATGGCTGTGTATCATCATATCAGTAATATATACACAAGAAGGTAATGCATTGTGACCTTTTACCAAAAATCATATAATTATTTTACTTCATCTCTGCTATTAAATGATTTTTCACTACTTTAAGTGCAATTACAAGTTATTTAAAACAACACAAAAGATTCATCTGCAGGGGGGGGAAATGTTAAAATAAATTAAAAATTGGACCAAAGTAACATCACAGATGACGGCAGAGTAGGAAGCTCCAGAACCTAGCCCCTCTAATAGAAACAACTTTTGAGTTGTCAAGAACTGTCAAACTATTTCAGAACTTCAAGGTCTAGCGAAACACTTGCAACATCCGGGGGAGTACCGAATGGAAAAGGGGTAAATTTCTTGGGAAAATTTAGCAAATTTTGGCATTTCACATAGCAGTTACCATCCTCTAGTCCCAGCCCCATGGCAGGAAGCCACGGGGACAGCAGATGCTGTTCTTGGTGCAGCTTACTGGTGCCAGGCAATAAGGACATTGCCCAACAAAAATAGAGGTTGTGTATTTTGAACCATCTGGCAATTCACTGAGGAACTGGCACAGAGGCCAGCCCTCATTGGGCTAAAGTACTTTCCTAGGCAGCATCTGTCAAAAGAATTTAGAAAGACAGGACAATTTTTTTCTTTTATTTTGGATCCAGGCTTTAAAGGAATTCTTTGTAAGATCTCTAGCTGACCACAGAACATATACTTTAGCGACCATGCATGGCAAGGAATATAGGTTTGAAAAAAAACTTTAAAAATTCTAAACAAACAGACAAGTGCAGATTTCATTAAATAACAAAAATAATCCCTGGGATGGAGAAGATTCTTATTCCTACAGTTACCACACTGCAATATTCAAAAAAGTGAAAAGCATGAAAAGCCATAAGAAAGTATGGTCCTTTTACATGAAAAAAAAAAAAAAAAAAAAAAAAACTGAAACCATTCCTGAGGAAGCACAGTCATTGAAACTCAACTATACAAAGACTTTAATTATCTTAAACTCAAGAGGCTGAAGGACATCATGAACCAAGAACAAAGGGAAATCAGGAGAAGTAGGAAACATCAATAAATAGATAGAAATTATAAAAAGGAATAAAATAGAAATCACGGAGCTGCAAAGTACAATTACTGAAATAAAAGTTTTCTAGAAGGGTTCAACAGTAGAACTGACAAAAGAAGAAAAAAAGGAATTTAAGAATAGAACAATAAAAAATATAGCAATTGAAATTACCCAATTTGAGGAGCAGAAAGGAAGAATTACGATAAATCAAGAGAACCAGGTACCTAAAGGGCACTACCAAGCATATTAATATATGCATCATGAAAGTTCTACTAAGAGAAGGATAAAGAGGGGAGGAGGGGGCACAAAAGAAAAAATTAAACACAGTTAATTCTCTGTATACACAGATTCCATATTTGCAAATTTTCCTACTCAATAAAATTTATTTGTAACCCCAGTATCAATGACCAGTGCTTTCACAGTCATACACAGACGTTCACAGAGCAGCAAAAAATGTGAGTTGTCCAATGTGCACATTCCAGGTGAGGTCAAATTAGGCGAAGCTCCGCCTTCTTGTTTAAGCTCTCATACAGTGTCCTTTCCACCATCTATTCAGTGACCCTCCTCTTTTTTTTCATATTTGTGCTTTTTGGTAGCGATTTCACTGTTTAAAATGGCTCAAGCATAGTGCTAAAGTGCTGGCTAGTGTTCTTAAGAGCAAAAGCCTGTGATATGCCTTTTGGAGAAAATTGATGTGTTAGGTAAGCTTGATTCAAACCTTGAATGCGAGTTCCGTGTTAATGAAGCAATGATATAGTACACTGAGAGAAAGGAAAAGGAAATTTGCAGACCTATAGGTGAGCCCACTCCAGAAAGTACTAAAATAACATCTGTAATGTGTAATGAAGCTAAGGAAATATGGAAAAGCAGCTAAATTTATAAAATAATGAGATGACAACCAATAACAAAAACCATTGTGAAATACATCATTCTGATGCTAAAAGCCAAATAAATTTATAATAATGTTACACAGGATCATAAAATGTTAACATCTGTGGCCTAGAATTTTATTATTAAAAGAGAATATGGTGCATACTTAATTGTTTATCAGAAATAAATACTGGTAAATAGATTAAAAACCTGTGGTACATTTACACAATGGGATGTTATGTGGCTGTAAAAAAGAAGGATCTTTTACCTTTTGAGACAGCATGGAGGGACTTGGAGAATATTTATGCTAAGCAAAATAAACCAGTCAGAGAAAGACAAACATCACATGATTTCACTTATATGTGGAATCTGATGAACAAAAGAAACTGATGAATAAAACAGTTCCAGGGACATTGAAATATGCAACAGACTGATGTATTTCAGAGGAAAGGGGGTGTTGGCAGGAAGAATTTAACCAAAGAGTTTATATGCATACTAGAGGTCCGATGCAGGAAATTCAAGCAAGAGACGACCTTCCTTCCCCCAGCCACCAGCAATGGCTTCCCTCAGGCACCCAGGACCCAGGCTTCCCTCTGACACCTGGGACCCGGGCTTCCCTGGCAACCCCAGCTTCATCCAGAAAGACATCTGGTCTAATTAGCATATTATGCTTTTATTATTATAGATATGCATAGTCCATGGAAAAACAATATTGCAGGAAAGCCTAAGGAGAAGGTGGGAGCAGGAGGGAAAGGGTCAACGGAGGGGAAAAAAGAGACATCTGTAATACTTTCAACAATAAAGATAAAAAATAAAAATATATTTAACTAAGGTGTCTTTAAAGAAAAGCACAAATAAAACAAGATTGTGTGATGAGTGGTGGACAAACATGTAAACAGAGGCTCACAGAATCCTAACCCTGTACTCCCCTAGGAACACTGGTTCAGTATTCTCTAATTCAGTGTTTGCAGTGACTTTATGGAACCTAACTCCTTTGAATACAGAGAACCAAATGTACAGATACTACTAGAGGCCCAGTGCACAGATTTATGCACCAGTGGGGTCCCTCAGCCTGGCCTGCAAGGATCAGAGGACTTTCGCACTACTGTAGCCTGGCCTTACCCGCCAGCTAGTCAGGCTCCAGCCCACTGTCTACGTTGATCCCACACAGCATGAACTAGTGTGAGAAGTGGCAGGTGGCCAGGGAGGAGCCTGAGCCCAGGCTGGGTACAGTGCTACTCTTGCTCATCGTGGCCCTGATGAGCCTGCTGCCACTGCCCAAGCGTGCAGGGAGTGTGTCTACAGGAGAGGCTTATGCCACCACAGCTGCGCTCACCAGCCATGAGTCCAGTGGCTAGCGCTAGCACCTGTCTGTCAGCTGACAGCAGGACCACACTGACCACCAGAGGGCAGCTCCTGTATTGATCATCTGCCCCCTGGTGGTCAGTGTGCACCATAACTACCAACCAGTCACTGTCCAGTCATCCAGTTATCTGCTCGCTTAGGCTTTTATATAGATAGATGATAGATAGATAGATAGATAGATAGATAGATAGATAGATAGATAGATAGATAGAATCAGCAAGCATAAACTCCCAACAAAGAAAAATCCAAGACCAAATGGTTTTTCACTGATAAATTCTACCAATATTTATGATTAAAGAAGAATTAACATGAATTCTCTCAATCTCTTTCAAGAAGTAGAATGGGAAGTAACATTTCCTAATACATTCTATTCTTTATTCTATCAAGTAAAACTGTGATATCAAAATTCTATTTTGATATCACAGTTTTACTCTGATATCAAAAAGTAAAAACAGCCCAGCCAGCATGGCTCAGTGGTTGAATGTCAACCTATGAACCAGAAGGTCATAATTCAATTCCCAGCCAGAGCATATGCATGGGTTGATGGCCTGATCCCCAGTGTAGGGGAGTGCTCAGGAGGCAACAAATCAATGGTTGTCTCTTACACTGATGTTTCAATCTCTCTCTTCCTCTCCCTTTCTCTTCAAAAAATATATATATATATATATATATATATATATATATATATATATTATTTTATATATTTAATATATATTAAAGTTAAAACATATAATGACCATATGACTCAGAAACCTACCCTATGTCTATACCCAAGAGAAATGAAAATATATATCTACACAGAAACTTGTACACAAATGTTTATGACAACCTTATTCATAATAGTCAAAAGGTAGAAATAATCCAAATATAACAACAAAAAATCAATGAATCCAGCTGAGTGGCTCAGTTGTTTGGAGCAACCAAAAAGGTGGCATATTTTAATTCCTGGTCAGGATACATATCTAGGTTGACGTTCCATCTGGGTTGGGACAACCCATCCATGTTTCTCTCTCTCTCTCTCTCTCTCTCTCTCTCTCTCTCTCTCTCTCTCTCTCTCAACAATCAATGAAAAAAATATATCCTTGGGTGAGAATTAAAGTAAAGGGGAAAAATAAATAAATGCATATATTGTGACACACATCAGAATATTATTCTTCTGCCATAAAGAGGAATGAAGTGCTGATATATACCACAACTTGAATGAACCTCAAATCTTTACAGTAAGTGAAAGAAGCAAGACACAAAAGGTCCCATAATGTATTATTCATTTATATGAAATATCCAGAACAGATAAATCCATAGATACAAAAATAAGATTAGAGATTTCCAGGGGAAGAAGAAAGAAGAAAAAAGGGGGTGAATACTTAAATAGGTATGGGGTAATTCGCTGGAATAGTGAAAGATTTTAAACCAAAGATAGAAGTTTTACAACATTATAATTACACTAAATATAGCTGAATGTATACTTTAAAATGGTTAAAGATATATTATGTGAATTATACCTAAATTAAGAAGAGGGAAGAAATAATAATAATCCATGTTTTCCTGAGAAGAATTTCTTCTAGACAAAAACAAAACAAAATGTTTAGTGGCAATTCATTTAAACACAGGCTACTTTTCTGACAAATGTAAATATCTAGAACCTAGACAACAAAACAAAATATGTTCAAACATAGCTCCAGCACAGAGCTTATATTACTAAAGCCATACACTAACCTGCAATCATGGAGAGCAACCCAGGGCCTCCCTCATTCATAAACTATTTACTTTGGTAAATCTCTAGTTCCTTGAGCCATGAGATTGGTTTACCAACGTTAGGCTGGTTAGGAACAGTAAATTAAAATGGAGACAGAAGCTGATAAAGAATAGCACAAAGAACACTTTTGTATCCAAAGTAGAGGCAGTTTTGCTTCAAGGAGACTGACCCATTATAACATGCAGATGTTAAGAATTCACTCAGGCAGCATCCCAATCTAGATATATCTAATGGACAAGCGAACAGTCCTTGTAAAATAACCAGTCCAAGTATAGCTGATGGTCTTCATGTTATCCCAAAGTCATTAAGAAATGGTTAACTTTTTGTCATTGTTGTATATTAATGAGACATATACTTTTCTAGGACTTCCACTGAATATACTTAAAATGAAAAGAGATTAAAAGGCATTTAAGAGAGAGCAACTCTTACCAGAAAAAAATAACTTTGGTGCAATATCCTAGAGAATAACCTTTAAGGGATTTAGAAGTTGATTATATTAATTAATCAATGTTCAATAGTATCTTCTTTTGAGGAAAACAACCACAAAGTTTAACCTCATTAAAGGGCAAATATAAGTTTAATAGAAAGAGTTCTGGGCTTATAGATACCTACTTATATATAGCTTGTCTTTGCCGGTTCTTTGAGTAGCTGAGTTACTTTGCAAGCATTTGACCATTTTGTCTCATTTTTCCTCTGCAGAACACAAATAATAGTATTTCTTTCATGGACAGTTCTACTTAACAGAGTAGCTCACAAACTCAGAGAATTCACAATTTCAGAAGATCACAAAAATAGTTTCATGGAAAGTATGATAAATGATGATGCCATAAGCAAAAGACAAAGCTAAAACTTCCCTGGGAGAAGGGGCATGACTTCTCAAGCCACATTTGGCAAAAGAATCCTGGTGGCAATTAATTGCTATATTTTTCCTCAGTAGAGTTTATTTACAGTCAGAATAACTCCCCCAGAGCATTGATTTGATCACATATTTCCTTGGGTTTTATTGTCAACCTTATTTTGCTCTAGACTTTCCTGATGATCTTACCCAGAGCCATGCCCTCATGCCATGCCTTGGTCTCTCTTTGGCCCTTCAATAAAAGACAAGTGAGAAGAGCCACCAAACAAAAGAAAGAAGAATCTGGGGTGAAGAATCTGGAAGAATTGAATGGAAATAAATCTATCATCAGCACAGTAATATTTTATAAAACAATGAATTCTACAAACAATGAATTTATTGCTTGCTATTACATGTCATGGCTCTACCTAGAGACAGACAGATGAGACTATCAATCAGTAAGCCACCACTTTCTAAGAATATGTCCTTGAGTAAGTCATTCTGTATTTGTCATTGTCCTCAGGTAGTAAATGGAGATTTTTTTTAAACGCATATGTTAGGTTTATGGTAAAGAGTAAACTATATGTGGAATTGAACGCATTTAGCAAAGGGCCTGGCACATATTAGTTGCCTAACAAAATTAAGCTCTGTTCACTATGTACTAGGAGGCCTATAATAAATATGCATGAATATATCCTATATAATAAAGATGTAATATGCAAATAGTAATGACCAACTGAGTAATGATCAGATCACGGATCGGCAGGAGGGTGGGGCAGCAAGCTACAGGTGGGCTGTGGAGAGCTACATGAGGGGGCAGGGCAGCAAGCTATGAGGGGGGGCACGGGAGAGGGGGTGGGGGAAGCAACAGGAAGGCGGGCAGCAGGTGGAGAGCTACTGGAGGGCTGCAAGAGCTACTGGCAAGCTACTGGTGCACAGATTCTTGTGCAGGGCTACTAGTCAGTAAATCATGTGTGCTCATAAATATTAATAATGTGCAGATAATACAATCATTAGTGCAAGACACATACATCTTTACAAGTTCTTTGGTATAAATTGTGTGTGTCTGAGCATGAATGCAGGTATGTGTCTACGTTCTAAAATCACTGGAACTTTGTAAAGGGCAGATTTTCATATTGAGTGCTAAAAAGAAATATCCTATTACTTAGCATTTCAGTAAACTAATTTACCTACCACGTATAATTTTAAAAGAGAGCAAGTATGTTCCAGGTAAGAGACCAATATGAAAAAAGAAACACATACAATTAAAAGTTGGCTCCTATCACTAAGAGGCCACCCACTGCCCTTAATTGCTTTGGAAGCCCATTAAAATCAGTAAAGGAAACAGATACTAAAGACTTTAAAGTTCTTTTATGTTTACTTTTTTCAAGTTAAAATGCTATCTTTGACATGTAGACTTTAAAGGGTTACATTACTAAGGATTAAACTGATCCATTAAAGGAACAGGATAGCCCTATGTTGATGCATATGTTAAAATTGTGAAATGATGAAAGTGATTTTCGTGGCCTATTTTAACTACGGATCACAACAAAGTTAATGGACGTTCATGTAAACAGCAATGAAATAATAAAATTGTAATTTGATAAAGGTATAGCTATCCACATTTCAATAAAAATGTATATAACATGTGTAACTACTAAAATGATAGATGGATCATTTTACCCCCAGAGCTTTATTTAAATGATTACTATATTTCCATCTTTAAAAAAATCCACTTTAGAATACACTTTACTTTCCTGAAAGAACTTTTTCTCCACTGATTACTAAGATGAGATGTCATACTGTTAGCTGAAAGCATTTACAAAGAAAAGTTTTCATTGTAACTTGTCACCAATTTGATGCCTTCTATAAGTCCCTCGGTATGAGTTTTAACAATCCCTGATTTCTTTTTGACACCTTTGAACAGAGCAGAGGGGTGGGATTACAGAAAGCACCCTTTTGTGTTTCTTCCTTCCTCTTACCTGCCTTCCCAACTTATAATTACTGTGAAAACAGGCTTCTTGGCTAGGGAGGAACACCTAGGGATTTCAAAAGAAAATGCCTAAATAAGTGAAGTCCATGATATGTTATTTAAATTCACTTAGCCAAAAAAAAAAAAAAAATCCCCACAATCGTGGCAAGAGCTACAATGAACCCAACTGCACAAGAACTGTAGTATATGGAGTACACATTATATGCTGGCCCCGCAAAGCATTCGCCTTGCTGTGAGCAGGCTCCGTCCACTTGCTCTGGCTCTCTTTTCACTTGACAGATGGTCACATCACTCATGACATTTCCTGTTTATCTCCATATCTAAAAATCAACTGCAAGAGAATGTAGACTGGCAGTAGATTTCTCTCCAATGATTACCCACACCAGGGGACACCACAAACCTTTCTTTTTTCACATGGACACAAAACACTCATCTTTATATTAGGACAATGTTAGTTCACTTTTCCCCTGGTGCCAATTATGGCTGGTACAAATTATAAAATGTTAAAAGCCTGCTTTTCCACACAGTTGTCTCAAACACACTTTTATTTTAGTCAATTTTAAATCAAGTGAAAGGTAGCTCTAGGAAAATTTAAAATGACATTAGTTCTTGTTAGTTCCCTGACAATCAAAAATTCATTTTCCAATGGCTTTCTTATCGATTAAAATGTTCCTGACCTAAAAATCTCTGATTTTTATGGATTTGAATCCTAGAAGTATCAATTGGACTGCATTCATCAGTGTTAAATTATGTCAGAAATACAATGGATGTTTTTATTTACCAAAATATTTTGCATTTTAAACCTTCTGTTAATGCACGACCAGATTTCCAATAGGAATAGCAAATGAGTAAAGTATGGAAATCATGAAAATTAAAGAAACAAATAGTTGATATGAACAAAGTATGAAATTATAAGAGATTTTTATGTATATTTACAAAGAATGGCAATATGTTAAAATTATAAAATCAAGGTAAAAATTTAATGGAACTATCTCATTAAATTTCTCTATTAGATATATAAGAAATAAAGAAGGAACTGGAGGCCATAATTTTAAATTACTAATTTAATAGATAAAGGTTGAACTTAATGAAAAGTTAGTTATGTCTACTAGCCTCATTTTTATCTTTTTTAACACACCTTAATTTAAAGATCCTTCTATAGCCATCTGTTGATGGTTTATTTTGCTGTGCAAAGCTTTTTAGTTTGATATAGTCCCATTTGTTTATTTTCTCCTCTGTTTTCCTTGCCTTGGGCAACATATAGGCAAAAATATTGCTATGAGAGATGTCTGAGATTTTACTGCCTATGCTTTCTTTTTTGATTTTTATGGTTTTGCAACTTACATTTAAGTATTTTATCCATTTTTAGTTTATTCTTGTGTATGGTGTAAGTTGCTGGTCTAGTTTCATATTTTTTGCATGTACCTGTTCAATTTTCCCATCATTTATTTAAAAAAATGTCTTTTTCCCATTGTTCTTGCTTCCTTTGTCAAATATTAATCTACCATATAGGCATGAATTAACTTCTGGACTATTTTTCTGTTCCATTGATATATATATATGCCTGTTCTTATGCCAGTACCAGGCTGTTTTGATTACAATGACCTTGTAGTATAGCTTGACATCAGATATTGTGGCACCTCCAACTTTGTTCTTTCTCAGATTGCTGAGGCTATGTGGGGTCTTTTTTACTCCAAATAAATTTTTGGAATATTTGTTCTAGATCTGAGAAATATGCCATTTGTATTTTAATATGAATTTTGCTGAATCTATAGATTACTTTGGACATTTTAGTGATGTAAATTTTTCTAATGCATGAATACGAACATGGTTATGCTTCCATTTATTTGTATCAATTTCTTTCTTTAGTTTCCTATAGTTTCCTGAGTACAGGTTTTTTGCCTCCTTGGTTAAACTTATTCCTAGATACCTTATTTTTTAGGTTATTGCAATAGTAAATGAAATTGTTTTCTTAGTTTCTCTTTCTGATAGTTCACTATTGGTGTATAGAAATACCACTGATTTCTACATAATAATTTTGTATCTTGCTACTTTGCCAAATTCATTAGATTTATTAGACTTTTGGTGGAATCTTTAGGGTTTTCTATGTATAATATCATGTCATTTGTGAATAGTGTCAGTTTTACTTCCTCACCAATTGGGAGAAAATTTTATTTCTTCTTCTTGTTTGATTGCTATGACTGGGACTTCCAGTACTATCTTATATAATAAAAGCCTAATATGCTGAATGTCCAGTCATCTGGTCAGCCATTCAACCAATCAAAGTTTAATATGTTAATGATATGTTAAGACTGCTCAACCACTCACTATGATGTGCATTGACCATCACGGGGCAGACAGTTGACCAGTCAACCAGTCTCTCTGACATATACTGAACACCAGGGGGCAGATTCTCAGACTGGTAGGTTAGCTTGAAGCTGGGCAGTGGCCAATCAGAACTGAGCGAGATGGGCTGGACATGCCCTGGAGCCCTCCCACAGTCCCTCCCCAGCTGGCCAATCTTCCATGTCCCTCCCTGGCCCCAATCGTGTACCAGTGTGGTCCCTCAGCCTGGCCTTCACCCTCTTGCAATCTGGGCTGAGGGGCCCCCCTCCCCCACTGAATGCACAAATTTTGTGCACTGGGCCTCTAGTGTTTAATAAGGGTGGTGAAAGTAGACATCCCTATCATATTCTTGATCTTAAGAGAAATGCTTATAACTTTTGCCCGTTGAATATGATGTTTGTCATGTATGGCTTATTACATTGAGGTATATTTCCTCTGTTTCCATTTTGCTGAGGGTTTTTTATCATAAATGCACAAATTAATAACAAAGATAGAAGTTAAAATCCAAACATTTCAAACTATGAATTAACATTTTGTTCATAAATTCATTATGCACAAGGGAACAAAAGGCACAATTTTTGTTTGCTTATAACGGAGAGTTTTCTATTTACTTTGCACTAAATTGGTCATGGAGTTACAAAGAGTGATGATGGCCCTAGCTGGTTTGGCTCAGTGGATAGAGCATCACCTGCTGACAGAAAGTTCCTGGGTTCTATTCAGGTCTAGGGCACATGCCCGGGTTGCAGGCTCAATCTCCAGTAGGAGGCATACAGGAGGCAGCTGATCAGTGATTCTCATCATTGATATTTCTGTCTCTCTCTCCCTTTCCCTTCCTCTCTAAAATAATAAAAATACATTTAATTTTTTAAAAACGATGAGGCAAGTCCATACTAACTAAAACTAAAGTCTGAGTTAGAAGACATGTAAATATAAGTAATTATAGGAAATACATGTATGGACTTCTGTTGTGTTCCTTCTTGCTATTTAAATTTGTTCTTAAGAAAGCACTAACACATTCTTAATCCCAAATTCAGTAAAAATATTGTGGGTTCCCTTACCGCAACTTTCCTATAAATGCATACTCTCAAATGTGCATCTAATTCCTGTTTAAACTTGAGGCAGTATTCCTGAGATTATGGTGTGTCTGTTTCTAGTTATTGGGTTTAGTTTTTGTTTGTTTGCTTGTTTATTTGTTTTTGATATTATTTTAGTAGCAAAAGATAGGTGCATTTTTTATTTTAGCAGTTATGCATTTATTTGAAACATTGATTTTTTTTTTCTTTTTGACAGCCTTATACAGTTTAGTTTTTATAAAAAGCAAGGCAATAAGAAAACCTAAATAAATAATAATGTAAGATTACTCAGTTATGGCAAAAATTCTGAAAGTTTTCAAGAATGACTAAAGTTTGGAAAATTCTCAAGATGCCTCCTGAGAAAGAGAATAGCTGACAAATTTGTGAGTCATCCCTGCACAAGAAGCCTTGTTAACTTTTTAGGAGCAATCCTGTTATAGTATGTGTGGTGCCAAAACAAACAAAGTTTTTCCATTTTATCCCCAGAATTTATTTTTGAAAAACGAATGATCATTTTTATCAGAGCTTCAAACCCTGTCTGATTCATGGATCTATATGTTTGTAACAAGTGCCTGTCTGTCAGTCTGTCTTTCTCTTATCTTATGAGTGTAAATTAAACAACTGAATTTGATACCAGTCTAAGCAGCAAGTACTATCAGAGAATGTGAGTAGGAGGGTTATTTTAATGGTAAAAAATCTTAGCACTGGGTTTTAGTATAAACACTAGGGCCTGGTGAACAAAATTTGTGCACTGGGTGGTGGGGATGTGTCCCTCAGCCCAGCCTGCTCCATCTCCAATCTGAGACCCTACGAGGGATGTCCGACTGCCCGTTTAGGCCTGATCTCAGTAGGATCAGACATCCCTCTCACAATCCAGGACTGCTGGTGCCCAACTGCTCGCCTGCCTGACTTCCTGATTGCCTCTAACCACTTCTGCCTGCCAACCTGATAACCCCCTAACTACTCCTTGCCAGTCTGATTGATGCCTAACTGTTCCCCTGCCAGCCGGTTTGCCCCTAACTGCCCTCCCCTGCAGGCCTGGGTCCCCCCAACTGCTCTCCCCTGTAGACCTGGGTCTCCCACAACTTCCCTTCCCTGAAGGCTTGGTCACCCCCAACTTCCCTCCTCTGACAGCCTGGTCATCCTTAACTGCCCCCCCCTGAAGGCTTGATTACCCCCAACTGCCCTCCCTTACAGGCCTGGTCCCTCCCAACTACCCTTCCCTACTGGCCATCTTGTGGCAGTCATCTTGTGTCCACATGGGGGCAGGATTTTTGGCCACATAGGGGCAGCCATTTTGTGTATTGGAGTGAGGGTCAATCTGCATATTACTCTTTTATTAGATAGGATGGAGGCCTGGTGCATGAGTGGGGTCCAGCTGGTTTGCTCTGAAGAGTGTCCTGGATCAGGGTGGGTGTTCCCTTCAAGAATGGGGCAGCCAGGGCAAGGGGCCTGTGGTGGTTTGCAGGCTGGTCATACCCACTGGTGATCCAAGTGAAGGTCCTGGTATCTGGGACTTATTTATCTTCTATTATTGAAACTTTGTAGCCTTGAGCAGAGCCAAGCCTCCTGCTTGCTCCGTGGCTGCTACCATTTTTGTTGGGATTTATTTATCTTCTATAATTGAAATTTTGTAGCCTTGAATGGAGGCCTAGGTCCACCAGGGTGTGTGGAAAGCTTTGCTTCCTCCATTGTCAGGGAAACCCAAACATCCTGCTCACTCCATGGCCGCAGCCATCTTCATTTTGGTTAATTTGCATACATGCTCCTGATTGGCTGGTGGGCATGGCTTGTGGTTGTAGCAGAGTGATGGTTAATTTTCATATTGTTCTATCATTATATAGTATAAGAGAGATGGAGAAGGTGTCCTTAAATGAAGGGAGAATCACACTACTTCCTGATGCAACACATTTATACAGGAAACATACGTACAGTACTGTTCCTTGCTACTACTTTTTTCTTCATTTTTATAAACTGCACTGTAAGTGATAAGAAAGCTAGTGAAAAATTCTGCCCAATATACTCAGCATGACCCCACAAAGGTTTTTCTGCCAACAACTATTCTTTAATAAAAATTGTTGAAAAGTAATTGTAAGTACTTAACTTTTAAGAAGTACTCCAACAGAAGATTTAGCATATTTTCATTGGAATTTTTATTCTTTAACTATTTCAGAAATCAAAATCTAGGGCAATAATCACTTGAAATTCTTGGAAACAATGTATTTCAGGATTCAGAATCTTCTCAATTTTACAAGGAAAATACAGTTTATGTACCATATATGAAACAACATCCCATGGGGTCTCAAAAAGTACCCTCTAATCAAACATATTAATATTTCTGTTATAAAGTGTGTGAATGTAAGATTATTCAGTAAGATATTTTAAAACACTAAATAGTCTCATGTTAGTCTAGACCAATTTTTGCCTCCAAAAAGGTCCTGGTCAAGATATGTTTTGGTTTTGGATTATGGAGTTGTAGATAAGAGTATAGACCTGTACTGGTTGAGTTATAAATCAGAAGATAAACTAGCTTGCAGGAAATCCTTTTAAGATACTGTGAAAGACACTGTATGGATATAATCTAAAAGTATTGGAAGCAAAAATTTTATAATATCTCTTATATGTAGAACCTAAACAAACAAACAAATACACAGAAACAGAGAACACATTGTTGGTTGCCAGAGGTGGGGAGTGAGTAATGGATGAAGGTGGTCAAATTATATAAACTTTCACTTATAAAATAAATATGTGACTATAGTTAATAACACTGAGTCATATATTTGGAAGTTGCTAAGAGAGTAGATCTTAAAAGTTATCATAAGAAAATTGCAACTATATGAGGTGATGGATGTTAACTAAATTTTTGTGGTGATTACTTCACAATGTACACATATATTGAATCACATTATGCACTTTAAATTTATATAGTGTCATATGTAATTATATCTAAATAAAACTGAGAAAATAATTAAATGGCTAATTTTATGTTTTACAGTTAAAAATTCTCAACCTACCAACATAAATGCCAACTGAGAACAAGTACGGTGTGAACATTTAGAGCATGCTACACATTGAAGACCAGAGATCCTGAAGCCAGCCTGCCAGAATTTGAATTGTGGCTCCACTGCTTCTTGGTTACATGACCCTGTTAAGTTATTTAACCTCTCTGTGCTTTGCTTTCTGCTTTTCTAAACTAAGAATAACACTACCTTCTTCACAGGGTTCTCTAAGGATTAAAAGAGCTAATATTTCTAACATGCTTAAATGAATGTCTGGCACCTACAAAGCCTCAGCACTGGTGATTATTACTGGTAAAGGTGCCTGGAGAAAAGCACATCTGGGATTTCAGACAGGGTGGATTAGGAGCGAGTCATCCTACTTCTAACCCACTGAAGCAAAACAGCCTGATTTCTGAAAAGACATGGAATTTCAAGAGCTTCTTGTGAAACATTTCATTGTGGATGAAATGGAGCAAATATGGGATTGAACAATGGCAATGGTGGGAAAACCTTTGTAACTAGATTGCCGATGAACAGAAGAAAAGACACTGACAAAATTTCCTAAAAGGGGAAGGACTGGCATCATGAGGCAGAGCAGACAAAGTAGTTAAGGGAGAATTAATAAAAGCTCTGAATCAGAGAATCAGGAGCTTAGGTTTTACCCTCTTAGGTGATTCTGATGGTGAATTAGGTGGCTAGGGCCTCACGAATCATCACATAAACCACAATAAACCTGTGCCCTCTCCTACACAAGAATGAGTTGGGATATTTAATTACTGTCAGATGTGTGTTTAACAAAGACAATGTTATTTTATTCTCCATTGCTGCAGGCCAGAATCTCTGGACCCTGACTCTGAGATAAAGGTTAATCAGAGAATGATCTTGGGAGCAAAAGAAACCAGATTAGGCAGAATGAAAAACTGGGTGATGCTCAAATTGCAATGAAGGGCCCAGTCAATCCCATGGGTGCTCTGGAGCTGAGATGTCATCTGGAGATGGCCCTCCAATTATCCTGAACTGAGGCAAGAATTGCCTTTATAACCTCTGTATTGCCTATCGTTTTATTCAAGCTGCAAGTATGGCAGGGACTGTAGCCTCAAATAAGGCAGCTTCCATTAGCTGAGGGCAACAGACAGAGAGAGCCTGGGGCTACCACAGCTGGCACTCTTTGCAGTTGGGAGTGAGTATCCTACTCCTGGAAGGAATCCTGCACTGGGACTTCACACCCACTTGAGGGTCCTATGTTGCAGCAGCAGCAGGGCCTGAAAACTGGTTAGAAATGCAAAATTTCAGGTCCCACTAGAGAGTTACTGAATAGGAAACTCTGGAGGTGGGTCCCAGAAATCTGTGTTTCAACAAACCCTCCATGTAAATTTGAGAACCGCTACTACATACACTATGCAAAATATACCGCTACATACACTATGCATACATATACCGCTACATACACCGCTACATACACTATGCAAAATATCAAATGCACACAAAATTATTTCACTGCAGGAACAGTTTTCATAACTGTTGCACTTGGTAAGTGCACATTATGGAATGATACTTAATTCTACTGGAAAATAAGAAAATGCAATCACTCAGAGCCCAGGCTTTGGGTCAATCTTAGAGCTATTAGTTTATAGACTTGAAAGTAATTACTACACTATAGCAATATGTGATATGGCACTTTATATGTGACACAGATCAATGGAAAAGTGAGTTAATAAAACAATAAAGCTATATTCCTTGCAAAAAAAAATCTATAAACATAAAAGAACTTGCTAAGGGCAAAAAAAAAAAAAAAAGGTCAACTGAGTAAAACAAAATGATAAGAGGTGGACAACTAACCAAATGCAACTTGGCTGACATTTGACACTCTTATTGGGCTCCTAGGAAGATCCTCAGGTGAAAATAACAGGTTGAGCTCTGTAAGGAGAGAGGAAATGGCCTCCAGGCAATTTATCTTTTCCTAAGAAGTGGCCTTTGTAGCCAATAGGGCTGTCCAGAGTTGAAAAAAGCCAAGGAAAATCTCCAAGTCTGTATTAGCTCTAGGAGAGTGATAGCAATGAGACAAATTCTAAATAGTAATAGGACAAGGTGCTGAAAATATCCTTCATGGGCATCTCATTTCAAGGATTCAGTGACACAGGAGCTATGATGTGTTTTGCAACTCATTAGGACATTCCATGGAAACTTCTGGGAGAAAAATAAAGATAAATGAAGTATTGAATGCCCTACACAATGGTTTCAAATATTGATTGTATTTTCTTTGAGCCTGGTATTAGCAGCCTTAGCAACTGGAATGAAGGCTGTATCTTACATTACTACTTTGCTCTCCCCTCTTCAAACCCCTTTCACAGACATTTGTAATTTGACACTCAGGGGTACTCTTTGAGATGTGGCTAGTATGGTAACTGCATTCTGTATGCAAAAAAAAAAAAAATGGGCCTGAAAAGGCTAAGGGACTTGCTCAAGGACTCCTGCAAGCTAAATGAAAAGGGAGGTGTTTGTTAGCACTTTTATTATCCTTTATTGAAATGTATGTATTAGGACTAAGTTATACCAATATTGTATAAAGTCTTCATAAAACCCTTAAAATTAAGAATTATGATTTTCTTTCTTTTTTTAAGCATATTTTTATTGATTTTTTACAGAGAGGAAGAGAGAGGGACAGAAAGTTAGAAACATCGATGAGAAAGATTCATCCATCAGCTGCCTTTTACACACCCCCTACAGGGGATGTGCCCACAACCAAGGTACATGCCCTTGACCTGGAATCTAACTTGGGACCTTTCAGTCTGCAGGCAGATGCTCTATCCACTGAGCCAAACCGGTTTTAGCACAATCTTCTTTCTTATTATTAATACCCAGAGATATTAATTAATTTGCCCAACATCACACAGATAGTAAAATGGCAAAGGCAGTCCAGGGGAGTTGGCTCCATGCATCCCTCCCACTATACTATCTCAGGGGGTCTTGGGTGGACCGGGGCATTATGCTTGGTCATTTGAATGTGCACCCAAGACAGGTAACTGCTGCTAAACTGCTACAGTAGCAAAACATATACAGCTCTGGCCAGGATGCTAGCAAGAGTGTAAATGTGTGAACTCCCAACATTGAAATAAAAAGACATAGAAATAAGACAAGAAATGAATTACTTTAAGAACAGGGAATAAATAAAATGTGATACCTCAAATTCCTCAAGTTTCTGATAAATGCTAAAATAGTAAGTACTGGCTGGTAAACCATTTTAGTAACATGAGTAGCAGGAGCAAGAAATCTAAAGGCAAGGCACACAACAACTTTCACTGAAATAGAATAGTATTTCAGATTCTGAAAGTAAAAAAAAAAATGGTATATCTAAATAGAATGGTATTTCAAAATAGAAATGTTATTTCAGATTCTCAACATCAAAACCTGATATTTTATTTGACTTGGGAATGTTTCTACATTTACAATAAACCATTTTTCTTGCCTTTCAGAACACTTGCCATGTGCGTAAATAAACAGTTTTATACAAAACAGTGTAACAATAGTGTGGCTTCTTCAAAAGGTAGTTAAATATTGATTTGCCATTCTCCTGGCATAATGACCAAACACAATACTCCATCAGTTTGTTGAACCAATGTCCCTAAGTGCTGCCAAACAAGTCAGCAATTAATGTCTTTGCTGAGTAGTTGGTTTCCACGATATCTACAAGGAAACGATTCTCATTGAATTGAAAGCAAAACAGGAGACAATCCATTCATTCACATGAAAGCTAGCTTGTCATTTGAAACTCACTAACCGAACTAGAAGCTCTTCTTAGACCCCAAGACTTATTTCCTCCTCCCAGATGCCAATCTCCATTTCGCCTAGAAAGCCCCAACCCCCCTCTTTTTGCTATTAAATTCCATATTAACACCTCCCAGCTGCCAAGCCTCCAAGCTCTCCCCTTTGTCTACCTTTAGCATGTGATCAGGAGCAAATGCTCAAGCAAGCTTAAAATCTTACAGCTGCACAAAATACATTTTGGAAACAAAACCTTCTGAAACAGGGCATCCTTTAATGTTTAATTTAACCTAAGCCTATTGCTTAAAAATATTTCTGTCTGTTGGCTGCAAAATTCCATACTGTTTGAAGGTTGTTGTTGTTGTTTTAAAGGTGTTCTATAATAAAATTCACATCTGTCAGTAACAATCTGGTGATATTTTTATTCACTTAAATATATTTTAATAATTTTAATCTCATCTCACTCAATATTTGAATCATCTGTCTATGATGTCTTTTTCAAAATTTATAATATTTTAAAATATTTTTTCCTCTTCCATTCTGAATCACAATGAAGGAAACAATTTCCTTTCAAGAACCCCCCGCCGCCCCAATCTCCAAAGGAACATAAAAACCCAAGATCTGTAAATAGAAACTCTGAGGCCATAAAGAAAATGTTTGTATATAAAACATAGATGAGATTTTACCCAATCTCTAATGTGAGACTTTCTGAAAAATACTTTTCTAAATATATGTAACTGTTTTAAATACATACTTTCCAAATCAGGGGAAAAGATACCACAACTTATTTGCACACAAAGGGCAAATAGTCCTGATCAGATAGCTAGTGTGTATCCATTTTCATGCTTAACCACAAATGAATAGGAAAGTAAGGGTACCTAATTTTATAAATAAATAATTATCAATTAGATTATTGACAGGAATATAGATGAACAGATAAAACATAAAATATATAGAAGTGTGTACTCCAAACTATTTAAAATTTTATTTCCAATCTCCTCCTGACAATATAAATCTAAGTCAATTATTATTGCCAACTCTGCAGCCCCATATTGCAAGTTCTTATTAAAAATGTCTTTCTATCAGATGTTGCCAAAGATCGTATTAGCAGGACTGAAGAATGCTTTTGTCATATCAAATATGCCCAGCTGTTTATCGTATGGTAAAGTAGTGTTAGAACCATTTAAAGATGTGTCTGACATCATTAATCTATTTGACCTCTGACCCACAGATCTAAACTGTAACTATGGTGACTGCAGCTTGACCTTACAATGCTGAGAAACTTTAAAGTGATGCAGTATTTCAGGCCACATTGTGAAGTTAGACAAAGGGGTAAAGAAGTAATGTGACAGTTTCCTGGGAATTAAGGTCAGCAGGTCAATTGTGCTGGAGCTTTTTGTGATAAGAAAACCAGTTAAAATTTTTGATCTGTTATAATTTTTAGAATAGTCCTTTGTCGTGTGGTGAAAAGTGCAAAGAAATCAATTCAGTAAACTTTACGAATGGTGGAAATAAAAGTACAAGTAGCATTGACCATTCAATAATATAACATTCCTTCCAACAATTTTTAGATGTAATGCAATATGCCCCAACTTTCTGAGTCTACACAGTGGCAAGTAAATAATTTCATCTGCAGATTGCTGCTCCAACTACAAAGTAACCAAAATGATAAAATGATGAGTTTTTTAAACAATGGGACATTCTCGCAATCCAAAAAGTCATTAAATGTCTATTAAATAAAAACTGCCTACATTCACATACAATATGTATTTGTATCAGATTATTCTCTGAGCAAAGCCCGTAATAAACAAAAACATGTGCATGTATGTGAATGTAGAGCTAGTGTAACACCACTCAGTGGTGGCTACTCCTCCTGAATGTGAGCATCTCCTGTATTTAGGTGTGCTCTCACTGAATAATTAAAGCAGCACCTCACATAAAAACTGTGAACCTCTGTTTCCAAGATTTTCTAATTACGTCAATAATAGGCTAGATTAACCTTTTCCACGAAAAGGCATGTTCTGAGGCATTGCTTTATGGATATGTATCCTGAAGCCTGATTATGTCTATGCTAATCACTGGAAAGAAATTCTTCAGTGTGTACAGGTGTAGTGGGAGGGGCTCGGCACAAAAATATTGAACACAGTATTTTCTACAAAAGGGAAACATACTCAAAGGAAACCCAAGCAATTACATGTTAAAACAATCATAAACAAATAACACAGACAGTTCACATCTGCCATTTTTTTTGTAAATAATAAATTCTATTTTGTTCTAAGGAACCTGGAAGAAGGTATCATGTTTCAAATACATTTCAGCTGATATTTAAAAATAGAAGAGAAATTAAACATATACACAAACACACACAACAAATCTTCCCAGAATATATAAACCCATGAAAATGAAAAGAAAACACACACACACACACACACACACACACACACAAACAAACAAACAAACAAACAAAAAACCCAAAAAAACAAAACCTAAACATTTCCTTTGTGTTTTTGACTTGGAAGTTTGGAGACTCTAGAAAGTAGGACTGCTGAAAAAGTAGATACCACTTGTTGCTTTATTTTCTTACCCTTCACCCACATATCTATTCAGAAGGGTGTGCTAGTGATTTTTCTCCCAAGAGTCCCTTAGACATTAGGAGCCTTTAGAAAGTTTGAAGGATTCTTTGGAATGGCAAAAGATTTGAAGACTTAAAATTTTGACAGCATGCTCCAGGAAAGAGCATGCTTCTAAACAAACCACACTAAGACACATAGTTATAAAGCCAAGGTAAATTCAGGCATGACCAATAAAGAATATATAGCAAACAGAACCAAGGAAATATTTGGTCGTTACTTTTTCTGCCTGACTATGTTTAGATGAAAATAAATTCTAGGTTTGAAACTTTTTAAAGTATGAGAAGACAGCCGTCTGGAGAAGTACCTCATGGACCCTCCAAAAACATGGATATATTATCAGAAGGCTGGAAGTATACCATAAATTAGAAATAAAGGGGCAGGGATACAGGAAGGGCTAAGAGCTGAGGGTAATGTTGGGAGGGACTAAATCAGAAAAGCAATTAAACAATGTATATACACTTCCCTTCTCTAATACATTACCTTTTAAAATATGACCAGTTTTAACCAAGAATTGTAAAAAGCCGCTACTAAAAAAGACACAAGGCCCAGATAGTTTTCTATTGACATTTCTATAGATCTCCAAAACAGGTTTCATTCTCATGTTTCAGTCACTGTTTGTTACTGGTCTCAAAACACACGTAGTCATTCTGTGTTGTTATCTTAGTTCATTCACTACTAATTTATATTGGTTATAATTTACTAACTTTTTTATGTTCTAATTAAGAATGACTAATAATTTTCACTTATACATGTTCTTTCTTTGGCTTTGTTTCCATTATTGCTCACTTTGAAAAGCTAGTATATATTAAATTTGATGATATTGTGTGCAGAAATAAAATGTATAAAACCAGTGAATTAAGACGAAATATCAGGAGAATAGGCAGAAAAAGTAGAAAGATGTGGAGTATTTGCACTGTTGAAATCCTAAATGTGAGGTGAGCAAAGAATCTGATTGGAATTCCACTTCTTATCATAGACTATTCCTCTCAGACTCAACTATGCAGCACATGCTGAACCACTCCTTGATGTCTGTTTCTACTTTGAAGGTATTAAAATAATGAAATATATAGTTATCAAAGGTTAGAACCTTCTTGTGGGAAGTTCAGTGAAGAAAACTGGGACATAGAATGGGACCATAAAGAGGATGGCCTTGATTTGTAAATAAAAGGAGTTTATTGAGCTTTAAATATGTACACATATAATACCTTAATAAAAAAATGAGGAAAAAATAAAAGAACTGTAAATTTGTTTTCTTTTCCACCATCTTAAGTAATCAGTATAAATCCATCCAAAGGGATAACGATAAATAAAAAGAGATGTGAACAAATATTTTTCAATTTCTTTTATGCTTAAGTTTCTAAATCTCTTGAACCAAATTTCATAATTTATCTTTTCTTAGAAAATACATTTAATCCAGATTCTCAAATGAATGGGCATTACATTCTCTTATCACTTTCTTAATCTCTGAAATTGTATTCATGTTCTCTTTCTCATTTTTAATTTGTGGTTTTGGGTATTTAGAAATGAGATCTGCCAAAGTTTGTTAGTTTCCCTGGTCTTTTGATCAATGTCTCAGTTTGATTGCTTCTGTTTTAATTTTTGTCCAATTTTCTCCTATTACATTTTTTATGCTTATGTTGTTCTATTTCCTGGCTAATTTTTTTTCTACTTTTGTTTTTTTAATAAATGCATTTGAGATTATATACTTCTTCTATTTATTGCTTTGACTATATTACATAAATTTGTGATTTCCATTTTAATTTCCTCATTAGTACAGTTGTTAATAAGAGTATATGATATTGTAAAATCTTCCACCTGGATAGAAAAATTTAATCATCCTTATATTATATTTTAAAATGAATACATTGCCATTAAAGAATGAAGCTATATGAGATTTCCCTTTTAGCCTATTTATGCAAGGCCCTGTATTTGAAAAGAATGTGTGTTCTCTACTTATCATATACTATTTCCCACATAATATCTCTGAATTACATAAGTATTTAAATAGACTGGGATCTCAGAGAGATCGCTAACTCACCTTTCTAAGGAACCTATATAAGTACTCACTAAATAATTATTGAGGCAAAAGTCAAACTCATATCTGCCCAAAGCATACATGCTTAATAACTATAACAGATTGCTTCCAGAATTATCAATTCCCTTATCTTTCTCTTCCCAGTAAACTATGAATTCACTTACAGCAAATCTTATTTTACTTTCTATCACAAAAGCTGTGATAATCTGTTGCTTTGGTCAACCCCAAATGACCACTCCTTCTGGCATTCATTCTATTGTTCAGTGCCTTCCTCTTAAATTGGACTTGACTGAGACTCACTAGAACATGGCTTGGTGATTCTACTTTTGCAACCTAATAAGAGGGCACATAAAAAATCAAATTACCTGCTGGAATGACCACTAAGACAGGCAAAGTGGAGAGGCCACACAAAGAAGCTACATGGAGAGTGAACTCCTGAAACTACACTGAGGAGAAAATAAAAGCCAGCTTACAAGCCACAGTTCTACAACCTCAGCAAAGCTGCTCCGGGCATCCTTGCTGAGTAGCTAGACCTGTCAGTGTGAAGAAGCCAACTCGGAAGATTGACCTCCAGTATACATTGTGTGGAACAGAGACAACATTCCCCTGATCTCTATCCAAGTTCCTGAATCACAGAGTCTGTGAGAAATAATAAAATGACTATTACTATAAATTATTACTATTCTAGCTTCTTAGTTTGGGTATAATTTGTTATATAGCAATTGAAAAACAAAACAGTAACCAATAGAGTGATCCTTCACTAAATATTGTCGAATAAAAAAACAAATGAAGGTAGAAGAGGGAATGGAGGGGATAAATGGTGATAGGAAAAAACAAAATTGTAAAAATGAATAAATGAATAATGAGTAAATAAACAACTTGATTTATCATAGAGGGTGAACTTATTTTGTATTATACATATGAAAAGCAATTTTATTTTCTAGTGGAATTATTTCAAGTTCATATGACAGTATAAAACAGGACAGCATGTTGAGTGCAGTGATCTGCATCATTCCATAGCAAGTGCTCATTAGAAGCTACCTCTGTACTAGGCTCTGTGCAGGGCTTAGAGATTATGATGATGAGCAAAACCAAACACGGTGTCTAGCCCCATGAAGCTCCCTGTTTTGTAAGGGGTGTGGACAAATGACTAGAAAGAAGTCAAAGTGCATGCTCTTGTGAAGGCCATAGAAGAGAGGACATGTGATTAGAATATATAGGAGTTCAGGTGAGTTGATGTGGTCAGGGAGGTCAGGAAGGCATTCAAGAGGATTTGATGTCCAGATAAATGTGAAGAACATGAAGGAGTAAGGTGAAGAAAGAAAGGAAGAGTAAATGCAGGGAGAGGAAACCTGTGAGCAAAGGCTGGTAGTGGAAGGGAGTCGGGCAAAGACCTCTCAAAAATGTGTAATAACCAGATGCAACATATATATAATACAAGTATTTTTATTATTTTGTTACTTAATAACTTCACTTGATTTCTTGTCATCTCAATAGAGTAACTACTCACCAATCAAATATGTAAAATGAAATAAGTAATTAGGAAAAAAAATTTCTTACTCTAATAAAAAGGCATATTCATATAGCTAAAGGTAAAATATAATCAAAGTTATTAATTTTAAAACTTACATAAAGGTAGATTAGCCTAAAAATATTCTGTATTCAAGGTAAATAAGGTCAGTAAAAATTGCTCAAAATCACAAACTATTAGAGCACAAGTTATAATTACTATGAGGCATGAAATGGAAATATTTCCCATGAAAAATAATTCAATAGTTTCATATTTAAATTTTAGGATTCTAAGCAAATCTCTTTATACTTAATAATTCCCCTGAATTCAAAATTCATATAAATTAATTAATAAATGCATATTAATAAATAAAGGTTTAATTTTTAGGATCTTTACCTGCACATTTACACTATAATTTTTGAACATGGTATTCAATTGCATTTCTCTACTAAAAGTGCAATTGTTTACCTAATAAAGCCCAGGAAAATTCTTCAGTAGTTTCTTAAGAAAAAGAAACTGCAGTTTTTATGTCTCCCTGGAAAGGAAATTAAATAGAAGATCCTGCATTTAAATAACACTAAGGTAGTGACACCAATGGATTGAGGCCAAGAAATTCAAAGTTAAAGCTAAAGCTGGCACTCTGGCCCTAAAACAGGCTATTGTCTTGCCCCCTACCCCAGCCTTGCAAATTTAATTAAATCCAAATTCTAACCCTTTGATTTAAGTGGTTCAGAAAACTCCTATAGGAATTTCATCCTCTAGATGGCCTTTTGTGCTTCACTTCCTCTCATGCGACACAAAGAGTCTATGTACATTTTTTCTCCTCTTAAAAAGAGAGAGAGAGAGAAAGAGAATTTTGGATAAAGGAAATATTTTATCTCAAGTGTTCACCGTCTTCCCAAATCCTATAAAACAAAACTTTGCCCTTAAAGTCCTTTCAGTCTCACTACTTGCACAATCCAGACTGAAATTTCACCAAAAAGTACCCTTTTGTTTATTTAACTTGAGTTTTTTTAAGTGTTTTTCAATATGGATATGATTTTCCTCCAATTAACATCATTTTCTAATAAATAAAAAAGGCTATATGATGTGATAATTTAATTACAACTTATACATTAATACTTTCCTCCAAATTATTCTTAACAACATTAGTTTGTAAAATATTAAATAGCAGTCTGGTATTAAAGTTTAAAATAACATTTCAAAATGGTTAAGAAAAGTTAATTTCCATTTATATCTATGATAATTATCACTGAAAAAAACTCAACCAATAAAACAATTGGTTTTAATTTCACAAGACTTTATATTTCCTTCTGTTAAAAATAAATATTGCCTTAGGCTACCAGTCACATTTATTTTTATCAGCCAAACATTTTTAAGTTGCACAAAAATTATAAAGTGATCTTTCATCTAAAACTGTGTGTAGATAAAAATGGAGTGTATTTTCACAATATGCATTTATCAACTATATTTTAGATACTTTTTAAATGAGGATGATTGATTTAGTAAAGTACAGAAAAGATCTAGAGTTCCTATACTCTGAAACAAATATATGAGATCCAGGCCGGGTAGTTCAGTTAGACAGAGAATTGCCCCAATATGCCAAGGTTTCAGTTGGATCTCTGGTTAGGGCATATACAAGAAGCAAACAATGAATCCATATGTAAGTAAAACAACAAGCCTCTCTCTGTGTCTTTCTTTCTCTCTTCTCTACTCCTCCCTCTCTCTCTAAAATCAGTCAATAAGTCATTTATTAAATTAAAGTAAAAAAGAGTAAATGGGAAATAAGACCTTATATACATATGTCATCATTGTATTCAAGAAATAGCACATATTTTAACATGTGATAACTAAGCCCCCAAAGTAAACTGCAAGTGCTAACAGTAAACATGACATAGCAGACAGCTCCAAGAACCCCTGCGCCCACAGAGACATCAGGAAAACAAGCAAAGCTATAAGAATCAACTATGGCAGAACTCTAGGAAATAGTCTGAGGTTTATTTTTTTTTCCTATTTTTCTGTCTTCACTAATTTTCAGAGAGGTAGAGAAACATTCATCGGTGCCTCCGACACTCACCCCAACTGTGAAACAATCACTCTACCTTTTGGTGTACAGAACAACGCTCCAACCGTCTGAGCCACAACAGCCAGGGACAATCTGAGATTTATTAACAACCAAGCAAACACTGAATCAAAACAAAGGAAGCTTTGAAATAGCAGAAACATTTTGTCATGTTTTCAACTGTAGGTTCTGTGCAAGCAACATGCTCAGGTTGACCCAGAGATGGAAAACGGCCTGGCAGAGTATTGAAGGCGTGCCCCAGCAAAAGCCAATCTACAAAGACTGGAAGTATAAGTAGTTTGGGAGTATCTTTTCCTATTTTCTTATTCTTTCCATTCTTTGTTTCTTTTTCTCCATTGTTCATTCTCTCTCTCTCTCTCTCTCTCTCATTTTTATTTGATTGTTTGTGCTACTTAGTATTCAAGTTAATCTGTCAAGAAACTAGACGAATATAAATAAAAAAGAATCCTGACCTCAGAGACTACATGTGACAAAGAATACAGACTTAACAAAATTAAATAAGAAGTCATTAAACAAATAGTTTCAGCTTAAACCAAGCAAAAAAAAAAAAAAAAAGAGAGGAAGGGGATCTGATTTTTAGACTTACCATATTATAATATTAAAACTGTCCAGTTTTTAAGAAAAAAATACTATGAAGAATGTAAGAAACAAAAAACTATGGTCCATTAACAGAAGAAATAAATAGAAACTATCCCTGAGGAAGCACAGACATTGAACTTATTAGTCAAAGGCTTTAAATCAGCTGCCTTAATAAATCAAAGGGCTAATGGAAACCATAAGTGTGATATGTAAACAAATAGTCTATCAAGAAAAAGATTAAAGTTATAAAAAAGAACCAAGCAAAGTTTTGGAAATGAAAAATTTAATAACTAAAATTAAAAACTCACTAGAAGTTTCAATTGAAAATTTAAGCAGACTGAAGAAATAATCGGTGAATGAGAAAATAAATGAACACAGTTTAAGAGAACTTTGGGACACAATGAAGCATACCAATACACATGCAATGGTAAACCAGATGAAGAGGAAAGAAAGAGGCAGGAAGAATATTTATAGAGATAATGGCCAAATATTCCCCAAGTTTGATAAGAAAAACATGAGTCTACACATTCATGAAACTCAGAAGACTCCAAGAAGAAAAAGTGGAAAGATATACACAGAGCCACATTGTAATCAAATTGTAAAAACCCAAGGAAAAAGAATCTGGAAACCAGCAAAAGAGAAGCAACTCAGCACTCATACAAAAGATCTTCAATAAGATTAACATTTAATTTCACATCAGAAATCATGGAAGCTATAAGGGAGCTAAAAATATCTTAAATTGCCAAAAAGGAACTGTTGACCAATAGTCATATATCTGGCAAATTATTCTTCAAAAATGAGAAGAAGTTAATACAGTCTCAGAAAAATGCTTAGTAGACTGCCCTTATAAGAAATGCTAAAATGAGTCCTTTAGACTAAAATGACAATACAGTAAACTGGAGAGCAACTTAAAATGATTCAAAGAAATATGGAACTATGGTAAAAAAGTAAACACATAGTAAACTAAAAAGCCAACATTACTGTATGTTTGGTTTTTAACTCCTCTTTTTTACAACTAGAGGCCCAGTGCACGAAATTCATGCATGGGGGGGGGGGTGTCCCCTCAGCCCAGCCTGCACCCTCTCCAATCTAGGACCCCTTAGGGAATGTCCAACTGCCAGTTTAAACCTGATCCTGTGGATCAGGCCTAAATTAGCAGTCGGGCATCCCTCTCACAATCCTGGGTTACTGGCTCTTAATTGCTCACCTGCTTGCCTGCCTACCTGGTAGCCCCTAACTGCCCTCCCCCCTGCTGGCGTGGTCACCTCTTACTGCCCCCCCATTCGCCTGGCCCCACCCAACTGCTCCCCCTGCCAGCTTGGTCATTTCCAACTGCTCCCCTCCCCACTGCCAGCCTGGTTGCCCACACCCCCCACAGGCCTGGTCACCCCCAAACAGCCTACTGTTTAGTCATTTGGTCACCCCTCACTAACACCCCCACTGGCCTGGTCACCCCATGCAGCCTGCTTGTTCAGTCATTTGGTACTCCCTCATTAACCCCCCTGTCGGCCTGGTTGCCCTACACAGCCTGCTATTCAGTCGTTTGGTACTCCTTCACTAACCACCTGTTGACCTGGTCATAGGAAGCCATAGTGTGAGGGCATGAGGGTTAATTTGCATATTACCTCTTTATTATATAAGATAAGATTTAAAATCGAAGTGCATAAAGCAATAATTACCCAGGCTAATTGATACACAATGTAAAAAGCTCTAATCTTATTGATAACAACAATAACATAAGTGGGGAGGGGAATTATACCGTGGCAGTGTTTCTATATATTATTGATCCTAAATTAATATCAATTCCAATTAGGTTGTTATAAAATTAGGATCTTGATTGTAATCCTCATGGTAATATATATAGAAATTTAAAAAATCAATTGAATAGAAAAAAAGATAGTGATGGAGGAAAAGAGGAACTAAAAAAAGTAATACGCATAGAAAACAAATAGCAAAATGGCAGAAGGAAGCTATTTCCTATCAGTAATTACTATAAATGTAAATAAATTAACTCACCAGTCAAAAATCAGAAATTTCCATACTAGCCAAAACTGATTTGGCTCAGTGGATAGAGCACCGGCCTGTGGACTGAAAGGTCCCAGGTTTGATTTCGGTCAAGGGCATGTACCTTGGTTGCAGGCACATCTCCAGTAGGGGGTTTGTAAGAGGCAGCTGATCGATAATCCTCTCTCATCGATGTTTCTAACTCTCTATCCCTCTATCTTCCACTTCATAAAAAAAAATCAATAAAATATATATATTTTTTTTTTAAAAAAGAAATTTCCTTACTATATATATTTTTTTTAAATGTCAGAGATTGGCAGAATAGATTTACAAATACTAACCATGTTATGACAAGAGACTCACTTTAGACCCAAAGATACAAATAGGTTAAAAGGGAAAGTTTCTAGGGGGAAAATATATAATCAATTCAAACTAGTTTGTTAAAAGTTTAGAATTTTGATTTTAATCCTCGTGGTAACCACTTAAACAAAATGTAATTTGAATAAAAATGATTATAAGTATCAAAGGACAATAAATACATAGACAATGAATGGATGGATTGATAGATGAATAGGTAAGATGAGCAATACATCCAGAATTTAAAATTACAAACACATATGCACCTAAAAACAGAGACCCAGAATACATGAAGCAAATATTGACAGAAATGAAGAAAGAAGTAAACAGTTCTACAGTAATAATTGGAGATTTCAATACCTCACTTTCAACAATTAAAGAAATATCTACACATAAGGCCAGTTAAGAAGTAAGAGGCCTCAAACAACACTATAATCAAACTATACTTAATAGACATATTGAACATTCTACCAGCTTAAAATTATTTTCAAGTGCACATGGAAAAATCTCTAAAACATACTGTTTGTCTAAAACATATCTTAATAATTTATAAAGATTGAAACATACCAAGTATCTTCTCCACATAGAATAAAATGAAGCTAAAATTCAATAACAGAGGAGAAAGCTGGAAAATTCACAAATACCTAAAAATTAAACAACTATACTCTTAACCAAATAGTAGTTCAAAAAGGAAATTACAAGGAAACATTAGAAAATAACTTGAGACAAATGAAAATGAAAATACCACATATGAAAATAATTTGGCTGCAGTGAAAGCAGTGTTCAGAGTGAAAGTTATAATGGAAAATCTAAAATCAATAACCTAACTTTATAACTTAAGAAACTAAAAAAAGAACAGTAAACTAAAACACAGAGCTAGCAGAATGGAGGAAATAAAAAGATTGCATAGGTAAATGAAATAAAGAATAAGGAAAAACAACAGTCAATGAAACTAAAATTTAGTTATTTAAAAATATCAATAAGATTGACAAACATTTAGACTGAGAAAAAGGCAAATAAATGAAAATAGAAATAAAAGTGAGAACATTACTACCAACCCTAGTCAAACAAAAAGGTTATGAGAGAATATTATGAAAAAATATACACCAAAAAATTATATAACCTAGAGAAAACAGACATTTTCTAAAACCATGCAAACTACCAAAACTGACAAAAGAATAAATAGAAAATCTCAACAGAACTATAAGAGATTGAATCAGTAATAAAAATCCTTTCAAGAAAGAAAATCCCTGGGCCATATAGCTTTATTGGTGAATTCTATCAAATATTTAAAGAAAAATTAACAATAATCCTTCCCAACCTCCTTCAAGAAATATAAGAGAAATTAAGACTTCCTAACTTGTTGTGTAAGGCTAGTCATACTCTGAACCAAAGACAGAATAGAACACTAGACAAAATGAAAATTATAAACTAATATCACTTATGACTATGAATGTAAAAATTAAAAATGCTCAAGAAATTACTAGCAAACAAAATGAACAGTATATTAAGAGGATTATAGCCATGACCAAGCAGAATTATCCCAGGAATGCATGGGTATTTTGACAAAAGGCACTCAATCAATGCAATGTACCACATTAATAGCAGGGAGGGGGGAAAAACACCACATGATCATCTCAGTTAATGCAGAAAAAGCATTTGACAAAATCAGACTCTTGATTTAAAGAAAAAAGCCAGAAAACTAGAGAATAAAAGGAACTTTTACAAAATAATAAAAAGAAATTTTGCAGAACCTACAGCAAGGATCACCACTGCTTTCAACATTGTATTAGAAGTTCTAGCCAGAGAAATTTAATAAAAAGAAATAAAATGCCTATGAACTGAATAAAAAGCAGCAAAATTATCTAAAACTATCACTATTTGTGACACAATCTTACATATATACTAGTAGAAAACCCTAAAGAATCTACAAAAAATTTTACTAGAGTAACTGAATTCAACAAATAGGATTAATATAAAAATCACTTGTGTTTATTCATATCAGTAATAAACATTTCAAAGAAGACATAGGAAATCAAATCTATACTAATAAAAGCCTAGGTGGCCCTTGCACCCTCTCACTCTTACATCATCACAAGATGGCTGCCCCACATTGTCACAAGGTGGCCACCACAAGATGACCACTACAAGATGGCTACCACAAGATGGCCATCAGGAGAGGAAAGTTGTAGGCAATCAGACTGACAGGGGAGGGCAGTTGCGGTGATTAAGCCAGAAGGGAGGGCAGTTAGGGGCCACCAGGCTGGCAGAGAAGGGCAGTTGGGGGAGATCAGGCCAGCAGGGGAGGGCAGTTGGGGCAATTGGGCTGGCAGGGGAGGGCAGTTGGTGAGACCATCAGGGAAGCAGTTAGGCATCAATCAGGTTGGCAGGGGAGCAGTTAGGGAGTGACCAGGCTGGCAGGAAGAAGTGGTTAGGGGCAATTAGGCAGGTAGGCAGATGAGTGGTTAGGAGCCAGCAGTCCTGGATTGTGAGAGGGATGTCCCATTGTCAGACGTCTGACTAAACCAGCAGTCAGACATCCCCTGAGTGGTCCCAGATTGGAGAGAGTGCAGGCTGGTCTGAGAGACACCCTTCCACACTGTATAAATGTTGTGCACTGAGCCTTCAGTTCTTTTATAGCATTCAAAATAATAAAATACCTAGAAGTAAACGTAGTGATAGAAATAAAATATTTGTATAATGTAAACTATAAAATATTATAGAAATAAAAGAAGACTAAATAAAAAGGTATAGTGTATTCATGGATTGAAAGTCACAATATTATGAAATTGCAATGCTACCTAAAGAGATCTACAAATTCATTGCAATCTCTGTCAAACTTTCAATAGCTTTTTTTTCATAATTAGAAAAAGCAATTTTTAAATTCATATGGAATTGTAAGCGGCCTGGAACAACTAAAACAATATTGAAAAAGAAAAAATTGCAGGACTCATATTTCTCAATATCAAAACAATAATCTAAATAGTATGTTATTAACATAGGATATATTTACAAATAAATAGAATAGAATTGGCAGTCCAGAATTAAATCCAAACATATATGGTCAACTGAATTTTAACAAAGGTTCTAAGACTATTTAATGTGGAAAGAATAGTACCTTTAACAAATGATACTTGGACAACTAGATAGCCATATGCAAAAGAATGAAGTTGGATTCTACCCCATTCCATGTATAAACTTTAATTTTAAATTAACAAATAACATAAATATAAGAGCTAAAAACAACAAACTCTTAGAAGAAACCATAGGAATATATCTTCATGATCTTGGATTTGGCAACTGATTATTAGCTATAACACAAAAGCACAAGCAATGAAAAAAAAAATAGATCAAACTAAAACTTTTATGTATCAAAGGATACTATCAAGAGAGTGAAAAAACAGCCCACAGAATGGAATAAAATATTTATGCATCATATATTCTTAAGTGTTTAATATCCAGAATATACTTTAAAAAACTATTTTAACTCAAGAATGAAAAATCAAACAATCAAATAAAAATATGGACAGAGGACTTGAGAAGACGTTTCTATTTCCAAAAATATATAATTGGCAAACATATAAAGACCCTCCACATCAGTAATCATTAGGGAAATGCAAATCAAAACTACCAAGAGATACTCTTTCACACACATTAGGAAGGGTATAACCAAAAATGTAAAATAACAAATGTTGAAAAAGGGTTAGAGAAATTGAAGCCCTCATGCATTGCTGTGGGACTGTAAACTGATCATGTAATTGCAACAACCGAGTAATGAAACTGTTAGCATCTCCACCTAAGAGAAATGAAAGCATATTCACCTAGAATCTTACATACTAAAGTTTATAGAAGCCTATTCTTAATAGTAAAATGGTTGAAACTACTCAAATATCCAACAACAGGTGAATGAATTAAAAATTTTTGGTATATATGTACAATGGAATAGTCTTCAGCCATGAAAAAATAATGAAGGACTGGTAGATGTTATGGAAAAAATCTCAAAAACATTATGCTAACTGAAAGAAGCCAGACACAAAACATATAATCCCATTTATGTAAAATATCCAGATTGGCAAATCTATAGAAACAGAAAACAGATTGGTGTTTGCCAAAAGCTGATAGAGATAGGAAAAAATATGGAGCAACTGTTTAATGGGTATGGGTTTCTTTTTGAGGTGATGAAATGTTTTTGCACTAGATAGAGGGGTTGGTTGAGGAACATTGTGAATGTACTAAATTCCACTAAACTGTGCACTTTAAGAGGTAAATTTTATGATAGTGACCATCATGTAGTAAGTTATTATTGCTCTTATGTATACTGAGTGGCCAGATTATTATGATCTCTGAACGCAAAAATAAGCTGGCCAATCAGTGTATATCCTACATAATAAAAGAATAATATGCAAATTAACCATCACTTCATTACACCCACAAGCCATGTCCACCAGCCATGCCCACCAGCCAATCAGAGTCAGCATGCAAATTAACCCAGCCAAGATGGCTGCAGCCACAGAAAAAGCAAGAGAGAGGGTTGGGTTTCCCAGGCCATAGAGAAGCCAAGCTTTCCACACACCCTGGCTGGCTCAGGCCTCCCCTTAACGCTACAAAGTTTCAATTATAGAAGGTAAATAAATCCCCTGTCACCAGAAGTGGGCAGGAGGCTTGGCTCTGCTCCAGACTACAAAGTTTCAATTGTAGAAGGTAAATAAATTCCAGATACCAGGGCCTCCTCTTGGGTCACCAGGTGGTGTGTCTGGCCTGCAAACTACCACAGGCCCCTCGTTCAGGCTGCCCCACACCCCAAAGGAATCCCCACTCTGATCCAGGAAACCCTTCAGGGCACACCAGCCGGCCCTCACCAGGCTTCTAACCTATCTAATAAAAGAGTAATAAGCAGATTGACTATCACTCCAATACACAAGATGGCTGTCCCATGTGGTCAAAGATCCTGCCCCCATGTGGACACAAGATGGCCACCACAAGATGGCCAGCAGAGGAGGGCAGTTGGGAGGGACCACACCTGTAAGGGAGGGCAATTGGGGGCAATCAACCAACAGGGGAGGGCAGTTAGGGGTGACCAGGCCAGCAGAGGAGGGCAGTTAGAGGTGACCAGGCCAGCAGAGGAGGGAAGTTGGTAGCAAACAGGCTGGCAGGGGAGCAGTTAGACATCAATCAGGCTGACATGGGAGTGTTAAGGGTTGATCAGGCTGGCAGGCAGAAGCAGTTCGGGGCAATCAGGAAGGCAGGTAGGCAAGCAGTTGGGAGCCAGCAGTCCTGGATTGTGAGAGGGCTGTCAGACTGTCCATTTAGGCTCTATCCCACTAGGATCAGGCCTAAATGGGCAGTCTGACATCCCTCAAGGGGTCCCAGATTAGAAAGGTACAGCCTTGGTGAGGGACACCCCTGCCCCCCCCCCCGCCCCCATGCATAAATTTCAAGCACCGGGCCTCTAGTCCTATTATAATAAAAGGCTAATATACAAATTGTCCCTTTGACCAGAGTTAGACCAACAGGCATGCAGGCCAATTGCCCATATCCCCTCCCCCTGGCCAGGCTGGCCAGACCCCACCCATGCATGGATTCATGCACCAGGCCTACACACACACACACAACACAACACACACACACACACACACACACACACACACACACACACACACACACACATATACACATACACACATTCTGAGTGGCCAGATTATTATGCATTCAGAGATTATAATAATCTGGCCACTCAGTATATTTCTATAAACCAAAAGACAATATTCAAATCTGTAAAAACTCAGGTACTCCAGAATGAAATCTTAGTATTTTTGTCTCCTGGAAATGAATCTAATGGACATTACAGAAGCAAACAACTGGGCCTACTGCACAAATTATCAATACTGCAGTTATAAATATGACCTTTATTAAATAGCCAGAAAGAAAGTAAAATGTGCAGATAAACCAGAGATGTCAATCTTGAAAATAAACTTGTGCTGGGTACACACAAAGACAATATAAGGTTAAAATGAGTTGTGGACCAAATGTCAGCCAAGTGTCAGAAGATGTGGTGGAAAGAAGCACGCATTCTTAACTACTGCACCTTTTTTCTCCCTTTTCCCCATGGTCACTAGCTCTTCTTTCTGTGAACAGCTCATAGCCCCTGGGGTTTCTAGAGAGCCTAGTTCACAGATCATTTTGATAAAATCGGTCAAAGAGTCACGTAGGAGCAGTTAAATCACCACTGTCCGCGTACTGGAATGACATGCTTACCAGAAACAGAAGTCTGGTATTTAGAAAGCATGAGGGAAGTGCTTTTATTTTTGAGGTTTGAGGTTTTACCCTTAAGTATCAATCATGCAGTTAGGAGTGAAGTTTTAATTCATTAAATATAATTCTGCAAAAGTCCATGGATCATCTATTCCATGTCCAGATCCTTGCTACACTTCAGAACAGAGGCTGAGGCCGGGGCAGGCGTGTTGAACGCCCTGTCAGCACGCTCCAATGCGAGAAATGCAGATGTAGGAAAAAGGGGCCATAGGCTCAGTTTCCTCGTGTGATGGGGACTCTGCCAAAATGTAGAGGGCTGCAGTGAGGATCTGATTATAGGTGGAATCGAAAGTGCCTCAAAAACTTTACAGGCCAGTTTAGGGATGGCAGATACTCCTCCTTTCTGGAGGCAGTGAGCATACACTCCACTTAGCTCATTAAACCTGGATGTGACCCTAGGATACTTAACAGTCCTCAGAGAGCTCCCATGAACACATCAGCTGAGGCACATGACTACATAGACAGTACAAATGAGAGGCGTTATTATTACTGAAAACTGAAAAGGTGAATTCAATTTCCCAAATCTCCTCGGTATCACTGCAGCCCCTGGCCACTAGGAAAGGCTAGGAAGCCCCATTTTTCAGATCTTAGAGTTCAGCAGCTTCTGTCCTGCCCAGGGGATATTTTCCTTTTATTGCCTCCCTGAAATCAAAGATGTCTGCTAGAAATTAAATAACCCTTACTAGAATCTATTGAGTGTGACCATAAGCCAAGCACCACACTAAACACTTGACCTACCTTGTATCAAACGCAGGGACAATTACAGAATGTGATTTTCTAAAAGGAGGTGTTTCTGAAAGGCTTTTCTGAAAGAAATGAGGCCTGCTTATAGCAATGACTAACAGTAAATGAGGACTTTATAGCTTGCAACTGGGTCTGATGACCACAATAACTCATTTGCTCTTTCCAAAAACTGCTTGAGGCTGGTGGGGGTAGGTGTTAGTATCCCCAGGAGAGATGAGTGACTCACCCAAGTTCTTGTTATTAAAAGCAGTGCTGGGCCTGAAACTGTCTCCTAGATTCCCAACACATTAGCCTTGACTTTCAGATACAAAGAATATTGCACAACGAGCCTGAAGCTTCATAATTGACGGCCTCGCCTTCCTTTCTGAAATCTGCCTTGCCTTTGGTGTGTGTAAGTGACCTCTGAAAAAATCTCCTGCAGATACCTACTTATATTCTCTTGATCTAATGTAAATATTTCCAAGCATTGCTAAAGAAAACAACAACAACAAAATAAAAAACACCTAACACAAAATTTCCAAGTACTATAACTTTAAAAAACACACACTCACTGCAAGGCAATAAAGAACAGTGGGTAAAAACTTGGGTTCTAGAGCCTGGGAATGAAGTCAGATTGTAATACTGTGTAACCTTCAGCAAGTTTGTTTGGTTTTTTTTTTAATATATTTTATTGGTTTTCTTACAGAGAAGAAGGGAGAGAGATAGAGAGTTAGGAACATCAAAGAGAGAGAAGCATCGATCAGCTGCCTCCTGCACACCCCCTACTGGGGATGTGCCCAAAACCAAGATACATGTCCTTAACCAAAATCGAACCCCGGACCCTTTATTCCCCAGGCCAACGCTTATCCAGTGAGCCAAACCGGCTGGGGCACCTTCAGCAAGTTTTTAACCACTTTGTTCTAGGCTGTAAAAGGGAATAATGGTATTCACTACCTTATAGAGGTGTCTGGAGAATTGAAAAAGTTGATATCACTAAGTACAGTGCTTAGGATAGGGTTTAGAACATAATAAATGCTCGAGAAAGGAAAATCCTATATAGTGCCAAAATCTACCATCTTGTAAACTGTCCCCCTCAAGTAAATGAATCTACTTGAGATGTTGCATTAACTCCTTTTAAGTCCCTCGAGTGGCAGTTTACTCCTGAGTACTTTACTATTTCCTATGTACGTACCAACACCTGCCACTGAAGAGCAAACTAAATCGTCATGTTGTTCATCTTTGAAGCAGATCCTTCACTTCATATTTCACTCTGCTTTCGCCTCAAAACGATGAAAAGGGGAAATGGCCTTTCCCTTTAACAATGAAAAACTTTCCCATTTGAAGGGAAGAAGCATATAACATTTGCAAAGATGAGTTGAACTATTTCAAAAAACGATGCCTGGCATCTATCAGAATGAGACAGATTTAAGTCAAAGGGACAGCTCTGTGTGAGATGAGGGGCAGATCCAAAGTTTTTGGAGGGACAAATCTTGAGAACACTGCCTCATTTGCGAGTTCATTTGCATGAATCTTGTCAATATCAAATGTACTCACATATTTACTGCGTGTCTGCCTGACCTGATAGATGAATAGAAATTGCTTCCTGTCCAAGTTCACCAGCAGTAAAAGTCAGCAGCAGCTGTTTGAAACCCACAGTTCTAAGGATAAGGCAATGAAAACCACATTTCATGGTTTTATGGGCTATATTTGGTGACTGAGGTTTGTCCTAAGGAACCCTACACTTAACCGAGATATATTTAAGAACAGAATCATTTTTCCTATCTTTTCTTCCATTCTAGAAGTGAGAGTCACTAGACATATGACCCAAACGGAGAGAGGACTATAATAGATTTTCATCTTTGACTGAAGAAATTTTACACAGAAGGATTATATGTATTGAATATAAAATATCTAGATACATTGTAAAAATTGTTAATTTTTATTATAGTAATAAGATTTATTTCTCAATGTTTAATATACCTGGACATGTGGCCTCATACATACATCCCTTTTTAATGGTCTTAGTTTAGTTAGGTCATACCAGTTCTCTCGGCAAGTGCCAGATTTCACCCTCCCGAAACAGATGATCTCCTTTTTATAGAGACTCTTCCTCTAGGGATTGCACAGATGCAGACTAGATGATAATTTGGGAATCCCATGTACTCGCCTGGAAGCCTACACCTGGCAGCTTCTGGAAAGTATCTATCTTTTTCCCAGGAAGGGCCTAAGAAGGGAATGAGCAAAGTCATGTCATATCCTCAATACCCCAAAGTAGCAACATATCTCCATATTTAAATATCTTTTCCCCTCCTCTGCAATCCAATTTTACTATTTTAGCCTACACTTAGCTTTCTACCACTCTTTTTCATATAATCACCATTATTATATGAAATATAATCACCATTATTGGAATATAGTTTCATTATATTGATACTACTATTTTGCTCGAATCTTTGTATGCCTGTTTTCCTTATTGGCCTCTATAATTCAGCAATCTCCTCTGTCCTAACCTAAGATGCATTTACCACTACAGTAACAGATAAAGAGTTCAAAATCGACTTATTCTCTACTCCACAAATTAAGATTTTGTTATTTGTCTCATTAGCTTTGATTCTCTCCTTAATAGCACTTCAAAAAATTTCCCTTCTTAAGTTCTATCAGTCTCATTTCAAACCCAGTTTTGTAGCTCAGAGTGCATTGGTTAAATTCCTCATGACTTTCTCACTCACAGATTGAGAACAGGTTTCTTTGTCTTTTCATTGGGATTGCTCAGGAACCTATATCTGTCATGAGATGGATTTAGCCCACCCAAAATCTATTTGTGAGTGGATAAAGCAACTTTAGAGGTTTGGTTATGAAGTTTTTGGAAAACATAGAATGAGTCAAAGTGACAGGACTTATTTATACAGCATACCTCACCATTCTATAAGCATTTTTTGAAAAGCTGTAAGAAGACAGGGCAAACTAGGCAACAAACTCCCAAGGCCCTTGTTACAATGTATGTTCTACCTTCTCTTTTATCATGGCTTTTGTTGTGTCTATTGAACAGTCTCAAACCAAGACCTTGCTGAGACAACCTCACCATCCACTCCTTCTAACCAGCTAATCCAGAGACCTACATGGAAGTAAAACCAATCTAAAGAAAATGAAGAGGACACTAGTAAGTTAAAGTGAATTAAAAAATTGCAAGCTTTTTGAGCCTACATAGCATCTATTTCTCTTAGAACTACATACAGATATCATCTTCAGAGTGCTCAGAACAAGTTCTTAGACTGGCACCTGCTACACAATTATTAGATACCACTATTTTTAAATGGAGATGGTAATATTGTATTATTTAGTCAAGAAAAGCAAAATTTTTTTTTGTTTTTTCAAGAATATAAGATATAATACATCGGATATAATACATTACATCTTTTTAATACAATGATTAAAAAGAATTCTACATTTACTTAACATTTATAATCACTTATTTCTACATTTATAATATTTCTACTTCCTAAAATAAACCTATTTCTACTTTCTATCAAAAATATATTTCTATACTCTGTTAGAAAAGTATTCTGGAAGCACATAAGATGCAACATATTTTTCTCTAACTTCTTCTAAATATAAGATAGAAAAATTTGTTTGCAAAGAACAAATAGTACCAACAATGACAACAATAATAATGATAATGTTAATAATTTTACTGAACTACAGGGCATAAAGTATAGTTAAAACTTTTAACTTTTACCACACTTAAAATGATAAAGTAAAATTAAAGTAAATGTTCTAAAAAGATGTAAATCCTACTTTCAAAATAATTTAGGCATTTAAACATCAATGTTAAATTAGTATTTTTAACATCACAAGTCTGTAATTCATATTTTCCCTCTTCTTTAGTCAGAGAACAAGCTTTGCTCTTTGTCAGTAAGATATGATCAGTTTATCTTACTTCTGACTTGCCCCAAGGAAGAAGGGAAGCACAGAATTACCATGGACACTTCAGAGTGACAAATCTGCTGCTTGGGCCACTGAGGAAAACAAAGAGGGACTGCTTGGAAAGCAACTCAAAGAGTTCCATCCTGCTTCTATGCAAACATGAGAATTAAACAACTACCATAGCTTCTCAGCTTTGTCCTAAATAAAATAATCAACTTTACAAAGTAATACTTTTTAAATTACTTTTAATCCACCCTCATTTTTTTAAATTAAGAATAAGTGTTCTTTAAGGTATAAATTTTGGCAATATTTGTGCTCTTTTAGTAAAATTCATCAAATCCAGATCTTGATTTTTAAACACACATAGATGAAACCCTAGCGAGGCACTCATAAATTTGTAACACTAACACATTCTAAATGTCAAACAAAAGGAATAAAGACTTAACTACTGAAAGAATTATAAAATGCTTTTAAATTCCCCAAATTTAAGGTTATTAAACATTCAGAGTATGAAGGAAGTGAAACAGAGGGAACTATACATGTACTTTAATCAATATCTACCATCTGTGTCATAAATCATACTCAGAAAATTAGATTTATATTTTACAGGAAATTATCCAATGGTAAATGTGACTTAGTTTTAACTTACTTTCATTTGGACTAGATGATACTATAGAACATTCACTTTAGTCCAAATCTAATTGATTGCTAATACTTTATCCCTTAAAAAATCTTTACAATAATCAATTTATACCAGCTCCCAGGGCAAAGGAATATTAATTGTAGTAAATCTGCCTCTCCTAGATAATACCAACGAGGGACAATTTCCGTAGTCATTTATAAACAGACATAATATTAAACAGTCTTTGACACTACTTTAAACATGTGTCTTTCAGCATGAGACATGTTTATGTTCCTAAGTAATTTGGACTGCAGGGACACAGCAACCAATCCGTAAAAGAGAACATCTTTAACAAGAGGAGAACTACAGAGCTGTTTCCAGAAATAAGAAAAATTTGACAATTTCAGAAACCTTCCTCTCAGAAAGTCTTTTGTGTACTTAAAATTCGCACCAACACTCTACAAAAATGAAGCAAAGTGATTAGGAGCAATATATAGCTATAGAAAGAAGCACATGGCTTCCAGCAATCCACTTGTATATTGTAAATACACATGTATATAATCAGACATATAGTGATCTGTGCTTAGTACCTATTGGCCATCTCTCCCAAGCTATGTTTTATTCTGATCATCTCCAAGGATAAGGGCTCTGTCCTTTGATTTGTAATTACGTTTCAGAACTAGTCTTAGATACTGTTATCTCAAGGTCTGAGCATACAGGACAGTGAGCATAAGCATTTCTCAAATTGTTTCATTCCCAAAGATAAACTGTGAAAATATACAGCTCAACTTAATGTTGGTGGACTGTGCCTTTTGAACCGATCCTGGCCCCACTCGTCACAGTGAAGATAAAAAACAACCATGCCCAGGGCTTAGCTCTGTTTTACGAAGTGCTTTCTCAGATTTAGGAATGAACTCTTGCATGCACCACTTTATCGAAGTTCATCATAGTAGAAGGAGGTGGGTCCCAGATCTCCATCCTCATAAATGAGGAAACGGAGGCTCCGAGGCTTGACGTGCTTTTCCCAAGGCCATGCACAAAAGTATCAGAGGGAGGCTTCAGGCACTTGGCTAACCTGACATCCTTATGTTCCCCAAGGTCCATATTAAAAGTCTCTTTTCTGTTGTTTTTGCATTTTAAAACAAAAGAAAAAGGATGACAGGGTGCTGGAGAGTGAGAAGGGGTCAAGGACACATCCTGTATCAGCTGGAGTGTAGTACATGTCTGCATGGCGCGACATGAAAGCCCTGGATAGGGAGGATAAAGGAGGGGTCACCAGGCTTTCAGTTCTGAACTAGCCAGCTGCCTCACCCCGTCACTTTGGGATAGGTATTATACTAACCACTGCCCCCCCCCCTCCCGAGGAAGCTAAAGGAGTGCTTTTTTCTCAGTGTTGTTGCTGTTGGTGTGTGTGTGTGTGTGTGTGTGTGTGTGTGTGTGTGTGTGTGTGTTTCAGTCACCCTTCTCCTATTGCCTGAAGCTTAACTGCCTAACACGGGTATTGAGGGGAAAAAACAGTGTACCAGAAAGTGAGCAGATAGGCGGGCAGGCAGAGAAATAACTGCTTTAATTTTGCTTTGATTTCTGTTTCAAGTCCTGTAATGACAGATCTCACTCCAGTGCTGTATGTTTTGGAAATATACTTAAAAGGGGAATGTGGTTGTTTTTAGGTATATTTTAAGTGTCGACCAATAAAAAACAAATACCAGAACAGCTTAATATAGCATTTTACAAACCTTTTAGTATTCCAAGGCATCTGTGACCTGCAGAAACCTAATTGTTTCTCCAATACTCTTTGGAATTGTTCAGAAAGATGTGGTACAGTTTCTAACTGGTACATTAAGCATCTGGCCTGACTTTACAGGATCACAGATAGCTGAGTGTGCACTCTCTCTCTATTTTATTAACATCCCATCGGCTCACGTTAAGATGTAGTACTGATGTGCCCTGACATGCATCACTACCTGTTGACAGAAAAAAAACTGGGCTAGACTTGAGAGGGTCTACAAACAGAAAATCTTTTAAAGATGTTTTGGCAATTTAAACAGAAACTCTGGCTTAAAAAAAAAGAAGAAGAAAGAAAGAAAGAAAAAAGAGCAGCTTCAATTTTACAAATTTATAAAACATGCCCAAGTTTCAGCATGCCAAATTCTCTGAAAATTAATCTCCAGCATCCATTCCCTCCTTCTCTAACTAACAGTGCCCAGTTTTCCTCTGGGTCATACCCTCGCCCCACTCTCCCCATTCTCACCCATGTGTTTGAATGGGATTGACCCCACCTACTGCTCTTATGTGGGCATATGCTCACCAGTATACCCTTCCACCTTCCTGTAATAGATTCTGGAATGAGCACATGAGCAAGTGTAAACAAATGAGATAGAGTGAATCACAGGCTTCTGGGCAGGAGCTTATGGAGGTGACTGCCTTTCCCCCGAACACTGCAACATGGGAATGTGATGTGTGAAGCACAGAGGAGAGCCTGGAGCTGCGGTGGGACCTTTGTAGATCTGAGGAGGCTGCCAACACTGAAAAGAAGCAGCACACTAAGAGACAGAGAGAAACTGCATTCTTGTTGACATATTGTAAGCCACGTATCCAGCTTTACCTGACCCAGCCATTACATTTGAATTTTTCAGTTAGATAAACCAGTAGATTCCAACTGTTGACTAGACAATATGGCTTGGCTGTTCAGTCACTTGAAACCAGAAAAATTTCTTAACTGATAATGGCCCAAGGCATTTTATATACCAAAATCCTTTTTGTTGTTGTTGTTCTATTTTTTGTTGTTTTTCATATATTTTGAAGACATTATTCTCATGAAGAATGGTGAGGTGAAGAAAAATCTTCAAGAATGTTTCCTTCTGGACTTGAAAGAACTCTAATAAGGTCTAACATTAAATCACAAATATCATACTGGAGGTGCACTGAGGGACACCAAGTCCTAGTAGCTTCTTTAATAGGGGTGTTCAATAAATTTGTGTACAATGAATGAATGAATGAATGAATGAGTAAACCAGGTAGCTTAGGCCTAGACAGGTTGAAAAACCTGGATTAAGTTATCCCATGAAATAATTATAGTTATTGTAGTCACTTTCAACTAGGTGTTGTGTTGTTTATAGCAGAAGAAGTTTGGTTGGTTGTTGTTGATTTCACTTAGAAACACAAGTAAATGGCAGAGCCTGGGAAATCTGCTTCCAAATCCAATCCCCCTGCTTCATCAAGGCACATCTCATGTCCTCCCAAAACAAAACAAAATGCAAAACAAGTACCTTTTCAACCCCCAATGTCTACTAGAACTCAACTGAGTTCTCACCCCTGGGAACATGAGGTCATGAAATGCATGAGGACAACAGAAAAGGAATTCAATGAGAAAATCTCCTAGTTGGCCACCTCCTCATCCATTTCCTGACTACAAAAGTACTTCAAAGGGAAATTTTGAGGAGTGTGAAGTAAGCTGTCCTGGGCCTTCTCCTACCTCCCTTTGTGCACTCTTCTCCCACTTCTGACTATGCCCTTTTTCCAGACACTCAGATGCCCTCATCCTAATAATGGCAACTACCATTTTCTGGGTACTTGCTATGAGTCAAGCCCTGACCTAATAAACTCATAGAGATTTAGTCATTTGTCTGCAGCCATATGGCAAAGAAAAGATGAAACCAGATATGTAGACTCTGAAGCCTTGCTTATGAACATTAGTGTACTCTGGCTCCTCCTTTCTGAGCTGAATGCTCCTTGCTGTAAGAACTAGTCCCTGCCCTCCTATCATAGCCTACAGAGTTTCAAGCTGAAATTGCCTTCCTTCTTACTCCCCCCCACCACCACCAGGACAACCATCCCCTTAATGTAGCTAATCTCCCTTAGGTAACAAAGGAAGAAAGCAACCTGAAGTAATTTAGGGTAAATCCTCATCTTTCCAAAGGCAGAACATAGTGTTTCAGAAGGGGTACAAAATATTATAAGTTTTCTCCAACCGGCAGAATTTCAAACAGCTAATTAGAGCAACAAGTTTTGTTTCTTGTGTTTTGTTTTTTTTTTTAATGGAGGCAGTGAAAATGTGTATATTTTTGGATAGGATCAAGAGGGGGCTGTCTTGAATTTTCCTCTAAAGTCAGTGCTGCTAGTACAAATGACAGTGTTCACAATATCTTACCTTCTACATTTGCATTGACATCTTTTTTAAAAAAAGCAATAATACATAACTGGTGTTCGTTCAGTAAATTCCTGCTGCCTTTATTTGCCATGTGAGAAGAGCAAAGAACAAAGCAGATAATAAGCACTCGGATAACAAATGGTAGCCTGGAGAACAGAAACTTCAGCACTAACTCCCAGGCCAGTAAGTGCCTGAGTTGAGATGCCTATAACCCAAATTGTCCAATTCTCTTTCTCTTCTGTTTAAAACCTGCCTGAATGCGACAAAATTGCTTAAATATGGATATAAACCCACAGGAATTTGGCCAGGCAAAAGTTCTTTTTAAATATAACCAACTCCCATCTGAAAATAACTTTTAGAAAGATTTTTTTTCATAAAATAATTTAATCCATGAATTTGTTTTATAGTAACAGAAAAAAAATCCACCCTTTATTGAGAGATGATATGATTCCCACCTCTCTATCCTCCAAAATTTCAGCAGCTGCATCTCAGTGTAACTTGTCCTGCCTAACAATTTCTAAGAAACTGGCTTTTCACAGACTTTAGAATTCTAAAACTCCTGGGTTTAATTGGTGTGTCCTCAGAGGCCCGCAGAAAAGTATCATCATAGGACAATAGGGGTCAATACACCTCTTATCAAGGGTTCACCTTCTATTTTGGGATCATCCATTCTTAGAGAGGAACGCAGAAGGTTAAACGGTCATTTTAAAAGCTTATAGAGAAAGTAAATGAAGCTAATGAAGAGGACATAATCAAATACTCCTGGAAAAGACAATTAGCTGTTTTCCTTTAGAAAAACAAAAAAAAAAACATTCCTAGAAACAAACAAACAAACAAAAAATGCAAAGAAGAATGTTGTGAACCTCTAAGGATAAAACAAATAATATTAGTTTAAGAAAATTGCCTTCCAGGTAAATAGAAAAGCAAAATTCTTCCCAGCAACATTTAAAAGTAAAGCACTTATGGGCCCAAAGCAATTACTGATTAAATAGCAGAAAGCAGGCTATGAAAATCATAATTGAAAATATGATCTCCTTCCCTTAAATAAATTAGTTATTTATTTAAACCTTCTTTCTATTTATTTGTATATTAAATATTCACAGTTGGGATTACTAGGCTTCATAATTATAACATTATTATAACTTGTTAATAATGAGAATAAAAGAATTTTAATATACAGATGCTTAAAAAGAAGCATTTTTTTCTAATGTAATATTATAAATATGCTTCTAACATGCTTGCATTTTTTTTTAGAAGCTTGCTTCCACTACCCTGCTGTATGTAGTACAACTGTAGAAAATGTTGAGATTCCAAAGGGCTGCGTACAAACCAAATGCCTTCCCGGCCTTGGCAGGCGGAGCGGCTCATTTTGGCTTCTCTCGCTCCCTCTAGCGTTTGCAAAGCCCATCTGCCTGATCATCCAGTTACCTCACTGAACGAGAGCTCGATTTAAGTCCAGCCCATCTATGACATCACCCCCTTCCTCAGCCACTGCGAGGTGAAGCTTTAACTTCAGACTTGGAGGTGGGCTGTGAGCAGTAAACTGGAATGCTCTCCCTCGCTCACTCCTCAGTGTAGGAGCGCTCCGAAGCAGGACAGCTCAGCCTGCGCCCGCCGCGGGCTTTGTGTGCACCGGACCGGAGCTCGGGAGAGGGGGAGGGTTTTCACTCCAGGTCCCAGTCAGTGGAATTACACAGCGATAGCGGCAGTATATATGGAATTGCTTTTCCTCGTCTTCCTGGTAAGTGTTTCCCATTTGTTTTTTTTTCACTTATGATTGTCTCAGAAAGTTTGCTTGGTTTTTGCTCTCTATAAAGAAATGACTTGGTACCACGAGGCATCCAAATCCAAATGTTTACTCTCTCCCCAGTTCCAGCAATATGCGTGCATGCCAGCCAGCAAGGAAAAATTTGACTATATAGCCAAAAGCAAGAAGTTACTTAAAACCTTCTTTCGTAAAAAAAAAAAAATTAAATTAAAATAAAAGATAATAATAAACAGCTATGTTCTGGCTCTTGTAGTTGCTATTTAAAGAGTCTTCTGGAGGACATTAAATTGGAAAGTTAAATGTTAAATATCAAAGAATACAAGGCAGATTTTTTTCTTCACAGAGAGGAAAGCGAAAGGTCTTGCTAACTTGGTGTGTACTGTATGTGTGGCATGATCACCAATTGCTGTTTTTACAACTGTGAAAGGAAATCAATAATCTCTCAGCCCCTGAGTACGCAGTACATGAAAAGCATACATCTTGCTCACTGCGAGCTGAGCTACTCCTGGCCACTTCTTTGCCTCTGTAAGGATTAACAGCTACACCTAGATTTTAAAGCTGGCACTGCTATCCTGCCAGAGCTACTTCGGGCATTTCAGGCTTGCAAATCTCAACTAGTTAATTCCACTCGGAGGAGAGGGAGACTCTCTTCCAAACCATATCTCCTCTCCTGCACAAAGCCAAAAACCATCGCTTGGGCAAATGCAGTATGTGACCAGCATGATAATTGGCAAAGTCTACTCAGAGAAACTAACAAAGCTGAGTCTGGAAGCTATGCCTGATGTATGCAAGGAGTTTGGGGTGGTGGGGGGGGGGGGGGAATGAGTAGAGCCCTCATCAAATAGGGTAGGTAGACTATCCATTCACTTGCAACTCATAACAGGAAAATCTTATTATATTGAAAGAAATACTTTGATACAACAAAGCTTTCAAAAAGTAGTTAAATGTATCTTCTTTAAAAAAATTTTTTTTCAATGAGTTAGGTCTGAAACAAAATGGTTGCACTGAGGTAAAGAGTGCAACAGGCCTGTATTTTCTCAATATTAGGGAGTGGGGGCGTTTTTTTAATTATTTATCTATTTAGCAGTAAAAGGAAAATGAATCATTGATATTTGCCAATTGCAGAACCAAATTCTCACATGGCTTTAAAAATTAGTCATTTCAAATTTTCTTAATCAGCCTATCTGTTCTAAAATGCACATATGTTATTTCATTAGCAGGAAGCAAGATGAATAAAATCACTAGAAAAGTGAGTCAGGGGTAGCAATGCCTTTCTTTTATCGCTAATTGTGTAAGCATATCCTCACCAACATAGACATAAAGAATGAATTTGTTTTCAGATATGATCATAATGCTGTCCCAAAGTAACAGATGACTGATACTTGTCTCTTTTGAAATGTGTAAAAAAATTAATCTTTTAAAAGTAACACAAAATATTAATATTATCACTACTACCAATATTAATATTCATGGTTTTAATCTATAAGAAGATTAAATTAGAGATATGCCATTTAGCTTGCAACTATATGTGTGTGTGCACCACAACATATACACACATGCATACACACATAGATTTATTAGCCTGAGATAGAAAAACAAGGTGACAAAAAATGTGATTGCACGTATTTCAGTAAAAAAGCCACATCATAAATTTTTAAATACGGAGATTCCAAAACACATCAAGCTGAAGGATCAGCAAAGATATTATTAAATGAATAAACATAATGACTTCATAAATACTGTGCTCCTGAATACTAACCATCGTGTATTAATTGGGCTTTTCATTTCTCTGCTCCTCCACCTCCCATCCCCCCACACACCTTTTAAATCAATTATGGTTAGGTTCAAAATGCCCAATTAAATAAATACTTCCTAAACATTAACATTTGTGAAATACATAATTGGGCAGCAAATAAAGTTTTTACCAAAAGAAGAAAAACTGTAAGAAATTTTGTCATAACTGAATGTGGCAGCAAAATAAAAGGTATGTTTCTCTTGCTTTCAAGTGTTAATTAAGGAGCTACCAATTCTATCAAAACTTTTTCAGAGCTAAATGAGGCGGTGTGAAATAAATTTGGTTGAAATCTTGTGGCTGTCAGACTTTGTTAGCAACCTATTAATTATCTTTACCCCAGTTTCTTCTCTAGACTATATTGCCCAATCAAATAGAAACTCCAATTATGTTCAGCATCTCCCGCCTAGGGATACAAGACCCTAATGAAAGCTCAGTGTCTCCAGATGAAAAATACAATTATCAGCTTGAAACATGCAAGAGCACTGCAGAGAGGTTTGTCTGTGCTTTTCTTGGCCACACAACCTAAGGCTGCCTCCTCTTTCTGGATGATTTTCAATAATTTTAAACCCCATAAAAATCAGTAGCAGAGAACTTGCCTTGTATTAATAACATGTAGATATCTCTTCTCTCTGCTTTCTATTTTTAATATGCCAATGTTCATACCAATATTAAATGTAGTCATTTTTTAAAAAATTGGTTTAAAACTGCCATTTCAGTTCATCTTAACTTTCCTCCCCTTTTTAAAGGTGGGTGGGCTACTAAACAAAGAATGTGACTAATGGCAAGATCCAGAGCTAACGTAAACATTCTGTATAAAGCCCCCCAAATATCCTTTTATTCAACCAGTTTATTTTAACAGCATTATAAATAATTGTTGAAAGTCAAAGGAAGACCATCATAAATGAAATCAATGAGGAAAATAAGATGCAGTAAATTTCTCAAAGGCTGTAATTTCTTCCCTCCTTTTTCCCCCTTCATTCTCCTTTTCCCTCTCACCCCCACCCCCTGCCCCCCACCTTTTGCCCCAGAGGCCTTCACTGTTCCTCTCAACGGGAGGCTTTGTTGTAATTAAACCAGAGAAAAACTGGCCGGCAGCAGCCCACATCTGACTTGTGGTTTCTGAAAGAAGTGTTCTGGTAGCGTGTACTACCCCCCAGCGGGCAAAAACTCTATAGTAAATCTCTCAGCAATATTAATTCTCAAAACTGCATTTTCCTCTTTAGAACATAAAAAGGGCTGTTTCTCAACTACTTCTACCATTTCAAAAACTTATAAGTCAGCAAACCAATTTCCAACAGAGAGATGGTTTGTAAATGCCTTCTGGGGGAAAACACACACACACACACACACACACACACACACACACACACACACGCACACACACACCACAAAACCCTTCTTTCTCTTAAGAACCAAAGTAGAAATATACATTTCAGAAAGCATTTTCCAGTTTCAGAAAGCAGATCAGCGTCACTAAACTTGGTAGACCATCATACTAAAACACAGTTTTGAAAACCATGTTTATATCACACCCAAGAGGACTTTAATTTGTCTATCGACAAGAACACCAAAGAAAATAGATCTTAAAGAAAATTGAATGAAATATAATTTAAGCAGAAGCTGAAGTTGCATTTGTTTTGCATATGCATGATCTCCTTTCTAGCCCCCAAATCAGGTGTCAGGAGTGTATTAAAAGCTCGATGCAGGTATTAGTGTGCTTAAATGAGAGGAGGGAGAAATTGCTCTCACACTGACAGACAATGACAGCTTTTGTTCTTTATTCTTTCACTTTCCATGTGCACAAGTTACCGTGGCAACTTTGAAAAGAAAACCCACAGACCATGTTCGGTGAAACACCATTTTTAAAGTGTGCCACTGGACTGTGGATTGATCAGTTTATGCATTGCTGTTTTGTTTGGTGTGTGTGGCTTTTTTTCCTGTTACATTTGGTCTAAATCAATAACACGCTACTCTGACATGAGAAAACAAGGTGCTTTATGATCTTGGATGTTCTCACCAGCCAGCACAGTGCTTGGCACACAGTAGAGGCAAATAGTTGTTGCACCAGTGTATGGAAATCTGAATATTAGAAATTTTAAGCACAACAACCAAATTGTACTCACAGCACTGAAAACGGAGTTTCAAGTTTGCAATGGGAAAACATTTGCTTAAGAAGAGCAAGCATGGTTTTAATTGCAGTTGCTCAAAGTCAATGCAAACTTCGCGCATGTACTCTGGCCCAGCTCTCTACTGCTCACCTTTACCGCTCTCTAAATTAATATCTTATTCAATCTTACAAGTCTTAGTCCTCTAATTTACGTAGTCTGGCTTTAATATCATAAAGGGAGCAGCATTCCCTCTGATGGAAGATAATATCCCAGCTTGCCTTTCAGTTTTGAGGATGCAACATTTAACTTCACAAGCCAAAATACATGAAGCAGAATTAGACATCATTTAGCACAAACCTGTTGGGGAAAAGAATCAGTGCCATAAAAGGCGAAAGTAAAAAATCCTTTGATTAGGAACCTTTATCCCTATACTGCATAAATAAAACAGAAGTTTCTCCAGGCTAGAAAGCGGTCTGGATAAAACCAAATCTGAAAAGGCACACTTGCTTCTCTGGCTTTCAGCAAACCCTTCAGACTTCATGACTCTCCTGAGGAGAGTTAGAAGTCCTTCTGCTTGCCTGGCATTAAACAAAAGAATTGGAACTTTCCTGAAATCTGATGATCGTGGAAAATTTAACTACCAGACAGGCTGCTTAGAAAGCATTTTGCTGTCACTATCGACTACCCTGATGTTCTCCAGTTTGTCAGTTTAACCATATATGTAGTTTATGTGAAATACCATGTCCTTATAAAGACTTAGCATTTGCAGGTTGGTAATTTTGTTGTGCTTTTGCTAGCAACAATTTAAGCCTTCATAAGTAAATTGCTTTCCTAATACTCTAGATTACAATTGTGTAAAATCCAATTTACCTAGAATATTCTCAGACTTGGATAAATTTGATTAAGCATGTGGTTTTCCCTCAATCTCAAGGTTTTACTCAAAATAATAATGCAGTTAACTTGGATTAAAAGTTCTACATGCCATTCTAATTTTAGATTTAATATTTTAAAAAATTATCAGCATTAGGAAATCATTATCTGTAGCAAATCATGAAAATAAACTATCTCAAAACTATACTTGCCTTAAGATTTTTTAAAATAAGCAATGATGTCAAATAAAAATCAATTTAAATCAAAGGTGGCAAATAAAGGATTTAGGGAGTTAGCAATATCAGTATATAATATAACCTTCATCTAAGTGGGGGGAAAAAACACACAAGAAAATACCTTCTCATCTCAAACATTCCCACCTTCAAAATCTTGCAGAGGAAAAGAGAAGGAATCACATTAACATGTAGATTGCCCCAATTTCTTGATTTTATTTAAATAACAGTTTTCTATTCAGATTCAACTTCTTAAATTAATTTTCATAAAATATCTAAAAATGATAGCATGCTTATCTATTTACATAATTTATTATGTTTATCATGAAAATAAATTGGAGTTTTTTCAGACTTGATGATTACATTATAAATGCAATTTAGAAAAAACTCCACAATTTTTATTTATAAAAATAAACTGAATAAAAAAGATCCCTATTAAAAATTTGATTTGTCAGTGAAGTGATTATGTTTTTCTTTTCTTTTTTGCCACAGCTTTAAATACAACATACTAAATTACTAATTCCATTTTAAAATAATTTTAAAACATTTATTTAAGCAGCCAGGTCTCCATTTATATTTTTCCCCAAGTTACCCCATTAACAATATTTTTTCTATAAGATCTTTTTGTTGTTGTTTTGCTGTTGTTCAGAAGTAATGGCCTCTTTCAAGCCTACGCAGTCGTAAAGGCTCTGAAGCCCATGTTGTGGAAACCTGGGCCACAGTGCCCATGCCAGTGGGGTCATTTTTCCTTTCATCATTCACATTCACCTACATGCCTCCATGGGGGTGAATATGTAGAGCCAGGGCAGAAAGAGGGAAGTCTAAGCTTGGGACAGGATTGCTTGTTTGGGGTAGAGAGGTCTTTACAGCCTTTGATGTGCAAAAGCTGGTTAGCACTATAGTTTCAAATATAAAAAGGAAGGAGAAGATGTAAAAAAAAAAAAATCAAGCATGAATTGAACTGTTTTGAGCTCAAGTAAAGGGAATAGGGATTGGGGAGGGAATCTTCATGTCTGAAAGAGTATCCTTCTCTCCAGAGAAGCCTGTTTGATGTTTTTGCCTTTTGTTTTAATGCAGTTTAAGGGAGAAGAGAATGGCATTTTCCAAGAATTTAGTGAGATTTAAGGCTTTCCATTAATCCCACATTATTACCACTGATGTATTAATGGTAACATAAGTTTACATATCAAACGGAGCAGAGGGAGCAGCCTCACAATTGTAAAACAGGGGATATAATCACATTAATCTTCCTTCTGTTCACACCATTTGGGATTATCTTTCCTTCTTCTATACTAAAAATGTGTAAGTCAATCAATCAATATGTATATTTTCCATAGAGCTTGATTTGGTGAAATATTTATATTAGATATAAACTTTACCTCTGATTATCATTAATTATCACCTTTGACATAATTGTGGCTGACCTGACTGGAGCAATCAATAATTTAAAAATCTCCATTCATCAGCTTCATCTTCTCAACTTTGGAGTATGTACTCGAGTATGAGAAATGGCTGATTATTAGTAACATTTTAAGCAGGTTCTCACTTAAGATTTTTATATTTTTTTAAATTAGTTTCTAATTCAATTTAACAAAAGTAATTGTTTTTCTAAGCTTAAATTAACCAAATTATTTTATACTTTATATAATTTTCAAGTTTATAAAACATTTACAGCAGAAACTTTTTAAAGTAACTTTTTCATTATAATTTCAACATTTTGGTTTTCCATTTTCACATACTGAAAAAGCAACAGTTTTCAAGAAAAAAAAAATGCACTGTAGAAACTCAACAATAATAATGAGCAAAGCCTTGAAGGTATTACAATAAAACTTCACATTAAACAATAAATCATTTAAACATTCCTCTCTGGGCACATTGCAATACCCACTTGAGACTACTTTAGCCAACTGCTACTGCTATTTTTGTTTCATGTTGCCTAAAAAATAAATTTATCTGCAATTGTTTAAAGTTTTCTTTTGTTAATGCAGTTTATGGTAGCATTGGTATCTGATAACAAAATAAAATAAAATAAATTTTCCAACAACCAGAAACACAAAATTTGGCCTTGTTTAACATTCACTTTCAGTCGTGTTTGAATTCTGGAACAGATGCTATCCTTGTTGGATGCTAGGTAATTACAGGGGAAGAAGCAAATTGCTTCTGTTTTTTTTTTTTCCCCCTTAATTTCAGGGTCAAATATTTCCATGATACTCAGATGTTCCCTATATATACAGAAAGCCACTGAACAGGTAACCTTGGATTACAGACACTGATCCTACCCATCTCCCCCATCTACCAACAACAACAACAACAACAACAAAACATACCACTTCATGTATATTAGGTAATGGACAAAGCAGTCATCATTAAAATCAGTGATCTCTTTGGTTAAGTCTTAAGTCTTGTTTCAGAAATGAAAAATACCCTTGTTGGAATTTTGCCTGTCCATATTGGAACCTAGAGAGAAATGATTTGTCAGGTTTGATATGCTTTCCTAATGTTCATTCCAAGGATACTAATGGGAATACTGTCCTTTCTACTCCAAATACAGTTTTCCCATTTGCTAAAATAAAATTATATTCTCCTGAACAACAAATTATGACTTTTGGCCAAGAAAACCTAATAAATGGAGTTTTAAGAGCATCAAATCAAAAACCCCTCCAAGGAGGAAGGTGATGGAATGCACATTCTGCACTTGGGAAAACTGAGGCCCACAGGAAGAATGAAACAGGGCATTGAGCAAATCAAAAGAAAAGTGTCTCAAGTAAACATTTTTTCAACTCTTTAAATTGTGGATTGTATAATTTTGTAAAACCATGTCCAGAAATGTTTAAAAAGTCACCATGGTATTTCTTTTCTTTTTATATACTTTATAGTATTTTATATCTAAGATTTAAAAGTGAACCCTTAAAAGATTGGCCTGACCTGAATTCCAAAACTATGGAAGGGGTTTACAGCCTCATAAATGAAACTTTGCTCTGTGTTTAATTCAAAGTGACATTAATGAACAGTTAACAAATTATCTCTTTGGTGACAATCTCAACTTAATCTCTTGCTTTATTAATATAATAAAATGGGAAGTGAAAAACAAAGAGCTCATCTTATCCCTTTTCACTAACTACTGTGATAAAAGGTGTTTTGCTTAAAGAAAGAAAGTTAAATTTCTAGGAAGTCTCTGTTATGTATTAAAGTTCATTATTAGAAGTTCATTAAAACATTTTACTTTCACAGGAGATGCTCAGACCCAGTATGCTTTAAGGAAGAGAAATATAAAGGAAATCTATTATGCTTCCTTCTTTTTTCCATGAAGAATATTTGAATTAAGTTTCCTTTACCTCTTAAAAAAGAATACCTGTTCTTGCATAACGTGACTACACCAGATATTCTAAGAAAGCAGCAAGAAGCAAAAGCTGGAAATAGCTATTTCACAGCAGGTAATCATACCTCAGGATGTAGCTACTGTACAAGGTTTATACTTGGATAACCCTGGATGGGAATAAAGGTGGGGGGTAACTGCCTGAAAAACCTATTACTATACAGGCCTTAGCATCATGAATGGCTTTCTTCATGAGGATCTGAAGTTACTATCTCTGAACACATTGCACAGAAGAGCCAATAAGAATTTCAAAGAAAGCAATTTCCACTAAGGGAATTAAGCTACACAAAAGAAACCTTCACACAGAAACTCTATCAGAAAGAGAAAAAAATACATAGGAAGCCATGTGTTCTGCATGGTAACAGGAAGCTGAATTGTTTCTGGCGCCCACTTTAATGAGCTTGCCCACCATGCTGAACCACAGCTGGAATGTTCATTGACAACAGCGAGCTGATCTGGAGGTGTGTGCGTCATAGGATTACTTGAATAAACAGTGAAGAGCATTTCCAAGGACTAAACAAGAGTTTGTAAGTCCCATCCCCTCACCAGGAAAACAATTTATGTGCATTGGATTTTCACTCACGCAAAATTTACTCACATCGTTCAATAAGGTAGGAAGTCTTTTATTTTCATGCCTGAAATTAGAAGGCTAATTAATACCTAAACATACAGAAGAAATTATATTACACAATAGATCAGTCTAAATCTATAATTCTCCGGCCATGGAGAAAGTTGAATCATAATCTAGATTAGAACTTGAAGAAAGATAAATGCAATGTGAAAACATATTGTGAGATAAAATATAATGAAAAAAATGTGCACGAAACCATGTAGTACAAAACATATAACAAAATGGGAACAAAAGCAAGACCTAGTGGAACATGAAATGGGATTTCATTAGTTGGATCCATTAGCTATGTAATCCATTCTTTCCCTAAAGTAGCTGAAGAAGATCTCTTCTGCTTTTCTTGCTAGAAATACCAACCTAACAATGTTTAATAAAATAATAAAAGAAAAAGAAATAACATAAGTAATGAAAACAAATAATTAGCTATACTGGAATTCAAGATCTCAAAAGGTGTGTACCTATTCCTAAATAGTAAAAGAATTGAGTTTTTTTACTACACATTTCTATTTCTGTACAGTCAACTTCACAAAAAGTAGACCAAAAATTGGTTTTAAAAACAGTAACATTATCTTTAAATGAAACAAATTATATTCTTATGCGTAAGTTCATGACAAAAAAATAAATATTTGATCAGACTGGTCAGTGACTGGCTACAGAATTGATATCAAATAAAAATGCATTAAAATATTCAGCAAAACTTTAATTATATTTAACATTTCAAACCAAATGGGTTTGGGACATGATACTTCTTAATTTAATAAATATGGGAAACATTTAAGATATCAAGGTTATATGATTGTGTTCATTGTTTGTTAGGTAGCAAAAAAAAACCCAACAACTCCTAAGCATGCAAAAAAAGTAGAATATTAAAAGTGATTATAGATGTTTTAATTTCCACATCTATCTTGAATATAATCTGAAGTATGCTGATCTGATTGTTTTCTATCTTTTTTTTTTAACTTACTGCATTGCAGGGCTCTGAAGCTACCTGGTACAAAGACCTCAACACTGCTGACCATGATCAGCCCAGCCTGGAGCATCTTCCTCATTGGGACTAAAATTGGGCTGATCCTTCAGGTGGCACCTCTTTCAGTCATGGCTAAATCCTGCCCATCTGTGTGCCGCTGTGATACAGGTTTCATTTACTGTAATGATCGCTTTCTGACATCCATTCCGATAGGAATACCAGAGGATGCTACAACTCTCTACCTGCAGAACAACCAAATAAATAATGCTGGGATTCCTTCAGATTTGAAAAAGTTGCTGAAAGTAGAAAGAATATACCTATACCACAACAGTTTGGATGAATTTCCTACCAACCTACCAAAGTACGTAAAAGAATTACATTTGCAAGAAAATAACATAAGGACCATCACTTATGATTCACTTTCTAAAATTCCCTATCTGGAAGAATTGCATTTAGATGATAACTCCGTCTCTGCTGTTAGCATCGAAGAGGGGGCATTCCGAGACAGTAACTATCTCCGACTGCTTTTCCTGTCCCGTAATCACCTTAGCACAATCCCCTGGGGTTTGCCCAGGACTATAGAAGAACTACGCTTGGATGATAATCGCATATCCACCATCTCATCACCATCTCTTCAAGGTCTCACCAGCCTGAAACGCCTGGTTTTGGATGGAAACCTGTTAAACAACCATGGCTTAGGTGATAAAGTTTTCTTCAACCTAGTCAACTTAACAGAACTGTCACTGGTGCGGAATTCCCTGACCGCTGCCCCAGTAAACCTTCCAGGTACAAACCTGAGGAGGCTTTATCTTCAAGATAACCACATCAACCGGGTGCCCCCAAATGCTTTCTCTTATCTAAGGCAGCTGTATCGACTTGATATGTCCAACAATAACCTAAGTAATTTACCTCAGGGTATCTTTGATGACTTGGACAACATAACCCAACTGATTCTTCGCAACAACCCCTGGTACTGTGGGTGCAAGATGAAATGGGTACGTGACTGGTTGCAATCGCTACCTGTGAAGGTCAATGTGCGTGGGCTCATGTGTCAGGCCCCAGAAAAAGTGCGGGGGATGGCTATCAAGGACCTCAACGCAGAACTGTTTGATTGTAAAGACCGTGCAGTTGCGAGCACCGTTCAGGTAACCACTGTAATACCCAACACAGTGTATCCTGCCCAAGGACAGTGGCCTGCTCCAGTGACCAAACAACCCGACATTAAGAGCCCCAAGCTCATTAAGGATCAACGAACCACAGGGAGTCCAACGAGAAAGACCATTGTAATTACTGTGAAATCTGTCACCGCTGACACAATTCATATCTCTTGGAAACTTGTCCTACCTATGACGGCTTTAAGACTCAGCTGGCTCAAACTGGGCCATAGCCCAGCATTTGGATCTATAACAGAAACAATTGTAACAGGGGAACGCAGTGAATACCTGGTCACAGCCCTGGAGCCTGATTCACCCTATCGTGTCTGCCTGGTTCCCATGGAAACCAGTAACCTCTACCTATTTGATGAAACTCCTGTTTGTATTGAGACTGAAACTGCACCCCTTCGAATGTACAACCCTACAACCACCCTGAATCGAGAGCAAGAGAAAGAACCTTACAAAAACCCCAGTTGGCCACTGGCTGCCATTATTGGTGGAGCTGTGGCTCTGGTGACCATTGCCCTTCTGGCTTTAGTGTGCTGGTATGTTCATAGGAACGGATCGCTCTTCTCCAGGAACTGTGCATACAGCAAAGGGAGGCGAAGAAAGGATGACTACGCGGAAGCTGGCACTAAGAAGGACAACTCTATCCTGGAAATCAGGGAGACTTCTTTTCAAATGTTACCAATAAGCAATGAACAGATCTCAAAGGAGGAATTTGTAATACATACCATATTTCCTCCCAATGGAATGAATCTGTACAAAAACAATCACAGTGAAAGCAGTAGTAACCGAAGCTACAGAGACAGTGGTATCCCAGACTCAGACCACTCACACTCATGATGCTGGAGAACTCACAGCAGACTATGTCTCGGGTTTTTTAAACCTAAGGGAGGTGATGGTAGGAACCCTGTTCTACTGCAAAACACTGGAAAAAGAGACTGAAAAAAAAGCAATGTACTGTACATTTGCCATATAATTTATATTTAAGAACTTTTTATTAAAAGTTTCAAATTTCAGGTGACTGCTGCGATTGATGTAGTGGAGATGCCTGAACACAATTCTATATTTTAGTATTTTTTAGTAATTTGTACTGTATTTTCCTTGCAAATATTGAAGTTATAAACCATTTACTTTGTGTTCTACTGAGTAAGATGACTTGTCGACTGTGAAAGTGAATTTTCTTGCTGTGTTGAACAATCAGGACTGCATTCACATGAGATCCTTGTAGTATAAGCACAGGCCATTTTTCACTTTGGTATTAATAAAATGTAAAAAAAAAATAATACCTGGCTGAATGAGAAAAATTAAATTTCAAAAAATATTTATGAATTAATGTTCCAATTATTAAATTTGTATTATCCCAGTGGTTTTCAACAAATCAAAATATGTGAAGTAATGGGCAATATCAAACTTGCTGCATATCTCCATTTTCAGTCTAAGAAAACTAGATATCCTTAAGAAAGCAAGTATATCTTCTGAACTGAATACATCAGCTGGCTTAAAAGGAATGTGAGGTCTGTTATTAACAACACTTTGAGAATAAAGGACTTCACAAAAACAATAAAGTAAGCATGTCTCCAAGTTAGGGGAAAAACTTGTACTTAGAAAAACATAAGAACTTAAACTTGAATAGCATAGTGAACACAGATATCAGAATTGCATTTTGGTTTTGCCTATACCATTCTCATTTTTGAAAAGTGAACTCTAAAGATATAATTGTTAGTGTTTATAATGTTTTTTATCACAAAGGATGTCAAACAAACCTTATACATATTAAAAAGGTAGCATAACAATAAGAAATGCCCCTCAACAATGCAGAGAAAGTAGTACTTTAAATAAGTGAGCATTTAAAAGAAAAATAAATACTAGAAATCAAACTTAGATTCTGTTTAAGTGAAATGTTTTGACACTGTACATAAATGTTCAATTTACTTTCACAACAATCAAGATTACTGCCCATTACTATCACTGTTTTCCAGATATTACATACTGGTAATGAACTTGTAACATTTCTTTCTAGCTTCCTACTGAATTGTGAGCTATTACTTGTTTAAAAACCACATCATTTTCTGTTGCCATGATTTTTTTTTTCCCCAACAAAAAACCAAAGTGCATTGTACGCCCTTTGGCCAGTCTTGTATGTGCCTTGATCCAACGCTACATGTATTCAGCTTCTAAAATTCGACAAATTTTTCATACTTCCTTAAATATGAAAAATTATGGTCTTATTGCTGAATAAAACAAAAAAAGTACAAAATAGTTGTGCTTGCTTTTTCGGGATTATGTTACTATCACTAAAGTAGCAAATTGCCCAGCACATTAGTCTAAGTTACCCCCATGTATTTTTCTAGACATAAAAATAAAATGTTGGCTACAAATAAAAAAAAATAGCAGTATCTTGAGCTTGTGTATCATTTTACTTTAAATAGTTCAGTGTTTCATGCATAAATTAATTTCCCGACAGACTTTTGAAATACTCTTACTTATTCAATCCATTGATGGAAACTTCAGGAGAGGTTTTGTGACATTTCTGGTTTGTACCCCGCTGCCATTGTCTTATCAGACACTTTTAAAACTGTTCTTTGAAAAATTAATATTTTTTAAAATAGCTTTTGCTACTGTGGTTTGGCATCAGAGGATTTGAAATCTCAGATGTACCACTTACCAAGTATGTACTTAAATACAAACCATTTATTCTTCTTTGCTTAGTTTCCTTATCTATAAAATGGGGCTATTAATAGCACCCACCTCACAGGGCTGCTGTAATTATAAGATGAGGTAATAACATGGAAACTATACAAATGTTGAACAAATTGTAATTTACTATTACTTGGTCAAGAAAAGTTAGCCAGGTGTTCCCAGAATTTTGCTAGATATTGCTCCTTCTTACTATGCTAACGAATCTCTCTGCTGCCTAAGTATCATCATTCATCATTCATTTGCCATCTTCAAATGTTTCCCAATATTTTCTCTTTTGATTCCTGTTATGGGTGTCAGCTGTTTTGTAGGAATAACTTTGCAAAAATAAATGTGATTAACTTTAAATATAGGAAACACTTTCTTAAGGAAATATGACTTTGCTTTCAGAGGTTTTTGAGCAGTTCAACTGCAATCCTGACCGAAGTCAGGGAAAGAGCTAGATGGTTCCACTAAGTCCCTATGAACCTATGAGTTTATAAAAAGCCAAAAGCCAAGAGATTATATTGACTATTCTCCATGACTACAAGAAATTTTGTCTTCCTGTGCATTTAATAATTTTACCTGGGATAAACCAGAACCATGTCTTGTACCAGAGAGGTTAAACCTATATTCTTTATCTAAGCTTGCTACAAAATCCAAATGCTTTGCTGAAAAAAATAGATATCCTTTCAATAGAACAAAACCACAAATCAACTTAAAGGGCACTAAATTAATTACAGATACATTTGCATATATCCCAAATGAAATAGTCGCAATTTTTATTGATCAGATACTAACACAAAACTGGAGTGAAGATATCCAATCCTGAGTATAAAGCTTACAGATTTAACAAGAATACAACTGGTGAAGTCACACACCAGGAATAAAAAAAAAAGAGGTAAAAAGCACTCCCTTGCTGATTGTTTGACAAAAATCAGAAACTGTTTTTGGATGCAGCCTCTAGTAACCACATTAAATCACTGTGCTTACACTCTGATTCCCTGTTAAAACGACACTGCACTCTATATTTCAACAAGTCTGAGTTAGTAAAAGTATTCCCCTGTGATAAAGGAACTATTGAAAAACTCTCCTTTACTAACTACAGTTTCTTACTAAAGCATATTGTATAGCTACATGCCAACGTGACAGTTTTTGTGAGGAATCCAAAGAGACCCACAGGCTTTACAACACCTGAAGTGTGGGAGTTAAAGGAACCAACCCACCACTATATTTAATATTAGCTCATCCGCTGCTGAAAACAGTAGAGGCATTTAATTTTTTAATTCCTTTCTCCTACTTAGCCAGATTAGCAAATCTTAATTTAGCATAGTTTTGGAATTAAAGCTTCTGCACTTTATGCTTTTGGACGTTGGTTAAATTAGCAAAATGTAACTCATGCTTAGTGTGAGAGTATAAAATGTATCTACAAATAATCCCAATACCCAATGACCTTCACTGAGTAGCTTCTATATTATAAACAGCAAAAGCCTCGCCTTCAAGAACTGTATTGTGTAGAGGTTGTTAGATATAAATGTAATCTAATGAAAGTTTACTGTGACTGCAGCATAGAAGAAATAATTACATATGCTTGGATGAACCAGGAAGACTTCATAAAGGAGGTAAAATTTGGGATGGGTATTGGAAGATATGAAGGTATTGAAAGAGAAAGCAAGAAAAGCAGATACTGCCTGGCCAGCATGGCTCAGTGGTTGAGCATCGGCCTATGAACCAGAAGGTCACGCTTTGATTTCTGGTGCCCAGCTTGAAGGCTTGATCCCCAGTGAGGGGCATGCAAGAGTTAGCCAATCAATGTTTCTCTCATCACTGATGATTTTATATCTCTCTCCCTCTCCCTTCCTCTCTGAAATCAATAAGAAATGTATTTTTAAAAAGAAAGAAAAGAGATACCGGCTATGAAGTGAAAATGGTAATCAAGTCATGGAGATAGGAAAATAGGCCAATGATTTTCAGCAGCTTTGGTCAGGATCATTTGGGAAGCTATATTAAGATAACCAACCCTCAAAACAGAACTACCAAATTTAAATCTCCCAAGTTAAGTAAGGTTTGTCATTTAATGATTTTTTTTAATTCCAAAGGTGATTCTAATGAGTCTGAAGACCACTAATTGTTTTTGTTTTAGTTTTATGTCGGGCTTTGTAATGTATTGAATTTCATATTGAGAAGTCTGCATGATATTATATGGCTGGTGTATAAACAATCAGTGTACTTGAGGGATATTTAGTAGAAATAAAGAATACTACACAAAGGATGAATGAGAAGTTATCTGGAAGTAAGAACACAAGTTAGAAGCCTACACAGTATTCCAGGCAAGCAGCAATAATGGCCTGAGCAGGGGGAAATAGGTTTGTTGTTGTTTTTTAATGTAACTCAAAAGATACAGGAAAGGTAGAACTCCTAGAAATTGGAAATTGAGGAAAGAATAAGAATTAAAGATTTGAATAAGAATTAAAGATTTTCAGCTCAGGTAAAAAGAATGCTGATGAGGCAATTAATGATAGAAAACACTAAAAAAGCAAATTTCAGAGTATTTTTGTACACACTGGTTTGAATAGGTGACCATAGGCACAGTACAGCTTTACACTGGCTAACTATTAACACTGCCCTCTTTAAACTTTCATAGTTACTCAGTTTAGATGATAAATTGTAATTGCCTTGGGTTTAACATATTTTTATGGTATCCCTCTGGAAATGTCTATAGGAAGTTGGAAATTAATGTCTGGGGACAGATCCTCAGCATCAGGAGAGGAATTCATTCCTAGCAGGTTATTATCAAAATCAAGAGGTTGGATGAGATCACCAACAGAAAATGGGCAAAGAGAGAGAAAATAGATGAGTCAAGGTATCCTTTGTAAGGATAGAAGAAGGAAGAAGAGTCCAAAAACTAAAGCAAAACAATAAGAGGGGGTCCACAAAGGAGGAAGAATCATGAGAAGAAGATATCATGAAATCAGGGAACTAAAAATATTAAGTAAGGAGGAAGTAAAAAATGCAGTCAGGCCTGCCGGGTATAGCTCAGGGGTTGAGCATCCACCTATGAACTAAGAGTTCACAGTTTCATTCTCAGTCAGGGCACATGCCCAGGTTGTGGGCTTGATCCCCAGTTGAGGGGCCTGCAGGTGGCAGCTTACCAATGATTCTCTCTCTCTCTCTCTCTCTCTCTCTCTCTCTCTCTCTCTCTCTCTCTCTCTCTCTTTCCCTCCCTCCCTCTCTGAAAACAATAAAAATATATTTTTAATGCATTCAGAAATATAGACTGGGAAGAGGACACTGCTGAATATGGAAAAAAAGGAGATCTACATGGATTTTGAATTCAGTGTCAGCAAAGCAATAAGGTAAAAGTCTCCAAGATGTTGACAGGATAATGGCAGATAAAGAAACCAAAAATAATGATTAGGACTCTAACAAGTTTGGAGGGTGAAGGAATCTTGGTCAGTTGTATGAAGGATCAAGATAGACAAAAAGGAAGTGAATTTCAGGAGGCATATTTGTTGACCACAGGAATAAGATGGGGTATACAGAAACAGGAATCTACAGTGAGGGAAGGAGCATATTTCATAGGAGGAAAAATAAACAAACCTTGAGATGCACAGAGGTGTGGGCCAAGTCATGGCTGTGACTCTCGATGACTGAAGTGTATCTGACAACCTACAGTTTTGAAAGGGTCACCAGCAAGGACTGCAAAACCATTCAGCGAGTTGGAAAAGATTGGTGTGGTGGTGAGATCTCTAAAACTGGTCCTAAGGAAGATCAGAAAATGTCCCAGAGGTTAAGAGGAGGAAGACAGTGATGATATCAGGTGATGTTGGTGTAAAATAAGCACTTCCAACATAAGGCTTGTGAATAATGGTGACGGAATCACAGTCAGGAAAGTGGTCTTTCAGGGGCAGGAAAATTTTATTTGAAACTCCTTCTTCCCTCCCCTAGTTTCATCAAACAGTTACAACAAGAGATGCAACAGGTAGCAGAGAGGGGTCATTCTCAGGGAACAGATGCCAATTAATTCCAGGTGGTGGAAAGGAAGTTAAGGAAAATGCTCCTTGTATGGGGAACTGGAACCCAAAGGTAAAGAATTGCAATGGTCTTGGTGGAAGCAGTTAGAAGATGGCCAGAAAGGAGGTCAAACCTTTAGATAGAGACACAGAACAGAAAAGGAACACAGAGGAGGGCATTGCACCTAAGACCCCATTAGACAATAACAGTTAAAAAAAATGTTGGTCATGAGAGGTTGGTAGAAACTCCTATTAAACAGTATAGACATTCTGAACAGATGAAAGAAAAAGAACTAGAATAACCAAATCAACCTTGCTCTATTGTTTGAACATCAAAACATAATTAAATCTAAATTTGTCTCAAAATACACACTGAAGAAGTATTCTATCCACCCACCCCAATTTTTACCAAGCTTTCCCACAAGTATCATAGGATTGCAGGTGAAGGGGCAAGTAAATCACATTATGGACCCCTCCCACTTCCTACCCCAGCCCCATCTCATTTTTACATTATTTGAGTGAAATGAGATTAGAAGTAAACCTTAGTTCTGCCTTGAAAGGTTTTTTTCTTCTTTAACAGGCTTCAAAGGGAAGCATGCAGCCACAGGGGTGTGGAAGTTGGGGATAATGGGATTTTACAGACTGATTGTGTGTACACATAAAAGCAGGGCTTCCTTTGCAACACCAGCTGGCCAGAGTGCAGAGGGGGCAGTCTAGGAAATTACTACCCAAAGTAATTACCCTTCTGTAAGTACAGCATAGCTCTGATAACTGACATTACAAGGCTGAGGCTAGTTCATATCAATGTTCCATTAAAATGTATGGAACCACTGCTGGAATTCCACATTTTAATTTCATAGAAATTAGGACCAACAATAATTTTTTTATTATAAAGAGTAGGTAAACAAAATCTTAACAGAATTCTTTTTAAAAAATACGTTGTGTAAATCTTAACAATACCTTACACATACATTAGGCTTCCCAGAAGTCTGGTGATCCTGTTGCTGCTGCTGTTCCATTCGAAGAGGACTCTGTCATGAATAGTGCTAAGTGTTTTATATATTTTAATCTTGTTTAGTCCACATAATAACTTTATAGGTAAGAATTATTATGTGTAGTGTGTTTTGTTGTTGTTGATCCTCACCTGAGGATATTTTTTCCACTAATTTTTAAAGGGAGTTAAATGGATGGGAGGGAGAAAGAGAGAGAGAGAAAATGCAAGACACATTGATTGCCTCCCACTCATGTCCTGATTGGTGCTGGGATCAAAACTGCAACCCAGGTATGTGCCCTTGACCAGGAATCAAATCTGAGAACTTACAGTGCACAGTTGACACTCACAACACTGGCCAGGGCATTATGTGTATTTTTAAGATGAGTAAATTAAGGTTTTGAAAGATCATGGAGATATTTTATTCATTCAACTTTAACAATGATGCATGGAGTACCTACTTAAAAAAAACTCTGCTTAGGGCTATGTATACAGCAGCAAACACAAAAGAGATGAAGATTATAATTGAGGGAGGAAGGAATTGAGATTGCCTATAAAAACAAATGAGTAAAAAGTGAAAAACTGTGTCAAGTGTCATGGCAGGAAAAAGACAAGGTTCTATGTGTGAGCATAACGTGAGAACCTGTTTAGACTGGGTGGTAAGGGAAAGTCTAAGGCCTGAGGGATAAAGAGTCAACCATGTAAAGAATGAAGTAGAGCATGTTCTAAGGTAAGCACAGGAAACAGGATGTGTTCAAGATTCAAGTAGGGAATCAGCTTAGTGAGTTTTAGGAATGTCAGAGGGCTCAAGTTCAGTGAGCAAGACAGAGGTGAGCTCAGAAAAGCAAGGCTGGATCAGATCCTGCAGGTCCTTGTAGGCCAAGGCCCAGGTAAGAAGTCTGGACTTCATCCTGGTGCAAGAAAAAGCAATTGAGGGGTTAGGTGAGGGAGGAAGATGAAAATGATGTCTGGGATCAGACAATCAGATATCAATTGTAATAAGGTCACTTGTAATTTTGGAGAAGAATTTGTAATTTGGAACAGGATGGAGAAGAAAGGGAAAAAGATGCAAGATATATTTTTGGAGCTTTAATGACATCCTTCTTAAAGTTTATAGTTAGTAAATGATGGAACAATGATCCTGTCTGCTTCTAAAGTTTGAGCTTCTGACCATTCTCTTTAAATAGCAGGAATATTTCTTCAATAACTTTAAAAAGGATTTTAAGTCCAGAAAAATGAAACACATTATATTCCTTTCCTGAGATAAAAACCAGAAGACATGTTTAGGATTAAATCTTGAAACATTTTAATGTGAATTTTTCTGCCAAGGCCTAAATTCAGCACCTGCCCCATGACGCAGAATAGTGATTTCTGGCCATTATTTAATTGCAGTACACAACCCCAAGAATAACTCCTGTCTTTACTGCAGCTTTGAATAAGTTTAAACTCGGAGTTGTCAGACAGATCTTAATGTATACAGTCACTACAACACCTTTTCATGATCCTTTTGTGTCTTCTAAGAGCCAGAATGGAGTTGCCACATCACCGAAGCTTTTTCCCAGGCTTAGTGCTCAGTTTGAAACACATAATCCATGAATACAACTACCTCCTCTATAAAGGTAAAGAAATACCAAGATCATTTAATGTTTTTCAACAATTAATTACTTTTTAAGAATAATTTTTTATTTGCTGAAATGCTTTATTTGGAGTATATTTTCCAGACACATATAAATAGAGATCTATGTTTATCCCATGCTTTTAGCCAATAACTCAGAGAACCTTAGAGCTAGCTAGAAGAGATTTCATGAATTTTGGTGATGTGTGCTAACAACAACAACAACAAAAATTAATCCCCTCAATGTTTTAAAAATGGTACAAAATTTGAAAAAAAGTTTATAGTTTTCAGTTTTTAATGAAAAATATGTTACCAGTCTGTGAGTCAAAATATGAATCTAATTATTGACCTGTGCACAGCTTATAACGCTCATCATGCAAGAGTTGATATTACCTTTATTATTGCTATTATCTAATATATGAAATATTTCACTTAATAACTTATCTATATTTCCCACTAAAATGCAAACTCCATGAAGGCAAGTTATTTTCCTCCTTGCTGTTTCAATGCTAAATCACTCTAACCTGTATGATAATGCTAAGCACCTAGCAAACACTCCAAAAAAAGTATTTGTTGATGAATGAGTAGAATGAATGAGCATCAAAGGGTATGACCCTACCATCTGCAAACCATTCTATAAATGAAAAGTAATAATCACCATCTTCAGGATAACTAGCATAGATAATTTACTAAGAATTCCACATTTGTTATCTTCTTTACTTCCCAAATCACAAAAAAAAATGGAAGTTCAAACAGATTATTCAGCCTGCCCTATATTACTCTGTAGAAATGGTAGAATTAGAACTCCAAAAAAACAGCTTGATTTCAAATGCAAGACTCTTAGCTCCAGATCCTCTGTCTTTTCTATGTTGTTCTCTTTGTTGTGAAATGCTGACCCCAAGTGTACACAACAAAATATACTAGAACATTCTATTATACTATATGTACGACTGGTATTTGAGATGATGGTTATAAGCATTGTCTCTGAATTAGACAGATCCAGTTTCTGCCACTTACTTGGAATATGGCCTTGGGCCATTTAGCTAATCTTTCTAAGCCTGTTTCACCTTCTGTAAAATAGGATAATAATAGTACCTCTCTAATTGTAAGGTATAAATTATATATTTCAAGCTGTGCAATTAATTCATACCTGGCTCTTAGTAAGTGCCTAGTAAATTTTATTTTCATCTTTGATGATGAGGAAAGATTTGCCTGGTTTCTGATATTAGAAATGACATTTGAACATAGGGTAACAAAACGTAGGGAGTAGGGAAGCAAGATAAATAGACTTTGGTGCATTTCTATTTTCCCTCTGTACCCTGCACTGATTTTACATAAACAAATATTAATAGGACATAGCTCTCTCTCTCTCCCCCAGCACGGTACCGGATCATTTTATTACCTTATTACACTATGGTAAAGATACATGTAGAAATGTCAAGTGCTAAAAAATATAAAAATAACAATATTAAATAAAAGGTTTGATAACTTAAAGCTGTTATGATGATAAAAGTCTTAATGTTTTCTAGAACCCAAATAAAAATTTTTGTTGTATAAGAACAAATATCCAGATTAAAGTCACAGAGTTTTTACAGTGTATCAGTGTCTGAGCACCAGGCACAGTGTTCCAGATGAATTGATCTCTGCTACTGGGAATAATTTTTATTGGGAAAGAGTGTTAATAGCCAGGTACATTTCTTAGGCAACTACATACACAGTCTGTTGTTGCTTTAAATATATTTTTATTGATTTCAGAGAGGAAGGGAGAAGGAAAGAGAGATAGAAACATCAATGATGAGATAGAATCATTCACTGAGCCACAACTGCCAGACCTACACAGTCTAAGTGCAATGCCAATTGTATAATCCAGGCTATCCCTTTCTAGGTGTGAATCAAAATTAGCACACCAAGAGAGAGAGAGAAGAGAGAGAGACAGAGAGAGAGAGAGAGAGAGAGAGAGAGAGAGAGAGAGAGAGATCTATTCATCTACTAGAGACCTGGTATACAAAATTCATAAATGGGTGTGGTCCCTAGGCCTGGCCCCAATAGGGCGATCAGGACCTGGCAGCCAGTGGGGAAGGACTGGGAGGCTGACCAGAAAGCCTGGTCAGGTGATCGAGGCCTGCCATCTGGAGGGAGGGGCCAACTACCACCATAGCAGATAGGCTGTGGGCCAATTGGGGCCTGCTGACTGGGGGTAGGGATGGGGGAGGACCCAGGAGGTGGGCCACCAGCCCTGAGGAGGGAGCAGGCCCTTGGCCCACCTGGAAAAGGGGCTGTGTCTTCTACCACCCAACTCCAGTTCCCTATCCCAGCCTGGGGGCCTGGCCCCGATCAGGTGATTGGAACCTGTTGGCCAGGGGCAGGGACCAGGAAGTTGTCCTGCAGGCCCCATCAGTGATTGGTGTCTGTGGACTGGGAGCAGCTCCTGCATTGAGCATCTGTCCCCTGGTGATCAGTGCACATCATAGCAACCAATAGTTCCAGTTGTTCCGGTCCTTCCATTGTAATAGTAGCTTAGGCTTTTATATATATAAATTCTCTGGTTTTATAAACAAGTTTAAGCAAGATATTCCTATGTCCTAATTTATTATAATGGATGCCAATTTTTTTCCAGGTATGGGAATTTAGTTAACATTTTCCTCAGATAATTCCTCTTTGAATGTTAACTAATAAATAGCCTTAAAGGGTTAGGTCTAAGAGGGGAAATTAGATTTTAATATTAATTATAGTGCACATATTACCTAGAGGAAGTATATTAGCACAAGCACATTAAGCTTTCTCACCTACTCAGACAAATTTCACGAGGTCTCCCATCCTTCACCTTTCCTGACAGAGAGGTAGTAGTAGGAGCCATTAAAACTAATTATCACTTCACATTCATTTTGGGACAATAAGAGGGGAAAAGAGAAGTAGTTCCAATTAAATATTTAATAAATATATAAAAGTAATTTTATAAGTCATTTAAAAGTAAAAAGAACATTTACTTATGACAAAATGCATATGTGTGTAATATTTAAATCTCAAATGAAAGCAATTAAGTATAACTTCTTACCAAATGTTCACAAAATATTTGAGTATCTACCAGCTATAATATCATTTCATATATATATATATATGTGGTTGATAATATCTTAAAATGTGCACTGCTGATGGGAATGCAGACTGGTGCAGCCACTGTGGAGAACAGTATGGAGTTTCCTCAAAAAATTAAAAATGGAACTCCCATTTGACCCAGTAATCCCACTTCTAGGAATATATCCCAAGAAATCAGAAATACCAATCAGAAAGGACATATGCTCCCCTGTGTTCATAGCAGCACAATTTACAATAACTAAAATTTGGAAACAGCCTAAGTGCCCATCAGCAGTTGAGTGGATTAAAAAACAATGGTATATCTACATAATGGAATACTATGATGCTGTAAAAAAGAAAGAACTCTTACTATTCACAACAGCATGGACGGACATGGAGAGCATTATGCTAAGCAAAATAAGCCAGTTGGAGAAAGATAAATAAATAATACGGGATATCACTCATTTGTGGAATATAATGAACAACATGAAGTGATGAACAAAAACAGATGCAGACACAAACAGACCATCAAACTTCAGAAGGAAAGGAGGGAAGGGAGGGAGAAGATAAGAGATCAACCAAAGGACTTTATGCATGCATATAAACATAACCATGCACACAGACACTAGGGTAGTGAAAGCATGCACAGGGAGTAGGGGTGGCTGGGAGAGGTCAATTGTGGTGAGGGGGCTGGTAGGGGGGAGGAGACATATGTAATGCTATGTGTACCAGTAATACTTTAAACAGTAAATAATTTTTTAAAAAGATAATCTTTTTAATCCTGTGTTCTATAGCAGGCAACAGAATAACCAATTTATTATTTAAAATATTTCTGGCATAAGAAATAATTTCAGAATATGCATATATATAAAAAACCAGGGGTCCTAGCAACCAAAACAACCACATGGACGACTGCCGACTGCACAGCAGGTGTGTGGGGCAATCAGGCTGGCAGATGGGTGTTGAGGAGCAATCAAATGACAGAACAGCAGGCTGTGTGCGTTGACCAGGCAGCGGGGGGGGGGGGGAGGGGGAGTTTGGGGCAAAAAGGCCAGCAGGCGGAGGCAGAGGCAATTAGGGGTGTTCAGGCTGGTGGGGGGGGGCAGTTAGGGGTGATCAGGCAGGCGAGCAGTTAGGATCTAACAGTCCCAAAATGTGAGAGGAATGCCAAACATTCCCAGAGGGATCCTGGATTGGAGAGGGTGCAGTCTGGGCTGAGGGGACCCACCCCTGGCCCAGAGATCTGGGTCTCTGGACCAGGGGTGGGTCCAGAGACCCAGATTTTGTGCACTGGGTCTCTAGCATTTATTATAATATACTAGAGGCCCAGTATACAAAATTTGTGCATGGGTAGGGTCTTTAGGCCTGGCCAGAGATCAGGGCCAATCAGGTTCTCCATGTCCCCACTTTCCCATCTCCCTGCCTCCATGTTTCCTTGCTTCCTCAGTGCCCCACTGCCACCGCTGGTTGCCTGCCATGTTCCATGCCACCCCCTGATGATGAGCATATGTCATAGTGAACGATCAAACTCCTGGTCTCCTGATTGAACTCCCAAGGGAACAATTTGCATATTAGTCTTTTATTATATAGGATAGTTCAAACAATTTTCTAAAATTTAATGTCAACACTGAAGAGTTTTAATGTAGATATTAAATTTAGACATTAAAGTGTTATACAATTATCTTCCAAAAATCCCACAAAATTATTATTTTTATTTTAAAAATACTGAAAAGATTATAAGAAATTAGCATATTCAAATATGTCATTCTTTCAGATAGTGTAGTAGATAAGAGCATAGAGCTTTGGAGTTGAGCCAACCCAATTTCAAACCATACTGGTTCTACCACTTACTAGCAGGCTAACTCTGTACAAATTACTTAATCTCTCTAAACTTGTCTTTCTAAACATTTCTTTATAGGATTGGTAAATAAATTTAAAGTACATGAAGTGCTAACTACAGTAATACCTAACACATTAGTAAGAATATAGCAGTTGGTGCTACAGGCAATATATTTCAAGGGTTAATTGTGCAAATTCTGAAATTCTACTTCTTAGGTTCAAAGCCAAAATTTCCTACTTAGTACTTATTTGTCTGGGGCAAATTATTTTACATCTCTATATTAACATTAGTAAACATACAAAAAATTACAAGAGTATCTTGCATATCGTAACTCAATAAATGATAATTTTAAAGTTGCTTCAACTGAAGTCTCTCTGTAGCTAAAATTTAAAGAACATAGAGCAATTTTTTGTTATCTGAGTTCACTAGCTTTAGAAATAAATGAAAACCATCAATTCAATCCACATCCATAATCTTTCCTACATGCCAATATGCAATTGATCATTCTCCTAGTACAGACTCTCTCGTTCCAGGTTTCCCAGACCTGCCTGATGACACAGATCACCCAGAGATTGTGATTGAGCAGGTCTGGGTGGGGCCTTGGAATGTGAATGTATAATTTGCTTCCCAGGCAAGTCCTACCCTGAATCAGTTGAAGTTGTGCCCACTCACAGAACCTGAGAAGAAAATCTAGCAGCCACACACCAGAACAGAATTAAACAGTAGAGAGGGAGTTACTTGGAAAATAGACCTGTTGTTAAAAATTAACATTTTCAAGGTGAGAGTAGCAAGCAGAAAGGAAGAGCATCCTTGGTAAAGATACTCTTAGTTACATACCATTTTTCCTGAGGGCCTCAGAAAGTACCGGGACAGAGTCCTGTTGTTAAGAAGTATGGCTCTTGGAGAAGTCTGTTATAGTTATTTATGACACTGCCACTATTGTGAATAAGCTAATAGAGCTAATAACTTAAGAACATTCAAATAACAAATTCACTACAAAAGTAATTTAAAGGGTATAACCATTTTTTTCTTGACCCTTTTGAACACTAATTTGTATTTAGAAACAAATTATAGTTTATCTTTTATGAGTAAAATTAGCACAAACTAATCAGTGAACAACTTCCACAACTGAGGGATATGGAATCTACACCCTTCTGGAAACACAAACATAAATGATTATGTAAGGAAACCCAAGTGCAGTAACACCAAAAATAGCACTATTATCATTCTACTGAATGTAGAACACATAAATTATAGTATAGCAAATGTGTGTATGTTTCAACATAATATATCATTAATTACATTACCCCATGTGGTCAAGGATTACTGTTTAAAAGTATAATCATTAAGAAACTCTCTATAATCTCCCGGCTAGAGAATTACTAGTTACTTGCATTCATTTGGAATAAAATGGATTTAAATGCAGTCATTATAGCTATTCAAATATTACTGGTCCATAGGAGCATGAGCTAAACGAAAGCATCTCGTAGCATTACTTTAAATATGATACAAAGGAGCAGGCACAACACTTCAGATTTTTCAGTTTTTCACTGCCCCAAGGATTAGGAAACAAAAGGCCACTTAAAACACCTGAGTGGTCACTGCTGAGTGGTGAGATGACATGTGGATTTTTTCTATTTACTTTTCTGATCTTCCACATTTCCAATTTTAAAAAAAAGGAAAGTAATATTTTCCTGAACAGGGAAAATAATTCCTTTATTTAAGGATATTATCTGAGAGATCAAATTTATTTGAATATTATAATAAGGCTATTAAAAACTTTATCCTTGAAAAGGCTTACTCATGTTCCTCCTCAAAAAAAAAAGTCTTGAGTCCTCTTCATTTTGTTAAAAATTAATAATACAATAAAAAATAATAATATATGAGCACTGAATTTCCATGTGCTACTTCCAAATGTAGGTTTCAAAATGATGGTATACAGTAACAATGCTAGGTGATAACAGTTTCATTGGTACTCCTCCCAGTCATCTGGTGTGTGAGCCAAAGAAACCCAGTAAGGCCTGGTGAATGAAAAACCCTCACCCTCTCTGAGCAAAAGGAGAGCCATACCCTGCTAGTGGGTTGTCATTAAGAGTAGTCATTTTTTTTCCTTCCTAATCTCTCTTTAGCTTTTGGCCTTTCTCTACAACCAGTTCCTTTAGGAGGCACATAAAGGCATTGAATATAAAAAGAGATAACTATAGACAGACCCTGGACTATGTGTGGGAGATCTATGCAGCCTCCCCTGCAGACAAAAGGGGCACTTCCTAGAGCTGATCAGCGATTGATTAGCTAAGGGATATTTCATCTGTGAGATAGCTTTAGTCAATGTTCCTGGAGCCTTTTTCAATTTTTTTGGAGTGCCACACCAATAAGCTTGGTCTAACTCCCCTGACTTAATGCTGTTTTAGACAGCAATAAGGATCCATACGTCAAAGAATTCACTATGCGTCTTTAAAATAATAACACCCTCAGATGGTGTTACTCTCACCTCACAAATGTTAATTTTTAACAACAGGTCTATTTTCCAATTAACTCCCTCTGTATTGTTTTGTGCACTGTACTGTAATGCTAGTATATGGTCAGTAAATATCTATTGCTGGTAAACACTCAACAAAATGTTTGTTGAATACAAAATATTTTTTAACATTCCCATTTCTCTTATATAAATCTTAAAACAATGATTCTGTTCTGGTCTGTGACTGCTAGATTTTCTTCTCAGGTTCTGTGGGTGGGCACAATTTCAACTGATTCAGGGTAAGACTCGCCTGGTAAGCAAATTATACATGCACATTCCATGGCCCCACCCCGGACCTGCTCAGTCACAATCTCTGCATGATCTGTGTCATCTGGCAGGTCTGGGAAACCTGAAATGAGGAAGTCTGTACTGAGAGAGTGATCATTGTATAATTGTGTATTGGCATATAGGAAAGATTCATGGATGTGAATCAGAAAGCACCTATCAAAGTGAATTCTGCACAATAGTCTGGACAAAGTAAGAAGATGTAGTAAGTAAATGCTCACTGCAAGATTTCAAATAACATATTCTTCCAAGAATCAACACATGGGAACTCGACAATGCCTCATGCAGAGCACTCTGAGGTCCTCAAACTGAAAGCTTTTTGCTCTGGTTTATATAGAGCAGAAGCAACCTAGGAGGCAAACAACATAAATGCTATCACCATTTTCCAGTCCAGAAGGTTTTATTATAGTAAGTTTAGCTCAGGGCAAGCTGCCTCAATCAGCACATTATGATGGCAAATACACCGACTGTAGTTTCTTCTAAGTGCACTTGGATTGTTTTTAAGAAGAATTCTTGAAACAGCGCTAATCAACACTTTATAGTTATAGCAGCTATACTCTATACCCAGCTATACCAGCTATACTCACAGTTGGTATGCTTTAATTGTTAAAATTGTTTACTTTCCAGATGAGCACAGTCAATTTTAACTTCCAGTTTAAAATTATTTAAAATGACATGACAAATAACCCTTACCCTTTCACCACCAGCACCATTCCTCAAGATATAACTCAATTCTTATAAAAGAGAAACAAACTAGAAATTAATATAAATAATAAAATATTTACCAAAATGAAGTACCAGAAGCAAAGTCAAATAAGAAAAAATGTTTTCCAAAAATTTCAAAGACCTTTGGTAATGTTGAAACTTTTTGCTTAGTTTATGATAATATAGGCTTTATAAATAAGATCTTCTGAAAGTTGGAAAATCTTGGTTCTCTACCTATATTATTGGTTGGTGATTTTCTCACATATTAATTTATTAACCTCAAATTTCATAGTTCTAAAAGTATCCTGACCATTGCTATTCTAGACTATGTCCAAAAGACAGTTTCTCAAACCGATAACACAATAATTTCTAAAATTATATATTATTTTAAAAGTGAACAGATGAAGCCCATACCTATCATCCCCCAATTTCACTTTTTAAAAGCCATCTTTACTCATGAAACCACACAGTGAAAGAAAACTGAAGGGTAAAAAAAAAAAGTGTTTGTCTCTTATCCACCCATGTTATCAGGTTAGGACAAGATTCAAGTATCTTTTACATCCTCCAACAAAAATTCAGGACCACAATGCAGAGGTCCCCTTGGCTTTTGAATCAATATAACATTTCAAATTTTATTTCAACTTTATTATATTAATGGGAGGACCATTCATTCTCAAATTACACTAAAGTTTACACTTATACTTTTCTTACCACTCTGATTATAAAATCCATTTCCTTTCCTCTCAATAGTTGTGTGTGTGTGTGTGTGTGTGTGTGTGTGTGTGTGTGTGTGTGTGTTGATTCTGGTCCATGGACCATACTTTGAATAGGACTAACCAGCTAACTTCTAGCTGTAGCAATCAATATCGGACTCAGGTCCAACCAATTAGTGATATTTGCCTCTCTAGCTTAAATATCTGAGGGGCAAGTGGGATTTTGGCTAACTGGCAATTCTTAAATGTCTGCAACAATTTTGGGGCCTTCTCTTCAATTGACCATCATCTTATCAACCTAATCAATTTGAGGAGATTGGAAGATGAGGACACTGGGGACATCTTCATTCTCAGTCTCTCTGCTCTTTAAGACCTAGCTGCCTCCTGTGTTGCTCCCCTATATGAATTTCCTTTAGAAGATAATGATTTGGCATATCCCCATTTGAGAATTAAGTACTGGCTTGAAGATACTTCAAATAGCAATTTTCAGTTGCCTTATCATGTACAGTTTACATTTGATAATTTCTGCAAGGCATTTAACAATGCTTAATTATATCCCCCAGGACCATATGGAGAACAAGCTACCCAGTAATGTTACCAGGTAGACTGAATAACAAAACCTCCAAAATTGTTCAAGAACATCTTGAAGAGAGATCTCTAATAGCAACTCATAGGACTCTTTTCTGGAACTGAAATTTTTAAAACATTTTATCAATACTTATATCAATTTATCAAAAACTTAAATAATGACATGTAGACCTTCCTAAAAAGAACTGTATCTTAGAGAGAGAATTAAGAATGTTTAATGGAAGCAGATTTAAATTCATGCATTCATACAAGAAAGAAATTACTGAGTTATTAATATGTGCTCAGTGGCAAATTCTGGGCAATATAAAAATAAAAAATATAATGTGTCTTCAAGAAACTATGACCTAGAAAAACAGATAAGAAACAAATTATTATGCTGCAATATACCATGTTTCCCCGAAAATAAGACATCCTCCAAAAATAAGACCTACTCACAGGTTTCATTCTGAGTGAAATATAAGCATCCCCCAAAAAATAAGGACCCCAGGCTCTGTCTCAGAATGAAAATTAATTTACTGTGTCATTTTGATTGGGAGAAAATCACTGAAAGTTGCATTGCAAATGCACTGCGAGCAGGCTACCTTGACAAGAAGTACTCATTTAAAGACAGTGCTATTGCTAAACATGAGAGATTTGGTCCACTAATTCTGAAAGTCACAAGAAATTCAGGAATTGGATTGTTATGATGATGTTCCAGAAGATGATGACATGATTGTCATTGAATAAATGAGTAAATTCTTGATACTGTAGGATTCACAGTTTATCTGGTTTGTGTTGACAACTACCGTACTACCGTACCATATACAGGTAATAAATTTCCTTTATTTTCATTTAACAATAAATGTGTATCGTATTCTTCTTCATGGAAAAATAAGACATCCCCTGGAAATAAGACCTAGCACATCTTTGGGAGCAAAAATTAATATAAGACACTGTCTTATTTTCAGGGAAACAGGGTAAAAAGTGCTGCAATAGAAAAATGTGCACATGATTAAGAATAATAGAAATGCTACCTGACTCCCACTAGGAGAGTCCAGGAAGATTTAGGATGTGAAGATAAAGATATCACATGAGCAGTTGTTCACATAGGTCTGTCATTTGGGACACATACATGCCCTGAGATAAAGATTTAGGGAAATCAGAGTATTGTGGTCATTAAAGCCATGAGAATAAATAGATGGGTCTAGAAGATTATACAGGAAAAAATAGGCAAAGTCAATGGATGGAATCTTGGGGAATAGCAGCCACTAAAACCTGAGCAGAAAGAGAGTGATACTGAAGGAGACAAAACAAGAGTAACCTTACCAATTTCCTAAATGTTGTAGTTCTTGGGTTGTTTTGTCTGCCCTATTTTTTTTATATATGCACTCTTTCAGGGTCTCATCTACTCTTTTCGTTCCAATTACCATTATAATATGTTACCACCACTTTAGAGGCAAGTTCATATTCTAAGAGTGAAAAAGCAGAATTAAATAGGAACTTGAGAAAAATGATGAGGTACACTGGGTAACTCCTCTCAACAACTCTTTGCTGAGCAATATGATGACAAACCCTACTGTCTGTACATGGTGGAATATGGCAGTGAAAAAACAACTAAGAAAAGGAGTAACCTCATCAATTCCCTAAGTTTAGTTCCTTGGGGTTCTGTTCGATTCCCTTTTCTCTGTCTGTATATCCTACCAAAGTAGTTGCATCCATTCTTTTGGTAATATGATGTGTATATGACAATATGTGGATACAAACCTCATGAAGCTTACATCTAGTGAGAAATGGACAGAGAATAATGAAATAAACAATAGCAATTCATCTGGCAAATGATTTGAAGAAAAAATAAGGTAGAGAAAGGAAACAGAAAATGAAGAGACCTATATTTTAGATATAGTAAACAGGAAAATGCTGAGGAGGTGATAATTTGAGCATATAGCCAATTAAAGTGAGAGAGCAAAGTCTGCATCTGTTTAGAGCAATGTGTTTTTTTTAATAAATCTTTATTGCTCAGATTATTACAATTGTTTCTCCTTTTTCTCCCCCATAGCTCCCTTCCACCTGATTCCCACCCCACCCTCTGTCCTTACCCCCTTCCCCCACTATTGTCCTCATCCATAGGTTATACAATTTTAATCCAGTCTCTTTCTGCACCCCACACCCCTTTCACCCTGATAATTATCTATCCACTCCCTTTCTTTGCCCCTAATTCTATTATATTCACCAGTTTATTCTATTCCTGAGATTTTTAATTCACTTGACCTTCTTCCTCTTCTTAAGTAATACCTTTCAGCATTTCATATAATACTGGTTTGGTGGTGATGAACTCCTTTAGCTTTTTCTTATCTGTGAAGCTCTTTATCTGCCCTTCAATTCTGAATGATAACTTTGCTGGATACAGTAATCTTGGTTGTAGGTTCTCGCTATTCATCACTTTGAATATTTCTTGCCACTCCCTTCTGGCCTGCATGGTTTCTGTTGAGAAATCAGCTGATAGTCTTATGGGTGCTCCCTTATAGGTAACCAACTGCTTTTCTCTTGCTGCTTGTAAGATCCTCTTTTTGTCTTTTACCCTTGGCATATTGATGATGATGTGTCGAGAAGAATTTTTCTTTGGATTCCTCTTGTTTGGGGTTCTGTAGGCTTCCTGTACTTGTAAGTCTATTTCTTTCACCAGGTGAGGGAAGTTTTCTGATATTATTTCTTCAAATATGTTTTCAGTATTTTGCACTCCCTCTTCTTCTGGCACCCCCATAATTCTGATGTTGGTGCGCTTGCAGTTGTCCCAGAGGCTCCTTACACTATCTTCAACTTTCTGGATTCTCTTTTCTTCTTGCTTCTCCAGAGGAGTGTCTTTTGGCTCTTTGACCTGATTCTTGTGTTCTTCCATTCTGCTGTTGGATCTCTGCATAATATTTTCCAATTTAGTCAGTTTATGTATACTTTTTAGTTGGGTCTCATGAAATTTATCGAGCTTTTCTAGGATATTGTTGCATAACCTTAGAACCGTAGTTCTGAACTCTATATCCTCCATCTCTTTTGTTTGAGATCTATTTCCTTGTCTCGGCATTATCACTATTTTTCAGAGTTGGTAGGATGGCTTTGTATGTTTGGTGTCCTATATAGCACAGTGGGTCAGCCTCCTCAGTTACCTGAGGTAGACACTCTTGGTGATCCCCTTTGTGGGGACTCTCTTACATTGATGTCTGTGTATTTTTCTCTCTTTCCCTTCCCCCTCTCTTTATATCAATAAGCATATCCTTGGATAAAGATTAAAACAAATAAATAAATAAAATAAAAAATAAACAATAGCAGTTGGCCTTCATTAGATAATCACTCACTTCCCTTCTGCCTATAGAAAGAATATTCACTTGAACTTGGGAAGGTAAAATCTATCCAACATGGAAGGAGGTAGCCTAATCTTCTATGAGCTGGGGAAAAAATGATTGGAATATAATATGTTCAGTTCAGATAAGATTTTATGAGAGACTCTGATGAGCATAGAGAGTCTAAAGATAGCCCATAAGGAAAAAATAATCTGGAAGTCATTTCTATTAGGAATAATAGTCTTTTTTTTTAACCTGGAATGTATGATGACCTGAAAATTCACATTCATAAGTATAAGAGAGTGGAAAAGGTCTGGGGCATAATGGAGGAGTTCCTATTTCTTTATCTTAGCAGTAAACTGGTACAGAATAATGAACAGACTCAAAATGGGTCATTCTGGTAAATGTTAAAAGACTGGAGTTATAAAGCTAAGAGGTCACAGTATTTCAAGGGGCACCAATGTAGATGCTGAATTCATACAAAAGAATCATAGAAGGGACCATGACATAACTGGCCCCTATCTATCATTAGAAGACTTCCAATGCACTTTATGAATAAGCCCCTGTATGTTTCTAATGGGAAATTTTGTTCTGATTAATATGTCTTTTAATGTACTGTGAAATGGGGGGAAGTAGGGAAGGGTGTCAGGGAAGCTTAACTCATTAAAAATATTTGAAACTATACTGAATTGGAAGACTATAAACTTTAAAAAGAAACAACATTGATGCATATTAAACACCAATTATATAGGAAACACATCAGCTGAAAAACATCAGCTGAAAGGTTCCTCAAATAGTGGAGTCAGCAAGATGGAAACTCAATGATTAGGAAATAAATAGATGCATCTTGTTCAAAATTCATCTCTTCAACAAATCAAAGTCAAATAGGGCAAATATGAGGGTGAAGTCCTACACTTGAGGATGACTTCTCTTCTGGACATTGACCACCATTGTGGCTTTCCAAAGAGCAGATACGCAATGTGACCTCTGAGGATGTGACCAATCGACCCCAGGAAAGAAAACTCTGAGATGTGGTGGAAGCTGGCAAGGCCTGTCTGTAGCCAAAGTCAGGCAGAGGAAAAGATCCACTGATCCCTTCAGCCCTGGCTTGTTTCCTGAAGCCTTGGGCATTTCCAATGGGAAATAGTTGATGGGATAGAACTTGAGGTAGGCACAAAAATAGATTTTATTGAAAAAAAAATTGTCCCATAGCAAAACTGTTACTCTAAATCGAGAAAATTGAAAAGATTAAGTTCTCCATGGAACTCAATTCACCATGGACATGTTCTGCCCTTACCTTAACAAAAAGCCACAGTAAATGGTTCAACCTCTCCACTGACATATAGGGGAGGGGCTTTGGAGTTAGGTTACTTACCACCTCCTTTACTGAATGTTTAACAACACTTCAGGGGATACAGAAGAAATAAATGCATTTTAAGATAATATCTACATTTGAATTTTAATATATGTAAAAAGGAATAATAATTTTTTTAAAAACTTATACAAAAAAATCTAATCCTTTAAATCACCAATAGGTTTAGTAAGGATATTAAAATACTCAGGTAAAGCTAGTTCCCTATTTCAGGTGCTTCCTCAGTCAGTATCAGATCTCAAGAAATAACATAATTGTATATCTTTTGCTGTCTCTCTGTGGTAGGCAGAATTCTAAGAAAGGTCTCTGTTGCCTTTCACCCTTGTACAATGCCCTCTCTTTGAGTGTGGGTGGAAGTGAAATCAGAAAACTTTCAAGCCAGAGAAAGACTTAATGAGTCATAAAATGGAGATGGCCACAGATGCTCAGAGTGGCTCCCTGCTGACAGTCAGCAAGAAAACAGGGACCTCAGTCTGGCCAACAGCAAGGAATTGAATTCTTCCAACATTCAGAATGATGGAATGATTTTGAAAGCAAAATTTTCTCCCTGAATCTCCAGATAAGAGCCCACCAGGCTCACATCATGATTTCAACCTTATGAAACTATGAGCAGAAACCCCAATCAAGTCTTCTAATCTATAGAATTTTGAGATAATAAGTCCATGCTGTATTAAGTCATTAAATTTTGGGGCAATACACAGTAATGGAAAACAAATATACTTTCTATTTTTTAAATATGTTTTTATAGATTTTTTTAGAGAGAGAGAGAGGAAACATCAATTGGCTGCTTCCTACATGCCCCCTACTAAGAACCGAGCCTGCAACCCTTGCATGTGCCCTGACCATGAATCAAACTGGTGAACTCTTGGTGCATGGTATGATGCTCACTCAACTGAGCCACACCAGCCAGGCCTAATATACTTTCTATACATTTTCTAGCTACCCACATAAATAAAGCTTAAAACAAAACCTTTTTCTACATTGTTATGAGAAAAAGATTTAAAGATAACCAAGAAGTCAAAAATTTCACAGATTTCATGCTAGTCACAGACATCTTAATTAAAATGAAATTTATATATTGTAATTACATATGAGTTGATTTCCAGAAACCCATGCTGTACACATTAAAATAAACTTCATATCTTTTTCAAAAAGGGAAACATGTTAGATCAAAAATTCTAAAATATCTTAGTAAAAATATAATGATTTAAGAGGAAGACAATATAACTTTCCCCATTTATCTTGGTAGAGTAAAAGTATCCTATTTTTAAAAGAGAAGTAGGAGTCAATAGATACAAAGGTCACTTTTTTATAAGGAATGACAAGGGACCAATACAACTGGTCGCCTTTCATTTTATAGTGTTGTTGCTTAAGGGAAATCCAAATGCACATTTTTGGGGGGTATGTGATCTTTACTCACTGAGGGATTCCTAAAAATAAAATGGAGTTCACAAAGAAATACTTCGCAGCCTTGTAAACCTATACTATGAAGTTTATTGCCCTACAGACTATAAGGCAGCAAAATTATAAATGTCTTTCTCCCTCTGCAGGCAGTTCATCTGAAATAAAAGATTCCATCTGACACAATACTTGATATTCTTTCATTTCCTCAATATAGAACATGTGCACTTCTAAATCTTTGTTCAACTCAAGAAAAAAGAGCATAATATAATGGCTAATATGTGAGTTCTAAAATTAGCTGTCCTGAGTTCAGATCCTAAATCTATCACTTACTATGTGCGTGCTCTTAGGCAAGTTAGATAAGTTCTAGGTGCTGTCATTTCCCCTCTGTACATGGGGAGAATAAAAATACATACCTCATATAATTGTTGTGAGGATTAAATGAGTCAACATGTAAGAAGTCTTTACAATAGTTCCTGAAACATATTAAGTGCTCAATAAAGCTTAGCTATTAAGACAATTGCCAAAGTTTTTCTTATAATCATTTCTATCCTTTAGGCAAAATCAGACACCCTATAAATGAATACATTTTTCAAAAAAAAAAAAACCTATGCAGCATCGTGGCTCATTACAAACCTTCACCTAATTCTTCTGCCTGCACCAATTACTTCTGCATTACACCCAAAGTCTTTTATTTAATGGCTGCTTTAGTACTTGGACATGGGACACAGAGGAGGGGCTCTGACACTGGCCCAGGTGAGTCTCAGGCATTATTCATAAATATAGTCTAAACTGAACCAGTGTGCAAGATGGTGGTTTGACCATCTCTGTCTTTGAGTTTTACTTAAAAACGTAAGTGTTTAGTCAAGGAAACCTCAAAGATACATAAAAAATATCAGTGGGACTAGAATTAAAAAACAAACAAACTTGTCAACTGCTTAAAATTTCCATTTAAAATAAAAGTACGATTAGTACATAAAACACTTTTGACTTCTTTTACAACCTTGATTTAAATAAATCCACTCTGAGGTTTACAACCTAGTTGTAAAGAACATGGACTTTGGACCTAGACCAATTCCAAGGTCGCCTCTGAATTTGTTTCCTCTTCTCTAAAATGAGAATAATATTAACATGCAGCCTCTGATGGTAGTTGTGAGATTCACATGAGATAAAACATGTATGCATATATAGCCAAATGTTTGGTACATAATAATCTCTTGAATAGAGATGTTATAACACAAGTTAGCTGTCATTAGTAAATGTATGTTTTACCTCTAGAGCAATTTCTTCCTGTAAAAGCTGTAGATAAGTTTCTCTAAAACTACAGGTAATCTCATCTTTATGATTTGGGAAATCTTTAAAATAGGTAAAAACCTATGTGCAGCGTGGAAAGAAAAGTTGCACTGGTAGCTAGCTCCAAGGAATGATTCAGATACATCATACTCCATTTGGGTCTGATATTATAGTCCTATCTTAGGATCTTCGAATGACATTTAATCCTTATTCTTTTGAGTTTCTCTAAATAAATTCATGAGTCTCTAACATAGACAAAATACCCAATTTAGGACTGGAATATGAGAATCTCACTTTTCAGCACCTGTATGTATATATCAAAAGCAAGTCTCTGCATAAGAATCTAAATTTTGGGTCAGATACTTCTTCTTTCTGTTCAGAGATTCCTACAAATAATGCCATCCTTTCTACTCCACAAGGTACTTTACAAATATCAATACTCAGAACAGTCCCAGGATTAAGTAGTTATATTCAGTTTTTTCCTTTGAGTTGTATTTGTGAAACATGAGTCACTTACATAGGAACAAAAACATACAGAACTGAACAGCTTATTAAATTACTATAAAGTTAATACTTTTACAGCACCACCAGGTGAAAAAAGAAGATTCCTGCCAAAACCGGTTTGACTCAGTGGATAGAGCATCAGCCTGAGGTTCCAGGTTCAATTCCAGTGAAGGGCATGTTCCTTGGTTGCAGGCACATCCCCAGTGGGAATGTGCAGGAGGCAGCTGATCGATGTTAATCTCTCATTGATGTTTCAAACTCTCTATCCTTCTCCCTTCCTCTCTGTAAAAAGTCAATAAAATATATATTTTAAAAAAGAAGATTCATGGATGTTCTGCATTTGCCTCTTCATAATCACCAGCCTTGACTAAAGTAATTCCTATCTTTACTTTATGATTATCATTTCCTTGATTTCCTTGATAGTTTACCTAATTTTGCATCTCTTCATACTATATTTTAATTTTGCTTGTTTTCAAACTTTAAGTGGAATCACCTAACCTTTATGCCTTGCTTCTTTCATGCAAACATGAAATCTCTGTGATTTATAAATATTATAGATAGTTATAATTCATTTTTACACCATATATTTTACATTATACAAATCTATCAAAATATACTCATCCATTTTACTGCTAATAGGCATATGAGTTGTTTTGAGTTTTGATCTATTATAAATAATGCAGCTATGAACTTGTATATAACTCTAATGTGTCCATATGCATACCTAAATATATGGGGTATATACCTGGAAATAGAATAGCTATGTCTTTAGATATGCATATCTTCAAATTTAGTAGGGGATATAAAATTTTTCCAAGGTGTTTGTACCCTAGGTATCACTTATACATGCTAATAAATATGAGAATTTGTTCCAACTCTTAGTCATAGTCTATAGGCAAGACTGCAAAAATAGTTCTAGGAAGTGCTGTCACTGTAACTATGAGTCACATTGATGAACATGGCTCTAGGTAATCCATGTGTATTTTCTATGTCTGTCTAGCTTGGTTCCCATATAGGTAGACGATTCTGTCAGGTTGAATCAGGATGAATTGCAAAACTATTATATTACTGTACATATATAATCAGAGTAATAGAGACCAAGCATAGGACCTCAAAATTCTGTTTGACTGGAACCATAGCACAGCACACATAAGGATTTTTTACAGTTTCTGAATACTGGAAATTAAGAATGTAGTAGACAGTAACATGTTCAATAACATTTTATCATCCAATAACATGTCAGTAGAAGAAATATATGTTCAAAATGTCCATTCAGGTGCTGGTCTGGCAAAATACCTTTCGACAACCAGAAGACAATTATAACCATTTTAAAAGACATTTGATGCCATCTGATTTGGAAAAGCAATAATAGATTCACAGATCTTAAGTTGTCTCTTGGCTACTTAGTGAATAAGTTTTCAGCATGCTATTTTTTTCTGGCATGACTCTTCAAGTTTTATTTTTAAAAGTGGAGCCATTATACTTGTCCTATTTGTAAACTAGGACTACAAAATGGAATGCACATAAATAATAAAGATAATCACACAGATATATTCAACTATACCTACATTCTCACACAAATACCAGGAATTTGGAAAGCTATGTAGAATAATGAATAGTGAAATTGCTACACTGTGACATAGAAGAAACCCCAGCACAACCCCTATTTCTCTGACCAAAGACAGTTCCGTCACATCATGCATTTAACTACATTCCGGCACTATAAAGCAACTGCATGTCAGAAATAGCTTCTACTGGGTTATAATTAGGTAAGACATTAATGCATTGCCAGGATTAAAATAAAATGAAAATAAATTTATTCATTTTTACTTATAAATGGACATTTAGAGCAATTATAATGCACTTCATCTAAAAAAATAACCTTAAACAAGCTCCATATTTGCCAAATTTATAATTTATAAACCTTGAAAAATATTTCTCAAAGGGGAAAATTATACAAAAAGAGCATCTTAATGCTCATGCTTTAATAGTTAAATAATGTTGGTTTCATATATAAAGTGCATTAGCTAATTTTTATTTATTTTTTAATCCTCACCTGAGGATGAGAGAGAGAGAGAGAGAAAGAGAGAGAGAGAGAGAGATTGCCTTCCATATACTCCCTGACTGGGGATCAAACTCACAGACCATGTATGTGCCCTGAATGGGAATTGAGCTGGCAACCTCTCTGTGTATGGGACGATGCTCAGCCAACTGAGCCACTCTGGCTGGGGTGTATTAACTAATTTTTATATAGACTATTGGACTACAAAATATCACCATAATATATTCAAGCTCCTCTGGGCTTCTGTTAAGTTTCCTATTAATATATAAAACATTCTATTACTACTAACACATAAAGGAATATATTTTACATGTTGCTATATGTGAATACCAGAAAAACAGAGTGTCATTCAAACTCAAGTCAAACCTATATGATACTTACTGCTTATTAAAGGTCTGTGAGAAGACTGTAACTAGACTGTAAACCCCAGGTTCCAAGCTGTTCTCCAAAATCATTTTAGAGACCATTCATCTAGTAGCCCTCTTATTTATATCCTGAGAAATTCAATCCTCTAGTCACTGTGACACACACACATACAAGAAATTATTCAGTGATTGATTGTTCATCCTATGCTATTTCATTTTTCAAAGTAAATAACTACATACCTTAAAAAGTGAAAGTAATTTGGTTTGTTTTGGAAATAAATTTTAAGTAGCTAATGTCTTATTTTAGAAAAAGAGAGGAAGGGAGAGGGAGAGAGACAGAAACATGGACAGTACGTCTACCACAATCTCCCTCCTCTCCCTGTGACCAGGGGATTGGGCCTGTAACCCAGGTGTGTGCCCCCAAAGGCAACTGAACCAGTGACCTCTCATTGCACAGGATAACACCCATCCAACTTAGCCACACTGGCCAAGGCTAAAATCTTTATTCACTATTCTGAAAGGCTTCTTCTTTCTGTTGATATATCTACATTTTGGACACAGTATATAAATGATTTGCCATTCTTTAAAGCTCAAATGTAATGTCCACTCATCTCTTCAAAAATGGAAAAAAACAGAATGTTAAATATATTTCAATATGTTCACACTCTTCCAATCGTAGATATTTTATCTAATAACATCTACACTAATAAAAGAGAATCATGCAAATTGACCACCACTCCGCTATGCCCACCAGCCAATCAAAGTAAGTACATAAATTAATTCAACTAATATAGCAGCCACTACAGAACAAGAGCAAGCAGGAGGGCTGGGTTGCCCTTGGCGATGGAGGAAGCGAAGCTTCCCACCCTCCGTGATCTGCCCTGGCCTCTGCTCAAGACTGCAAAGTTTCAATTATAGAAGATAAATAAATCTCAGATACCTGCTTTCAGTTGGCATGGCCTATGCTTGGGTTACCAGGGCGCATGGCCAGCCTGCAAACCACCACAGGCCTCTTGCCCACGCCGCCCCATGCCCCAAGGGAACCCCACACCCTGATTCAGGACATCCTTCAGGGAAAACCAGCCAGCTCCCACTTGTGCACCAGGCCTCTACCCTATCTAATAAAAGAGTAATATGCAAATTGACTGTCACTCCAATACAAGATGGCTGTCCCCATGTGGTCAAAGATGGATGTCCACATGTGAACACAAGATGGCTTCCATAAGATGGCCATCAGGGGAGGACAGCTGGGGGGGGGGAGGCCTGTAAGGAAGGGCAGTTGGGGTGATCAAGCCTGCAGGGAAGGACAGTTAGGGGTGGCCAGGCCAGCAGAGGAGGGCAGTTAGTGGGGGGAACAGACCAGCAGGGAAGAGCAGTTAGGGTGATCAGGTTGACAGAGGTAGGCAGTGAGGGGGACCATGCCTGCAGGGGAGGGAAGTTGGGGGATACCAGGCCAGCAGGGAAGGACAGTTATGGGTGACCACTCCAGAAGGGAAGGGCAGTTAGGGGTGACCAAGCAGGCATGGGAGGGCAATTTAGTGGCATTCAGGCTGGCAAGAGAGCAGTTAGGCATCAATCAGGCTGGCAGGGGAGTGGTTAGGGGGTGATCAGGCTGGCAGGCAGAAGTGGTTAGGGGCAATCAGGAAGGCAGGCAGATGAGCAGTTGTGAGCCAGCATTCATGGATTGTGAGAGGAATGTCGGACTGCACATTTAGGCCCGATCCTCCTGGGATAGAACCTAAATGGGCAGTCGGAAATCCCTTGATGGGTCCCAGATTGGAGAGGGTGCAGACTGGTCTGAGGACACATACCCTCATGCACAAATTTCATGCACTGGGCCTCTAGTGATGGTATAAGAGAGATATTTTATATTGCACTTTTGAAAGGGGTGAAAACAAGTTAAAGACACTGAATGTAGGCACACAATGTCCTTCTTGGTGATAATTATCCTCCACTGGGTCACGACCAGAATTTCCTTGCTGAACCATCACACATACGTCAAAATGATGATCTCTAAATTCAGTTCAGATGTTATCATGCTGTGTTAAAATCCTCTAAAGCAGTGTTTCCCAAAGTGTGGTACGCTTACCCCCAGGGGTTACAGAAAGAGTTTGGTGGGGGTACGCGTTGCACTGTGCTTAGCTGTACCTAATTCTACCTTCTCATGAGTCAAGTCAATTTCATCCTTCTCATTGATCCAAATAAATGTTATTTATAATATAACTTTTATTTATATTTTATTATGAATAATTTTATTTTTTGTTTATTATTTTGTGTATGTACCAAAAAAAGAAAAAATAAATATATTTTGATTGTTATTAATATGCATCCATTTTTTTTTGACGAGGGGTACTCAGTGTTACGAAAATTATAGAAGGGGTACACATATGTTAAAAGTTTGGGAACACTGCTCTAAAGGGTTCCCATTGCAATTAGATTAGGATCAATTCTGTTTTAGTGATCTAGTAGGTCTTTCATCATCTGGTCTCTGCTCACCTCTCTGAATTCATACCTTACTACTCCCCAACTTCTGCAGGAGGATGCACATACACTGGTCTTTTGGTTCCTCTGTGAGGCCAAAGATCTTTTTCTTCCTAAAACAGACCTTCCCCTTCCCCCAGAACTTCACATGGCTGACTCCCTCTCATCATTAAAGTCTCACCCAAGCTGCCATCTCTTCAAAGATCACCCTTACTAAAATATGGTGCCCAGTATTCTTTTCTTTCACTATCCCACTCTTTTATTCTGTGTTTTTCATGGCACTTATCTTTAGATAAGATTTTATTATTTATATACTTATTTATTTGAATCTTTATTAGCTATTCTTCCCACTGGATTATACATATTGGTAACAGGGAATTTTTTCCATATTATTCACTGCTGTATATCCAGAGCCTAGAATAGTACCTGGTATATAATAGGTACTCAATAATAAATAATATACAGGTATATTGGAAAAATAATTGAAATGTTTATGTTTTGTATAGTACAGTCAACCTGTGTTTACATTGTCTAAGCCACTAGGCTGTTATCACTCCCACTTAATTTTCTGAGCTTCCTGAGAGCAGATGCCACGTTGTACTTATCCCAATCTCCCACTGCCAAGCCTAGTGCCTGGTATTTAGTAAGAGTTACTTGATACATCAACCTGTTGAATAAATACATGCATGAATAGGTAAACAAGACTTTTGACTTTTTTGTTTACCTGATATCATCCAAGCAAGAATGGCTCCTATTGTTATTTCCGTTTACAGATGTAGCATAGTGCATACATGGAAAGGAAGAAATAACAGTTACTTTTGGTGCCTGCTCACATTTTTTCTCAAGTCTAGCACTATTGAAATTTTTGACTGGCTAATTCTGGGTCTTTATGTCTTGCTTTTGCTTTGCTTTGTTTTATTTTGATTTGTTTTGCTTAGAGAGAGAAGGGAAGGGTGAAAGAAAAAAAGAAATAGAGAGAAACAACATTTTGCCCCCATTTATTTATGCATTCATTGGTTGATTCTTGTATGTGCCCTGACCAGGGATCAAACCGGCAACATTGGCATATAGTGACAACGCTCTAACTAACTGAGCTACATGTCCAGGGCTTGGCTGGATAATTCTTTGTTGTAGAGGGGCTGTCCTGTGCATTGTAGGATGTTTAGAAGCATCCCTGGCCTCCATGCACTAGGTGTCAATAGCAATGCCCTTACCACTTCTCTAACTGAGTCATGACCATCAAAATTATCTCCAGACATTTCCAAATGTCTCTCAGGGACAAATTGCCCCAGTTCAAAACTAATTCCCTTCATCTGCAGTGAATCCTTTTCTCAGCTTGCTGTGAGTGTTGACTGCGAACGAAAGTACCCTTCTCCTGAGAAATGTCTTCAGCCTCTGAGAGCTACCTGTCTCTGAAGTTATGCCTGCCCTCCAAGAATAGCTTTAGGCACTGGATGAATGATGAAAGAAAAGAATATAAGATTTCAGTCCCTTTGCCTACAGCTGGAACAACTCTGAGATGCTCTTCCTGCTCCAGAGCTCCCAGAAGAATCAGACCAATACTAGTGTTCAGGTATAACTACATCTTAGCCTAGTTCTTCCCCATGTCCCATCCAGCTTCCCCCACTCCCTTATAGGAGTCTCTTGAGAGCATTATTTCAGTAAACCACTTGCATAAAAATTCCCATCTCAGGTTTAGTTTCTAGAGAACACAACCTCAGACATGTAAGACAATAGGTAGGGAGAGAAAGAAGAAAGAAAGAAAGAAAGAAAGAAAGAAAGAAAGAAAGAAAGAAAGAAAGAAAGAAAGAAAGGAAGGAAGGAAGGAAGGAAGGAAGGAAGGAAGGAAGGAAGGAAGGAAGGAAGGAAGGAAGGAAGGAAGAAAGGAAATGATGCTTAGATAAGCATTACAAATGTAACCCCAAAATATGAGAAACAGATTTTATTCACAGCGTTCAGTGGTATCTGGGCTTTCTGCAGAAGCAGTGCAGTACCAATTCAGTGCTTATGTGGCAAGTGAACAGGGTGTAGATAGATGTGGAGGTAGAGGTGCCAGGTCAGTTATACTACTACCGTGTTTCCCCAAAAATAAAACATCCTCCGAAAATAAGACATACTTACAGGTTTCCTTCTGAGTGAAATATAAGGCATCCCCCCCGAAAATAAGGCCCCCAGGCTCTGTCTCAGAATAAAAATTAATTTACCATAAACTGGTCGCTAGGGCTACTCTGACTGGCGTCTAGCAACCAGTGACATTACGCGGAGTCCTGACTTCACTGCTGTGCGGAGAGGGAGCAAAGGTCAGAGTGAGCGGTGAGTGCAGGGCAGGAGAGAGGAGGAGACTTTTGCAAATGCGTGTAGAAGAATAGGAGGATTAGAGCGGACAGAGGGGATGTAGCGAAGGTGGTGAGTGCTGGTCTGTCTCTGGTGACACTACCTGATGCTCATGGCCGCCTTCATGATGACTGAAGGTTCTCAGTCAGTGGCAGACCCTGCTCTAGCCCAGATCCAGGCCCCAGCAAGCCCAGTGACAGTGCCCAGGCAGGCCCCAGGGGGTAAATGTCTGATAGAGGGGTAGGGGGGTGTCTGGTAAAGGTGTTCAGTGGCACAGGGGTGGGGGGAGGGGGGGTCACTTAAAATGAAACAGGAGGATCAGAGGGGGTAATCAAAATGACACAGGAGGATCAGAGGGGACAATCAAAATGACACAGCAGGATCAGAGGGGACAATCAAAATGACACAGGAGGATCAAAAGGGGTTACTAAAATGGTAATCCCCCCTCTGATTCTCCTGTGCCATTTTGATTCCCCCCACTGATCCCCCCTGTGTCATTTTAAGTGATCCCCTCCCCCCACCTTGATACCCCAATTCCTTTTTTTTACTCCTAGAAATGAGCACAAAAAGAAAAAGCTATTCCGTGGAGTACAAGAAAGGAATCGTGGAAGATTCTTGGGGCCAAAATCTTACTGCTTTCTGCAAAGAGAAGATATTGAGTATCTGATTGGTCCGAAAATGGCGAGCAGAGTATGGCAACCTCATTGGACAAGAGGACAAGGGAAATGCTAAAAAGTGCAAGTGTGGATTAGGTCGGCAACCATTATTTTCTGAGCTGGAAGACCTGATCTGTGTATGGGTTGTTGACAGGAGAGCAAAGATTTTGGTTGTGAATAGAGCTCAGATTCAAGAATTTGCCCTTGCAATGGCACCATAGTTTGACATAGCCCCCGAAGACTTCAAAGCATCACAACACTGGCTGGATAATTTCCTTCAGCGAAGTGAACTGTCTTTAAGAAGATCTACAACATTGTTTAGGTTGGAAGATACTCAAGTTATTAAGCGAGCACTTGCATTCAAGTTCTTTATTGATGATGCTGACTGCTCTAAATACAATCTTTCGAACCTGATTGCTATGCATGAAACTGCAGTGTTTATGGGCCAATCATCTCAAACAACAATTGAACAGTGAGTGCTTACAAAAGGGCACCTGTTTCCTGTATTTTGGCAATTCGTCTGGATGGCACTAAAATCCCACCTTTAATCATTTCTCAGGGCAAGAAGGAAAAGATTGAACGTGTTTTGGGCGTTTTTATTCTTGAAACTGAAAAGGCCTGGGCTACACAAGCAGTTATAAGGAAGTGGGTTGATTTAATGTTGCCTCTTGTTATGCAAAGGAGCCAAAGAGGTCTGCTAGTCTGGGATGCAGCCAGCACTCACTGCCCTAAAGACATGAAGACATTTGTTCAAGAAAGAAAAATAGATCAGATAATGATTCCTGCAGGAATGACGGCCTATCTCCAGACTCTTGATATTGCAATAAACAAGCCATTCAAAGACAATTTGCACATGGAAATTAATGACTACATTGAAAATAGAATGGAGAGAAATCAGTGTGGAAACTGTGAAACCTAAACTGCAAGAAATTGTGACTTGGGTGAAGAATTCAAGGGAGAAAATCACTGACAGTTGCATTGCAAATACACTGTGAGCAGGCTACCTTGACAAGAAGTATTCATTTAAAGACAGTGCTATTGCTAAACATGAGAGATTTGGTCCACTGATTCTAAAAGAAATGGAGTCACAAGAAATTCACCAGGAAATTCAGGAATTGGATTGTTATGATGATGTTCCAGAAGATGATGACATGATTGTCATTGAACAAATGAGTAAATTCTTGATAGTGTAGGATTCACAGTTTTGTCTGGTTTGTGTTGACAACTACCGTACTACCGTACTGTATACAGGTAATAAATTTCCTTTATTTTCATTTAACAATAAATGTGTACTGTATTCTTCTTCATGGAAAAATAAGACATCCCCTGAAAATAAGACCTAGCACATCTTTGGGAGCAAAAATTAATATAAGACACTGTCTTATTTTCGGGGAAACGGGGTACAATCTACCTTTCCAGATTTCCAACATGTTGATTTTACTTATATGATTCTAAATTTCCCTTTATTATGGCTGAATATACAATTCTTACCAAATTTGCTAATTCATTTGAGTCTCATTCTTCACATATCTTTCATTTCATGCAAAATGAAGAGCATGTTTTTCTCCACTTGGAAACCACATTATTTTTCACAATGGTCAATCCATCAAAATTAAGCAGAGCCCAACCGGGTGTAGCTCAGCAGTTGAGCATTGACCCAGGAACCAAGAGGTTACTGGTTCGATTTCCAGTCAGGGCATATGCCCAGGTTGTGGGCATGGTCCCCAGTGGGGGGTGTGCAGGAGGCAGCCAATCAATGATTCTCTCTCATCATTGATTTTTCTATTTCTCTCTCCCTCTCCCTTCCTCTCTGAAATCAATAAAAATATATTTTAAAATATTAAGCAGAATAACATTTTAAAGTGCTATACATACTATGTATATAATTGTTAAGTTATAATTTTAAGTTTTATCCTATATAACAAAGAGATAATATGCTAATTAGGCCAAAAAAGCAGAATGACCATCTGGACGACCTTCTAGATGAAGACGGGCTGCCAGGGCCAAGCCCTTTGTATGAATTTCATGCATTGTGCCTCTAGTTTGAAAACAAAAACCTAGGCATTTGTTCATACTTTACATTCTGTGTGGAACATCATTTACCTTATTTTAGAATATACATATTTTACCCACATTTGAAATGCAAATTTCAAAATAATATGCTCCACAAAATATTCCCAGATTCACCCTAGTCAGTTTAGTTCAATGGATAAAGTGTCAGCCCATAGACTGAAGAGTCCTGAGTTCAATTCTGGTCAGAGGCACATACCTGGATTGCAGGCGTGATCCTGGCCCTGATCAGAGAATGTGCGGGAGGCAACTAATCAATGTGTCTCTTTCACATTAATGTTTCTCTCTGTGTGTGTCTCTCCATTCCTTCCACTCTCTCTAAAAATCAATGGTAAAAATATACTTGGGTGAGGATTAACAAAACAAAAAATAGATTCCCAGATTCCCATGGCAAAAAGTAATCCCTCCCTTCTTTGGCACTTTTTCCTTGCATTAAATTTATTAGTGTTTAATTCATATAATCTCTAATAAAATTCCCTAGGTTTGGGCAAATGTTCTGTTCTTAATTGCATCATTCCTTGCCTCCAGCCTTATCCAACAATCACCAAATAAATGAATGCAGGAAGGTTATTCCTGTAGGCTTTTAAACTTGTTTTCTTTTTTGATAAAACTTGTACAAATAAAGGACAAAAGAAGAATTAAGAGAATAGCAAGTTGTGTACAAATATAAATTTAAGTGCTATAACTAATATACCCACCATTTATAAATATGAATATAAACTTGTATCAAATTTCTTAAATTTTGTGTTATAAATTGTGTTCCCAAATTAGTTTTCAAGCAGCTGTGATAAAAACAGGGCCAACCTTAAGAGGTGTTTTGTTTGTTTGTTTGTTTGTTTGTTTGTTTTCAGAAACTCTCAATGCCAGTTTTCAGAAAGAATTATTCAAAGAGCTTGTTAAAAATACAGCCACCTTGTCCTTATTAGATCTCAGGTGGGATGAAGGGATGCTCAGCCAGGTATGGAGACAGTTTCTCTGCTTCATGTTAAGAATTCTCAGAGCAAGTCCAATTCTCTTTGTTCTCCCTAGGCTAGTCTAAGACCCAGCTTGTCATAGCTCCCTTTTAAGAAATGTTGAAATTTGTTGGCCATTCCAAATCTAGATGATATATAGAGATAGATAGATAGATAGATAGATAGATAGATAGATAGATAGATAGATGTAGAGGGCCTCCTGGGAAGGCACATGGGCATTTATTTAATTATTGTCAGCTGAACTCAGGGCTATAGGTAGAACCACACCCTGGGAACATGCTTCCCCAAAAAGTCTGGACCTGTTATCAATACTGATTTTTTAGCATTGTCCAGGTCCCAGAGCAGGCTTTGATATGTAAATCTAGTCTAGCACCAGGAATGCTAGAGCCTACTCAAAAATGCAAATAAGTTCTTTGATCCTAACTTTTGGTGATACTTCCTGGTATTTGGGGATATATAAATAAATGCAGTGTGGGCTCAAGGTCCCTATCTCTCCATCAGAGGTGGCAGAGGTTCCACCCAGCTCACCCAGCTCCCAGCTTGGCTTCTATTGCTGTGTCTTCCTTCCTTCCTTCCTTCCTTCCTTCCTTCCTTCCTTCCTTCCTCTCTCTCTCTCTCTCTCTCTCTCTTATTTCTCAACTCCCAGCTCCAGCTCCTCTACTCAGGAACAGGACCCGTTCCATTTCCATGCTGGACTCAGAAAAGAGAGAACACTCCACAGATATATATATATATATATATATATATATATATATATATATATATATTCTCTTTCTGTATGGTGTAGCTGTGGTGTAACTGCCTGATTAAAAGCGATTAAGTACATGATTAGCACTTTCTTATTCACTGTTTCAATTATTTAAGCCTTTCACTCTCTAACTTAGCTTTAAGTTTCTACTGGGGAAAGACTAATGAATCCTTACTTTCCTGTCTCTAGGGTGCTAGGCAATTTTATCTACTTTAGATTTAAAAAATTATTCCTTGTTTAAGCCAAAAATGTTTTAAAGCCTTACAATCACTGAAATAAAAAAAAAAATATGAGAAGTATTAAATCTGGTCTTTTTTTTTAAATGAACATTTTATAAATGTAAGGCTAAAAGAAGTAGGTAAAAGGGATACTGAAGGGCAGAAAACTTCCTGAGATGAAGCATCTGTTTTTTTGTTTGTTTGTTTAGATGTTTTTATTGATTTCAGGGAGTGTGTGTGTGTGTGTGTGTGTGTGTGTGAGAGAGAGAGAGAGAGAGAGAGAGAGAGAGAGAGAAAGAGAGAAATATTAATGATGAGAATTATGGATCAACTGCATCCTGCATGTCCCCTACTAGGGATGTAGTCCAAAACCCCATCATGTGCTCTGACCGGGAATCAAACCATGATCTCCTGGTTCATGGGTTGATGCTCACCAACTGAGCCTCACTGACTGGGCAGAACCATCTGTTAAAAGCATGAGGCCATACCTTTGTATTATTCAACTTAAAACAGTGAGCAATAGTTACTTTGGACATTTTTATAAGTCAAATAATAAATTCAAATATACTTTGCCCCAAAATAAAGACTATAGATATAAAGAATTGTACACAATTTATCAAAGATGAATCACTTTAATATTTGAATATATCATGATCTGCAATCCAGGAGTACAGAGATATCAGTTCTCACCACTCTCATGATTGTCTCTGAGAACTATACCAAATCCACCTGGTCAGTCATGAGTTACTTACTGTACTCAGGGAGACAGAGAAATTTTCTCAGAGCCCTCCTTTCTATGTTTTTTCTAACCTCAAGACTGATGTAGAAGCTTCTTCTAGAAGCTTGTTATCAAGTAGTTTGGACCACGAGCCATCTCTGCTAAGCAATAGGCTCAAGAGTCAGGTAAATTGTTTCTCTCTAGGGTAAAATCAAGTTTTGAAATAGAAAATATGTTTACTCAGAATTATTGCTACATTAGGTATTGCCATAATTTCTCAGTGGAAATTCTGAGATTCACTCTGATTAAATTGGCATGTTATCCTCCCACCCTTGAGAGCAGAAAACAAATTGTTCTGATTGGCTTAACTTGGACCTAGAAATTATTTCAAGTTCTTTGCAGGGGGGGGGGGAGAGGGAGAAAATCGTAGACCATAAATTAAAAATGAAAAACTGTTGGAAAAGGGAAAGGGCAAAATAGATTATAGAAAAGAACATCAGTTAAAACTTAAGTTCAGCTGCAAGAGAGAGCCAAAAATAACAATGGCTTAAACAGAATAAAAGTTTATTGTTCCCTCAAATAGAAGTAACAAGTAAAAGACCTTCAACAGCCTGATAAAATGACTTCACAACATCCTCAGTGTTCCAGATTATTTTATTTTACTGCTCTGCTATACCTAACCGCAAGAGAATCTAGGGAGGGAAGTCTTTATTCCAGGTGATCATATGACCACTTATCAATGAAGTACTTTCTATTTCTTAGGGGAAAAAATAAAAGATAAACATCGGAGGACAAATAGCAATCGCTGCTTGTGATGTATGGACTCCCAAGGTGATTCCCATGAGTCTTACCACCTTATGTTTATATCTTTGTCCTCCCCTTGAGTAGAGAGAGGACCTGTAACTTCCCTCTAAGCAACAGAATATGAAAGAGGAAGGGATATAGATTATTAGTATGCATAATTAAGTTACATAAGATTTACTATTGCAGGAATTTTTCTCTCTCCCAGGAATGGCTGTGAGGGAGAAAGTGGCCATGCTGGAAAACCCCTTATGTCAAAGAATTGACAGTGACCTCTGGGAACTCAGGGTGGCCTCAGGCCAACAACCAGCAAAAATTAAGCTCTTAGTCTAACCACCACAGGAGTGAGGAAGGAGAAGTGCAGAGATTCAGCTAAGCTGAGGCTCCTGATACACAGAAACAAAGACAATAAATGTGCGTTGCATTAAGCCACTAAGTTCGTGGTAATTAGTTATGCAGCAACATAAAACTAATGTACTGACACTGAAGGCAACCAATAGATGTCCACAATACTGCATAAAAGACCTAACTCAGTCCCTAATATATAATAAAAGTTCAATAAATGTTTTTAATTATCAGCGGCATCATCATTACCCTTGTCATCTAATCATCATCATTTTCCAAACCTGAATTCCTCCAATATCATCATTACCTTGCCTAGCAGCTTAATGGCAAGGAATACAATACAAACAGGGAAATCATTCAATTCATATTACTTCCAGACTTTTTGGAAGCAACCAACTTTTAATTTTAATTAGAATTGAATTTTCGTTAGCATTGCACTAGGGATTCTTGTATATCCATCTGACACTCCATGTTAAGACCTCACCTCTCAAGGATATACAAGGAAAAATGTTTAACATTGTTCCATTTCTAGAGAACTGTCTCTTTTTTTTCCTTTTTCTTTTTCTTTTTTGCTGCAAAATTTGTCTCTCTTTCTGACATCAGTGACAGAATAATAACAAGGGCACTATCCCAAAGTTCCTTCTCATTATGGCGTTAGCTTTATACAAAGAGGTACGTTACTATGAAGAAACACAAACTACTAAACTTCATCAACAAATATCACTGGTCATTGTAGGGTAGGGAGATGAAGGAGATAAAATTGTTAGTGTTCTTAACAGAAACAATCACCATACTAGTAAACATCCTACGAATGGTAGGTCAATAATATTACAAATAACCAAAAACCATGGTATTATCTTCCTATGAAATATGGAATTGACAAGGGAGAAAAAGGAAGAGAGAAAAGTCCTTGAGTTTTTCTCCATTTAGATTTATTATTGTTTGTTTGTTTTTCATTTTCAACTGAAGAGGTATGCTCAAGCTCAAATAAAAAAACCTTCCTAATACAGTGAAATATGAGCCAACTGAGGACACCTTTACTCAAAAGTAAACATTAGAAGGTAACTGAACAAGATTCCTTTGTAATACTTTCCCCCTCCTCCCCAGTGGAACTGGTGTGTCCACATTACAGTAGAAAGAAAATGGGCTTCCTTGATTACTATAAAGTTCCAAATAACACATTAATTATAATACATTTATTTTTATGAGTTCTAGGTACTTACATTTTTCACCATTTTCACAATCAATTCATAAACAAGTGTATCTGGTGACAAATAATAGAGTATGTTGTAGTCTTTGAATATTTTTTTTTAAATATTGTGAACAATTTTTTAGTGATTCATCTGGAGACTAATCCTATATTACAAAAGCCTAATATGCTAAGTGTCCACTCGGCCATTCAACCAATCAAAGTGTAATATGCTAATGATATGCTAAGGCCGCTCAAATGCTTGCTATTATGTGCACTAACCACCAGTGAGCAGACTCTCCCACCTCAGGTTAGCTTGCTGCTGGGGTCTGGCCAATGGGAACTGAGCGACACAGGTAGGACCCACCCTAGAGCCCTCCCACGGTCCCTCCCTCCCTGGATGGCCAACCTCCTACATCCCTCCCCAGCCCCGATTGTGCAACAGTGGGTTCCCTTGGCCTGGCCTGCACTATCTAGGATCCTTCAGGGGATGTTGGAGAGCCAGGTTCTGCCTGACCCTACACTACAGGCCAGGTCAAGGGACCCCACCAATGCATGAATTCATGTACAGGGCCTCTAGTGTCAATATATCAACATCTAAAGTAAAATCAAAAGTCAACAGATTTATGGAGCTGGAGATATTTATATGTTTTTAGTAAAATAAAAATGTTTAAGACTTGTACTGACCTCAATCTATTCTTCCTCACTCTTGTTTTTCTTAACTTAGTTCCTAATACCAGAAATGCTTCCCTATACCATCTTTTTCACCTTGCAAAACCTTACCCATCCATCACTTAATGTCGAGCTCAATTCCCATTTCCCATGATGTCTTTATCCTGATCACTACACTAAGTGTTATTTTTTTAGGGGGAAGAGTCTATTTGGGGAAATAATCAAAATAAATTCCTATGGTACTATTTCACACATAGTGCCTTGTATTATGATTATTATTCTTTATGAGCTTCATTCAAAAGTGAAGATTGAATAAAACTTTGCCACCTATAGTGGCACAAGAACAAGGACTTGCAAATTATACTGAAAAGCAGAAGAAAAATTTATTGGATAAAAGAATTAATAAATGAGTAAGTGGGCAAAAGAATGAAATGATTAGAGAAGAGGTCATTGCTTAATGGTGTACTATTAAACTCAATCACTAGGAATATAAAGAATGGAGAGACACAAAAAGGTAAGTTTTACTTAAAAAAAAACACAATCATGGGGACATGAGCTGAGAACTGGGGGGAAAAATAGGCAAAGAGTAGGTGAAAAGTAGTTTAGGCATGGGAAAAGGGAGGCACTAGAGGAAGGCAGAATAACACATGATGTCAAAGTGAAGAATCTAGCCTCTCTTGTAAGATGTGACCTTTCTCAAATTCTACCATGAAAACATTACAAAGTTATTTACATACAAAACAGCTCAGTTTCTTAGTTGAAATCTGAACTCTTCAAAATGGAACAGCAACCAAAACTGATCGGAGAAACCAACAAGGTAGGCCAAAGTAGAACCAAAGGAAATATGGATCACTCATAAAATTTAAGAAATGCACTGGAATTGCCACAGGCATTTAGGAAGCATTATGCAATTTAGAACAGCCTGTGAATCACAAGGGCTGTTCTCTATAGTCAATAAGGTACAAAGGGTGTGGTGTGGTAGCTACACCCTAGCTCAGATCTAATCTGGAAATGCATATTAATGAGAGTTTAGTTGCCAGTAAAAATTTAGCTAAAATGAGGCCTCATAATTCTACATCTTCCTTTCAGAAATACTTAAAATCCATATTCTGAGCTTTTAGATGTGATTAAAATAGCCTGAGGGTTTCTGAGAGGCACTCATTATATCCCTTAAGGTAATTTGCTGTTTCAAATGGTAATAGTGACCAATTATGCTTTGGTACTCTCAATACATTGAGTTGACAGCAATGCTCTGGAGAAATTTTGAACACTAGGTTCCAAGTTTTATAATGTCTTTCTACCAAATATTTTGAAACAAATTTAACATTAAGATTTTTCCATTTGCTGAGCTGTCAATCAAGTGTTAGTTTCTCTTTTAAGAAAGCACAGTGCATTACCTACCCAGGATCAGTAACAGCATGCATGTTCAATCTAACACCTTTACTAATAATCTAGACACTTTTTCATTTTGCAACAGGAAAAAAGCTTAATTTTCTATAGAGCATGAAGAAGGCTTTTAGAAGGCAATTTCAAAGCAGATTCCCAGAAGCAACTTCTAAGGGCAGCTAAAAGAAAGATGCTTTTAGCATGCTTTGATATAACTATCCAAATTCTCAAATTACATAAATGCTTAATAACAAGTAAGGATTTCAAACCTGTGTCTGCATAAAATATTACCTTTCATGGAGAAACTAAAAGAAAACTTGAAAGGCATTTCATTAGCACTTTAACTTAAGGACATCTGTAAAGCAATCTGAAAATTACAGCCAGTTAAAAAAAAAAAAAAAACCAACATTTTCTTTTGCTCACTCTTTTTTTTGTGTCCACATTAAGAAACACATTTTTATTTATGGTTTTGTCAGCTTAATTCCTCCCAAAGGAGATTATAATTAAGTGACTACATGAATTAAAGCCTGGCGTACCTTCTTATAAGTATTGCTGATAGAAAACCATTAAAGCCAGGGCACTTTTACAAATAAACATTGAGAGGAAATAAAGATATATAATTTAGAAATAGCAGACTGATGCTAGAGCAGACAGTTAATATTCTATTTATATTACACTTTTAATATCACACTGACAGAAATTGTTCTTAAGTAATTGAACATCAATAATAAGACTAAACAATAGTGTCACAAATTAAAAACTAGGAGGGATGGGTAGATAATAAAAATCCATAAGGCACTTGATTCCCATTCCATTAAATATATTGCAATTAATATATTTTAAATAATTCAGACAAAAGTATCCAATTAAGATGCTGTTACTTTGTAAAGCAGGGGATGCAACAGTATAAATAATAATAGTTAATCACAGCATAGACCAAATTTCCACAATCATGGCATTCAAAGTTTCAGAAAAGGTCATATAGTAGATAATAGATAGTTGCAAATTCTTTGTCACCCTTCCCATCAGGAAGTAGAGTCTAATACCCCTGCCCTTGAATTGAATCTGAGTCTACCCTGCAACTTTGTTCAACAAAATGTAGGCAAAGTAATATTTCAACTTCTGAGATTGGGTCTTCTACTTCCTCACAAAAACAAACAAACAAACAAACAAAAACTTCCTTTTGGAATCCAGCCACCTTGTAGTGAAAAACCCAACCCACATGGAGAGGCCACACAGAGGAAAACTGAGGCATTCTGGTCAGCTGAGCATCCAGTTGACATTTACAAGCATCAGCCATATGAGTGAGCCATCTTCAACTCCCCAGTCCAGATTTGCCTTTGAATAACTACAGCCTAGCCAACATTCATTGATGATTTGAGATTACACTGTAAATATGTAACCTTTAAGAATCATCACATGTCAAGTTTGGATATAATATCAGAGAAAAATATCCACAATTATCTGAATAATCTATACTAATAAAAGGGTAATATGCTAATTAGACTGGATATCCTTTTAGAAGTCCTTCCAGACAAAGCCACAGTGGAGGGGGTTGAGGCAGAGGCAGTTGGTGGTGACCAGGTCGGCAGGGAAGGCAGTTAGGGGCGACAGGCCAGCAGGGGAGGGCAGTTAAGAGTGACCAGGCAGGCAGGCGAGGGCAGTTAGGGGCAACCAGGCAGGCAGACAGAGTGGTTAGGGGCAATCCAGCAGGCAGGCAGGCGAGCAGTTTGGAGCCAGTGGTCCCGGATTATGAGAGGGATGTCCAATTTCCAGTTTAAACTGCCAGTTGGACATCCCTGAAGGATTCCAGAATGAAGAGGGTTCAGGCTAGGCTGAGGGATGACCACTGCCCCCACCCATGCATGAATTTTGTGCGCCAGGCCTCTAGTTTATTTTAATATCATTCCTTTTTCTAACATATCTGTGTAAGGCCATATTTTTTTACATATTTCCACCTAAATCATATATTGCAATACATGGAATGCAAAAGCAAAAAGAGAATCCAATTACTCTCATTAAGAAAAGATTTGCAAAAAAAAAGTGAAGCAATGCAACTTTTATTAATATTTTTATCTGGAAATATAATTATTTCTCATAAAATTATATATGTTAAAATATAATGTTTATTATATATTTACTGAGATATAACTCACATAGCATAAAATTCACCATTTTAAAGCAATTCAGTGGTTTTTACAACTACAAAGTTATGCCACCATTACCTCTAATTCCAGAATACTTTCATCACCCCCATAATAAACCCTATATCCATTAACAGTCATTCCTTATTCCCCACTCTCCCCAGTCCCTGTTAACACTCTCCCCCTTCCCTAGTAACCACTCATCTACTTTCTGTCTCCATGTATTTGTCTATTCTGGACGTTTTATATAAATAATATCATAATAACATATGATCTTTCAGTCTGTCTTGTTTCATCTATAATAATAAAAGCATAATACACAAAGTAGACTGGATGTCTTTCTGGACATCTTCCCAGACAAAGCTGGAGCTGCGAGGGAAGCCCAGGTCCCGGGTTCCAGAGGGAACCCAGTGCCTGCAGCTAGGGAAAGGAAGGTCTACTTTTGCATGCATTTTGTACATCAGGCCTCCAATTTACCATAATATTTTCAAGGTTCATCCATATGGTAACATGGATGACTACCTCATTCCTTTTTATGTCCAAATAATATTCCATTGTATGTATATACTGCATTGTGTTTATTCATTCATCATCTGATGGATCTTTGGGTTGCTTTTCCTTTTTTTTTTTTTGGTTGTTATGAATAATTATGAGCATTTCTGTACAAGCCTTTATGTAGATATTTGTTTGTAATTTTCTTGAGTATTATTATTGACTACTATTATGTTTAAATAAGTTAAATATTTTATATATTTCTAAGCTATAAATATAAAGTGTCAAATCTACATAAATTGAAGCTCTTTGGAGTCCACATTAATTTTTAAAACTACAAAGAATTCCTAAAACCAAAAATTTAGGAATGGCTATTTTACTGCTTCTTTAAAAAAAAGAAAAGAAAATATAATGTATTCATATTTTTATATTACTGATTCAGAGGAAATAAGATTAATTTTTGTTTTTATAAAAAATGCTATATTGATAGCTTTATTTCCTAAGTTTAATTGAAGGAAAACTAATGATCAACCAACACAAAAAAATCATCCAAAAGAGAGTAAATGTCATGATAGTATATGAAACTTTTTCCCTATAAAGATGCTCAAAAAGGAAGAACATTTTATTGATTTTTATAAACTGTGAGAGCTTTCTAAAAATATTGAACTTAGATACACAAGTTCTTCAAACCCATGCTGTAAACAGCTACAGGCTCCTTTGACAAACATTAGACCTTTGAGATAATTGCTTGATTCCTTTTTACTTGGGAGGGAGATCTCTAGCTGCCCAGATGCCTGTCAATCTAGTTTTTATCAAATTTCTGGTAATTGGCATTCCTCTAACCTCTATCCATTGCTTACAAAATAGTAATTTTATTAGGCATTTCACAATCATAATTCTTGAAGCACTAATATACATTCAAACATGGGAAAAGTTTAAAATTTATTAAAAACACATTCACCTATTAACTAATGTCACCCCAATAAACTTAATTAATATATATATATATATATATATATATATATATATTCAGCACATATTTTTTCAAAAAGATATTAGTTCATAAATTTATACACTATCTCTTTGGTGTGTTTAAATGACTACCTTGTGGAAAAATTGTTATATCCTATGATCCACAATTATATATATGCTTCCCAAATTCTGAATTTCTCCAAATTCATCTAATGAGCCAGATTATTAAAGGCTTTGGATTAGGTTTTTCTGTGAGTGATCATTTAAAGTTATAAATAATTAATTGTGGCAAAACAAGATGGCTGCCTAGGTAGTCTCCTAAGCTGCCACCTCATCAACAATTTGGAAAAAAAACAACAGCTAAAATTGAAAGGGATCACATCAGATCCACAGATAAGCTGGCGGAATGGGATGGCTACAACTAGAGGAAAGGAAAAGCACTGCTGCCACCATGTGGAGTTTAGAGCTGAAATGGAACCGGAACCGCAGCTGCCACCGCCTCAGCCGCCGCCAGTGAGGGAGGCCCACCGGGAGCAGAGCTTGCCCCATCCCGGGCCCAGGGAGTGGGCTGCCTCAGAGCCTGGCCTTCGTGCTCGCAGTCTTGCCAGCCTGCCTGCCCTGGGAGCGAGGGAACCAGTGCTGGGCCGAGGCTGCACCTTCCGCTCCCGCCTGGAGCGAGCAGCCTTGGAGCCTGGCCTCCGCACCCGCAGCCTTCCCAGCCTACCCACCTTGTAGCGAGGGAGCTAGCGCAGGGCCATGGTCACACTTTCCGCTCTCGGCCCCAGCGAGCCCTTCGCCTGTCTGTCCCCTCACCACCGGGCCGGGCCAGAGCCTCTGCCGAGCCCTCGAGGGCCGAAGCCAAGCGGAGCAGACTTGCTCATGGAGCTTGATGGAGGACCCAGAGGTTATGTCCAGAGCACTCTTTGCAGCCTGGGACTCTGTACACCTAAACCTGGGGGACTCTGAAAGCCAGAACGTGTGAAGTATGGGCAGAGGAGGATACTGTGGCGGAGGCTGCCTGAGCCTCCCCATTCTTCCCCCTTGTCGTCTTCCTGCTTGCCAGCAGCAGTGGGCCAGGGCCCCTGTGGAGAATGGAAAAGGATCCTATCTAAACCACAGGAAAGCTGGTGGAGGGGGAAATCTACAACTGAAAGAAGGAAAAGTGCTGCTGCTGCCATGTGGAGTTTAAAGCCACAGTGGAGTCGCTGCTACTAGTGAGGAAGGCCCACCGAGAGCAGAGCCCACCCCGCCCCGGGCCCAGGGAATGGGCCACCTTGGAGCCTGGCTTTCGCGCCCACAGACTTCCCAGCCCACCTGCCTTGCTGGCGAGGGAGCAAGTGCAGGGGCTTGGCCGCGCCTTCTGCTCACAGCCCGAGCGAAGCCTTCACCCATCTGTCCCACCGCCGGCAGGCCTGGCCAGAGCCTCTGCTGAGCCCCCAAGAGCCAGCGCCAAGGTGGAGCATACTCCTGAAACGTGACAGAGGACCAAGAGGTAGTACCAAAAACACTCTTTGCGGCCTGGGACTCTAAACAACTAAACCTGGGGGACTGAAAGCCTGAATGTGTGAAATCAGAGCTGCTGAGGTTGCTAGGGTGGAGTCAGCCGGAGCCTCCCAGTTTTCCCCCCTTGTCGTCCTCCTGCTCGCCTGCAGCTCGGGCCCCCGGGGGATCCAGGATAGGAGGGCATCAATCAACAGTCCCAGGTGGGCCATATGGCCCGGGGGGAGCCCTTGTGACCTGGGAGAGTGGTATGGCCATGTGCCCCGGGGGAGCCATGTGCCCCGGGGGAGCAGTGGGACCAGGGGGAGCCTTGTGACCTTGGGGGGGTTGGGGGGGGGCAGTGGGACCCGGGGGAGCCATGTGCCCCAGGGGAGCAGTGGGACCCGGGAGAGCCTTGTGCCCGGGGGAGCAATGGGACAAGGGGGAGCCTTGTTCCCCTGGGGAGCGGTGGGACCAGGGGGAGCCGTGTGACCTTGCGAGGGGGGGGTGGGACCCGGGGGAGCCCCTAAGTTCAAAGCAGCACAATTTACAATAGCTAGGATTGGAAACATGCTAGGTGCCCGTCAGCAGATGATTGGATCAGAAAACTATGGTACATCTACACAATGGAATACTATGCTGCCATAAAAAAGGACTTCTCATCATTAGCAGCAACCTGGATGGAATTGGAGAGCATCATGCTGAGTGAAATAACCCAGTCAATGAAAGAGAAACACCACATGACCTCACTCATTTATGGATAATAAAGAGCATTATAAACTAATGAACAGAAAGAGATATAGTGACAGTAAAGCAACAAGCAAACTGTCAAATGACAGCGGGAGGGTAGGGTGATCTGGGGGAGATAAGAGATCAACCGAAGGACTGGTATGCATGCATATAAGTACAACCAATGGACACAAAACTCTGGGGAGGGAGGGCATGTATGGGAGGTGAGGAGGGGGCAATGGTAAGCAATGTACACATATAATACCTTAATTAAAAAATGGTGGGGTGGAAAAATAAAATAAAGTTATAAATAGACATTAAAAAATAGAAAAGTTATCATATTCTTCCATAATTATAAAAACTCTATGTTTAATAATAAGCATGTTCTAGAATAATAGCATAATATTTTCAACACTGAAAGTGAAATCTTCTGTCATTGGAAAACTTTTCCATGGAGTGGGTAGAAAGTTTCCTCTGACAGCCCATCTTAATTTTCTCTAAGGTCATCTAGTTACTCCTGATTGAATCCCCACATGACACACTAATTTAGAAATGTTTCCTCATTAGTGCCGACATCTCCCAAGGGTTGAAAAGATTTCACATACTCTGTCATTCACTTGAAATGTGGATTCAGAAAGAGGGAAAAACTATGATTTGAGATCTTTGAATATAATTTTATCATCCTACCTAATAAAAGAGTAATATGCAAATTAACCATCACTCCACTGCACTGCAAGCCATGCCCACCAGCCACACCTACCAGCCAATCAAAGCAAGTATGCAAATTAACCCAACCAAGATGGCTGCAGCCACAGAGAGCAGTTGAGAGGCTTGGGTTTCCCTGGCAATAGAGGAAGCCAAGCTTTCCAACCTGGCCGGCCCAGGGTGTGGAAGGTAAATATATAGTAAATATAGACATACTAAATATCTATAATACTTTTATATATATATATATATATATATATATATATATATATATAATTTTAAAAAAAAGTTATGTTACAATCCAAAAGCATTAGAATAAGATGAAAAGTCAAATGCTTTAGTGTTCAAATCCTGCCTCTGTTTCTTATCATCTGAGAGATCACAAGGAAGTTATAGTTCTCTGAGCTTTAATTTCCTCATCAGCAAAAACAGAAGCAGCATCTTTGAGATGAATTGTCAAATGCAAATAAATTGTCTGATAAAATATAGAGGATATGCACATTGCTAATTTTTTATTAAATTTTATTACTGTTATCACAGTAAAAGTTGCCTTAAGACAAAATAGATCTGCAATGGAATTCATTGCAATCCCGAGCAGAAGAATGGCTATTACCTAACTGCATGAAACAGAATAGTGGAAGAAAGGCATGATTGTCTTGGGTGTAGGCTAGTCCTACATAATAAAGAAGTAATATGCAAATTGACTATCACTCCAACACACAAGATGGCCACCCCCATGTGGACACAAGATGGCCACCACAAGATGGACAGCAGGGGAGGGCAGTTGTGGGCAATCAGGCCAGCAGGGGAGGGCAGTTGGGGGTAACCAGGCTGGTAGGGAGGGCAATTCGGGACAATTGGGCACAATTGGGGGCAATCTAACTGCCAGCAGGGGAGCAGTTAGACATCAATCAGGCTGGGAAAAGAGTGGTTAGGGGTGATCAGGCTGGCAGGCAGAAGCAATTAGGCGCAATCAGGCAGGCAGGCAGGCAAGTGGTTGGGAGCCAGCAGTCCTGGATTGTAAGAGGGGTCCCAGATTAGAGAGAATGCAGGCTGGGCTGAGGGATACACACCCCCATCATGAATTTTGTGCACTGGGCCTTTAGTCAATTATAATATCACATTGTTTTGTGTGTTTTTAAAAAATTCTTTATTGTTTTTTTATTGTTTAAAGTATTACAAATAGTAGTACATATGTCTCCTTTTTCCCCATCGACCTTCCCCTAGTCTCCCCTACCCCCTCATCACATGCCCTCAGCAGCACAAATTATGATAGATAAGATCTGTTTTTGTTTTCAAGGGGAAGAGGAGGGAGGACAGTATGGAAGAAGAAAACCATTGTCCTCTTTCACCGCAATAGACCGGGAGAGAAAATCATTTTTGCTGAAACCCCCCAAATTTTCTCTTACTTGGTGCCCAGCCTATTTCCAATGTACACTACAGACATAAAAAATATTAATTTCATTAAACATCATTTGGTATTCTCTTTAACCTGCCCAGCAGAATAAAAAGCTCAACAATAATCTCAGAGATCCAACATAAGCTTCTGCCCAAATCCTACCCTACTAATCCTCATGACTATTACATCACAGCATCTATACATTATACTAACAAAAACTCAATTTAAGAATGGATTAACTCTTATTGCCCAGGGAGCATGGCTCAGTGCTTGAGCATCAACATATGAACCAGGAGGTCATGGTTCAATTCCCTGTCAAAGCACATGCCAGGGTTGCAGGCTGGATACCCAATGTGGGCATACAGGAGGCATCCAATCAATGATTCTCTCTCATCATTAATGTTTCTCTCTTTTTCCCTCTCCTTTCTTCTCTGAAAGCAATAAAAATATATCTATTTCAAAATGTAACTATTATTTAAAGCTCACTGATTATATTTCCTGATATATCCATAAGGCAAAAGATAACTTAAGTTTATATGGTAGCAATTTATTCAACATGGTAGTACTTTGAAGTACTGATTATTTTCTTGTACTGCTGCCCTCTACTAAAATTTATTGAGTAACCTAAATACTTATGAAGTGTACATTCCATTTCATTTATTACAATTTCATTAGAGATCGTATTTATATAATACATACATATTTACTTATAGTGATACCAAGATTCTTTTTTGTTTTGTTTTGTTTTGTTTTTGAAAACCAATTAGATTAAGAAAGAAGAGAGAATAGTGCTGAAAAGATAGAAAATAATACTGGAACTTATAGCAAATAAGTTCATTGTACTTCTCAAATGAATAGTTGAGTAGTGTGGTTTCATTTACAGGCTAGTCATGCAAATTAATTTTTAATCCTTTCAAAGTCAAGTATTGGTACCTTATCCACTAAGTGGATGACCTGTGGACCTTCTCCTCTCCACTAGTGAGAACATTTCAAATAGAAAGGCACAAAGTGGGAAGAAATTGTGAGTGTGTGTATGTGTGTGAGTATATATATTCCCATGTGAATATCTGAATACTTTTGAAATAATATTTACTTTATTTTAACTATTAACTTTTTTGAAATTGCTAAATGTTAAAGTTAATATTTAAATCAATTTGAGAGAAAACTTAAAAGTAAAGAACTAGCTATGAGACTCATTGTTCTTTTTCTAAACATGTCCTTGAACAGTAGCTCTAATTAAACATTACTGTACTTCATCTTGATAACCTTATAATTAGCTAGTTATTAATAATAAAAAAGGTACAAAGGGTAAGTTAGACATTATAGTCATGTCATTTGGGCAGCTTCACCAGTAAACTACAACTACGCACTGCACAGGGAACCACTGGCCTAATTCCTGCAGAACATTGGAGAAGGGATCCAACAAAGGGAAGATAGATGCATGCCCAATGAAGTTTGGGTGACACAAGGAAGGTACTTGCTTGTCAGTCACACCTGGGAACAAAGATCATTGACTAGAATTGGCATGGCCATTGCAAGCACATGAAATTTTAGGAATACATAATCTCCTAAACAAAGTTCTCTTTCTTGTGCTCTTGCCTCGTTCTTGGTTTCCTTGCATTCCCCCATGTTTCCTCCATTGCTATGTGGGCCTGAGGATCCCGTATGCAATGGACTGATGGACTGCAGTAGGGAACACAAACTATGCTAGCCTGATGTTGTATTGGATTGTGCAGACACGGAAAGGAAATTCTGGATACTGGCCCTGATTTTAGCCTTACTAAAGGCAAAATGGGACTTCTTCCTTAGTGCGACTGAGGGAGAGGGGATCTCAGGAACTCAGGTATGTAATTTCACAGAAATAAAAATCACTCATTCTCCTGGGCAAGCCTCAAAAAATTATTTTTCTTGGAATATAGAAGAAATCCAGCCCTACTAGCAACCATGGCAGATGGGGATCTCTCTCCTCTAGTAACAGTCTCACTCATCTTAGCCTGAAGCATAACGCCCTTTCCAATGTATATATATCCTCCCTTCAGGAAAACTATGTCAAGGTGCTTCTCTCCAGGATGCCAAGTTAGTGTTTCAACCTTGAAAACTTTCTTTTGCCTGTTCTGTTTTTTCTCTAACTGATATTGAATGATGAAATAATTCTGTAATTTTATTTCATCCTGTCAGCATTATGTTTTCTTTCCTCCCATATGGAAGAATTAGAAAGTGAGAAAAAAAATTGCAGGAGGCTAAGATTCTTTCTTCCTCCTCTCTGATTAGATTATAGTACAATAGGTTCTTTGCCTATTTCTTTTCTTCCTTTTTTTTAAGAGTACAATGCCTGGCACTAAAGTGGTGCCAAATAAATATTTGATAAATGAATGAATAAATGGGAGTGAAATAATCTCCACCCTTTTCTTTGATGTAAGGTCTTCCAGCCCACAATGTTTGGATAGTTAACCATCAGATTCTCAGTGAAGTAATTAAAACACTACTTAGCCACCCAAAATCTTTAAAATACCAGGTAAACTAGTTTTTTGCCAACTGTTTTCTGCATTTTTATTTTTAATATGTTTTTATTAATTCCAGAGAAGGAAGGAGAGAGAAATCAAAACATCAATGATGAGAGAGAACCATTGATCGGCTGCCTCCTGCACACCCTCCACTGGGGAAATCCCACAACCTGGGCATTTGTTCTTGACTGGAATGGAACCCAGGACACTTCAGCCCACAGGCTAATGCTCTACCCACTGAGCCAAACTGACTAAGGCTATTTTCTGATTTTTTTAATATATTAAACTGTATAGTTTGAACCTATTCATTCAACAAGTTGTTTCTTGAGCACCAATTCTGTCAAATAAGGTTTGTAAAAGATGCAACGTGATTTTATTAGTATATTTCTAACTATACTCCAAATGTATAGCTATCACCCCTTGATTCAAAATTACTATTACAGGTTGATTGTTATTTTAAGGCTATATTATAAGGAAGCTTCTTCAGAACAAAATAACGACAGTAACAACAACAAAATGAAGAATTTGCTGAATCACAAATAGAATCAAGCAAAGTGCCTTTCTCACAACACTGTCTCCTCAATATTTTTATTGAATTGATAGACTATGGGAATTTCTGCATATTAAAGGGTTTTTAGGTTAATTTTGGGAAAAGTTCCCAGACATAAGGAATAAGGGAACTACAGACGGCTCCTATATTCAACTCAGCACTTACTAATCATAAAAAACAAGATGAAGATAATTCCTACCTAAGAATCAACTGAGAGGTAAAAAGAAGCTGATGTCCACTATGCTCCTTCCCAACAGACTTTCATAGAAAGCTAAATGGTTCTGTCAAAACCGCCCCTCTGTTTCCAATTAAATGGTGTGAAGATGAAGTTTGATAAATATCAGAAAATGTGCAATTGTCTTTATACTTTTAACTGTCTTAGAAAAGCAATGCCTCTGCAGTGACACTTTATATAGGTGAGTAACATGTATAATAACTGGGCAAACCAAGGTGAGAGCAGTATAACCAGCAATGGAAAGGCTCTTACCATTTTACACTGCCATCCATCTACATATGACATTATCTACCTTCAAGACAAATAAATTTTCCACTGAATTCCCCTGTGTGTTCACAGCTCCTGAAGTGAAAAAACAATTTTCTCCTTAAGTCTAAATCAGAGAATGTGTTTAAATAGCAATAAGAACAGGTCCCGATTTTCAGAACAATATATATCTTCTGCATTATACAAAAGGATGTGTTTTGTTTTCAATTCAAAATTATAACGTTTTCTCCACCTTCTGGCTAACAGAAAGGTTTTTAGGAAGGTTTTTAATAAGAGCAGGGCTTGAAAACAGTATTATTTAGGGTTTATGTTGAGCTTGTACATAAATTATTTTATGTACAAACCCAACAGTGGAAGGAAAATGTACATTCATGAAATGTCTTCTACATGCCAGGTACTGTGCTGAAAATTATGCATGTGGTATCTCATTTAACCTTCACACATAACTTAACCTTTATGCATATGTCATTCATGCTTTATAAGTGCAGAAATTATCTTACTCACAGTCTTACAACTTATAATTGGGGCAGCTGGGTTTAGAACTTAAATCTGTTTGAAAAGACCAATAGTGAAAAGAGGAAAAGGAAAAGATTTTTGTCTAATACATATTATAAGTATTCCAATGTTTATATATAAAGCCAGGAGTTAGAAATAATGTGTTATATGATAGAACAAGGTTTGTAACATCCCTTGTAGTTTCAACTAAGTACACATAAGGATAGGGATTATATGACTTGGTAGTATTTTCTGTTTTTTTTGTTTTTGTTTTAATAATAATGACATAAAGATTAGTTGACCCTAGTATTCTACGGTTTTTCAACTAAAAAAAAAAAAACACCTATGATTAAGCTATATTAATGGAAATACCAATAATAGCAGAGCATTCAGATGTATAGAAATAATAGTCTCAATGATCTGGCCAGACCAGATCATGCATTCGGGCTGTACTTAGTACTCTATTCCCAAAATATATAGTCAAAATGCATGAATTTAGAACTTGAATAGAATTATTATGTCTTGAAATGATGACATAGGAAAAATAATTGAGAAAATGGGAGAGATTTGGACTTGGAAAAGGAGATTTAGAAGAATCATGTTTCTGTCTTTACATATTTGAAAAGCTTCCAAGTTACAGGAAAGAAATAGTTATAGGTGCATTCAGTATTTCGTCACAAAACAGAAATTAAGTAGGCCTAGAGAAAAGAATTGTAATTCAGTTTAGAGTGTATATGCTAAGAATTAGGCATAATCACTCTCTCTTTCTCTCTCTCTCTCTCTTTACATATATATATATATATATGAAATATATTTATATTTTCATATATATATTTTTCATATAAATATATTTTCATATATATATATATATATATATATATATGAAAAGAGAGATAGACTTTTATAAGTTGCTTTTGAGAGGAACTCATATATATATATATATATATATATATATATATATATGTACATATATAAATTTATTAGAGCTTTATGGATCCTAAATATTTTTAACTTTATGTCATATACCTTTTTAAAATGAGACAATACTAAAGAAACATTTTTTCATGTGGCATCTGATAAATGCCCTGCCCTATAATTTCTTTATTGAACATAATACATATTAATGCACATTTTATGCAAATTTCTTAGACTAGATAAAAATGCTTATAATTATCCCTAAGCAATGGGAGTATCCACCAACATAAATTTTTCCCAGGGTTAAAATTAGGAGTGGCAAGCAGGAGGTTTTCAAAACAATAAGCTATTACTTAAGAGGAATATAAATCCAAACATTTAAAACCAATATGATAAAAACATGTCTAAGAGGTGGAAGAAAATCTGACTCCCAAGTGATAGTATGTTTAAAGAATGGCTTTGGTGTTACAGAAATCTTTCAAATTTTTAGACAGTAAAGCATTTATTATTCTTTTATTAATACCTGTGTTTATAATGAATCCCAAAGGAATTATATTAAAAGCAAATATTTTTCACATTATTTCTCTGAAAATTCCAAATAAAAGAAATCAGCCATTAAACTTTTTCTAATTTGCTTTTTATTCCCATTATTCTTATTTATGTTACTAACAATAATACTAACTTGGAAGAGAATAAAAATGAGAATAAGCCAGCTTACCAATTTATTTTAGCCTCAAACTCATCCATTCCTGGTAATATGAAAGCAAATCAAAACATTTCAGTTCCAAGATGACAGATACCAGCACATTTTCCAGACAAGCCCCAATTAAATTGGATATATCTTTACATTCTCATTTCCACATTAAAAGCCACTACATAATATGCTTTTTTCACAGTGATTTGCCATATGCTTCACTCGGCTACTTTAATCTCCTTTTGGTTGATCTGTATATTACCTATAAAAATTTATGAAGGTTAGTACTAATTTCCACACACACATTAAGGCAATGCAGCATTCACAACAAACAGGTCCTAACAAAGCAGCTCATATCACCAAATCTTGATTATGTAGTGCGTGGAGAAGTCCTCTGAGGCATTCTGATATGTTTAGAGACTAGCTTGCTATCCTCAGTGGCTATTAGCAATGTGCTTAAGTCTTTGTGTGTTATTACGCCAATACACAAATTGTAGGATAATTGTTGGCACTGTGCTTTGGTATTTCAACCATGATGTTGATCTTTATCTATCTTAGTAAAGGCTGCTATGGGAACTGATGGCTTGTTTTTTAAAGGATGAAATAAAGAAAACCAGAAAAAGGAGGGGACAGGAATAAAAAGCACATGCTCCATGCACTAATTTAAATGTATATCAGAGGGAAATCAATTTGACATCACCACTTTTTATAAATATTTCATATTAGTTATGTTTGTGGTCAAAAGAACTCTGGGGGAGACCACAGATACTTAGGGTGGGAGAGAAGGATTAGTCCTGATATTTCTTTTTGTCATAAGATTATAATTTTATAATTTCTGAGTATCAATGACTACATAATTTTATATAGCATTATTTATGAAACATACAGGGTCATCTCTGGAAAACTTCATGAAAAAAGAAAATAAATTGAACCTGAATCTTCAAACTTAATAACTCACTTCTATACAAGAAATAAAGGGGCTAAGAAATCAGGTCATGTATCTCTATGGGGGTGCCAACACACAAATCTAGAATATCATATTACTAGCTGAGTGTGTTTCAAAAAGAGGGGAAGGGTGTAGAAGTAGAGGGGCTGTGAAAAATGTATATTTCCTTGGATACCAATTCAAATAAAGCAAATGGAAAATAGCATTTTTAAGACAGTTGATAGCTTGTAAATGTGAACAGATTATTAGATGAACCGAAGAATCAATGCAAATTATGTTAGTTGTGATAATGAAGAGAGAGAGGGAGAGAGAGAGAGAAAGAGAGAGAGAGAGAGAGAGAGAGAGAGACATCATGACAAGATAGAATCATTAATTGGCTGTCTCCTGAACATCCCCTACTAGATGTTAAGCTTGCAACCTAGAAATGTCCCCTTGATTGGAATCGAACCTGGGACCTTATAGTCCATAGGCCAACCCTCTATCCACTGAGCCAAACCCAGATAGGGCCCTTCTTTATTTTTTGAAAAATGTCTACTAAATATGTGGGAGAGAAATAAAATGGAACCTTGGATTCCCTTTAAAACTCTTTGCAACAACCAAAACTGAAAAATGGAATAGGTGAAAACAAGTGTTGGAAAATCTTGGTAATTTTTTATTTGGGGGTGAAAGCTACATGGTAGCTTGTTAAAATATTCTTTCTATTTTTACATATGTCTGAATTTTATTTATTTTTTTACAGAGAGGAGAGGAGAGGGATAGAGATTACAAACATCGATGAGAGAGAAACATCAATTAGCTGCCACCTGCACACCCCCAACTGGGGATGAACCCACAACCAAGGTACATGCCCTTGACCTGAATTGAACCTGAGACACTTCAGTCTGCAGGCTCAATGCTCTATCCACTAAGCCAAACCAGCTAGAGCTGTCTGAATGTTTTATAATAAAATATTTAACTGTCTAATATGGTTCATTAAAACAACTTAAGTCATGGCCTCTATCGGCAGCTCTTTTGCTATAATGAAACTATTTTTTGCTATAATGATATACTATTTTCCCCTCTGTCTTTGAGCTGAAATTCTAGCCCATGTAAGGGTGCCATGATCTGTGAATCCTCTAGTCTTTCATTCTCAATTCACTTCCCTTGGAAAAAGTTAAGTGTCAGCACATATTCTAAAATATCAATGCTCCAAGAAAGGTTATGAACCACTGGATGAGAAGCTTACTAAGAAAGGTTTTTTGTATATTTCTCTTTAGTTGGCCATTTAACTAGTGCATTTATAGACATCTTAGAAAATAGTCAGCTTGAGAGTGGACACATGATAGACTCTAACTAAGGGAGTAAACATCCTTCTTTGCTTACCAACTTAATGCTTGTTTGCTTGTTGCCCAAATATGAATGATAAATTACATGGTCACCCTAACTCTTAGAAATAGCCCAAGCATATATATATATATATATATATATATATATATATATATAGGCAGTAACCATAATGACTGAAGGCTCAATGGAACACCAGAAGTCAGTCCTGCAGTCAGTGGTAACCCAGCAATGATTGCTGCCACGGCGGCACGGTGACACAGCACTGAATGCTGAGGGGGTCTGCGGATCAGGACCAGAGAGAGGCCTGGAGAGAGAAGCAGGGTCTGATACGTAGCCTCTGTGGCAGCTGTTTTTTTAAAAAATATATTTCATTGATATTTTATAGAGAGGAAGGGAGAGAGAGAGATAGAGAGCTAGAAACATTGACCAGCTGCCTCTTGCACATCCCCCACCGGGGATGTGCCCGCAGCCAAGGTACATGCTCTTGATCAGAATTGAACCCGGGACCTTTCGGTCCGCAGACGAACACTCTACCACTGAGCCAAACCGGTTTTGGCTGTGGCAGCTGTTGATCAGCCCTTGCCTCTCTCTTTCTCTCCGGGCCTCTGAGGGGCTGCTCATCAGCCCCACCTCTCTGATCAAGCCTGGAGAGAGGTCCTCAGATGCTAACTGCATTGAAACTGACCAATCAGAACCAAATCTGGGTGAACTGTGAAGGCAGAAACTAAGGTGGAAGCTAAGGAGGGGTTTTAAGGGCAACAGCTGATTGGTGTAAAGTGTTAGAAAGTGATTCAATTTTTTAATGACGGGTTTGGCAGCATAGTGCATATGGCTGACTATCAGTCCAGATATAGGGATTTTGTGTTTTTGTCTCCCAAGAGCATCTCCTCTTGCTAAAAAAGGCCCTCTCCCCATTTAATCAATCCTATCCTATATAATGTATCCATACTAATAAAAGGGTAATATGCTAATTAGACTGGGTCAACTTGCCATCTTCCAGATGCCTAGCTTCCTTCCAGAGAAAGCCATGGTGGTAGGGGCTGAGACAGAGGCAGTTAGGGGCAGTCAGGCTGGCAGGGGAGGCAGCTGGAAGTGAAATCAGGCCATCAGGGAGGGTGTTTAGAGGTCGTCAGGAAGGCTGGGGGACAAAGCAGGGGTGATAAGGCAGATAGGCAGAGAGGTTAGGGGTGATCAGGCAGGCAGGGGGCAAGGTAGGGGTGATCTAGCTAGCAGGGAGGCAAGGTGGGGGTGATCAGGCCAGCAAGGGGTCACAAGGTAAGGGTGATAAGGCGAGCATTCAGAGAGTTTAGAGGTGATCAAGCAGGCAGGCAGAGTAGTTAGGGATGATCAGGCAGGCAGGTAGGTGAGTGGTTAGTAGCCAGTCGTTCCGGATTGCAATCCACAGGAATGAAGCATAAACTGGCAGTTGGACATCCCCCAAGGGGTCCAAGATTGGAGAAGGTGAAGACCAGCCTGAAGAAACCCCCTCTGTGCACAAATTTCATGCACTGGGCCTCTAGTATTATATATGCATCTGGGTATATGTATATACACACATATATATAACCATACACACAATATCATTGTTTTTAAAGCTTTTCTATCACATTATTGTATTTCATGCTATTTCTACTCATATCCTCATTCTATACTTCCCTTTTAAGATCTGACAACAGTACAATGAATAATATAAATTGGGGGCAGATCTGGGTCATTAAAATGACAAACCATCTTTCATGCACTACAACTTGTCAACAGAATGCATACTTGGCCCCAACCATTTCTAGGACTTCATGAATTAAGGAACTTCAATCTATTTCCAGTTCATTTACACAGCTCATTGGAATGTTGTTCTATAACAACTGATTGATTCACAAGTTCTCCCCTCCTCCCTTCAAATTCCTTATAAACAAAGGACAGAAGAGGATCCGATTTTTTCACATACCCAAGACACTGTTCAGCAACTGTTAGAAAAGAATGTGATTCCATGTTATGCTCTATGTAATTCTAGAGTTGCACTTATCACACCATATGTAACTTTCTATTTCATAGTCTGTATCCCCAGTAGATTGGCAGCTCTTGAGTAAAATGCTTTATTCAGTTTAATTTTGGGTCCCCAGCATCTAGCACAGTGCTTGACACATAGCAGACACAATAAATAATGAGCAGTACATGAACAAACAGGTCCTCTTTCTGTTTTTTGTTTTCAGCAGTTATTTTTTGCATGGAATTATATTCATAATCTTTTGTAATAAATAGCAAACATTTAATGAATAAAATACTTAAGATTATTCAGACTATGGCAACAAAACAAAATAAAATAAACCTAGTATATTACAACTGTCCAAAAATGAGTAATAAAACTGAACTATGAAATTTAAGAAAAAAGAAACTATTTTTTTAGTATGTTAAATTTACTTATGAATTTGTATTTATAAAGTTCAATATATTTCAGCATTTTAACAGTCAAGTTGAGGGAGCTTAAATGGAAGAAATCTTAATTTTAATAAATACATTATCACCAACACAATTATAACTGTAAAATGTTTACAGTTTAGAGATGAAAGATAATCAAACAATATAGATATTAATTAAAATGTTCTAAGGAGTAAAAGCAGTTGATTCCTATTAATTTTTAATTAGCTGTCAACATTTACCATAAAATTTCAAAACAACTAATTATTACTCATTTAATAAAAGGATAAGCTAGTTTATAAATCATCACCAAATTACAGAGATCGTTCATATAAACATTTTTGACAAAGTTATTAATACAAATTCTTTATATTTAATAGTAATATTTTTTCTCTTTTTAATTGAGGTCACATTGGTTAACGATATGATATGTTTCAAGTGAAGAATTTATAATACATTATCTATATATTGTACTGTGTGTTCCATTACCCCAAGTCTAATCTTATTCCATCATCATTTATCCCCCCTTACCCTCTTCTACCTCCTCTCACCTCCTTTCCCTCTGGTAATCACCTATTACTGTCTGTGTCTCTGAGTTTGTTAGTTTGTTTGTTTGTTTGTTTGTTTGTTTTGCTTAATTAATCACTTCACTTAGTTTACCCAGCCCCTACACTTCTCTCTGATAGTTGATAGTCTGTTGTCTGTATCTAAAGTCATTTGAAGTCTGATTCTATTTTGTTTGTTTGTTAATTAACTTTCACATAGAAGTGAAATCATATATTTGTCTTTCTCTGACTGGCTTATTTCAGTTAGCATAATACCTAAACATAAGTTTTTTATGTGCCCACATACAGGAAGACCCTGAGCAGATCATATTTTTATAGGTGACTTTAGAAATGGGGTGAACCTGAAATAAACCAGTTGTCTCAGGAATAAAGATCACCTTCCAATAATCTCAGTCTTTGATGGTATTAAGATTATTTGGGGCCGAAACCGGTTTGGCTCAGTGGTAGAGCATTGGTCTGCGGACTGGAAGGTCCCAGGTTCGATTCCGGTCAAGGGCATGTACATTGGTTGTGGGCACATCCCCGGTGGGGGGTGTGCAGGAGGCGGCTGGTCTATGTTTCTCTCTCATCGACCTCATCGACATTTCTAGCTCTCTATATCTCTCCCTTCCTCTCTGTAAAAAATCAATAAAATATATATATTTTTAAAAAGATTACTTTGGAATGCTAGCATTCCAAGTCTACTTGCTTCCAAAAGCAAAAGTAAAGCTTTGGAGTAAGATAACATCTTCCATTGCCTGAAAATATTGTTACATTTAAAATTTATAAATTATCTAGTAAAAAATAAAAAATAAAAACAGGCATTAAAGAAGGTAAGGCATAGCTAAAACAACAACAACAAACAAACAAACAATGAAAAAACTAACAGAAAACAAATACAGTATATAAAAAAACCAATAGGAATTCATATAATGGAAGTATCAGTCATGAATTTTTGAAATTAGTTATGATCAATATGTTTAAGAATTTTCTTGGAGATCTAAGATGGTGGCAGAGTTGGTGAAGCTACACTCACCTCTTCCCAGGACCAAAATGAAATTACAACTAAATTATAGATCAATCATCCTGAATAACCAACTAAAAACTAGCTGACGACAAGTCTAGTAACAAAGGATTTACCCAAGATACCACATTGAGACTGAGACCATCTTTCTTGGTTACAGTACTTCCCTGTATGTGTGTGGCATCACCCTGAAGGAAAGCCCAACCCTCTGGATGCCCTCTTTATTTACCCTCTGGCTATACACCCAGATGAGGAGTATAGCCAAGAAGCTCTTTCAGTGACTGAGACTAACAGGCAGCTGGCAGGTGGAGGCAGGTGGAGATAATCTAGCCTTGGTGCCTTAGGATTTTTGCTGACCTGCTACTGGGCTGGTATAAGCCAGCCTCGATGTACAGCTTGGTCTTTCCCATGTGCACCCAAGCCAAGTACAGGAAGCCACAAACTGTGAATCATTTGTAGCTCCAAATATGTTGCCATGAATCAGACACAAGTAGCATCTTACATTGGCTTGCACCAGAGTTCCTCCCAATAGGCCCAGAATCAACACATCCAGTAGTCAACTTCAGACACCATCAGAGAAGGATCCAATAAGCTTCACAAGCAGCATAATCAAATGGGAGGTCTTGGCAGAAACTAAACTCTGCTGTGGCAAAATCTGCCTAGTGTGGTCAGCACTTGCATATCAACTTGCATACCATGGTTGGGGTTGAGCTTTGCAGTCAGTGAACCTGATGGTAGATTCCATGCACAAACAAGCCAATAACAATTAAGACTCAATTACAACAAAAGGACCCATGTAACCCACAAAACAAACATTCCTGGAGCACCCAGCTCAGGTAATAAAGGAGAGTGTGCCACTCGACCTCATAAGACACCTACTACAAAAGTCTACCCCACAAAAGCTGGAGTCATAGTAGATCTATAAAAAGAAAAACAGGGGCCGAAACCAGTTTGGCTCAGTGGTAGAGCATCGGTCTGCAGGCTGAAAGGTCCCGGGTTCGATTCCGGTCAAGGGCATGTACATTGGTTGCGGGCACATCCCCGGTAGGAGGTGTGCAAGAGACAGCTGGTCGATGTTTCTCTCTCATCGACATTTCTAGCTCTCTATCTCTTTCCCTTTCCCTCTGTAAAATATCAATAAAAATATATTTTTTTTTAAAAAAGAAAAGAAAAACAGGGGCAGCCAAAATGAGGAAACAAAGAACCAGCCCCCCACAAACAAACAAACAAACAAACAGGAGAAATCTCCAGGGGGAAAAAAGGGGGTGTGTGTGAAATAAATATATAGAGTTCAATATAATGGTTATAAGGATGCTCAATAGCATGAAAGAGGATATAGAAACAATAAAAAAGGACCAATCAGAAATGAAGAATATAATATCTGAAGTAAGAATATACTGAAAGGAATAAATAATAGGCTGGCTGAGACAGAGGATAGAATCAGCAATTTGAAAACAAGGTAGCAGAAAACACCCAATCAGAGGAGCAAAAGAAAAAAAATTTTTTTAAATGAGGATAGTGTAAGAAACCTTTAGAACAACATGAAGCATAACAATATCTGCATCATAGGGGTACCAGAAGGAAAAGAGAAAAAAGCAAGAGATCAAGAACCTAATTGAAGGAATAATGACTGCAAAGTTCACAAACCAGGTGAAGAAAAAACAAAAAAGAAACAAACAAAAAATCAGACTTAAATGTTGAGAGGACATTTCTGTTATTGAGACAGGTGACAAAAATATGAAGAACATGAGGCAATATCCAAAGCTAAAATCTTTTAGTCAATAAATATTTATTCAGCATGTACTATTGCCCAATTCTGTATTGGGAGTTCAAGATACGGCAGTGTGCAAAATACACAAATCTCCACCTTCATGCAACGACATACTGGTAAGGCAGAGACCAAAAACAAAATAACATCTGTAGTATGAAACTATTTAAGAAGGGATGCACAGGAATAAGTGGGAGGGAAACAATAGATTTTGACAATCAGAGCCCTCTCTGGAGTTTTTATATAGAGAAGAAAAGAAGAAAAAAAAGAAAAAAGAAGAAGAGCACCAATGATAAATTTCTATGGGTGAAAATGAGACCAACCAAAGCCTGTTGCACAATTTTTCTGATCCCAGATAACAAGTATAATTGTTGGGGATGGTGAGCAGAGGAGATGGGGAGACAGGAGTCTCCAAACAAGTTCACATCATTCACTCATAGTATGATTGGAGAAACCTGGTCTGGATAAACTTAGCATAGATTTAGTGTAATTTTCTCCTGCTTCTAGTAATTATGCCATTTTGTAGTTAGCTCTCTGGATTTCTTCCTCCATTTTTCTCTCTACTCTTATAGGAACAATTCTCTTCTGATGCAGTTAACATCATTTTCTCAAGGCAATGTATCCATAGTGGGACCCACGCAATGATTTTTTAAGTGGTAGACAATTTTAAACTTTTAAACATTTACAGATACTGTGCTTAGAACAAGATTTAGTACTTTTGAAAAGTGACCAGATGTAAAGTCAACCTCAAGGAAAAAGTAAGCAGGTGGTGTTGTGCAGATAAGATCCTCAGGACAGAAGTTTGAGAAATATGGTCCCAATGAAATCTAGCTTCCTTAAAATTCATTGGTTTTTAATCATTACAGGCCTTTTTCCAGAGTTTGCCTAAATTTAGTCAACTTTACACTTCAATAGTCTTTTCTAATACCCATTAAGTCAATATGTAGAAAAAGATAGTAAAGGAATTTTGAAATATAATTCCTCCTTATTCTACTTCTTTTCTACCTGCTTCAGAGGCTGGCATGGTTAGCACTTAGATTAACATATGCTATGGCATTAGTATTTTGGTTCATTTTATTCAATTTTTAATAGGTTTTGACTATTTAACCTTTGGTATTCTAACACATGTAGCAACATTATCATTTACTTTGCTCTATCTTTAATATAACCATTCCTTTACAGGAAAAAATATTCAGCAGTCTGAAAAAGTGTGGCAAGGTCAGTTAAATCTTATCCAGACATATCCTTGGAGACAAAAGATTAGGTAAAACAGGCTGCAAGTTAAGACAAAAAATCAAATGTTTTAAAGATAAAAATACAAACTTCATTACGTACACTAATACAGAACATTCTCCAATTGCAGCAGCTCAATTTCAACGTTCTTTCTTCAAGTACCCTTAGCAAATGTTTTGCAAAAGAAAAGGGAGCTACGCTATTAGAGAGCAAAAGAAGCAGCATGCTGCGTACTGCAGTAAGACAGATGGTTCAGTCTCTGACTCTATTTTTTGGTGCGTGGCAGTTATGAAGTTTGTTGTGATCTGATAGTACATAGGTCTTCAAACACATTTGAATTCATCTGTCACTTAATTTCATGAATCTGGTAGTGCCAGTAAGAAAAGTATGTGTTGCGTTCAAAATTAAGATAAAATGTTATCAAACTCTTTAAAATTTTTGTTTTCCAGTCAGATAATAAATATTCATTTCAACCCTCATATCTCCTGACAATTAGAATTCCATGAGGAACAAAAATTCTTACAACAGCAAGATTATTTTATAAAGTCATACTTTCAGCTATAATTATTACATTTTTATCAGATTCAAGTAATTGGCAAAAAAAATTTGGCAGCTTTATTATTACTATTTATTACTGTTATAGCAAGCTGGGAATCTGAAGAATTAAATTGTATGTATTAAAAACAATTTTATATACTTGAAAAGGTAATACAATAGCAAATTTTATGGGTGAAGGAAAATGAAGAAATAAGACAAGTCCCTAAATATCTACTTACCTAAAGGAAATCAAGAATTTTCCATATGAACTATCATGTTTCTAAGAATATAATGGCCTTAGAGAATAGTTAGGACCTGGACATACTAAGTATTCGTGTTATTCTTAGAAAACATAGTAAAGTGAAAATAAATTCAAATGATAATCATCTATTCCAATGATGATTTCTATTTTTCAAAGTAAAACTAAAAGAAAGGTGAATGAGAAGACCATAATATCTGGAGGTGGGGGTGAGGGCTGGGATAAATCAGTTTATAACAGGCATATCATTCCTTAAAATTGGCAACTGAGCATTATTTATGTAGTATTCTTACTCTGCCCTTAATATCATTAGGATGGGATAGTACACCTGTTCATCACCCTGCACATTGCCCAGAAAAAGATTTCTTTATTTCATTTTTCTTTATATTGATTTTTTATTAAATGTATGAGAGTGACATTGTTTAATAAGATCATATAGGTTTCAAGTATAGATTTCTATGATGGATGATCTGTATATTGCATTGCATTTATTTCAGAACAATAAAACCTATGCATAGTTAATCTTGGTGGGAAAGGTGAGCTATTTTGCCTTTTCACCATTACTATCTAGTTCTGTGAAGCCCAGACTTCACAGCTGTTACCCTACCATATTTTATATCTGCTCAACCTCTACCTTGAGTCTCTGAGTTTTTAAACTCAGGCTCCACATGTGTCCCAGGGGGCTGTGTGCCCCTGATGAGCCGTGTGCCCCAGGGGGGCCAAGTGTAGCGGGTGAGCCGTGTGTCCCAGGAGGCTGTGTGCCCCGGGTGAGCCATGTTCCCAGTGAGCCATATGCCCCAGGGGGGCCGGGTGTCCCGGGAGAGCTGTGTGCCCCAGGGGAGACATGTACCCCGGGAGAGCCGTGTGCCCCAGGGAAGCAGTGGGACCCAGGGGAAGGGGCGGTGTGAAACAGAGGAGGAGCGGATTCTATTCGTGTGGTCCTGAGATAGTCACCATAAAACAAGCAGACTGTCAAATGACAGCGGGGAGGGGAAGGAGACCTGGGGGGAGATAAGAGATCAACTGAAGGACTGGTATGCATGCATATAAGTACAACCAACGAACACAGAATTCTGGGGAGGGAGGGCATGACTGGGAGGTGGGGGTGGGCAATGGTAAACTATGTACACATATAATACCTTAATAAATTTTTAAAAAATAAAAATAAAATAAAATAAAATAAACTCAGGCTCCAAAGTCCTGCTTCTTCTTTCAGACTGATTTGGGTTGAAATTTTATTCTTTGGGGGTATAGCTCTAGAGTTCTTCCAATTATTCAATTGTTCCACTATCATTTATAGTGTAAAATGCTGCCTTATGTTTTCCTAGCTTAGTATGTTTTATGGTCTCATAAAGGTGGTAAGATGCACATTGTCATATCTATAGCTCAAGATCACTCTCTCTGAAGTATTAAAACACACACACACACAAAACACCAAAAAGCTTTCAAGATGATAGAACTTGATTATAATGGATTCTGCTATTAAAACAAACAAAAACACACACACAAAAAATACCTCAATATGCCAAGAATCAAGATCCTGGTAGTAGATATATTCAAAGTACTCAAAAAACGAAAAGAAAAAAAAAAGTGGAATCCAAACTCCCTGAATTTGGAGCGTAGGGCCCTCTCTAATTTTAATTCAGAAGATAGTGTGCTATGACCCTCTGGGTTCCATTTCTAATACCTGGCAGTGCAGCTAGGCCAGCAGAACTTGGGCAAAGGCTGTCTCTTGGGTATCTATGATCTTTTCTTGTCAAAAAAATATATATGATTGAGTTTCATGCCACTAATCTTACCTTTCTAATTCATCTATTCACTTTCCTACTTGACTCCTGACTCTGGCTTTTGCCATTATCATCCTGTTCTTGCCCCTTGAACATGAGGATGACAGTTTTGTCTCTCTTGCTTCTCTCTTGACTCCCTCAAGCTCTTAGCTTGGGTATACCCTACTCACCCTGCTACTTCCTGCCACTGCAGGATGGAACTCTTGTCCCAATACACCATTTAGGACTCCTACTTGATCTCACTCTCTGGCCAAACCTACCTGTTACTCCTACTCTCAGAGAGGACTGTGGCTAGCCATTATAGTCAGTATTCAGAAAAAAAATCCAAATTCTATTACATGGTACCTATAGTGGAAGATCTGTGTTTTTGTTTTCTCAGGAGTCATCCTACTTCTCCTAGAAACAAGTAGAAATTATGACACTACCATTAGATGCTGCTTTGGTAGGATCTTCCAATCATGCTACACCCAATTTTGATAAGGAGTAGAAAAGTGATTTTAAAAAACAAAACATGGCCAATGTAATTTCTGAGAGTGAAAAAGACTGCACTCAGTTCAGGCTGAGGCATTCGAATGGCATAATCCTATTGAAGCTGCCCATTAGAGCCTAATACCCTGATCGCACAGAAGTGTGGTGTCTGCTCTTTCCCAAGATTGTTACTCAAATTTTCCTTCAAATGTGGTATCTGTGACCACCCACTTAGTCTTCCAATATGCAGGGTGGGGCAAAAGTAGGCTTACAATCGTGTGTATCGAAAATAATACAATAAATAATAATATAAGAATATACTCTGTGTCTCACATACTCACAACTATAAACCTATTCTTGCCCCACCCTGTATTCCTAAAGTGTCTTTTAGCAGATTGGCTTCCATTGCTTTTAATTGGGAACTCCATCTTTTTCATTCTAAAAAAAAAAACATCAAGACTGAATCTGCCCACTTCTGTATATTTCTTTCACTTGCTCACAAATGCGGAATCTTTGGTACATCCGTCAAGGTCTACCCAGCTCCCCATCATCATCACCACATTGCCCTGCCCCATATTTATAAATGCCACACCCTCTTCCAAGAAAGATTTTTCATCCATTTCCAAAACTAGAATAATATTTATGTCTATCCCTACTCTTTGCACCTTATTTGAACTCATCCTACCATATTAAAATTCTTTCTTTGCTAGTGTATTTTCTCTGAGTGTAAGTACAGTAGCTTGCATCCAGCACCCTGCCTAACTATAAAAGGGCACCTAAATTCTGTTGCATCATGAGTGAGGAATAAAAACTCTAAGAGATAACGTGTTACACATGGCTGGTGCTCTACTCAAACCCCCTTTACTAGCCAGTGTACCCATTACCAGCTATGACTATGGACTGAGAATGTCTTCTAACTGCCCCCTTCTATGGAGAAATGCATTGAAACCAAGTCACAGATACCCAGAGTGTCATGCTGAAGCTGGACTGTAACTATTCATACTTAGCTCCTTCTTCACCTTGTCCTGTTTTCTTCCTTCCCCTTTGCCTGAGAGCCTTCCCTCAATGAATCACATATACTGAACTCTACTTCTTAGCTTATGTCTGTAGGCACCCCAAACCCTAGAGATAATACTGAGGCAAGAATTTCAACATATTTTTTGCCACAATCCAGGCTGTTGTAATGAATTCAGGGGACTGCATTAAAACAGATCTATTTTAGATAATGCAATGGAACAAACTGAAAAGTGAGTGTGTTGCCTACAAAAATTACTTTGAGACCACAAAAAAGAAGACCTTACTAGTAAGCAAAACAAAAAAGCCAAAAAAGTTTTCAAGAGCTTGTCTTTAGGAAAACTCTCCATATGACATGAAATTAGTGTAATAATAGCAATGAAAAATGGCTATTTTGTTCATTAGTGCTATTTAAACTGACACAGAATGTAAAAATCATTGTTTTTAAATAACACTAAAAAGTATTTTAAAAATAAAACTCATATCTGAAGAAAGGTATGAATTATTTTTATTTAATATACTATAGAGGAGAATTTTTATATAAAAAATAGAGGTCCGGTGCACAAATTCATGCACCAGTGATGCCCCTCAGCCTGGCCTGTGGGATCAGCTGAAACCAGCTCTCCAACATCTCCTGAGGGGCCCCAGATTATGAGAGGGCACCAGCCAGGCCAAGGGACTCCACTGGTGCACTATCAGGGCCAGGAAGGGACCATAGGAGGGCTCCAGGGCATGACCAGCCTGTTTCACTCAGTCCCGATCAGCTGGATTCCTGAAGCATGCTAACCTACTAGTTGGAACATCTGCCCCTGGTGGCCAGTGCACGTCATAGTGAGCTGTTAAGCATCCTAAGCATATCATTACATTATGCTTTGATTGGTTGAACAGACGACTAGATTACTGAATTTAGCATATTGGGCTTTTATTATATAGGATATTATAGATCAATACTTTCTAATATTCTACAAAGTTATATGTCCCATATTCCAAATATTTAGGTTATTTAAACATTTTGTAAATGGGTATTGAGTGACTACTCCATGCCATGCACTGAGCTGGGTACAAAACCATCACCATAAAAGGGACAGGCCAGTATGAGACTTGACCAGAAATAAAGTTAGTAGATCAGAGAAGGTAAAAAAAAAAAAAAAAACTAGCGGCCAAAGTTATTCATTTTAGGAATGAGCACACAAATCCAGGAAAACCTTATGGTTAGACAGTAACAGCAGAATAGCCAGCGGGAGTATACAACATTTTGCCTTCTTTTGATCACAGGAAAGACTGGAGCCAACAAGGCATTTTGGAATTTGACCAAGTAAAGATTTTACAAACTTTCGCTCCTGACTGCCCTGGAAGTGGGGCCTAACTTTTGATAATTACAGTACGGTGTGAAGTAGTGCAGATGACTGAAGCACTGTGTAATTCAATTGGAGCTTCACCTTGGGGAAAGGCTGGGTAGGAGTTTGGGAGAGGTTTGTACAGCAAAATAAAGAGAAGAATTTCATTATCTAGAAGTGGATTACACTGTACTTGTGCTACAAAGTTTCTGATTCTGAAAAGCCTGTTGTTTGGTGAGAATAAATAAAGGAAAGAGATACAACTTACTATCAGGAAGTTTGAGAAGATCAAGAAAAGGAAGTCAAGTAGAACTAGGAGTTAAGAGGATGTGGTTTATAGAAAAACCTAAGAGATCAGAAAGGATAAACAGACTAAATTTGAATTAGAAATTAGCAAAGTGTTCACAGGATGGAGGTGCTAAATCTAGATTAGAGCTGACTGGGCTTTTCTCAAGCATTAAATAGAAAAAAGGAGTTTTTCCAAGTGAGAGAGTTCAGGCATAACTTGTTCAGGGAACATGCCTTATCCTGATCTAATGTCCACAATACTAAAGTACCATAGAAAGAGACAGAAGTTAAATGATGATAATGATGATCTCCTGATTCTCTTCCAAGCATATGCAAACCTGCCTGCATGTGGAAGCATCATGAAGTGTATGGGTGTTCTGGAATTCTTCAATGAGCCATAAAAACATAAAGATGTTCTTTCTTGCCAGAAAAAAAAAATAAATATATTTTATTGAATTTTTACAGAGAGGAAGGGAGAGGGGTAGAGAGTCAGAAACATCAGTCAGCTGCCTCCTGCACACCCCCTACTGGGGATGTGACCACAACCAAGGTACATGTTCTTGACTGAAACTGAACCTTGGACCTTTCAGTCTACAGGCCGACGCTCTATTCACTGAGCCAAAAGGTTTTGGCAGAAAATTTTATGTAAAAGAATAGTTTCACCAAGCCTTCTACTAGATGATGGTTAGGAATAATTACAAGCAAGAATTTATGCTAAAGGAGGAATCTGACATCCAAAAGTGTACCAATTGGCTGTCTCATCTTTAGCCTGAGAGAAAACAGCAGTATTTATAGCAGTACTAGTGTCTTCTTTGTAGGATGTGCAGAACCTGACAGCAAGCCTTCGGGATTGGAGGAGGGATGGGGAGCTCACTTGAGTATAAGCCAGAGCAGCTTCAAAGGAATGAGAGCAATGACATGGTGTCTATAAACTTACAATGCTCAGGATGAAGAGTGTGTCAAGTGTTTGGCATACAGATACAGGCCATGGGAACAAGAATCCCACTCTCAATTTTAGAACTGGTACAAGGTATACCAATAAGTGCTCCAGGCTATTTCTCTAATGAGCTTGAAATAACCCTTTGTTATGCAAAAGAAAACTGCTAGATTCTTTAATTTTAATCTTTTATATATTAAAGCTGTGCATTTCCCAATACCTAAAGATGAGATAACAAAAGCAAAGAAATGGAAGTCCTTCACATTCAGCATTTACTAACTATGCAACTGTGTGCAAGTCACTCAGCCTCTTCACTTTTCTCCACTAAAAAAATATAAGTGCATATGCTTTCATTTCCAGGGTTTCTGTGAGGAATAAATTATATAATGCATAGAAAGTGCCCAGCAAGGGCATTTTAAATCATTAGCCTCTATCTTCTCTGATTTGAGCCTGTTTTTCCTCATACACAAAGTAGGCATAACTGGCCCCAAAGAGAAAGATGTATGTTGCTTACATTTTTCTATAGCTGAAATAAGAAAAATCAGACTCAATTAAAAAAAAAAAAAACTTTAGTACACAACTGTGGGCTTGGTGATTTACTTGAAAGTATAAGAATATTACATTAGTACTTATGGCTGATAATCAGGTTAATCTTTCTGTAAAAGGTCGGGGCTGTTTCACATTACCTAAGGACTCACATTAAGCCGAGTTATATCAGAGCATGCACAAGGCCCCGTGTATTCAGGTCGTAAGAGTAATGAGGAGCCATTTATCTCTCACAACCATGATGATTCTGGAGGCTCCAGCCATTAGCTGCCATCACCTGAGCCTGCTGTGGAGAACAGGTCACCTCTGCCAATGTCACATGCCCATATAAGAGGGAGCTTTAGAAGGGGGACAGAAAAAGGACAAACCTCTTCTTGGGTTAAGGCTTATTCTTTGTGCAGATCCACCCAGTGGCTTACCATACACACTTGTTCCAGGTTCCCAATCCATTCACATCTTGCCACCTGCACACTGTGATATCACATCTCCCTCCTGGGGTGGGCCATCGATATATTGACACCCCAAACCAACACTCTTGATGACATCTTTCTGCTTACCCCCTGTTGTGTTTTACTGAACATCACCCCCAACATATGTTCTTGGACTTAAAGCTTTGCTTCTCTCTCCACATTTGACTGAATATACAGGTTCTGAATTTACTCTCAGCCTGAGAGGCGACATAACACAGTTGTCTGAGTTTCCCTCAGCCAGACTATCTGTATTCAAATCCTGGCTCTGTCATTCTTCCAACTATGTGACCTTGAGAAAGCTTCTTAACCTCTCTCTACCTCAGTTTCTCCAGCTATAATATGGGGATAATATCAGTATCTCAAAACGTTTTGAAAAATAAACGAGTTAGTACCTACAAGGTACTTAAACTTACAATTTAAGTTACTTACAGAAGAGCAAGGTACTTACAGAAGAGCAATAGCCAGTAAATATTAATGATGATTATGTTTAGATTTTTCTGTTATAGATGTACTGCCTCATTATTGACTCATCTGGGCCCTCCATAGGGCTAAAGCTAAAGACAAGCCACTGCAATGTCTAGGTAGATGTAAATTTTGCCCTGGCTCTGTGTAGATGTGGTGTCATGAAACTGCTCACCACAGACTTGATGAGATATGCTATATAAAATGTGCTCAGAGTTTTCCTCAGCTGACACATATTTGCTAATTTCCCCAACAATTTGATTACGAAAAGAGATGTATAATTTGTTGTCAAGTGACAAATGATAGGACACAGGTTACTTTCTAGCATATGTTGTTTTACACAGGTAACTTTCTAGTATATGTTGTTTTAAAACAGCCATGGTTTCTATAAAAGAGCTGAACTGAGACAAGCTACCACTAAAGAGCTAAGTTCTTCACTACTTTCAAGTTAACGGTGTGTCTGCATAGCTATAATTTTCCCAGTGGCAGAAATCCCTAGGAGGACTCTTAGCTAAAGTTAATAACAGACAAAGGGTATTTATTATGAATCTTCATTGAGTTAATCAAGAAGGAAGAATAATGGCCTGGGTCTAGCTAAAAAAGAAAAGAAAAAAATGCTTTCCTAATGTGGTGTAAGCATATGTTTTCAATCAAATTAACTAGGTGACATAGTTGATAGTGAACTTGTAGATGAAAAGTAAAGGACTGCAGAGAAACAAGTAAATGGTCAGATGACAAAAAGCAGGGGAATTACTAAATTTCCAGTTAGCTTCACTTTGTTTCCAACTAAATGTGCAAGAATATAGTCTAAGATTAGTACTCTTCCATTCTATGCAAAGGAGCATAATAGAGGACAAATCTTACCTCCATAGATGCAGCATACAGCTATGGACCATGTGTAAAATTCAGTGAATGGAAACACTGACTCTGCAGACATTAAAGCTAAAGACAAGGCCTCAAGCACATCTCTAGAGATGGACCGCTGATGAGGCAAGGCAGAACATGCAATTAATAGGCATGAAGGCCAGCGAACTTTATTTATGGTCATGCACAGTTCCTTCAATTTAGAAAGGGATTTTCTTCCTAAAAAAATAATTAGTGAAAAAGTGATGGGAGAAGTTTGCTTTAACTTGGTGGTATCTGTTTTATGTCAAAAATTAATAAAGTACATTAGCATAAAAGACAAAATTCTGAAGCAATGCTCAAAACATTAAGGATATGACCATAATGAAAATTGTATAATCACATGCCTCTTACATGGAAAATATTTTTTACATTGTTTTTAAATGCTTGCAATATAAAAGGTATATAATTTGGCTTTCAGTACTTAGGAATTATATAAAGTTAAAATTAGTAGTGCACAAGAGCAAACAAATGACTCCATGCTTTTCACACACACACACACACACACACACACACAAAATCACATAAGTTGACCATTTAAAAATAATAACAATTGGATAATTAACACCTGAATGTTATCTACTGTTCATTTTTATAATTCAAACAAATAAAATTATTTCAATGTAAGAATTTATTTATATTATGAATATATGTTGCCCACAGCCTCCTTTAGACCTACACTCACTATTTCTAAAGTAGACATACATACTTCTGTTGGTATATGGATATTAAAGATCATCCTGATCCAATATAATTTACATTCAATATCATATGTATTTTCAAATACTGTATATGAAAGAATGACTGGAACAGTCCCCAAAGACTAAATTCATGTATTTCTGTGCCTTTTTAGATGTGTTGATACTCTCTCCAGGCCCATCTATGCTGTGGCAAGGGGTAAAATGTCCTTCTTTTTTATGGCTGAGAAGTATTCCAATGTGTAAATGTACCACAGCTTTTTTATCTACTCATCTACTGATTTGGGCTGTTTCCAAATTTTTGCTAATACAAATAACGCTGCAATGAACATAGGAGTACATATATCCTTTTGAATCAGTGTCAGGGTTTTTTGGATATGTTCTCAGAGGAGGATTCGCTAGATCATAAAGCAGTTCCATTTTTTGTTTTTTGAAGGAACTCCATACTTCTTTGCACAGTGGCTGCACTAATCTGCATTCCCACCATGAGTGCTGCTCAAGGGTTCTCTTTTCTCTATGTCCTCACCAGCATTTGTTTGTTGATGTATTGGTGATAGTCATCCTGACAGGTGTGGTTTTAATTTGCATTTCTCTGATGGTTATTGAAGTTCAGCACCTTTTCATATGTCTAATGGAAAGTAGTATGCTAAGTGAAATAAGCCAGTCAGAGGAAGACAAGTACCATATGATTTCACACAAATGTGAAATCTAGTGAATAAAATGAACTAACACACAAAGTAGAGACAGACTCAGAGAGCAGACTGACAGTTGTGGGGGTTAGGGCTTGAGAAGCTGAATTGAGGGAGTAAAGGAATTGAGCAAATAAAAATAGAGAAAAAAACTTTTAAAAAAATCTAAATCCATTCACTAATGCCTCTCTAGGCCCCACACACAAAAATGAATGCTTATGTGTTGAAACGAAGTCTTATTTTTTTTAAAAGTACTGAATATAGAAACAGGAAAAAATCATTATCAGATATGAAAGCTACCGTATTTGCCGGCGTATAAGATGACTTTTTGGCCCTGAAAAATATGCCTCCAAGTGGGGGGTAGTCTTATACGGCGAGTATATAACAAAATGTATTTTTTAGTGGAAATGTTAGGGGGTCGTCTTATACGCCCAGTCTCTTATACGCCGGCAAATACGTATTTTTCAGGGCCAAAAAATCGTCTTATACGCCGGCAAATACGGTAATTCAAAATTTTAAAATAATAAAAATGATAAATGAAATTGTATACCACTTTGAAGAAGTCAAATCAAAACTAAAAGTAGCAAAGAACATCTGTATTTTCATTTTCTCAACTCTCAGGATAGAAGTTGAGCTAAATGACCTTTAATATGACTTTTAACACTAAGCATTTCTCCTGCTTTTAACATAAATGACTGCAGTAGCTGCACTGTCATTTTAAGCAGTGTAATATTAAAATTAACAGTAGAGTTTATGACAGCTACTACAGTTTCCTAACAAAAATTAATAAACATTTTGTGGAGGAATCGATTCGGAATGCTTCCATTTAGAATATGTAAAAGAACATTATTAGACAATAGAATGCTAAGTGATTTTACTTTACATCATAAGTATTAGTAAAATTAAAAACTAAATACAGCTTTTTTTCATCTGGTTTTCCTCCCACCTCAGAGCCTCTCCCTAAAATGGAATCCCCATTCTTCAGCCAACATTCTTGAGCAAACATACCATCCCACAGGTTTGAGTTTAAGCATGAGTTGTTCTGGAAAGCCGTCCCTGACCTTCCTAAAAAGGTAATTAATTCTCTATGATAATCATTTACATCATCATGCATTTTTACTTCAAGGTAATGGTCACAGCTACAGAGGGTGGAGCAAATGTAGGTTTATAGTTGTTCACATAGAAAAATAATATAATAACTAATAAATAATAACACAAAAATAAACTATTATGTGTACTCACAACTGAAAAACCTTCTCTTGCCCCACCCTGCATATGCAGCTTGATAAATACCTGCTTATCCTGCCACTGTGCATGTTCCTGTTTCTGCAGTGTCTGTATTTATAGTATAACTAGAGGCTTAGTGCATGAAATTCATGCAAAGGGGAGGAGGGTTCCCCCCAGCCCAGCCTGCACCCTCTCCAATCTGGGACTCCTTGGGGGAAGTCCAACTGCCAGTTTAGGACCAATCCCAGGGATTAGGCCTAAACTGGCAATTGAGCATCCCTCTCATAATCCTGGACTGCTGGCTCCTAATCGTTCACATGCCTGCTTGCCTGCCTGGTCACCCCATGCAGCCTGCTGGTCACCCCATGCAGCCTTCACCAGCCTGGTCACCCCATGCTCAGCCTGCTGGTCATCCCTCACTAACCAGCCTGCCAGCCTGTTTGTAGACAGCCTCTTGTGAGAGCGTGAGGGTTAATTTGCATATTACCTCTTTATTATATAGGATCCATTGAATCCCCAGCACTGGCTCATGTTAAGTACACATAAAGAAAATTTTCAACCAAAAATAAAATTACACAGCAATATGAATGAAAATCACATGATTTTTTATGACTTCTATAGATAAATCACATAAATTTTCAGGTCTCTTGATAATTGTATATTTATGTTTGACACAGATATAATTATGAATTAACTGACATTTTCAGTTAATTCATAATTATATGAATTAACTATATATATGTTTTATATATGATATATATATATATATATATATATATATATATATATATATATATTTTCCTGAAGAAAAACATGCTGAAATATATACATGTTTTCCTGAAGAAAAACATGCTGCTTTGGTAAATAGTTCTTCATTGTAATTCTTCAAATAATAAATTGTTTCATTTTTTTCCATTAAAAAACAGAGGGTAAATACAAACCTTGATTTTAGCCCAAATAGAAAACTTTTAGAGCAGATTTGAGTTCAAATAGAAACTATTAGGCATTAAAATCCTCACAGTACCTATATTTAATACATTAAACAACTATAATGCAATGTCTACTCTGTCATAAGCCAGTGAAAGAGTAATGGATAAACTAATAATTAGGCATATGGGCTGGGAGGGAATTGGATGGTAAATAACAAGTGACTCAGATGATCGACACTTATTACATAATATTTACAAAACCAAAAATATATTTATATTAACAAACCAGATAATGACATCAATGTCATTTTTCTTTAAATGTGTTTTTAAAGCCTCATTACCATTGCAACTGAATGTTAACTGACTTCCAGCATTACAGAACTCCCAAAATACTTAATAGAGAGGTGTTGTTTTTTTTATTATTGTTATCAAAGGAAGTCTGTCATGTATGATTCAGTGAAAATTTCTTTAGCATCAAATGGCTTTCTCAAACTATCTCAATTCTTCTGACTGATAATTTGGACTCTCCAAGAGATAACACAGAGTTGAAAACAGAGTGAAGAGAAAAACATTTTAAAAAATTCATTTCTGAAAGGCAGTGCTTACTTCAGTGTTTTTCTCTTTGGGAAGAATTTAGAGGAAAAATAGCAGGTAAGAGGAAGTATGACCAAGAGGAAACTGACAAATGCTTCATACTAAGTATTAAATATGAAGAAGACATGAGAGAAGTGTAACAGAGTGTAAGGCTTCCCCAAAGAAAATAAAAAATAAAATCACATTTGTATGTACACCTTAATGAGTAATATCTACACCTTAAAGTGAGAATTCAACTTTAGTAAATAATATAGCAGATTTTTTAAAAATTATCAATTAACTTGAAACTTTTCAAACAAGAAAGAATGTGTCTAAAGGCAAAGATATTTTGAAATAAAATGACTAAAAATAAACAGATTTTAATGCTCCATTCAAATGAAAGTGTGAATGGAACCATTTTGACAGAAGTATCCTGTTTTGCCATGTTAAGTACCTGATGCCACTATAAACCTTAGGAGTTATTATATTTTACTTTCAATAGTGACCATTTTTTAAAAATTAAAATTAAAATGGCAACATTAGGGAAAGTTTGGAGAATAATGAGGGAGGGATTGTCAAAACTTGTAGTTGTTTCTTCTTTTTTTATATCCTATCTAATAAAAAGGGAATATGCAAATTGACCACCACACCATGATAAAGACGGTGGCGCTCATAGCCACAATATGGTGGTGCCCGGTACCCTCAGCCCCGCTGGAGTCCCACAGTCCTTTCAGCCCAGCTGGGGGGGGGGGGTGGTAGGTGCACAATGAATCTGGACTCACCCTCAACCCCCCAGCCGCCCAGGGCCAGCTCGAGGGACAGGCAAGCCTCGGATGGCAGCTGCCTAGCTGAAGCCCAAGATTCAGGGTAGCCTCAGATATCAGCTACCCAGCTGCCTAGAGCCAGCTCGATGCACAGGCAAGTCTTGGATGTCAGCTGCCCAGCCATCCAGGGCCACCCAAGGCTCAGGTTACCAGGGCTGGCCAAGGTTTGCGCTGTTGGCAGTGACAGCAGCAGAGGTGAGATGGAGATGTTGCCTTCCCCTCTTCGCTGGATTGCCTCCTGCCCCTGAGGGCTCCTGGACTGTTAGAGGGGGCAGGCCAGACTGAGGGACTCCCCCTCCAGTGCATGAATTCTCATGCACTGGGCCTCTAGTATTTAATAAAGTAAAGTGGTAAATACATGGGATTCATTTTACTTTATAGTTATTTTTTCTTTAAAATAAACATGATTTATGTCTATACATTTAACTTATGGTGTTATATAATAAAATAAATTTTTAAATGTTAGCATAAGACCATTATAAAAAAAATGGTTGTGTTGTCCCTTCTTAAACATTGTCTACTAAAATTATAAAGGTATAATCACTAACTTTTTAGGTGATATAGATTATGTAAGCTATAATCACTATTCTGCCAACATCTTGTACCCTTTTTTCACTTAATGTGATAAACTATATTTACCAAAAATGACTGCAAATAACATCTATCATCTCATAGACTCTTCTTAAAATGTGACTCTGACTCTTAGACAGGGAGGTAGGATCTATGTTCCCTTGAAACTTGGCTGACTTTCTGAATGTGATGAAAGCTGATGTCATGCCTGGCCTGTGTGGCTGAGTTGGTTGAGCATCACCCCATGCACCAGGAGGTCACTGGTTCCATTCCTGGTCAGGGTACATGCCTAGGTCGCTGGCTGGATCCCCACCAAGGGGATGCAGGAGGCAGCCAATCATGGTTCTCACTCTCTCCCTTCCTCTGAAATAAATAAAAACATTTTTTAAAAATCTTAGGTTAGGACTTATGGTGACAGAGCTTCTACTACAAGGTTCCTCTGGGAGCCTTCTTTATGGAACTCTCTTCTTGCCATGAAGGGAAACAAGCCCTGCAGAGAGGAAAGGGGAGGAGAGGAATTAAGGACTTCTCCTTCCACCCCAGCTGAGCACCAGCTGACGGCCAGCACCAGTTTGCCCACCATGTAAGAAAGCAATCTTAGAAGTGGATGCTCTAGCCCTCCATTGAGCCTCCCTGGAAGATGTCACATAGCAAGAGAGAAGCTTTCCCCAACCAGCTCTGCCCAAATTACAAAATCATATGTTAAAGAAAGTACTGTTGTGTTAGGAAGTTTTGAGGTGGTTTATTACACTGCAACAGATAACCAGATATTTGAATTTTTATTATAAGTCAAGTCATTATAAGTATTACTTTTATCAAGTTAGATTATATTAAAATACAATGAATGCTTTGAAATACAGATATGTTAAGTTCCTTTCCAATTTTTTCAGCAAATCTTGAATCTTTGAATTATATTTTCCTCTACCACATATTCTTCACATATTGAATATCAAGATATACAAAATTATGTAAAATTGGAATCATGGTATTTTTAACAGAAAAAAATTTTCAAAACCACTTAAACTAAACTCTCATTTTGTAGATTTTGATATGTTAAAGTGTAAATTTTGGTTAAAGTACAAAATATTCCAAAGTTGGTCCTCAGACCAAGATTTCAATTTTTAAAGGAATTATCTGAAAACCAAATGACTCTTAAATCCTTCATCTACATTCCTATAAGTGTCAGTATGTGGGAATTAACATAATAAAGATTGAAAGAGGATTTGGGGGAAGAATCTCTATGCCTGGTAAATCTTCAACCCTCCTAAAAGTGAGGACTATGTGTGCCTGTTCCTTAACTCTCAGTTTAATACTGAAGTGCTAGACACATTAAGTACTAAATTGAGACTGTTTGAAATTTAAGCCGTAGGCTTTCTATTGCCTAAAAGTGACCCACAAAGTCATGAGATATATATGAAACCTATCCAAGGGGCAAGAGGAAATTGGGCCCACTCACAGGAGAACGTGCTGTAAGTATACACCACAATTTTTATTTGTCTTCAAAGACAGGGTGCATATTCACACATGAATGTACAGACCAGTATATATACACATGGGTCTTATACAATACATCTAAAACTACTAGAGGCCTTGTGTACAAAATTTGTGCATTTGGGAGTGCCCTCTGGCAGTCCCGGAGCCCTCTGGGGATATCCAACTGGCAGCTTAGGCTTGCTGCCCATGGAGAGAAGGCCCAGGCGGCAGTTGGACATTCTTAGCACTGCCTCCAAGGTGGGATCCCAGCTTTTGGCTCATCGATGCTCCCCCTGAGGGAGCACACTGACCACAGGGGGCAGCTTCTGCATTGAGCATCTTCGCTCTGGTGGTCAGGGCACATCATAGCGACCAGTCCTTCCAGTGTTTGGTCAATTTACATGTTTGCCTTTTATTATATAGGACATCATGGTGTAAATTTCACTTAATACATTTTATATTCCAAATTTTGACATCATGAAAAGGTGTTATATTTTATTTTATTTTTTAAATATATTTTATTCATTTTTTTTTTTACAGAGAGGAAAAGAGAGGGATAGAGTGCTAGAACCATCGAAAAGAGAGAAACATCAATCAGCTGCCTCCTGCACACCCCCACTGGGAATGTGGTCACAACCAAGGTACATGCCCTTGACTGGAATCAAACCCAGAACCTTTCAGTCCGCAGGCCATGCTCTAGGCCTGAGCCAAACCGGTTTCGGCAAATGTGTTGTATTTTAAATGCATTCCAAAGAAACTCTAAAGCTCAAAAAGTTTATTTTTAAAATATGAGAATATATAAAAGGATTAATTATCAAATATGAATTGCTCCTTCATTAGATAAGGACAATTAAATTTGGGATTCAATGAATAATTTATATTGATTGATGAAATAAATACATTCAGGCTGAAATTAATAAAATTACATTTTAAAAAACTATGGAGTCCTTTATTTTAAAAGATTTAAAATAATTTATACAAGCAGTGCGACAAAGGTATTCACGGAAGAGATATTACAAAAAGTCTGGTTTATTTCTGTTTTTAAAAATCCCAGGTGCCCCATCCATTCAAAGCTATCTGCTTTCTTATCTATCTCAGCAAAATGATTTACAATCCCATCAGAGGCTTAATTTCCTTTTACCGAATCCATCGTATGCACAGCAATAGACTATGGAAACAATTCATTAGATGGGCTTACAATGGGGCTTGTTTGTATTACCAATATTTTCCAAAAATACATTTAGATGAGATGTGAAATAAAAGGCAATTTCATGGCAATTTCATGGCCAGATTGGGGGTTAATCACTCAAAACATCACTATCTGTGTACTTTGTGATACACAGGAGATAGCCTGTAATGGGTACTGAAGAAATTACCATATTTTGCATTTTTATCAATGATTACATTAGAAAAAGGAAACTTTCAATATCACATTATATATATATATAATGTGTATATATATATATACACATTATATATATATATATATATATATATATATATATATATATATATTTGATTTTTTTTACAGAGAAGAAAGGATAGGGATAGAGAGCTAGAAACATTGATGAGAGAGAGACATCGACCAGCTGCCTCCTGCACACCCCCCATGGGGGATGTGCCTGCAACCAATGTACATGTCCTTGACCAGAATTGAACCCACGACCTTTAAGTCCGCAGGCCAACGCTCTATCCACTGAGACAAACCAGTCTTGGCTCACATTTTCTTTTTTTAAATCTTCATTGTTGAACTATTACATATGTCCCCTTCAATATTACATGCTAAGTACCAAATAATCACACTGTCCTGATTATTTGCAATAACCCCTTGGGTTTTGCTGTTCAATTATAACTTTTACTAATATGTCTATTTTTTAAAGTATTACAGATGTGCCCCTTACCCCCTCCACTGTCCCCTTCTAGTGTGTGCTCCCTGCCCCCTAGGACTTCCCTACCCTGTTGTCTATGGGTTTTACACATATGCATATAAATTATTTGGTTAACCTCTTCCCACCACCCACCCACCCTGCCTTCCCTCTGAGATTCGTCAGTCTAGTCCATGTTTCTAAGTCTCTGGATCCATTTTGTTCACAAGTTTATTCTGTTCTTTAGGTTCCACATATGAGTGAGATCATGTGATACTTTGTTTCACTTAGCATAATACTTTCCAGATCTCTCCAAGCTGTCCCAAAGGGTAAGAGATTATTCTTTTCTTTACTGCTGCACAGTATTCCTTTGTGTAAATGTACCACAGCTTTTTTATCCACTCATCTACTCATGGGCATTTGAGCTGTTTCCAGATCTTAGCTATTGTAAATTGTGCTGCTATGAACGTAGGGGTGCATATATTCTTTCTGACTTGTGTTTTGGGTTTCTTAGGATATATTCCTAGAAGTAGGATCACTAGGTCAAATGGCAGTTCCATATTTAAGTTTTTGAGGAAACTCCACACTGTTTTCCATAGTGGCTGCACCAGTCTGCATTCCCGCCACCAGTGTACTAGGGTTATCTTTTCTCCATTGCTCGTGTCATTTGTTGATGTATTAATGGTAGCCATTAGCCATTCTGACAAGTGTGAGGTGATACTTAATTGTCATTTTAAGTGGCATATCTCTAATGATTAGAGTCTTTGAGCTTTTTTCCATATGTCTCTTTTTCTCAATTATATTTTATGACAAGTTTTCTGTCCATATCAGAAAAAAAATGTTTACAGAAGCTCAGAAACAATTGACTTACATAGACCATGTGGTTGGTACAGTGAGAGAGAAAAAAAAGCAAAACATTATCTTTTAAAAAGAAATGAAAAAGCTAAATAACTGAATTTTAATGTAATAAATAAAACAGATGCTGTGATTGCTCTATATTGTTTAATATATTTTAAAGTGTCAATCTGAATTGGATTTAGATAGCAGTTGTGGTCCCAGTTTGTCTGCATACAAATTATCTGACTAAAACATTTATATTCTTAAAATATATAACTTTTCCTGGGCCAGTGTGGCTCTGGTTTAGCATCAACCTATGAACCAGGAGGTTATGGTTTGATTCCTAGTCAGAGCCTCAGCTTGTTATCTTGATCCCCAGTAGGGAGCATGCAGGAGGCAGCCAATTAATGATTTTCTCTCATCATTGCTGTTTCTTTCTCTTCCTCTCCCTTCCTCTCTCTAAAATCAATAAAACATATTTTTAAAAATTATAACAAATATAAAATATATATTTTTAAGGAGGGATTTAATTCCTTTTAAAAATTTTCCAGTGACTCACATATTTTCACATTTTCATTTATCTATTCACACCAAAATCCAACTCAAATATCTAAAAATCCAACACCAAATGATTCATTTAAAATACTCCACAACCTGAAACTGGTAGGTGACTTATCATTTTTTTTAAAGAAGATAATGCACAATTGCCTGATCTCTGCAAATATCAAGAATGCTGCTATAAAAGTGCACATAGATGACTTTTAAAGTACACATTACTTCAAGGAAACTTTCCCATCTTATTTATCCTGGCCAGTTTATTTTAAGGTAATTTTTTAGTTTAAAAGTTTAATTATGCTGCCAACATGTTTATAATTTAATAATTTACATTCTGACTCCACCCCCATTCCTACATAAGCTCACTATCCTGCAGGAAGTAACTCAAATGTAAAAATATTTATCAGAACAAAAAAAGGAGTTAGGAGATTTTCTGTAGGAGCCTCCAGAGCAGAGATGGGGAACCTTTTTCTGCCAAGAGCCATTTAGATATTTATAACATCATTCATGAGCCACACAAAATTATCAACTTAAAAATTATGTTGAAATGAAAAAAGCTCCTAATTTTATTGAATTTTGAATCAGGCCTGTGGTTGTCTTTGAAGGGCCAGACCAAATGATCTGGACATTCCCCACACCTTCTCTAGAGCTACATAAAATCCAAAATATGTCTTAAATACTAGATTATAAGGCTCACTTCATTGCCATTCTATATTAACTATAACTATTTCATTGGCATCGTTATAGTACATTTGCACATGAAACCTATGTAAGTTATAACTTTTTACAGAAAGTCAAACAGAAACTATATTACATTACAGTTTAACAGAATATATAATTGAATAATAGAATACTATTTGTCTTCATGACCACATACTCAAGATTTACAACATGCCAAGTATTATATCAAATACTTTGTAGGCATAACATCACTTGAATCTCACAGAAACTGAGTGATTTAGGTATTATTAGTTTTGTTTTACAGATGAAGACACTGCAGTTTAGACAGCTCAAAAAAGGCAAGTCACATAACCAAATAAATGGTAAAGAAAATGTGGATTCAAACCTATGCTTTCTGATGCCAAAGCCTATTTCTCAATCCCTAAAATTTTTTGCTTTCTTTCTGAAATCTACCTTATTCCATGATTGCTGTTTTAAAAGGAGTGACTGTGGAATAAAATGTTTAGATATTATAATATTGAGCTACTTCAATGTTGTTCTACATCAATAACTGTCCCTTGGGCTCCTTTCATGCACTTAAATATATATTTTTAATTGAATATTTTACAGAAAGGAAGAGAAAGGGATAGAGAGTTAGTAACATCAATGAGAGAGAATCATCAATCATATGCCTCTTGCACACCCCCTACTGGGGATGTGCCCACAACCAAGGTACATGCCCTTGACCAGAATGAAACCTGGGACCTTTCAGTCCGCAGGCTGATGCTCTATCCACTGAGCCAAAAACGGTTTTGGCCTTTCATGCATTTTAAGACTTTGACTCAACATTACCAGATGGTCACTGGGGTCACTGGATAGAAAACAGGGCATATCAATGATCACAATCACAATGATGAAATACAAAAAACAAACAAAACAAACAAACAAACAAAAAACCTTTGCAAGAAGCAGAACTAAAAAAAAAAATCTGGGTTTTTCCTATAAAGCTGGAATACATGTTTATTAACTTTCAGAAAGAAAAATCTTTATGGCAGGAAACTAGAAGTCAATGAGATCAAAGTTGACAAATAGACCAATGACATTAAAACAAACATCTTGATTTTTCTATAGTGGGCATCTATTATATCTAGTAATTCTTGTCTAGAAATTGTAATCAAATTAAGAAAAACATAAATCTAGTTTTCTAAATACCCTACGTGTACAATTGTGACTGGACACATTGCATTCCATATTATAAAGTAGTATCTTCTTTATTAAAAGAACTTCAGAGGTGTGAGTATAAAACAGAAAAAGCAAGTTGTCCATTCTAGAAAACTCTGGATCCTGACTGTAAAGAATTTTTTTTTTTTTTGCTAGAGCACAAGCACCCTAAAGAACTAGCCAATATTATGCATTTGGGTTGCAAGTGAACACATTTTAATTCTCTGCTGAAGTGCCTCCCAAGATAATTCAACTTTTCTTCTCTTACACTCACCATCTTCATGGTTTAGTGCAGTGGTCAGCAAACTCATTAGTCAACAGAGCCAAATATCAGCAGTACAATGACTGAAATTTCTTTTGAGAGCCAATTTTTTTAAACTTAAACTATATAGGTAGGTAGGTACGTTATTAACATAATTAGGGTACTCCTAAACTGGCCTTTACTAAAAACTCAAGGGGCCAAAGAGCTGCATGTGGCTCACGAGCCGCAGTTTGCCGACCACTGGTTTAGTGTATAGGCAGTGATCCTGATGGTGCCACCTTTACCTGTTACAGGTAGAGTCTTTCATGTCTGCTTTAAATAACCAGCTTTGAAACTACAGCAACAAACTGACCAGGTGTGTGGAGATTGGAAATGTCTTAGGAGTATTGGCATCTTAAAATAAGACAAATTGTCTGGTTTAGAAATAAGACAAGTAGTAAAGGTGAACCAATAATTTGTATAACAAGGCAGAATTCTAAACATGTTTTACCCTCTACATCTTTCACTCAATCCTTCAACTCCCAGTGCCAAGGAAAACATAAATTATTTCTATGATATATTCTTGGCTTTGCAAAGTCTTACCATTAGGATGTAGTAGTTTCAAAAAAAGGAGACATAATAAACTTAAACATCATTAAAATGTTCTGACTGGTAGAAAAAAATATATTCCAGAATTTACCTAATTCATCTATTTTTGTGTTAGAGTAAGTTGTCATTTTTTCCATCTGTTTTCCAATAAAACTCTATTTGCAATAACAAGTGGCATTAAACCCTTTTTGAATTAATGTATGAGTTTCAGAGAAAATAACTGACTTATCCAATAGGCTACCAAGTTAGCAAGGTTGAAACTATAAAGTAACCTCTTAGTAATTTCACACTTACATACCTTGTCTTACAAAATGGCTAACAATTATTGGTAAGTAAGCAAGAGTAAAAATGTAGTACTGATGTGAAGTAGGTAGATAAAAGGGTCAAGAATTTCAGAAGACTGTGTTATAGAGACAATCCAAACAGTGACAGGTTCTAATAAGATCCAATAACTGAAGGTACCAGTCACCCACTGATCTTTACATTCATACCCTAAGCCTTGGTATCGCCTTTCAATTATCAATATATCTTTAAAAAAAAGTTTCATCCATGGTTGTGTGGCTCAGTTGGTTGGAGAGTGTTGTCCCATACACCAAAAGGTTGCAGATTCAATTCCTGGTCAAGGCACATACCTAGATTGTGGGCTGAAGGCTGGTCAGGGTACATGCAGAAGGCAACTGGTTGATGTTTTTCTCTCGTGTTGTTTCTCTCTCTTTCCCCTTCTCTCTCTACAATCAATAAAAACATATCCTTGAGTAAAGATTAAAAATAAGTTTCACATTACTATGGAAATATTTAATGAGAACACATAAAATGAATCTACAGAAAATGTTTGCCCATCTTCCAAAATTATTAAAATGCATATACATATAATATCAACTGTTAACAATCTTCAGAAATCAAATGCAACAACAAAGAAATATGTCTAGTTTGAAAATACATCCAGATAAATCTTGGGTCATTTGTTGGTTGATGATCCAATTTTTGGGGCATATTTAGGGCTCCTTGCTTTTCTTTGTTTTCTCTACAGATGCTCATCTTTTTTTCTTATTTCATTGTTATTAGTATTATCATCAGAGGGTAGAAGAGGAAAAATTCATGAAACTCCAATCAGTCATTTATGGGTTTTAGTATTTGATTTTTGAAGCTAGTATAAATAGTAAAATTATAAACAAAGAAAGGGTTACATTATTTTCTTATTATTTGTAACATTACATTAACTGTGGTATATATCTCAACTAGTTCCCAATGACAAATGCCAACTACCTCTTGGCATTTTTTTGCCTGCCTCATCAGTTATATTTTTTATATGATCATCCTTAATCTGTCTTTACAAGACACAAACATAATACTTCCCAATGCAAAAATAATTAGGACCTCTTCATTAGATTTTAGCTTTAACAAATATTTAATGGAAATGACTATAGGTATGGTAGGAGAAAAAAATTTTGATTAAAAGTCAGATAAAATGAATAAAAAGAAAGTTCATATGTAATACAAGGAACACTGGGATTAACATGGCACACTGAAGGTCAGAGTATAATAAAAGCAGACAGTTATAATGCAAACAAACATATATTCTAATCCCTCCCACAGTGTTTTGCAAGAACCATACCTATAATGTCTGGCCTTCCCTTTGCTCCTTTCATATTATTAATAACTAGTTAATTATAAAGCTATCATTAGTGCAGACATATTTGTATAAATTTTAACTTTTATGTTTTTGTATTAAAAAGCATTTAGTCATATTCATAATCCAATAGCAACATTAGTCTTCTTAGGGAACAGCACACTGGTAGTTATCTACATGGTTCAAGTCTAAGGACTCATAAGGACTGCTGAGAGTTTTAAGCTCCAAAAATCTTTGGACTTTATAAGAAGAAAATTAGGAACCATGTTAAACTTACATCAAGCATCATGTGTGTTGTTAACATGTACTGCAAATATTTCCTCAAGTATCTTATCCTGGTTCTCTACCTGAAGCCCCTGGTTATAAAACTCGGCTCTGTAGTCTGTGAGTGGGGACTGCCTATAGTCAGAAAAATAAGCAATACTTCTCAACTCAGGATGACAAGAACGCAACAGAGATTTTTAGATTTTCAATTAAAATATACTTTCAACTTTCTAGTACAAACTCTCCATAACTTCATTGAATACTTTAGTGGATTTTTATCTTAACAATATAAAGAGCATAGATCAGACTATCAGACCTCAGAGGGAAGGTAGGGGAGGGTGGGGATAAGGGAGAGAGATCAACCAAAGGTCTTATGTACATGCATATGAACCTAACCAGTGGTAACGGACAATAGAGGGGTGGGAGAATGCGTGGGGAGGGGTTTGGGATGGGAATTGGGGGGTGGGGGATGAGGACAAAGATGTGATACCTTAATCAATCAAGTAATTAAAACTAACTAAATAAAAATAGTTTAAAAAAGAGAACTTAAGTTTAAAATCACTCAACTCACTACTAAAACTTAATTGTCAAATGAACTTTTCATTAACAATGCTAAAATTGGGAAAAAATATTTTTAAACATTTTATTGTAATTTGTGTCTCAAATAAAATATTTAAAAACATTGGGTCTTAAATGACAATCTCCATTGAAGACAGGGTCACTGAATTACATTACAAAATGAGCAAATAATGTAAGTCCTCTGTATGGGGGTGGGAACTGGCAGTGGGAAGGAGAGTGAGGGGGCAATAAGAAGTCAGGTTAAACCACTAATTTGAATTATATATAGGAGAAAGATATTTTGAATTAAATTTTAAAATGATTTACTGTTCAAAAGAATGTTTTGGATTGGAATATTTTAATTTATTAAACTTTATAAAACTATCTATACTATATTTTTCAACACATATTCCAGGTTTCTGATACAAAAGACTTCCACATTCTCCCCACACACACAAACATAAAAGTAAAAATATGTCTAAATTAATTAATTGTAATTAACTAATCTCAATATGTAAAAATCCAGGGTCCTTAATGACAGGACAGACAACCCGTTCATTCCAGCCCTCAGGCTTCATTGATCAGGGGATGGCTAACCCAGGGAACCAGGGACCCTCAGGCTCCAATGAATCCGTGACAGCAGTGACTGGTGAGCAGGTGGAAGGCAGATTGCTTGGGCCCTCCCTCAGCACCCAGGCTCTCATTGATCAGGGGATGGTTAACACAGATTGAGTGGCATGGGGGCTGGCGAACAGCTGGAAGGCAAGCCTCTTGTTCCCTCCTCCTGGCCCTCAGACTCCAATCAATTGGTGGCAGAGGCGGGGCGGAACTGGGAACTGGCTTCCTTAGTAGTCCTATAGGTTTAATCTCCAGGGGACAGGACAAGCACCAACAGACCAGCATCTCTGGCAAGATCCCAACAGCGCTGCCACCTGGAATTCAGCCTTGGGCACTGCAGCCGCTTCCCCTCCCTAGACACTCCACAAGGAAGAAAGGATACTGCCTGCAGTGCCAAGGGCAACCAGCAATGACTAACTTCTCTCCCTGTACTTCCTCCAGGTCACTTGAGCTGGCTCCTGCCCACCCCACTCCAGATGAAGTGTGATTGCTGCACACGGAAAGAATGAAGTAAAAAACAAAAATGATGACCATGAGAATACCAGTCAACAGGCGGAGTCCAACTCAGGAGAATGGAGAGAAAGGAGAATTCCATAAGCTAGCCAATACCAAGATGTTTCTGAGTGACTGCCTGGCATGTGACAGTTGTGGGAGAAAGGAAGGAGTCCAAGTTTCTCAACAGAACACCAAGGACTTCTTCCTTCTGAACCTTAATAAAAATTGTGGTACCTCACAGCACAAGATGTTGGCAGTGTCCATGTATCCTTAGTCTCTGCCTTATTTTGCTGCTAAATTCAGCCTCAGTGTCACTAATGCATCCAGAAGGCTCTGCGCTTTCTCAAAATCCATGGGACGCACTATCTTTGACATGATGATAGCTGTGAACTTCAGCATCCTGGGGAGTCAGAAGGAACTTGTGCATTGGTACTGCCAGCACTGTGAGGAAGAGCCCCAGCTACCCATGCTGACCTCAACCTGCCCCAGCTGGGACCAATATGCAGAGCATGTGCTGGGTCACATCATCACCCCCACCCCTGAACAGCCAAGTCTCCCAGCAGATCATGGGCTCTCTGGTGGAAGATTACTTCACCAGATGGCAGAACCTGTTCCCAGACAAGATTTTCCACATCATTGTGGCCCCATGGCATGACAAGAAACTGGAGTCCCTTTGAGTTGTTCCCACAGTTTTACATACTTCCCATGGTGCTGACTGCATGTTAACCTCAGGTGAAATTTACAGATAATGGAGTAAAGTGACCTCGCCTCGAAAGATGCCGCCATGGACACTCTGGAGACATGAAGGAGGAGGAGGTGAGGCTCCACGAGGGTACCAGCTCTGACAGGTCCCTGGCACACATCTTTAGGCACATGGCCAAGGAGCTCTTCAATGAGGATGTGGGGATGCTCACCTACCACACCCTGAGGAACAAAGATTTCCAGAAGGTCACCCTTGAAAGGGTTGGAGAGGTTCTGCTACTCTTTGAGGCTGCTTATGGCTTGCAGAACATCCAGAAGTGGTCCTGAGCTGCAGAGGGGCAAGTTCTTCTGCCACTTCATGGTGGTCCTGGCCTGTGCCAGGCATGCCTAAGCAGCAGGGGCCAGGCCCAAATGAATTATGGATGTGCAGACAGGGCACTGCTGCATTAGATGGAAGGCATCTATGCTGCCATGTCAGTGTGGCCCATGTGCAGGAGCTGTACCAGGAGTGGCTGGGGTGGGGGAGGGGCGGGGGACTCGACTCCCTCTGGGCCCAGGCGGCCCTGTACACCACCTAGCAGGGCCCAGGACAGCCTGTCAGGACATCAAGTGGTAAAGGTCAAGCAGATGCCCCGCCTTCAGGCCACCTGAAGAGGGGTGTCAGTCACATGAAGGAAAGGCTTAACATCTCTGTCATCACTTCGGTTTTCAGAATCCCCTGCTCCCCATCTGCTGGCTCCCTTCCCCTGAGGGGCGCTGTCGTCCTCACATGGGTGCAACTGGAATATTGTATCTTGAGAGGATTGCCCCAATGTACATATCCTTTTATCCAATGATGAAAAAAATCCCAACAGAACAAGAATGGAGACAGACTATTATCCTTTAGGCTTAAAAAGCCCTGGAAGTGTCCTGTGAAGAGCTGAGACTTGGTTTTGTCCACACCCTTCAGAGAGATTGGATGAGGAAATGGCCCAGTTTGGCCCTGATTTTACCCACTTACGTTACTCTTAAAGGTGTCTTTGCCACAATGTGAATAAACTGCCACCTTTTGGAATAGGGGCTCATACTCATGCATGCGTGATACATATAAAGCTCGCTCAACACAGGAGCTGCCCCCTGGTGATCAGTGCGCTCCTACAGTGGGAGCGCCACTCAGCTAACCTACCCGTTCTGGTAGCCCACCAGCCCAGGAGCAGCCACTCACTCCCTCAGTAGCCCTGCAGGTCCAATCACTGGAGAACAGGCCAAGCACAATCCCAATAGCACTGCCAGCCTCCTGGAAGTCCGCCTTGCGCACCACAGCATGCTCCACAAGGAAGAAACAATATAAAAGCGGCTACCATGTGGTTTCAGACAACCAGCGCAAACATCAGTGGGATGGATCCAGATCCCCAGCCAGCATGGGCATCCTACACCCACCTGAAGGGCGGATTGAATCCCAGGCCCTTCCCCCTCAGGCAGGCACCAGATGCAGGGCTCACAGCTGGTGAACACTGCTGCGGCAGGGCGAGCCTCTCCTGATCGGGACTGACTGGGTGCGAGCCTACGGCAGGTGCAGCGGGGCAGGATGAGTGAGAGTGGCAGGCAGGAGGAGCAGATGGCATTGGACTGTGGGGTTTTGGCCTGATTCCTGCAGGTCACCCCAAGGGAGCCCACCCATGCACGAATTTGTGCATGAGGCCTCTAGTCTATATACATAGAAGGCTAAGTGACCGCCTGTATGTAGTACGTCCCACCATTGAACCAATCATCTGGTACATATGATGCACACTGGCAATTTAAAAATAAACATTGACTCGTCATGCACGATACATATAAAGCTCTTGCTGGTGCAAATCACACATATATAGGGAGATATTAGAATAAGTTGAATCTATCAGTCATTGTTTTTGTCAATGTTTTTATATCATGCTTTTGTTATTCTTATATCATGTTTTTGTTATTTTTATATCATTTCTTTGTTGTTGTTAGATCATATTGTTATTTTTTATCAATTTATATATTATTTTCATATACATTTTACTAATTTTCTTTCATTTCTGACACTTCTATTATATATTAAGTACATATAGCAATATTAAAATATTTTTTCTCATTAATTACCTTTTAATGTGCATGAATCCATACACTGGGCCACTAGTTATAAATGGGAGACCAGACATTATAGGCATGTTCCCTGAAAAACACTGGGAGAGGGATCTAACAAAGGGAAGATAGACACATGCCCAGTAAAGTTGGGGTGACATAAGGAAGGTACTTGCCTGTTATTCACACCTGGGGACAGAGATAATTGGCCAAAATAGGCATGGCCACAGCAAGAACATGGAAATTTGCAACATAATCCCCTGAACAAAGAAGCTCATCTTCTTTGTTCCTCTTGGTATGCTCAGCTGATGACTACCACTGGATTCTTGTCATTCTTCATAAGGTCCGTGGCCATAGGAATTCCCACATACACTGGACTAGTGTACTGCAAATAGACTGATGCTGTACTGGATTCTGCTCCAATATGGAATGGAAACTCTGGACAGTGGCTTTGATTTTAACTCTACTTAAACCCAAGCTATACTTCTTCTATGACTGGACTAAGGGAAATGGGACTTTGGAAACCCAGGTGCATAATTCCACAGAAATAAAGCTTACTACTATATCACATCCTCTCATGCAAGTCTCATAATATTCTTGTTCTCAGGATATTACAAGGACTCCAACCCAGAAACAAATGGGGGAGATGAGGCACGGTTTTGTTTTTTCTCTGATAACATTAGCATGGAGAAAAATTGAAAGAGTTCCACCATGGAATTACACCTGATGGCATAAAAAAAAAAAAAAAATGGAATGAAGGGACTGATAAGAAGACAGGGGAAATACCCTTCTTATATACATGTTTAGTTGTCTTTTTAATTTATTATTAAAGCATATGCTAATTTTACAATAAAAATAGTGAAAATACTTTAAAGAAAAAAAATGAAGTCATTAAAAGTTGTAGAAAATTACACAGGCTAAATTTATTTATACTCTTGAAGCAAGAAAGATAATATTTAAAACCCAAAAATCACAAGTGAAAAAAATTATAAACATAATCTGAAAAAAAAGTAATTCAGCATTAAAAATACTATAAAAAGAATAAAAACAGGTAAAATTTCTTTTAAAAATCATCATATATGGCCGAAACCGGTTTGGCTCAGTGGATGGAGCGTCGGCCTTCGGACTGAAAGGTCCCAGGTTCGATTCCGGTCAAGGGGTATGTGCGTTGGTTGCGGGCACATCCCCAGTAGGGGGTGTGCAGGAGGCAGCTGGTCGATGTTTCTCTCTCATCCACGTTTCTGGCTTTCTATCCCTCTCACTTCCTCTCTGTGGAAAGTCGGTAAAATATATTTTTTTTAAAAAAATCATCATATATGATAAAGGGCTAATTTCTTCAGTTCACAGATTATAAAAAATGGAGCTAAAATAACTCAATCAAAACAATAAAATGGCTATGAATAAGCACATCATGGTGAAATAAACACAATCAGCAAAGAAACACAAAATATAATCAGTATCATATCCATAAAAATGGAAATCAATAGGGAAATGATATAAACATACATTTGTAACAATAGAATAGAATTGAGAGCCCAGAAATAAATCAAATATATAGAATGGAGCTCAAGTAAAGTTACAGTTATAAGTACATGAAACACAGACTTTATTCTTGTATTATTATTTACTAGGGGCCCATTACAGAAAGATGCCAGAAGTCTTGCAGGTGGGCTTCCCTCCAGCCACCCACCTTGCCCGTGGCCACGCCTGCTGCAGTCTGCTGCAGCCCCCACGCAGAGCACGCTGCTGCCCTGTATGCTCTGCCCTGCCCATCCATCCTGCCACGCTCACCACCCACCCACCACTGCTTGACTCTGTGGCCACACATGCCACCTTTGCTTTCCCTCCAGCAGCCGCCTTACTTTCCACTTTCCCTCCCTCTTCCTTCTATGCTGTCTTTAGTCTTCACTCCTCCCTCCCTCAGCATATGCAAATTAGCCTCCATCTTTGTTGGGTTAATTTGCATACTTGTTCTGATTGGCTGATGGCCATCATGGAGGTATGGTCAATTTGCCTATTTTTCTTTTATTAGTGTAGATGTATGTACAGATACATATATTGCATGCACATAAATCCATGCCTATATACATTCTAATAAAACTCTATAAAACCAAAGAAAAAAAACAAAATCTTCAAAGCTAGCAAAGAGAAATCAGAGATGGTTATAGAAGCAACAATTAGATGCACAGTCTACTTCTTTTTTTTAATATATATTTTATTGATTTTTTACAGAGAGGAAGAGAGAGGGATAGAAAGACAGAAACATCGATGAGAGAAACATTGATAAGCTGCCTCCTGCACCCTCCCCACACACACACTGGGGATGTGCCTGCAACCAAGGTACATGCTCCTGACCAGAATCAAACCCGGGACCTTTCATTCTGCAGGCTGATGCTCTATCCACTGAGCCAAACTGGTTTCAGCACACAGTCTACTTTTCATCAGCAATAGCAAATGCTATAAGATAATAAAATATTATCCAATTATTCAAGAAAACTCATTGTCCACCTAGAATTCTATACCCAGAGGTCTATACCTAGAAATCTAAATTATTAAGGCATGAAGATGAAATAAAGTCATTTCAAACATAACTTGAATGAGAATTTTCTACTCCCAGGCTCTTACTAAATATAAACTTGGCAATAGGAATTAGATGCAAGAAAAATTAACAAAAACTGAATTTATAATAAACATTGATTTTTTAAAAACCAAACTGACATTTTTATTGGAAGAATGTTAAATATAAATTTGAACTAAGATACTGAACAATATAATTTATGCAAGAAGGCATATTGAATTTAAAGCCTTAAAGAAAGATATGTCTACTTCAGTAATTGTTAATCATGTAAGGACAGCAGCTCCCAAAATTATAGAGGAAATGGATAAAACTGTGACCAAGAGAACTTTGTGCCCAATTAATAAACGAAGCAGCCTCTCAATAAAGGGAGAGTGACAGGACTATAGAGGAAACAAAGGGTACTTCAACCATAGATTTCGTAAGGGAATGTCATGTTTTCAATAAAAAGTAATATTGAACTAAACTATAAAAATATTTTTCTTGAGAAAACAAATGTTTATTTTGGAGTTGTCATTTCTGTGCAAATTTAGGCCTTATATATTTTTTTTGTTTTGTTTTTTTGAGTAAGCCAGACTACCATCACAAGGTCTCAGATGAGTGAGGAGTCTAAAATTATTTTGATTCTAAAGATTATAAAGCTTCAAGAATTACATGAACTGGGAAAGTTTTAATCTCCAGTTGACTTCTCACTTAATTTAATGTGAATATAAAATCAAACTGGTTTTCAATTTTGAACCACTCTAAGAAATGACCTGTCCAATTTTGCACCTTGACCCTGAAGTTGTAGGACACAGATACAAGCAAATCAAAACAGTTTGGAATTGATTTCAAAATTATTCATGGGCTGCCAAAACCGGTTTGGCTCAATGGATAGAGCGTTGGCCTGTGGACCAAAAGGTCCCAGGTTAGATTCCTGTCAAGGGTATGTACCTTGGTTGCAGGCACATCCCCAGTGGGGGGTGTGCAAGAGGCAGCTGATCAATGATTCTCTCATCGATATTTCTAACTCTCTATCTCTCTCTCTTCCTCTGTGTAAAAAAATCAATAAAATATATATTTTTAAAAACAAAAATATTCATGGGCTTATGGCTCAGAGACAAAATAAACAGAGAGTAGTATAAAAACAAAGCTTTCCAAATGAATCTGAAAGACTTCTGGGGAAATTTGGTTAGATATGCTAAGCAACCTGGTTTTTATGTTCAATTAAGGCAATCAATTTAAAAATTTTATACACTAGTTTATAAACAGTATCTCAGTTATAATAATAAAAAAGTAGTCCCATACATGTGTTTTCTTTTTACATTATTTTCCTTTCAAGAAAAAAAGAAAAATTAAACCAATAAGGGCTCGGTTGGATCCAAATAGCTATGCTGTTCATGCACTTGTAAATGAGGCCTGTAGCTTTTAAAACCAAAATATAGTGTGAATGTCCCAGTAAATCTATATCAAAGATGTGTTTTAGGTTGAAAGAAAATGATACCAAATGCAAGTAGTTAAATGAATCGTAAAAAAAAGTGTAATCTACACAGATAGACCATGTTATGCAATTGCTCTACTTGTAGAAGTCTATAAATAGGGCAAAACATCTCCCTTAGCATTGCCAAAAATAAATGTCATTGATTGTTCCACTACAGCTGAATGGGGTATTGTTTTTATAATGTCTGTCAGGCATTTTAAGGGAGAAAAATAAGTTACCTTAGTTACGATGGAGTTCAGAATGAGAGCTCAGGAGATCTGTCTGGATTCTGAATCATGGCCTCACCACTAGGTGTGTAAACTTGTGCAAGACTAACCACTGCTAGCCTCTATTTCCTAATCTGAAAAAATGGGAATAACTGCAGCAATTAGAACACCTGATGTAATAAGTAATCAATAAGTGTTCGCTATTATTATCATCATCATTTTAATGTGGGGCTATAAACTGCCAGGAAAAGTATTTTCTGTATTTTAATAACCAATCAAGTACAATTTTACCATTAGGAAATAGATACTTCATATGTTTAGTTGAAAATGTACTTATTCAAGGTCCTAATATTAATCCATAATGTGTAATACATATTAATGTTACACTACTCACTACCAATGAAAACAAGCCTCTCCACTTTCCATAAAATTTTAAAATTTTTCATGCAGGCTATTTGCTGCAAATTTTACTGTTTGTGTGAAAAATACCTATCATTATGCAAAATATTTCATTGTGTAATTAAAATATCTTTCATATTGTAAAAGCTATAATTTAAATATTTTAAAAGAAAGATTTTAGTATGATATTAGGCTTCACTAAATTCAATTTACAGTTGTTCGTAATATAAATTTTATCTCTTTCACAATTGAAAATATTAGTCTGGAAATATGGCTTTATGTAGGCTTATATAACTAGATAACTTTGTTAAATCTCCCCAGAAAGATATGACTCCTTTATTTATACTGCCCTTTTATCAAATTCAATTACCAACTATAAACAGAAACAGTATAGGGGTTTTCCCCCACATTTACAAAAAGTAATTTTTTAAAACTTTGTTAAAAAATTACTTTGATCCATCCATATTTCACTTTTAAAACAAAACAGGCAGTTTATTCAGATGAATTAAAAGAGCAGATGTTTAAATGCTCTATATATGCAAAAGAGTGAGCAAAGAGGTAGGTGAAGCAAGAATATTTGAGTTGATGAGTAATGCTGATCTCCTGAAGGAAAGGAGAGGCAGATACATTCACTCTGGGATTGTTAGGATTTCTGACAAAAATGCAACCTGGCTGTAAGGTCCAAAAATAATGTGCATGTGTGTATGTGTTTGTCTGTTTGTGAAGGGGTGTGTGTGTGTGTGTGTGTGTGTGTGTGTGTGTGTGTGAGAGAGAGAGAGAGAGAGAGAGAGAGAGAGAGAGAGAGAGAGAGAGGAAGTGTGACACTGGTAAAAGCTAGAAAAATAGAAGCCATTCAATCTGCAAAGAAACAAAGGATATAATAATAGAGCACATGGAACACAGCACATATTCAAAATATGCTGAGAACTTAAATATTCTAAAACAATTAAACTAGCTTAAATAATGTTCCATACAAGATGGCTTTTTAATTTTGTTTTAAAGTATAACTATATACCTTCAGGAAATGCATGCTTACAGGGAAATAATAGATGAAATAGGAATAGTTAATGTAAACCAAAGAAGAATTTCACAAAATAGCACCAGAGACTTTTTAAGAACATGGTTTTGTTGATTTTTAAGAGAGAAAGGGGAAGAGAGAGAGAGAGAGAGAGAGAGAGAGAGAGAGAGAGAGAGAGAGAGAGAAATATGAATGAAAGACAAAGATCAATTACTGCATTCTGCACACGCCTTCTGGGGATCAAGCCTACAACCCAGGCATGTGCCCTGACCAGGAATTGAACTATGACCTCCCAGTGCATGGACAATGCTCAACCACTGAACCACATTGCTGGGCCCACCAGAGACTTTGTTCTAAAATCCAGGAAAATCTTTAGTAAAAGCTTCAATAATGTAGCCACATGACTTCTGTGGTTCCTTCACAAACAGGGAATCCAGATTTAACACCCTCACAGTTCCATTACCTTTGGTAGCTTCTAGTGAAGTTTCACAGTAACATCAGATCAGAATCACTCATTTACTGAATAATTCACTCATTTACTGAATATTTATAATGTATCAGACACTATACAAAGTGCTTCCTATGAATTAATTTACATAATCCATGTAATAATCCTATGATTTACCTACTGTTATGGTGCCCATTTTACTAATGAGGTACCTGAGGCATGGAATTGGATATTATGCCTAAAATTAAGACAGGAAGAGGTGGAATCAGGATTTCAACCCATACAGTCTGGTTCTTAAACCAGGCTCTTTACCTTCATATGTACACTGCAGGAAAGAATAACAGAAAACAAGAAAAGCAACCTAAGCCAAGTTACCACTCTCTCTTGTCTGGGAAAATGAAACAGACTCCCCACTGATTTCTTAGCTTCTGCACTTGTCTGTTACTTCCATTTGTTCACCATAAAGCAGGAAGGGAGAGCTTTTAAAATTTAAATCAGTTATGACATTGTTAATTGAAAATTTTCCAATTGTTTTCCACTGACTTCAATTCCAACTTTTCTTGTAGCCTAGAAAGCCCTACGGTGACATGATCTTGCCTCTGCTTACTCAACAAATCTCATCTCCTGCTGCTTTTTTCCAAAGCCTGGTTAGATCCAGGTACAATAGCCTTCCTGCTATTCTTTAAAATTGCCAGACATGCTCATGCTTCAGGGCCTTTCTACTAACTGTTCACTCTTCCTGGAACACTCTTCTGTCATATATTCCATGTCTTACTCCATCCCTTCATTTTTTTTAATTGATTTTTTATAGAGAGGAAAGGAGAGGAACAGAGAGCTAGAAACATCAATGAGAGAGAAACATAATTCAGCTGCCTCCTGCACACCCCCAAACTGGGGATGTGCCCTCAACCAAGGTACATGCCCTTAACCGGAATTGAACCTGGAACCCTTGAGTCTGCAGGCCAACACTCTATCCACTGAGCCAAACTGGTTTAAGTGCCATCCTTTCATTTATGTCAAATAGCACCCCCATCCCTGACAAAAAACTCTACAAAATATCAATTCTCTCTACCCTCTTATTCTATTTTATATTTATTTACTAGTGCACAAAATTTGGCCTGTGCACTCTCACAGTGCAGGAGCCCCATGATCGATCACCCCAAAGATGTAGGCCTCAACCACCCATCAATGGATTACCCCAAAGAGGTAGGCTGGAGCCACAGGATCCCCAGGCCTCACCGCAAAGAGCCGTGGGCCCCACCTCCATGCAGCACACACAGCATCAAGCTCCCACCCACTCGCACATGCCCTCTGTACACGCAGCCTCCTGGTGATTGGTTGTGGCATGAGGGCGTCACAGCGTGAGGGTGTGACGACCACATAGTCTTTTATTAATAGGATGGTATTTATAACTAATTTAAATTATATTGTATATGTGTATTTAGTTATTAATTTTATTATTTGCCACTAGAATGTAAACTCATAAAGAGAGAATATACTTACCACTATAAACACTGTGTCAATAATAGGCTCTTGGTAATATTTATTGAGTGAATTAGTAAATTTTATATATATATATATATATATATATATATATATATATATATATATTACTTTGATAGTAAAATTAGCCTTCAGGAATTTTCTCTCCCACACCTGAAAATATATGGTAAGACATGAGATAAAAATAATAATGAAATATGAAATAGCTGATATTGTTCATTATGGAGAAAATAAAGATGACTCATTGGTAATTATTAAATACATGAAGTAATTATGAGAAGGATAGAAATGAATTGCATTTCCAAATATACTGAAAGCAAAAGAAATAAAATTATTGCATCTCATGTGTTTATTTACTAGACTAATGAGACATTTTGACACTTGTAAGATTTTCAAAATGGATTAATCAATCCAGATAGTTAAGATGCCTTAAGTAAAGTCTTCAAATTAGTTCTCCAACCCTCTCCCCACAAAAAAAGCAAAAAGCAAATCTGAAGTTTATCTCAAACTGAGCATAGTTTCATGCTTTCCACATTTAAAAAAATCTTAAAATGGGACAGCTTTATGTTCCTCTGCCTCACTCTAGTTGGATGAAAACAAAGAACCAAAGACGAACAAGACCTAAATGAGGTGAGCCATCGTGCAGAGATAACTTATCAGTGGGCTGTTGTGCCTACACTTCGTTCATTTTACAATTGGGTCAAGTGGCATGAAATTGACTAATAAATTAGAAATAGTTTCCTTGTTTTTGCCCCTAAGAGGCAAAATGTTTCCTTCCATTAAATAAATAAAGAATAAATGTGTGTGCCACCATTTTTCTCACTTCTACTCTAACAACACGAACATACTGCCTACCTATCCCTGCCAAACTTTCTCCATACTCAAAAGCCAGAGAAATACCAAGAAAATCAGGACTCAGAATGGTTTGGGGAATTAAAAAGTCAAAACCACCATTAAAACATTATTTTTAGCTACACCATGGTTTGAATAAGCTTTTGTGGATGGACCTGGGAACTTGTCATTTATTACACCAGTTCTTTGGAAAAAGCATTCTAAGTTTCAAACAACTCACTTACAAACTATTTCTTAGATCACCTAAGTTTGAGACCTCTTTTTCTTAACATTAAAACAAAAAGCTGAAATCAATACTGATATAGAATCTCATTATAAAACCTATATTGTGAAATACTGATTGATTAGTCTGTTATAATTGTACTAAAACCAAGTAGTTTCTGCCGTAGCAATTTGATTGACATAAATAAGGTTTATTAAAGGCTTAAATGGTGATATTGATCTGAAGATTTAAAGAACTGTACTTCAAAGTAAAATTGCTTCAGTAATCATTTTTTATAACACACATGGAATCATATTTGAAAAGCTGAATACAGTTAAAAAGAAAGAAATATCTATACCTTTTCAAGAAGAATAACTACAGGTTAATATATATCTATCATATTTGAAAAATAAAACCAAATGTCATAGCAGGTTATTAGATGAATCAGTTTTTATTGTTCCCATAATATCTCTCATATATGTTTTTTAAAAGTAGTTATGTCTACAGACTATGTAGCTCCTTATTTAAGTTAACCCTTTCAAAGCAAAACAATAACAACAACAATAATAATAAAGTACTTCTCTGTAGTATTCTAAGGTATCAAAACACAATCAATGAAATAATTTGATGTAGTTTTTAAATTGGATTATTTGTTTCCATCCTATAATTATTCTAAGAGAAAAACAAATTATTCTGCCATTAGAAAAAAAATACTAACAAATGGAGACTTAATAAATATGATTCTAACATGATTGTGAAAACACATCTGATCTAGGTTGTAAGAAAGATAACCCCTCAAACAGGCAGGGGACAAGCTGTGAAATAACATCTGGAATTTAATCCCAGAAAACCAGATCCAATCTGAAATGCTGAGCAGTGAGCACAGCACTCAGTTAGGGTGGCTAGTTTATAGGATCTAAACACTATGATAACAACTCTACAGATAATTATTCTAAACCGTGGCATTTGAAAACCACAGGCCTCTGAGAATAGAAATCCTAATGGAGCAAAATAAGAGGGCTAGTTTGCTCTCATAAATATGACACTCATTCAATTATTAAAAGAATGGCAGACTATTTAATAATTACTCCTCTTCACGAAATCCTTATAAAAGAACAAAGAAGCCAGGAGCAGTCTTAAAAAAAAAGAGTTCAAACAAAACCAAAAAGAAATATGCCAAATGAGATATAATGTTCCATGAAAACTATTAGCAAAGACAGAAAGTATTTGAAATTTATAATACAGATCCCAGAAAGCACTGTAACATCTTAGATAGATAATACATCTGTATAGATAATATACAAACATCTTAGATAGGTAATACATCTGTATAGATAATATACAAACCCAATAACTTTCAGGACAATAATGCCTCCTCCCCCTTCCCCCCATGAGCAATTAGTGCCCCAATTCTGGTCAGGGATCTGCAGGCCAAGTTAACTGTGTAGAAGACTGAATGTAATAGGCTAGGATCAAGGAGGAGCATGGGGTTATGGGAGGAGGCCAAGAAGAAATTTGCACAGGACACAAATACTGGCAAGACTGAGGCTAATGGTGTGATCAATGAGCACAAGGCCTCAGTAGTACCAGTAGTCAAGGTAGACATGAAGCACAGTCATGAACAAACTTAAGACAGAAGCAGTCAATGATGGAAGCTTAAGTATAGGGGTTAGAGGGCCATATTAGGGTTGAATCTGCTATAGGGTTCAGGCAAACTCCAAGAAGAGTTTGGTTAGTAAACCTGTGTGGTTAGTAAGCCATAATCTCCACATGTTTAATCATACATTATTCTAGATGTTTCTATAAATGTAGTTTTAGATGAGTTTAATATTTAAGTCATTAGACTGAGTAAATAAAGCAGATTACTTTCCACAGTGTGGGTGGACCTCATCTGATCTCCCTGAAATAAGAATAAATTCTGACAGCAGACCACCTCTGGACTAAAACTGTAACGCTTCCCTAGATCTTCAGTCTCTTGACCCACCCTGCAGATTACAGACCTGTCAAGCCTTCACAGCCACATAAGCCAATTTCACTCATCTATATATATATAAAAGCCTAAGCAACTGTTACAACCAAAATGACCAGAATGACTGGTCGACAGTCAATATGATGTACACTGATCACCAGGGGGCAGATGCTTAATGCAGGAGCTGCCCCCTGGTAGTCAGTGAGCTCCCACAGACAATCTTCCATGGCCATCCAACCTCCCCCAGTCCCTTCTCCTGGCTGGCAAACTTCGTGAGTTCCTTCCCCACTGCTCCCACCCAATAGGCCCCATCTGGTAGTTGACAGGTCCCAGCTGGCTCATCCCCAATTGGAATTGGGTGTGATGGCCCAGATAGTCCCTGATCACTGGCCAGACCCCACCCATGCATGAATTTCATGCACTGGGCCTCTATTATACATATAACATAATCCCAATAACAAGAGTTTGGAGCAACTGCTTCTGTATTCCACACATCCCAGTCCCCTGGGAGGTCTCTCCAGCGCTATCACTCAATGACATAAGAGCTTCAAAGGATAGGGACCTATCTTCTTCATCTTTGCTTCTTACACCATGTCTAGGTACCACCTGACATACAAAAGATAATCAACAAATCTTTCCAGACATATCTGAGGTTAAAATTTAGGTACTTTCAGCCCATGTGATTTGTGAAGATTGTATTGATATACTGAATTGATATACAAAGGCTTAATTTGATTATTAAAAGATAACGCTAATCTGTTCTCAAAAAGTTTCCTCAAATTGTTTCAGAAACCAAATATTGAACTATAGAGTAAAAAAATCTACTTCCCCGAATCTAAGAATTGGCATATAACAATAACACCTACTCTTTATAGATCCATTACTGTTTGTCTAGTACCTATGTTAACCCCTTAACATGAAAGATTTCAAACAGCAATGGAAGGTAGGAATTGTTGTTATTCTGTTTTGTGAGAGAGGAAATTGAACCTGAAAAAAAAAAGTTTACACAGCAGAATAGGATTAGAATCAAGATCCTCTCATTCAAAATTCCAATCATAACCAAAGAAAATAAATGTATAATAACAAAAAAGTTCCATTCCCATCAAAAGATGCAAACAAAAGGAAAAATTAGTATTGTTGTTAGTTAGCTAAAACAAAACATACCCTAAAATGACAGTGTTTACAGCATCCAAAAGAATTGGAATAGCATCAGAACAATGATATATAACTTCTCAGGTGAAAACAGTTAAAATTATAGATTAAATTCAGAATGAAAATCAAATGCCTTCATTTCAAAAGCTTTTAAAAGTTTAGGTAGAGCCCTAACTGGTTTGGCTCAGTGGATAGAGCATATACCTGTGAACTGAAGGGTCCCAGGTTCAATTCCATTCAAGGGAAAGTACCTTGGTTGTGGGCACAACCTCAGTAGGACTCATCTTCAGTAGGGCATATCCTCACTATGCAGGAGGCAGTTGATTGATGTTTCTCTCTCATCGATGTTTCTCTCTATCCCTCTCCCTTCCTCTATGTAAAAAAAAAAAACAATAAAATATATATATTTTTAAAGTTTAGGCAGAGACATGCTCACACCCATTTTTGGTATGGCCAATGATAACAATTATAAACTCTGGACAAAGCATTTTTTTTAAATGTTTGAAAGCTCTGGAGAATTTAACACAAGCAAAGAAAAATGGAAGCAGAGTTAACACTGGAACAAAGGGGATAGAATTAGGTAGTTTCCCTGTTTTGTTTTTGTTTTTTTATTGTTTTCAGCCTGAGGGCAGTCCTCAAGTCCCACATGAAAGATAGCTACTACAAGAGAGATAGAATCATGATTGATTTAGTAATTTCTCAAATTGTGTGACATTCTTCCAAAAAGTAACAAACACTAACAAGTTTTAAAGTCAAGTAGCTCACATTCTTCAAGTACTAAATGATACTTATGCCTTAACTTTAATCTATTTTAAATAATATATGTAAATCTTTCTTTTTTAATATTTCCCCGAAAGCCAAAACCATCTTAAGATAAGCATGGCAACTAGAAGCACAAAATAGCAATTAGTAGGAGGCACAATGTAATTTTATTTGAACTACATGGTAATCATATATCCATTAAATGTACTTCCTTTGTATTAATGACTTCTTTTAATGTTATCCCTTCAGCTTTCTCAGTTGAAATATTAATTTGAGAAGACTAACGGTAAAAAAAAAATAAAGAAAGAAAACTTTTAATGTAGTTTAAAAATATCAACATTTAATCTTTTTTTTCTAATGTTTCTTCTTTTATTCCTTTTTTTTTTTTTTACAAATAGCCTTTATTTATTTCTTATATATATTTTGATATTTTTACAGAGAGGGAGAGAGAGATAGAGCTAGAAACATTGATGAGAGAGAAACATCGACCAGCTGCCTCCTGCACACCCCCCACTGGGGATGTGCCCGCAACCAATGTACATGCCCTTAACTGGAATGGAACCTGGAAGCTTTCAGTCCGCAGACCACTGAGCCAAACCGGTTTCAGCTCAACATTTAATCTTAATAATTGTAATCGTAGATTTCAATTATTTTAAATAAAATATTTTATTTTTACTTCCAAAGGAAAACTTTTTATGCTACGTTGTTCTTGAGGTCTCACAATCCACAGAGACTTGATTACTAATTTTTATAAAAAGTAAAAAAATAGATAAAATGAAAATTACTTGTTATTTCATCATCACCATGAAAGATATATCCCATTAAGATATACCAACTTTCACAGGATTATTTGATTCAACAAAGCTGCTTCCTATGTTTGAGTTTATTTCTGAAGACTCTGTTTTTCTTTTCACAATTGCTTGCAAAAATTCTCAATGTAGTAGGACACTTTATGAGGTCCTGGGAAGAAAATATTATCAGGTATTGGTACCAGGAAACACCCAAGAGCCCTTAGAAACCGTGTCCTTGGCTTTCATTTTCTTTAGCCACAAAAAGCTCCTTCAACTATATGGTTCACCTCTAGCAACTGTGTAGTTTCATAGCATATAAAACTTTGTGCTAACCTACTGTTTGCTTAAAATAGTTAGGAAATTTCATTAGAAAAGAATGAAACTTACTATAGTAAGGTACGATATAAAAATATCATCATGGCTGCATGGTTTATATTTATAAACTAAAAATGTTGATTCACATTTATTAACACTGTATTAAACATTAAAGTGATAAATATAACAATTGTGAATTAATGGAAGTAAAAACTAAGTGTGTGGCTACAAACAAAAAAGGAAGCACTCAGGCTGCTCAGCTCCTTCTCTGACAAAGTGGTACTTGGCATGCACACTCCACACTCATGCTGTCCTTGCAGTGACGTGTGCTGGTGACAGCCCCAAGTGGGTCACGCTTTGCACACTTAGAACCTGGAGGCTCTGTTAAGTCCATGAGGAGTTCAAATGCAATGGCAGCACTGACACAGCTGCAGCCACTGGTCAGTCTCAGGGACACACTGTACTTAGTGAGTGGCTATGTTCACAACTATCTCAGGCTAGAGAAACACGCTCTTACTGTCAGCCCAGCTCCATGCTATATAATTGATATAGTTACTCTATTTAATTCTCAGGATCCTGAAAAAATATGTATTTTACCTCCATTTTTAAGAAAAGGACTAAAGAAACTAAGTTATAAATTCAAAGTGAGTCAAGTAGTATAATAAAACTGAAACCCAAAGCTAGCCTCACTTACTCTAAATTTTGTTCTTTCCACCACCCAAGAACTACCTCTAACATACAGTCATACACAAGCCAATATTAAAAAGCTGGAGGGGTGAACTTACTCTTGTTGAAGCACTGAGCAAAGGTGAAGAATCTGAAAATTATGTTATTCCCACCAGCTGGGCACCCCTGCTAAGGCCTGTAGTGAAATAGTAATCACATGGATTTGAGATCTAATCTTGCTGCATCTTTTTTTTTTTTTTTGGCCTCTTAAGTAACAAAGGCAAGTTTGTTATCATTGTGAAACTAATTCAAATATTATACCCACCTTGAGGGATTTATTTAAACTGGCAGCTCGGTGGCAATTTTTATTTTTGTTAGTACCAAGCTGTTAGTGGCACTATCTCTAGACCACTTAAATGTTCTGAGTTTAACTGAACATCAACAGGATCTTTTGAACAAAGTAACAATTTACAAAACATGGTAAAACTCTTGTGCTAATATTGATATCCAAAACCCTTGAGGCCAGATGTGTTGTAGAATTTAGTGTGTGAGTGTGTGTGTGTGTGTGTGTGTGTGTGTGTGTGTGTGTTTAGCAAGTAATTCAGTACATATTTCATAAATAAAGTGACATTCTGCATCTTTCAGGGTCCCAAAGGAAATAGGTAACATTCAAATTAGGACCATTTAAGGAAAAGTTATAAAGGCACTATTTACCAAGGTGTGGGCAAGATGTAGAGAAACCACAGGATAGTTGGTAATCTGGGGCTAGTACTGTGGGGATTACCACCTTTAGGCCAGAGGGTACAGGAAGGGTCAGCTACTGGGAGCTGGAGACTAAAAGGCTTGTGGAAGGTGGGTAACTTTTCAAGAGCTAAGACCTGCTACCTAGAGACATGCTATAGCAACACATTGTGGAGGAAGCTAAGGGAATTAAATATGTTCCTATTCTGCTTCCTTTCTCCAATCTCATGAAAATTATTTCCATTGGTCAAATCATATGGGAAAACAGACCTGAAGGAGTTAGAAAGTAGGTCAGATTTCCCTTCATGTAGCTGGGCAGAGAAAGTTGGAGAGTGAATTTAGAGCAATAAATGGAATCTACCCAGCATTCACCCTGAGTGGAGTTTAGGCAGCCAACCTTAATCAAATATATTAATATTTCTGCCACTGAATGCACAAAGATGCATACAAAATGGGGTAAAGACTATAACTTCTATTTATTTCACATCAGGTTTTGCTGCCTTAAATGAGTTACCATAAAAAATTTTATTTTCAGAGCCATTGTATATGGTTATTACATAGATAATTTCACAGATGAGAATAGAGGTAGATAAAGATAAAATAACTTATCCAAAGACACAAAGCCCAATTCTGTCTCTAACACCTCAGTGGCTAACTACTCTCTACCCTGACTCATTATTTTCCCTATAATACTAGAGTTATAAAGAATTCCACAATTTGCATGTTTACCTTATTTTCTGTGTAATTCCTCATCTTATAAAACAATGAAAATTGGTATGGATATAAAGTACACTCCATAGTATTAATAAACCTTGAAAGAGAATCACTTTGCTTGTAGTTTAAACATCTCATTGCATAAGGTCTTGGCTAGTCATATAATCATAAGCATTTGCCTTTCCATACAAGCATTTGCCTTTCCATACACAGCAGAATAGGATTAACTCTGTGCTGTCCTCAGAGTTAATGTGTTCCTATAGTTCACAGAGTCACCATCGGCCAGCCATCTAAAAAATATTTTTAAATGTCATAGGCCACAAGATGCATCAAAGTTTAAAACTTCTTTTCCATTGACTGAGTTTCACTCTTGCTGGTCTGATTGGGCACAGGTTATGGTTTTAATTTCATTTTGTACAACATAAAATCTAATTACATTCCAATTTCAATCGTTGCAAGTAGATAAAAACTAAAATAAATGTAACTGTGAATAATCTCATTTTTCAGCATTTCCACTGATAATACCAATGTTGTAATGCAGAAATTTTAAAAAATATATTTTATTGATTTTTTACAGAAAGGAAGAGAGAGGTATAGAGAGTTACAAATATCGATGAAAGAGAATCATCGATCAGCTGCATCTTGCACACCCCCTGCTGGTGATGTGCCCATAACCAAGGTACATGCCCTTGACCAGAATCGAACCCAGGACCCTTCAGTCTGCAGGCTGATGCTCTATCCACAGAGCCAAACTCTTTTCAGCTAATGGAGTAATTTTAAATTCAAAAGCTACCAAGAGAACAATTTGCTAAGCTTCAGTTAGTGTGCATGTTCTTTCCAGCATATGCTCCATCCTTCTATCCTATTTTAAGTCAGGCAAACCTATTTATCTGCTTTCTTCTCTTTAGGTTGTACATGGTATGGGTTTGATTCCTGCCCAATAATAAGGGTATTAAAAGTCCCTATGAATAAGGCATATAGACTCCAACTTTTCTTTCTCCTTGGGTGCCAATATTGATTTCTTCCTTCACCATTATCTCTGGGTTCTACCATTGACACTACCCCAGTCACTAGCTTCCTGGTACTGCCTCTAGTCTGACTCTTTAGTGCTTCCGAAATGGCAGATTCATAGGGAAGAGAACACAGCCCCTGGCAGCGCTGGCACTGTTACCCTGGGGAAGAGGCTATGGGAGTGAGCTATAATTTGACAAGTCCAGGTCAATGGTGGCACTGAGGGGGTAAGGAGAAGGGATCATTCTCCTCCATTTATTTGTTTCCATAGTCAACAAGTATTTATTGAACATCTGCTATAAAATTCCTTCTCGATTCCAGAGGAATCCTAAATGTCTTTGAGAACCTAAGTAACATTGTCAGCTTTAGGCACTGATACTGCTTTGACCTCCTCTTATTACCTGGAAACAGTCTTTTGCAAAACAAGCCATGCCCTTTCTAGCTCTCTCTAATAAAAGGCATCTTCTTTTCCACTGTTGGGAGAAGGGGTTAACATGTTGCTTGTTCCTCACTGCCACATCTAGATCTTTGGTCTATTGTCATAATTCAAGTGCTGAACCCTTTTTGAGATTCAGACCATCTTCTTATATGACCAAGATAGGTTAAGTCTCTTGAAAAACAAAATAAACAAACAGAAAACCAACTCTAATCAACATAAGCATAAAAGGGAGTTTATTGAAAGAACACTAGGTAGTCTCAATGGAACTAAAGAAAGAGAACAACACTTTTGGGAAAGCCAGAAACCAAATCAGCTATGGGGACCTCTATAGTCAGAATTTGGGAACCTGCTCTCAGTAGGACTGCTATTAATATGACTCAGCTCTATCAACCACAAGGTTCCAAATTTCAAATTTCCATAAGAGAATCTGAGTAGCCCAGTTTCGATCCCTTGTCAACTTCTGGTAGTTCAATTGTAGCAACAGAGCCAAGGCAACATGGCAAAAACATGACAAATAGAACTCCCACCCTGGATTTTGGGGGGAAGCCACAGGGAAAGAAAATGGCAATGTGCTTAGCACTACCCCCAAAAAGATACCCAAAACATTTAAACCAGGTCCCCACAACATATTGGAATACTCCCTACTTTCTGTATAACCTACTTCCTGTAATTCCTATAATCCAATTATCCAATTATGAGGAAAAAAATAATAACTCCCTTCCCCCAAGGGGGTTGAACTAAAGTCACTTTCAGAAACTAAAACCAAGATTGATATCATGGATATACTAGTACTCTTCTTCAAGGCCAATATCTCCAGATGTGTTCAGAATTCCCCTACTTCAGTTGAAATGGGAATTTTAGGGGAACATAGGCAGGCTTAGGGATTTTTTTTAGAATTAGGGTCCATGGGAAAAAAACACAGGCCACAGATGGGAGAAGGTACATTTCCATAACACAAGGAAGCCAGGTGCAATTTCATTTCCTTAAGACAAGGGAGGCAGCAACAGGTACCCTATATAATAAAGAGGTAATATGCATATTGACAGTCACTCCAACAAATAAGATGGCTGCCCCCATGTGGTCAAAGATGGCCACCCCATGTGGACACAAGATGGCTGCCACAAGATGGCAGGCAGGGGAAGGCAGCTGTGTATGATCAGCCCAGCAGGAGATGACAGTTAGGGGTGACTGGGAAGAAAGGGGAGGGCAGTCAGGGGGGACCAGGCCTGCAGGAGAGGGCAGTTGGGGGAGACCAGGCCTGCAGGACAGGGCAGTTGTGGGAGACCAGGTCTGCAGGGGAAAGCAGTTGGGGAGACCAGGACTGCAGGGGCGGGCAGTTGGGGAAGACCAGGCCTGCAGGGGAGGGCAGTTAGGGGTGGCTAGGCCTGCAGGGAAGGGCAGTTAGGATGGTCAGGCCTGCAGGGGAGGGCAGTTAGGGGCAATAGGGCCAGCAGGGGAATGCAGAAACCACATGTCAAAGAATCCTATGTAATAAAAGGCTAACAGGCAAATTGTCCCCTCGACCGACCAGGAGTTCAACTGGGAGTTAGACCAAGGGGTGGATTAAGCCAGCCAATCACCAGTGGCCCCTACCCCAGCTGGCTCCGCCCCAATTTCCCCCCACTCTGATCAGGGGCAGAGCTGGCCTGCCAAACTCCTGTATCTCCTTTCCCCACCCAGCCCAGCCCAATCGGCCCCAATTGGGGCAGGCCAGCTGGACCACACCAGTGCATGAATTTGTGCACTGGGCCTCTAGTGGTTTAGTAAAAAAGGAAATGGTTATATAAACCATGGCATATTCAGTACTCTATAATGTACTGGCATTGGAACCTTCAACAGTCCACTTGCCTTCTCTGTCTCTCAGTTTTTGTATCACATTTTTAAATGAGGACAATAGTACACATATTATAAAGTTGTTTTAAAGATTAAACAAATTAGCCCAGTCAGTGTAGCTAGCCAGAGTGTTAAGAGGTCACTGACTCAATTCCCAATTCAATTCCCAATTAGGGCACATGCCTGAGTTGCAGACTTGATGCCCAGAATGGGGTATGCAGGAGGCAGCCGATAGATGTTGTTTCTCATCAATATTTCTATCTCTCTATCCCTCACCCTTCATCTCTCTTTCAAATTAATAAAAACATTTTTAAAAGATTAAACAAATTAATATATGTAAAATACACAATCTGGTACACAATTATTACTATAAAAATATATGCAGACATTCAAAATTAAGAACATGGAAAAGGCTTAAGATACAAGGCTATGTGAAAAAGTAAGACATGAACATGGTGCATATCAACCAACCAGCAAAGGGAACTCCACCAAAGCATGAACAATGAAAATAAACAAACCAAAAGATTTTACTAAGGAATTGTATAGCATAAGTTCAGTTTACAGTGCATTTTGGCTATGTAAGCTATCTATTCGGGTATAAAGCCAGAAACTGATTTAATTGAATAGAGCTAATTATTAGTTCTCTGGAGCTAATAATTGTTAACTATACAACTGTCTAAACTAAAAGCTTTTCTCCTTGAGACACTCTACAACTTCTTAAAAGTCTCTAACCGTGCTCCCAGCTGGCTGACTGCCAAGTTTTTAGCAAAAGCTCTAAGTGCAGAACCCTTGTCATTCACCCCCATACAGTACAGATAATGTCTATTTTAGTTAGCTTTGTAGTCTTAACAGACTGGAATCAATAGTTCCTGAAGGGAACCATTTATTTTATAGAAGCAAAAGGTTGTTTGTATTCTATTTATGGTAACTCATTTTCAAAGTTACTTTCTCCCTGAAGATAAGTTTCAGTAACAAACAAGAGTCAAACATTGCTGTGCTTTTTTACTAAAAAGAAGAGAGAAGTAAAATCAACTTGCATTATGATGAAGCAAAAGAAACCTCTTTGTCGAGATGTATAAATAAACACAATTATATTTGAGGTCCGAAGTTCCTATGACTACAAAACAATCCTCATTTAGGTCATTTAACAAAGGTGACATAAAGGCTCTTTGCTTCATTAATTCTCATAGGAAAGTGAAAGCATGTTTTAAGAAAAGAAGGAAAGAGAGAGAAGGGTAAAGGAGAAACAATGATGCAGGGTGGGGATGAGATAGAGATACATTAATTGTCTCATGCCAAACCAGAAACAGAAATGGCATTTACTTCTCCAGGGGTGTATAATATATTTGGACAAAGCTTGGGAGATTATGTTCACTAACATGGAATAGGAAAAATACCCTTTTAGCATTTTGTGCCCATTTGGTAGATAGAGCTTTAGATTCTGAAAAAAATAAGATCAAGTTTCTAACTGAATTATAAGAATCCCAATGGTTATTACAGAAATAATCAATTAGCTCCTAATTCATTCAATTGGTCCATCAACTTAATATTTGGCTTCAGAGACTCATAGATTCAAATTAGAAGCCATATTTGGCCATGTAATCCATCTATTATCATTCCTTGGTAGTTGTTCCTGTGGGATGTGTATACAAAGGAGAGAGAGTCAATAAACATATTAGACATCAAATTATAAGAGGTCTGCTCTCTAATGACTAAATCACAGAGCACATTCTTCTCTCCACCTACCCACCTACTGCATCCACACTCAACAAAGGTGTAATAAAGTAGACAGATATTACACCGGTAGCCAGGGATCACTACTCACCATTTCCTATCCTGTAAAGTATACAAGGAAAAAAAGAATTAAGCTCGTTTTTCCTGCCTCCCTTTTTTGTAATATAAATGTGTCACTTCTAAAATTATACCAATTTGACTAATACCTAGGAACAACCTCCATTGAGTATAAGCTACATGCACGCACACAAAACTTAATGCTGGACACATGACATTTTTAAAGACTGTCTAGCTTTAGGCTTATCTATTCATCTGCTGTGAATAGTAAGCATGCCAGTTTCTTTCACTTTAATGTCAGTCATCCACTGAGAGCAGTAGACAAGTTGATAAAGTTTCTGTTGAAAGTGGCATTTAAAAACTCACTTGCAAGATCTTAGTAATGCCTTTCGGAAAACTAAAAATATGTTTAGTTAGTCAGCAATGTTTTTGCTTTATCAATTAACCACAGCATATTTTTCTCTCCCAAGTCAATTTTTTCATTATCCAGACAACCTTTCCCACTTGATGCTCTTGTCAGTTTATGCTTACCAATGCAAAGTATGCATCTTAAGCCAACAGAAAACATAATGAAGGCAATCTCCACTAAGAATAATGATATTATACATTTTATGCTCCAAAATGAAGCTTTATTTAAGTTTTGAAGCACTTGTCTTCATTATAATTCCCTTCCATAAATATGGATGGCCTAGAATTAAATATATGTATGACAAGCAGAGCCCTCAAAATGTAATTAGTCTGTGGTAGAATAATATATTGAGCACACAGCATGTACTGTTCATCTGGCTATGGGAACTACCCCTCCCACACACACTCCTGATCAGCTGAGGGTTGTGTGGGGGAAGGGCACACTGGACCAAACCGGGGCATCTCCTAAGATCCATGAACCTTTGGAGTAGGAAAATCAAGTCTAAATCTTTAATCTTTATTCAGTGGCAAAGCTTTCTTATGTAACACTTAAGAACTGTCAGCAACCATCTTTTCTGAAGGTTGAAAACCATTCTGCAGAGAAAATAGAGATCCAAATAGATGAAGAGGGCCAAATAAAAGATAGCCAGAATCCAAATAGCATATGAGCCTTTACTTCCACTTATTTCCAAAGCCCAACTGTTTCCCTGCCCCCCTCATGCCTTAGTCATGATGAAACATGCACCAAGAACCTGCTTCTACGCTCAGCCTTCCATGGAAGCTATTTATTCTAGCGGTGTAAATAACTGTGGTTTCATTGGCTCATTCCCTCAAATGACCAACAGTGTAATGGAGAAGACATCAGAAAGTCATGTCACTATGGTGTAAAAAGTGAATCACAACATAGATTTGCATACCACAAATCTATCTGGAGTGGTAGTAGAGTGAAGAGGGTGTTGAACAGTGTGGAAGCCAAACTGTGACTAGAATCCTAAAGGACAAGCAAGAGTTGGCTGGGGGAGATGGGGAGAGAGCCTTCTAAACACCCAACCAGGGAAGGGCTAACACAAATTCAAGGAAAAACAAGATAACAAGAAATGTTTCCTGGGCAAATAGCTGTGGGGTTTGGTGTGCTATCCTTCTATCTTTCAACATTTTTAATTGTCTTTTTTTCTTTTTATATCTTTCCCACCTAGTTCTTCCTCTTTATATTCCTCAACTGAACTAGAAAAAAAAAGCTAATTTCAATATGTTTTTATTAATTTTGGAGAGAGGGATAGAGAGAAAGAGAAACATCATAGATTAGCTACCTCCTACACGCCCTCTACTGGGAATCAAGCCCACAACTCAGGGAATGTGCCCTGACTGAGAACTGAACCAGGGACCTCTTGGTTCATGGGTTGACACTCAACCACTGACCCACCCCGGTTGGGCACAGCTAATTTTTAATAATAAAATGAATATTTCCCATCAAAAAAGGAAAATCCTTCATTTTAAAAAGGCTGAATAGGAAGCTCCTTTTAAAAAGAATTCAAGTTAAATTTAGGCTCAATCCCACAAAGTAGAAGAAAAAAATATCTATGTCTGTTACATTTCTCTTTCACTGCAGACTGGATATAGTTTCATTCACTTTTATATGTTCTCATTACACAAGGGTTGATAAGCAGGTTGAACTTGGTAATATTCTCTTGCCTGAATTGCAGATCTAATAATCCAGATAAAGCCTGTCTCAAGATTGTTGTATGTTTGCACTGCTTGATTTTGTAATAAACAATGATCATTTTTAACATCTTCTAATTCTCTGTAGTCATCAACCAAGCTTTCTTTTGCACTACTAAACAGCCCAATCCTTGTTCTGCTTTGAAATCATTTTAGGCTCAGAGTTCTGGTGTTCAGTCAGGTCCTCCTCCAGTTTCTGACTTTGCATCAGGCACTCTTGTCTGAGCCCCAACTGATTGAGGGAAGGCTGTTACTTGCTCTATCCTCCAATGAAGTTGCTACCTTATTACTGGTCACAATTTGAGCTTCCAGCTGTAACCTAGGTTGTTTTTAACCCACGTGGTAGTATCATTTGGGTATTTGTCACAGCAGTTGGTGACAGTGGTTAGCATCTAACCCACAGAATTGTCTGGATAAATACTGATAGGGCCACCCTTATTCACTTCACTTAATCAGCTATTTGAGCTGGACTTTCCTACGAGTTTTTGAGTCAGGTTTGAGCAGGAAGCGATCCCAATCTGGGCAGGACAGAACACTTGTGAATTGTGTTTCTTTCCAAGGCCCTGACAATATAATTCCCGTAGTAAATATCTACTGTTTTGGTGGGCCTGAATCCACACCACCCCCACAAATCAATAAAAGTAGCCTAATGTCATTTCACCACATGTTTCCAGTGTACTTACTCCATCCCTGACTCTGAGAATGGAGTATAAAGCTCAAGCCCTTGCTCATCAGTGTAATCCTGACACAATGAAAATAAATGGTTAGGGATGGACACTAGATTTAAGATGGTCTAGTAGGATGAAAGTCCAGAGCTCTCATTGATAGCCAAGATAGATGGGCTTTCTTCCACCAGAAAAGACTGTGTGAAAGAATGACTTTTGAAATTCTTCAAGCTGAAGTTGTCAGGGGGCGACCACCTCACTCCTGCAAAAATCACAAATGAAGATGGCCAGAGTCCCTGGACAGCATGCCTCACTGGACCTGTCCTGCCATCTTTCACCTACAGTGAAAGGACCAATGTTTTTCCTACTTACTAAACATGTGCCCTATTTCATAAAATTAAGCCACCATTCCTGACTAATATATCCTAAAATATGCGAACCATGTGTTTCCTGAGCTATTACTTCCCTGTCCTCCAGACTTACTAACCATCTCCTCTTGGATTCTCATCAGATCCCAAACATATTTTCAACCTGCTTTTCATATAAAACCATCCTAAGAAGGATCCAAGTTATTTACTGCCTTATTTTTCTCACACCCCTCCCCTCCCGCATCAGAGTGATGTGTATGGGGCATACTTATTTCTTATACCTATACCGCCACAAAACTCCAGAATTTACCATAGATTCATCGCTCTCACCAATCTATCTTGCCAATGCCCCAGAATTACACATTCTGCTATAACTTTTTCCAAAAATCAAATAGATCTATTCACAAGTCTATTTATTCTATCAAAGTATTTTCAATAATTGGGTGTGATGTCTTGCACTGAAGTCTGTGGGTCATATAAAGATAAATAAAAATTGAGTTTCTAGAAATTGTCCTCAAGACAACGTAGGCTTGTAAAAGAAATAAGAAAAACATACAAATTATTCTTACTTTTAAAAATGACGTGTGCCATAATAGAGAGTTCCAAGGAACAAGAGAGAATTTCTGGCTATGGATAGCAGTAGAGGAAAGTGAGAAGAAAGGCATTAACAATTATAAAATTCCCATTATAGGTCAGATACTCTTGAGGGGCTTTATTTACATTTTGTTCAGCTCTCACCTGATCTAATCAAAAGCTTGCTCAATATCTACATTTGACCCTTTCCCCCAAACTATACAAAAGCCAGATAGTACTTTTAAAAAGTACTACTAAAAAGTTAGATCCTGTGACTCCTTGCCTCAAAACTTTCCAATGGCTCCTCATCTCTTTCAGAGACAGTGTCCTTATAAATTGACCTAAAGCCCTTGCAGAAACTGACCTATTCTAGCTGCCCTCCTTCCACTCTGAAAGTTGACTGACCTGCTTGCTGTTCTTGGAGCATGCCATTCACCCCACATCAGAGACTTAGAACAGACTGTGGAATCTCAGTGGGAAGGCAGGGGTGGAAAGGTGGGTTGGTGGGTGGGAAAAGATCAGCCAAAGAATTTGTGTGCATATATGCATAACCCACAGACACAGACAATAGGGTAGTGAAGGCCTGGGGCTGGGGGTTGGGAGTGGGCTAAAAGGGGTCAGTGAGGGAAAAAGGAGGACATATGAAATATTTTCAACCATAAATACTTTTTAAAATAACAAATGTTATGTGTCTTCACTTCTTAAGGGTAAAAAAAACATAATTAGAAATGCAACTACATAAATAATACAACGATAGAGGTTAGGCCGGGGGTGGGGAGGAGAGAATAAGGAAATCACAGAGTTATAGAGCTGGTAGTGCTCTTGGAGGTCATCACTACGTTCTTCATTTGGCACATAAAGAATCTGAACCTAAAGAAATCAAGTGATGTATCCAGGTCTGAGTGCTGGAGTCTGAACCAGAAGCCAGGCTCCTGACTCTAAGCTCACTGTCCTTTCTGCATGTCAAGAATCTCCCCCCTTACAAAAAGTTTTACATAAAGACACAGTTCCGTGTATGAAATCCCCTAAAACTACTAAATGGAGCACCCTCAAGAGAATCCTTATGTAAATGTCTTGAGAACCAACTGACAGTCATTGGTTCAATTTCCAGTTAGTGCAGAATCCTTATTATTCACCGAACATTAACTGTAATGGTTTTTATGCTAATGGAGTTTGTTTTACCACAGATTTTCATAAAAGCAACATCAGGCAGTTTAAGATACATGAGGCATTCTTACAACAGTAGAATCCTCAAACATGCTGTAAAATGCAATCAAAAGGGGATCTGGCATTTGATATGACATCTGTACAATGCTGAACTCACATCCCACTCTCTCCATGGAAGCTGCCTTCTCAAGAGGCACACTGCCTTCCAGACCCTCCCCAAATGTCTTCAGTTCAACGTGAGTTTGACCTCAGCCAGCCTCACCAGTCTTGAAATTTTGTACTAGTATTTCTTCATCTATATGTACTAGTTTTATGTATATACATAAAAATTTAAAATTCTATAACTTCAAATATTCTCTCTCATTTTAACCTCATCTGTGAGGTGGGTAGAAAAACATGAGTAAAAGAATCCAAAAAGCTGTTCTAAGTTAATGCTCAGAACACACACATTTTTCATCCACAGAAAGTATTTATTTAAAAGAACTTTACAAAAACTAAGCAAATAGATAATAATCAAAAATTTAAAAATTAGCAATATTTTTGGTAAGGCATTGACTATCTTTGTTGAAATAAGTACTTTTAAGGTTTAGTGCACTGTGTGTAATAATCTCTAAGGTCAATTTATCTTCTCAGAAGTTTGGTTTTGTATAACTTTTTCCCCCTTACTTCCCCATTTTAGAAATGCTAGTGAAATAACCATAAACAATCTTGTGTTATAATCTACCATAAAATTTCGATGGAATTATGGCAGATAAAAAATAAAGGTGTCAACATAGCACCACAGCATGAAGCAGCACATGTAAGCACTAGTTTAAAGAGAAAGAGAGAGATACATTCACTCAATTGAGTTACTGCCACTCTAAAACTGAATGAAACACATCAAAAGATGAATGCCCAAAACAATTCACCACATTAAGTGAAATGGAATGAGAAGCATTTTAACTGGATAAAATTTAAGAGCTGACTTACTGGTGCCACATAATAAATAGCTCTAAATAATGTGCTTTTCCAGTTAAATAATGACTTTAGTAAAACAGATGAAAATGTAGACTATGTTGTTTTTTTCTGCCTGTCAGAGTCTCATTAGCATTTCAATTTAAATTCTACAAGTGCATTCAAATCTCTCATTTGTACATCTGGCATAACTCAAAACACTGCCTTATTTGTTAAAAAAAATTAAGGCAAATGAGCCAATTCACAATATCTTGCAGTGGTATTTTAGTGGGTGAAAACAATGTTGTTATTTCAATGTTGCGTATCAGTAAAGGTCTTCATGTGATGAAACTGAAAAGAATTAACACTTTATTTTTATAATAGAATCTCAAAAACATGGAATTAAGTGCTAATGCTATCTTTTCCATACATAGAGTTAACATATAAAATAATCATTTCTCTTTATAATAATCTTAGAAATGATATCTAAGAAACAATGAAATTATAATTTCAGGTTATTATGATATTGTTGTAAAGTTCTTTATGGCAAAGTTTTCCTAATATACTTAAAAGTTAAAAAGAAAATGCTAAAATTTATTTAAAGTATATGGTTAGCAATGGACCTAAAACAATAGTGTACATACAACCCACAAAATGATATTTTTAATGTGTATTTCCTGGATTTGCCCCAGAAATCTTGATTCACAGATGAGGAGCAACAATTAGAGTTCTTTTTTCCCCCATGGTTCTAGCATGTGATAATTTTTATTAAGAATAACATTGGCTCTAAGAATTTCACCCTCAATTCTATAATACATTCTGTTAAAAACAATTATACAAGAGCAAATACAAAAATATTAAATTATGAAAACAAATCCATTAGATTTCTTTAAATATATTATATACCCTTAAATAACTCAAGATTTTTCAGAGTAGAAGAATAAAGTTAACTGTTACAGCTTTGAAAGTAACACTACTTTATTACTAGGAAATTATAACATACTGAACTAGTAGTAGAAACATGGAGTTATTTTTTGTAAAAAAGTAGCTAAAAGCATAAAACCACTCAGATGATCATGAGTCCTAAAAGTTTAGACTATACAGGATTAAAGCATGGAAGCAGAAGGATGCCTTTTTAAACTAAGACCTGTGAGCTAAGCGGATCTGATTACTTCAAAGAGCTTCTCTACGCGTAAGTAGTAAGACATCATTGTATGCTATTTACAATTTTTTTGGTCAGACTTGTACTACTAACTACAAGTAATTCTGCAGATTTGTGAGTGAGATTAGGAGGGAGATGCTTTTGTAATGTATTATTTCCCACTGAAGAATGAATTCTAGGCAAATTCTAGAAACAAAATTGGTCCTTCTAATGGGGCCTGTCAAAGTCCTTGAGAATTCTATCAAGTGGCAGATTTGCTTCAGGGGCACAGAATCTAAAAATCTTACATGTAGTTAAAGGCTATGTATAAGCCAGTCCTGAATCCTCATTTTATAAATCACATCATTAGTCCATATATGCATAGAAAGAACTCCAGTCAATGTGCAATCAGAAATGTACTTTCATGATGAACAGTTAACATATTTTCTTTTCTCAAAAGGAAGAATGATGGGAAAAAATAGTTAACATTCCATTCTTCAAAAGCAAACTATTATAGAGAAATATCTTGTCTTAAGCATCTCCTATTTTATTCAAATAATACTTGCTGATGAGAGAAATCTATTTCAGGTGTAATCCACATATTCTCAAACTAGCAGTATATGATCACTGCATTTACTTGTATCTTATCCACATTAGGATTGAATATGAGCCTAATCATCAACTGTGAAAACTGAAGCATTCTCACAGAAAGCCATTTCTACTATGCTTACTAAGGATTCAGACTCAGAATCCAGCTTTCTATGAGCCTTTAGAGGAATTATAAGAAGAGTATTCAATGTAGAAATTACTGGCTGAATCGTCTCTATGGAAAATATATTGAACCCACAGAAATTCTTTCAGACCACCCCAAGTTGAATATACCATGCCCACAGTATAAAATAAATTCGGATCTATTCATCTATTGATGGGCACTTGGACTGTTTTCAGATCTTAGCTATTTAAATAATGTTGTTATGAACATAGGGGTATATATCCATTCTGATTGGTGTTTCAGGCTTCTTAGGATGTACTGTGTACATTTACACAATGGAATACTATGCAGCTGAAAAAAAAATAAGGTTCTCTTACCCTTTGAGACAGAATGAGGGACCTGGAAATTATTATGCTAAGCAAAATAAGTCAACCAGAGAAAGACAATCTCACTTATATGTGGAATCTAATAAACAAAATAAACTGATGAACTAAATAGATCCAAAGGCATAAAGCATTAAATAGACTGATGAATTTTAGAGGCAAGGGGGAGAGGAAGTAGGAAGAGATTAACCAAAGAACTTATATGCATATATACATAACCCATGGACAAAAAATAGTGTGGGGAATGAGCAGGAAAGGAGTGGCAGGGGTCAATGGGGGGCGGGGGAAGGTGAGAGACATCTGTAATATTTTCAACTATAAAAACTTTTTTAATGAATCCCGCATAAGAACTTTGCTGTCATTGGTAACTTGGGCTTCACTTTGAGTAGTTTGCTAGCTAGAGTGTGAAAACTAAGCTTCACCCTTCATTTTGGCTTTTCCTGATAGGCAGTACAGTGGTCATTATTAACATTATTGTTAACATCATCATAATTAAGAAGTGGAGATTTTAACATAAGTGATGCTGATATAAATGGTCAATGGACCACAGTTTGAGAAACACTAACTGTTGAAGTTCATTTCCTTTAACCTGATAATTAAAGTCTTTCATAGTCTAATTTTATTATACCTTTCACTCCTACTCTGTAGGAAGAACTACTCAATTGGGTCAATTGGATCATCACTTTAGCTTAGTGTAGAGTACCAAATCTGGATCTAAACCCGCAAATCCTTTATATCACAGTTTTGGTGAGACCACTTGAAGGCCATCCCATGGAACATGGAAAACAGATAATAGGTATTTGCCTTAATTCAGATGTCAGAATAGAGAGAGCCTAAGTAACGTGTGGAAGGATCATAGGGAATCAAGAAATAGGCGATATAGAGAGAATACTTTATCTAAGATGAGTTGATCTCTACAAAGAGCCAATTTAAAGCCATTCATCTTAAAAAGAATCTAAAAAATATAAAAGTAAGTTGTCTTTATGTTACATTTAACAAAATTTTAGTTAAATGTAACATAATTCTGTGATAATTTTTAAGCCAAGGAATAAGACAGTTACAAAATTTTGATGATTTTTCTGAAATTACTTCACCATAGTGTGAAATAATATCTGTCAATTTATATTTTAACACCTAAAAGATAGAAATAAATGTCATCTAACAAATGTTCAAGGGCTTCAACAGTTTTCTAAAGGATTTATCTTAATCCTTTTCTATCCCTGGATTTTTTGAATTATTATCATATCATAACCCTTGCCAATTTCTCTGCTCCAACTGTAAACTATCCAATGCTCATTTACCATCACTGTACATGTGATTTGATAAATTCCCCAATATAATTTACAATAACTTCATGAAATCAGTATCTTTCTCAATTTACTCTACTTTCTATAGTTAATTTACATGGTATTCTTCAAGGTCTAAAATAGTTACTTGACAGACACATTTACTATGTCTTTTAATTGCTAAGAGAATGGCAAAAAAATGTGATGTGATAGGCAAATGTAGGAAACTGGGTTACATTAATCTGAGTGAAGACTCATGTATTATATGTCTCCTTCACTAGAAAATTTTCTCATGTCATGCTTACTTTACTTCCCAGTAGAACCTGGTAAGAGGTGAATTATAAATAATCTGATAACCACCCATATGGAAGTCCAGAAAATCAGTCAGTATTTTAAAAATTTGTCAGAAGATACCTAGCAAGCCCCATTAGGCTGGCCATCAGAAAGATCAAGAATATTTTTTTTCTAATATGTTTTATTGGTCAAGGGAAGAAAAACTAAAAAACATACAAATGAGACTACATCCAACTAAAATTTTTGGCACAGCAAAGAAAACCATCAACAAAATAAAAAGACAACCTACTAAATGGGAGAACATATCCACTAATGATATATCCAAAAAGGAGTTAATATTAAAAATTTATAAAGAACTCATTCAACTCAATATCAGAGAAACAAACAATCCAATGAAAATGTGGACAAAGGACCTGAATAGACAGTTGTCCAAAGAGGACATACAGATGGCCAATACACTTATGAAAAAATGTTCAACATCACTAATCATCAAAGAAATGCAAATTAAAACCATAATGAGATATCACCTCACATCTGTTGGAATGGCTATCATGAGTAAATCAACAAATAAGTATTGGTGATGAGTAGAGAAATGAGAATCTTCATGCACTGTTGGTGGGAATGCAGATTGGTGTAGTAGTTGTGGACAACAGAATGAAGGGTCCTCAAAAATTATAAATGGAACTACCTATGACCCAGCAATTCCACTTCTGGGTATATACCTAAGGAACCCAAAATGCTCATTTAAAATAATATAAACATCCCTATGTTCACTGCTGCTTTATTTATAATAGCCAAGAAATGAAAACTACCCAAGTGCTAATTAAAAGACAAATGGAAAAAAAATAAGTGATATATATATATATATATATATATATATGTGAAATATATATTAATATTCTATTAATATATAGTAATATTCTACTGTATGTGTGTGTATATATATACATACACACACATACAGTAGAATATTACTCAGCCATAAAAAATTTAAAAAGAAGTGATATATATATATGAAATATATATATTAATATTCTATTAATATATAGTAATATTCTACTGTATACACACACACACACACACACACACACATATACAATAGAATATTGCTCAACCATAAAAAAAAAATCTTACCATATGTGACAGCATGGATGGACCTAGAGGGTATTGTGCTAAGTAAAACAAATAAGACATATAATGTCAAATATAATATGATTTCATTTATATGTGGAATCTAAAAAGAAAATAAACTAACAAAAAAATTTGAAACAGACTCAGAGAACAAGTTGATGGTTGCCAGAGAGGAGGATTATTGGTGGACTGGGTGAAAATGGTGAAGGGATTAAAAAGTATAAATTGATAGTTACAAAATAGTCACAGGGATGTAAGATACAGCCTATAGAATATAGTCGATCAATATTGTAATAGCTATGTATAGTTCCAAGTGGGTACTGGAAATGGGGGGTGGGGCACACTTTGTAAAGTACATGATTATCTAACCACTAGGCTGTATACCTGAAACTAATATCAAATAATATTTAATATTATTAAATATCAATATTTAAATATCAATATTTAAACTGTAATTTTAAAATATTTTTAAGGAAAAAGACGGGGAGCAAAAAGGTGATGAAAGTATAGCATGCCACTTTGTACTGGGTTTGCCAGTGAGGTGGGATACACCCTGACAGTAAGTCAGCTATATCTGGCAGTTATACAAAAGTTTCAAAAAATATACTCACAATTTTGAAACTCTAATATGCACAAAATGTAGTATAATGAACACAATATGTATGTGCAAGGGAGTTATATATTTTTATCACTTAATATTCATGAAAATCCTATGAGGTGGTAATATTATCATCATTTACAAAATGGCAACTGAAGCTTACAGAGAAGAGTTCAGCTAAGCCTTTAGAGCTAACTGAGTTGGAATTTAAATCCAGAGATTCAGATCTTGAAACTGATCTTCTGAATTATTATTCTTGTGAATGAAAAGGGGCCACATGCTAACCTGACTAGCTCAGGGGAGGCCTGCTTGGTGGCCTTACAAACTCAGAGACCTAAAGTAACTACAAAGGATGGCCTGAAATTAACTTTAAACAAAAGCAGTTTTTGGTGGGTAGTTATGCCCTAGTCCAGCATCTTCCCTGATAAAGGTCAATCTTTACCCTGAATCTGTCTATTGTACTTTTGCATCTATGATAACATATCTTTGGAAGGTCAAAGTAGTTTCTCTTTCTCCAGATCCTCAAACCACTGGTACCATTCTGTGGAGATCACAAATTTCCTCATTGCTAACTGTTAACTATCCTATACCCACCCAAGTAAAAGAAGTATATGTCTATAATTTTACTTTATTTTTATTAATCCGCACCCATACATATTTTTCCATTGATTTTTAGAGAGAGTGGAAGGGAGGGGAAAAGACATAGAAGGAGAAACATTGATATAAGAGAGACACAAAAATTGATTGCCTCCTGCTCTGCGCACACCCCAACCAAATCTGGGGATCAAGCCCACAACCCAGGTATGTGTCTTTGACCAGAATTGAACCCAGGACCCTTCAGTACTCAGGCTGAGTTCTATCCACTGAGTCAAACTGGCTGAGGCCCATTGTACTTTTTATCCTACCCCAGAGGTTTCCCTAATTTATCACCAATGGATATTATGTAACCCACATATGTCTCCCCTTTTGATTATCCAATATAATAAAAAGCTAATATGTAAATTGTTCAACTGACCAGGAATTCTATTGCTCCCTATAATGTGCACTGACCACCAGGGAGCAGCATGAAACAAAGGAAGGCCCTGGCTGGCAGCTGGCAGCCTGGGGAAGGAAGGCCCCCATCAGCCCTGATTGCTGGCCAGGCCTAGGATCCCTACTTGTGCAGGAATTTAGTGCACTGGGCCTCTAGTAATATATAAAATAGGGTGCAAAATTGCCAATCTCTGTAGCATTACCTCAGTCTGTTGAGATTTTGCTTCCCTGCAATTGTTAAATATTTGACTCAAATTTACACAAAAATTCTTCACAGGTTTGAATGTTTCTTACATTGACATTCTGCAGACCTTTATATTTTATGTCTTAACTATTTTTAAAATTACAGAAAGATATATTTGCTTCAATGACATATCAATCTTTCTACCCCAGCACCTAATAGCTTTTTTACACACAATTAACATTCAATAAATACTGCTTGAATTAAACTGCTGGTCAAATCCAAATTAAATTAATGTTCCATACAAGAGCAGATGCATAACAACCAATTATATTCTTTCTTTGGGATTAAGTTTGCCTTTATCACTTAACAGAAACAGACGGAAAGAAATAAAGTACTCTCTAGTTACCAGAATCCTTCTGAGGAATATGAATGGAGGTTATTTTAATATCTGAGAGTGGTTTAGAGAATGAAGCACTCTCTTTTCCAGATTAATATAGCTATTTTAATTGATGACTTGGTCATTTCTAAATGCTGAAGGCACGATTTCAAAAAGTCCCCCTCATAAAGTAAAGGAGGTAAAATGTTATGCACAGCAATGCATTCAATTCATTCAAAAAATTATTACATATAAGACACAGTTCTAGACATTTAAGATACCTGCATTCATGGAGCTTATATGCTAATGAGATGCAATAAATAGTAAACAAATGAACTAGATGCATTCTGTTGAGAAGAATTAAACTGGGTGGGGTTGAAAGTGGTAGCTGCTGTAGCTGAAAGGTTGGAGACGAATACTCTCTATTGGAAGTGATGACAAGGAGTTCGTCAAGCAAAGGGTCTGGAGAAGAGCAGTCCAGGAAAAAGGCAGTACAAACACTGAGTCGGAGACTTGCTATTTAATCTAAGAGAACAGGGGGAAGTGTTCTAGAAGAAAAGAAGCCCTTAAACTGCAAGTGTTTTTTCAATTAAATATTAAGAGTATTTTTAAAAACAAACCTCTGTGGACCCCTACCAACACCATAAATGAAAATTAATTCAAGATGGATCAAAGATTTAAATGTAAGACCGAAAGCTATAAAACAAAGAAGAAAACATTTAATTGTAAGTATAAATATTTAGTTTATTCTATAGATTATCCTATATAATAAAAGGCCACAGGTGTCACAACTGAAACAACCAGAGACCAGACCACCACGGTCCCTCACCGGGCTGGTCCCACCCCCAAATAAGAAAAGTGGTTAGGGGAGATCAGGTAGGCAGGCCAGTGGTTAGGGGAGATCAGGTAGGCAGACAGCCCCACACCAGGCTGTCCCTGCCCCCAAGCAAGCAATTAGGAGCAATCAGAAAGGCAGGCAGAGTGGTTAGGGGTGATCAGGTAGGCAGATCAGTAGTTGGGGTGATCAGGTAGACAGACCGCCCTTGGAAGGGTTGGCCTCACACCCCACTCCCCAGCAAAGATAAAAGATATAGGGAGGCCCAGGCCAGTCAAGCCATCAAACCCCAGCCTGTCGCTTGCAGAGGGAGGCCACCAGTGGCAGGAAATGGGGGAGGGGAGGGCAGCAATGCACAGATATCAAGCAGGGGTGGGCCAGCTGCCTGAAGATGGGGGAACAAAATCCCCGATAGACCCTGATTTCAGGCCAGCCCTAGGGACCCTACACAAGGGGTCCTAGATGTGAGAGGGTGCAGGCCAAGCTGAGGAACACACCTCTCCCCCGTCGTACACTCGGCCTCTAGTAATTCAATAACAGCATTATTTATTTTATTCCTCAAACCATCCCTTTTAACTAGCCCAACACAAAAAGTCCCAGACTCATAGGTATTTTATCAGTCCTAGCTCTGGAAAGTGTCACTTCTCCACTTCTCCAAGAAACTCTAGTTCCTTTTGTTGGAAAACTAGAGGCCCAGTGCATGAACTTTTGTGCACTGGGTGGGGAGGTCCCTCAGCCCAGCCTGAACACTATCATAGTCTGGGATCCCTCAGGGGATGTCCGACTGCTGACTTAGGCCCATGGGGAGTAGGCCTAAGCCAGCAGTTGCACATCCCTCTCATAGTCTGGGACTCCTTCCTTGCCCCTTACTGCCCACCTGCAGCGGAGGTGGGAGAGGCTTCCACCATCTCTGTTGTGCTCACCAGCGATGAGCCTGGCTCTCCCTGTGGGAGCGCACTGCCCACCAGGGGGTAGCGCCTGCATTGAGCGTCTGCCGCCTGGTTGTCAGTGCACATCATAGCAACTAGTCGTTCCACCGCTCAGTGATTTGCATATTAGGATTTTATTATATAGGATGGTATGTAAAAAACAAATTCTGTTACAAAGCATTCTCACTGCTACTGAGGGATAACTGTGCTTAGGCCATGTCAATGAACAGAGTTAAGAAGCTAAGAATATATATATATATATATATATATATATATATATATATACACACTAATCCATGACTATACATCTATAGTTATTTCTATATCTTTTTATATGTATGTAGATAGAGATACAGAAGAGAAAGAGAGAGAGAGATAACTATAAGTTCATACTGATAACTCCGATTCCAATCATTACAAGCTTCATTATAGCCTTCCCCTTTCCTTATTTGTTACTTCCTTCTCTGACAGTAAGAAACCTGGCTCTCATTATCTACAATGCATTTACTTACTTGATCAATCCTAATATTCGCATTTGCTACTTAGCAAATTGCCAACCATACCACTGAAAGACATTACTTAACGAACGGGATACAAAATTTGTATATCCTAGACAAAATACTGTTCTTAAATTAGATATTTTGGTTCCCATCCTTAATAATTATATTATTCACTAGAAGCTGGAGTCCCTTGGCCTGGCCTGTGGGGACTGAGCCGAAACCGCCTCTCCAACATCCCCCTGAAGGGTCTGGATTGCAAGAGGGTGCAGGCCAAACTGAGAGACCCGACCAGTGCATGATTGAGGCAAGGGAGGGCTTCAAGGCATGCCCAACCTGTCTCTCCCAGTCTCACCCAGCCCTGATCAACAGACCACAGCAGCAAGCTAACCTACCAGTCAGAGTGTCTGCCTTCTAGTGGTCACTGTGCATCATAGCAACTGGTCAAATGGTCAAACAAAAGGTCGAACACTTAACATATTAGGCTTTTATTATATAGGATTAGTGATACAATTAGGTCCATTTGTTACCATTTGTATTCATTTTGAATAATCCTGGTCCAAGTCCTGGTTAATTTCAATCATCTCATTTGGTTGATATTTAAAACATTAATATGATTCTAAAAGTCAATGCAATATAAAAACAAACAAAAACATTATTCCCTTCTATTCCTTACTATTCTGTTCTTATTCTTTTTTATATACTACTTCTACCCAACTCTCAGTAGGTAACTGATTTCTTCAAATTTTGATTTACCACTCCTATATTTTTGAAAAAATATATTTACTTATACTAATATGTCTCTCTGTCTTACATTAAAAATAGCACCCTGTAGACACTTTTTTTGCATTAAAAATTTTTTATGACAGTATGTACTAGAAATCACTAAATTAAGTTTATAAATATCTTTCTTACTTTCACAGATGCATAATATTTAGTAGGTAAATATAGACTATACCATAATTTATTCAACCACTCTCTTATGTATGGACATTTATCTCCAACATTTTGCAATTACAAATGATGATGCAGTAAATAACCTTGTACATATTCATTTTCTTGAGTTATGGAGATGTATCATCCTGATAGGGTCTAGGAGTAGAATTGTCAGGTTAAAAGATAAATATGTACTTTTGTTAGGTATTACAAATTTCCCTTTCAAAGACTGTATTAGTTTTAATTCCTATAGAAATATGTAAGAATGACTATTTCCCTGCATGCTCAGTGATACTATTTGTCATTTAAAGAAAATTTTGCCACTCTAAAAAGTGATAAATGGTATTTAGTGTTGTTTTAATTTACATTTCTCTAATCATGAGTAAGTTTGAACATGTTTTATATATTTATCATATGTTTATATGTTTCTTTTTGTGAATTGCCTTTTACCTATTTTTTATAGGGTGTTTGATTTTTCCACCCCACCGCTTCCCCCTGGAGAAACTCATAATATTTTATTCCAGATAAGTCTTTAAAACATTAGGCAACATGCAATGTATTTTCATTTGTCTTCTTACTTAGGTAAATGTACACTTATTATCTTTCTTAAGTGTTTACCCTTTTTTTACTTAGTATCCTACTTTCATTTATGATCATTACCAGGGATTTCTGTATTTGCTTTAAAAAAAATCTTAATGTTGAAAGAATTACAGATGTCCTCCTTTTTTTCCCCTACCATTGATCCCATCCTCTCCACTCCCACTCCCTCCCCAGGTCTTCACCACACTACTGTCTGTATCCAGGGCTATGCATATATGTATATAAATTCTGTTTCTCCATTTATTTTATATTGCTTTGACTCTTAGAATCATAGTAATGTTTTACATCTCTTCCCTCCTGCCCCTTCCCTCTGAGAACCCTCAGTCTGTTACATGACCCCATGTCTCTTGCTCTTCTATTTCTCCGTTTATTTTGTTCATTAGATTCCACATATAAGTGAGATCATGTGATATTTATCTTTCTCTGCCTGGCTTATTTAGCTTAACACTTGGGCTGTTTCCAGAGATTAGCTATCCTATCTAATAAAAAAGTAATATGCAAATTAACTCTGCTCTGCCCACAAGCCACGCCCACTAGCCAATCTGGCATGAGTATGAAAATTAACCCAACCAAGATGGCTGCCCATTTTTGAATTGGATTGTTACTCTTCCTTTTGGTGAGTTGTATGAGTACTTTATGTACTTGAAAAATTAATTCCTTATCAGATGAATCATTGTACATGCGTTCTCCATACAGTGGGTTCCCTTTTAATTTCATGCTGTTTTTTGTTTTTGTTTTTGTTTTTGCTTTTTATATTGATGTCATCCCATTTATTTATTTTTTCCTTTTATTTAAAAATAAAATAATAAAATAAAAAATAAAAAATTCTAGTAGGCAGCAAAATATCAGATATCTCTATAGCAGAATTTGCACTGATACAATGCCTAGGGCAAGAGAAACAAAGGAAATCTTTATTGTTCATATTATTACAAATATTCCTCATTTTTCCCCTCTATTGCTCCCCTCTACCAGGTTCCCACTCCACCCTCTAACCTCCCGCCCATTGTCCTCATCCATAGGTGCACAGTTTATGTTCAGTCCCTTCCCACACCCCTTACTCCCTTTTCCCCTGAGAATCGTCAGTTCACTCCCCTTCCATACCTTTGATTCTATTTATTCACCAGTTAATATTGTTCATCAGATTTTTTAATTCCTTTAGTGTTTAGATTCACTTGTGGATAGTTACATATTTGTTGTTCATAATTTTTATCTCTATTTTGTTCTTCTTCCTAAAGAACCCCCTTCAGCAATTCATATAATTCTGGTTTGGCGGTGATGAACTCCTTTAGCTTTTTTTTATTTGTGAAGCTCTTTATCTGGCCTTCGATTCTGAGTGATAGCTTTGCTGGGTAGAGTATTTTTGGCTGTAGATTCTTGTTATTCATCACCTTGAATATTTCTTGCCATTCCCATCTGGCCTCCATGGTTTCTGTTGAGAAATCAGCTGACAATCGTATGGGTGCTCCTTGATAGGTAACTACCTGCTGTTGTCTTGCTGCTTATAATATTCTCTCTTTGTCTTTTGCTCTTGGAATTTTAATTAAGATGTGTCTTGCTGTGGTCCTCTTTGGATTCCTTTTGTTTGGGGTTCTGTGCACTTCTTGGACTTGTAAGTCTAATTCTTTCACCAGGTGGGGGAAGTTTTCTGTCACTATTTCTTCCAGTATGTTTTTGGCATCTTGCTCTGTCTCTTCTACTGGGACCCCCCATAATTCTGATGTTGATTCCCTTGAAGTTGTCCCAGAGTTTTCTTACATTATCTTCAACTTTCTGGATTCTCATGTCTTGTTTCTGCGGAGGAGTGTCTTCTAGCTCTTTATGTTCCAAATCTCTGACTTGATCCACTTTGTTTTTAGGACTCTGTATAATATTTTTTTTTATTTCAGACAATGTATTCTTTATTTCTAGTTGACCCCTTTTCATATCCTCATAGGTCTCATTTATTTTATCAGCCTTTTCTAGGAAATTCTTGAAAAACCTTATAACCATGGTTTTGAACTCTGTATCCAGTCACTTGTTGTCCTCCATTTCTTTCATTTGTGATCTGTTTCCTTGTTTCGGCATTTTCACAGCTTCCCTAAGTTGGTAGGGTGGCTTTGTGTGCTAAGGTGTCCTATATGGTTCAGTGGGTTAGCCTCCCAGTTACCTGAGGTGGACACTCTTGGTGCACCCCTTTGTGGACTATGTGTACAGCCTTATTGTAGTTAAGTCTTGATTGTTGTTGGTATCACTGGGAGGAACTGACTTCCAGGCCAATTGGCTGTGAAGATCAGTTGTGTCTATGCTGGGAGATAGCCTTATTCGACTAGACGTGGAAACTTGCAAAAGCCTCTGTGCTCAGGTTGGATTAGGCAGAGTTTCAGGGTGGAACCTACAGCCTTGGCTTCCCCTCAACCCCACCCTATGAAGTTCCTGAGTTTCAGTGTTCCTCAGTGTCCTTTGGTACTTGCTGCTTTGTACTCCCTGCAAGCACCTCTGAGAGAAAGGTGCCCTTGAGTTTCGCCTGCTACCAGACAGTCTAGTTTCTCCCCCAATGAGCCCAGAACTGGGGTTCAGTGCAGTTAGAAGTGGGGTTGGAAGTAGGATTCAGTGCAGTCTGGAGCTTTTGTCTTCTTCCCGCTAGTGCAATCCAGAGGCACAGTTAACAGTATGTCCTCTGCTTGCAATGTGCGCGTCTCCGCGACTCTGCCTTTCGCTGCTCCCCTGAGTTTCTGCCTTACAGCCCAGATTCCCTCCCTATGAGCCTGGGTCCCCAGGGTGTCTCCCAGAACTGGGGTTCAGTGCAGTCAGAACTGGGGTTCAGCACAGTCCAGAGCTTTTATCTCCTTCCCACTAGGGAATGCAAGCCAGGCACTCAGCCGCCCCCTCCTCCCCAGCTCAGTCCTCTCCCCACACATGCACTGTGCCTCTGTACCTAAGGCTTTTATAGCTCCTCTGATTTTCCTTCTGGTTTTCTCTTTTCTTCTAGTTGTAGAATTTCCAGTCAGTCAACTTTTCTGGATAATGTCCATTTTGTATTTTAGTTGTAAGTTTTTGAAATTGTTTTGTAAGGCTGCAGTTAGGCATTTACCTATGCTGCCATCTTGGTTTTCTCAATCTGCCTACTAGAATTTTTATGGTTTTACAAATTGCATTTAAATATTTTCTCTGTTTTGAGTTTATTCCTGTGTATGGTATAAGTTGGTGGTCTCATTTCATTTTTTGCATGTACCTGTCCAATTATCACAACACCATTTATTTATTAAAGAGACTATCTTTAATCCATTTTGCTTCCTTTATAAAATATTAATTGAGCATAATGGGTTGGGTAAATTTCTAGGTTCTCTCTTCTGGTCCATTTATCTACTAGTAGATGCCTGTTGTTGTGCTAGTACTAGGCTGTTTTGATTACAGTGGCTTTGTAGTATAGTTTGATAGTATTGTGATCTCTCCAACTTTGATCTTCTTTCTCAAGATTGCTGCAGCTATTTGGGGTCTTTTATGATTCCATATAAATTTTTTGAGTGTGTTTATTCTAGCTCTGTGAAATATGCTATTGGTATTTTAATGGGGATTGCATTGAATCTATGGAGTTTTTTGGGTAGTATGCACATTTTAATGATAAACATGTTATATTGGGTGTTTGGTCTTTTGCCCTTATTTCTTAAGAGTTCTTTGTGTATTTGGGGATATTACTTTTTGTCTACATACATGTTGCAAATATTTTCTTGGACTTTGACATTTGTCTTTTGACTTTGTAGTAGTTTAGACCATACAATATGTAAAAATGTTTTTTGTAGCCAAAACTGATTTGGTTCAGGGGATAGAGAGTCGGTCTGTGGACTGAAAGGTCCCAGGTTCGATTCTGATCAAGGGCATGTACATTGGTTGCGGGCATCTCCCCGGTGGGGTGTGTGCAGGAGGCAGCTCGTCAATGATTCTCTCTCATCGATGTTTCTAGCTATTTATCCCTCTCCCTTCCTCTGTGAAAAATCAATAAAATATATTAAAAAATGTTTTTGTTATCAAATTTTCAGTATTTTTCTTTATTACCTCTGAATTTTGAGTTAGAGTTAGAAAGCCTTTCCCTAAACCAATTTTTAAAAATGCACTTATATATTCATCTATTGCTTATATGGTTTAATTTTTTTTTACATTTAGATCCCAAGTCCATCATCTTTGCTTATAATATAAGATATGGTATAAAATAACTTGTTCCAAACGGCCACCCAATTTTTGTAGAACTATTTACTAAAAAGCCGATCCTTATCACAGTCATTTGAGACGCTCTATTCCTGCTATGCTAAATTTCCATATGCATTTTGATTTATTTCTGGACATTTTCTCCCATTCCATTGCTTTCTCTATTCATGCACAAGTACTACAATGTTTTAATTATAGAAGTTATCTAATATTCAAGTATAATTTAATGTCTGAAAGGGCTAGTCACCACTTATAGTGTTTCTTCTATTTCAGTATTTTTCTGGATATTGTTAAGTGTTTATTTTTCTGTCTGAACCTTAGCATCAACTAACTTTACTCCATAAAATGGAACATTGGCATTTTTGTTTGGATTGTATTACAGTAATTACATTAATATAGGTGGAACTGTCATTTTCAAAATGTTGAGTATCTATATGAAAACAGGAGAAGTCATTTTATTTGTCTAGCTCTAGTCATATTTTTTAGGAATGTTTATTTTTTTCAATATAGGTTTTGCCCATAACTCACTAAATTTACTCCTAAAGACTTAATCGTTGTTGCTACTAGAAGAGTTATTTCCTTAAACTACTAACATGGGAGGTGGTTTCTCACACAATAGATAATCAAAACATATGAATTTTCAAAAATCTGCTATCCTGAACAGGAAAAGAAACTCAGATATAGGACTGCATTTTTTTAGAATATAAAAGGAAAAAATAATGAAAGTGAATAGTTTTACGTTCATTAGAAATGCACTGATACCAAAGAGCACAGCATTTCTCTTTATACTCAAAGGCATTTTTTAAATTAAGAAAGTTTAAAAGTGCATCACTTTTAAAGTTTAATAGGGGAATTGCAATGCTAAGGAAACATTAACTGACAGCTAACTTTTCAAACCATTTGGGTGAAAGAGAGGGATAAACTTGAGAGAAAAGAAACCTCAGTGATAGTCAGTTTTTCATTTGATATTACAATAGTAAAGTTATAAATAAAGTATAGTATTTTATATACTTTAGGAAAGCATTTTCATATTGATTCTAAAATTGCCAGATAATAGCAAGTCCAGAGAGTACATTCCACTTTGTATATCTGAAAAAGTTATCACTAAAGGTCACCACCATCTTAACTGTACACATTATCATTTAAAACTAAGTAGTAAAAAAGTCACTCACATTTAGTTCACACACTTTTACCATCTGTTGCATGCTTTTTATGCATTTTAATTATTTTTGAGACTTACAGAAACTCCATTTTTTTAAATGCCTTCTGTCACTGTAGGCAATTTTAAAATTCCATAACTAATAGTATTACATCAGATAAACATCTTTAATAAACCAGAGATAAAACCAGGTTCAAGTTTGATTCATTCTAGATTCCATAGTTTAGGTATTGGTATTGGGAAATCCATGACTCAACCTAAGCTTTCGTGTATGTAGTTAACAACTGTTAGAAATATTTACAATAGATATATATCCATATTATCTACTGGAAATATGTTTATACTTATTTGGAGTTTAGTGTTAACAAATAATTCATTAAGAATTAGGACCACAGGATAAAACCTCATTTACCCATAAGTCATTAAGTTGGCAACTTCATCCAACAAATGCCCAAGCTCTAAAAGATATCTAAAAAATGTCTCAGATGATATAATTAAGTTTACAAACATAATTCAGAAGATAGTTTTTAAAATTCTCACCCAGTATATATTTTCCCAGATTTTTGGCACAATTTGAACAAGTCGTCATACATTTTCCAACAAATATTAATTAGAAAAATCACATTCAAAGAAAAGTTTTTTACTTGAGACTAACCCACTTTGAATTTTATCAGAGCTTAATTGATCAAGAAAGAAAATATACAACTCTAGCCTCCTTTAGCCATGGCCATGGGTAAGAAAATGCCAAAGTCCAGCCACCTCTAGCCCTTTTATCTCACCTAAGAAGGAAGACATAGTAGAGGGAAACAGATTTACATAAAAAGTAAGTCCTAACCATAGAATCATAGACTTTTTTCTCTCCCCTATACCTTACTATCACATCAACATCAGGCTTCTGTGTGATAACAGTGCATTATAGCTGAAAGAACAGCAAGACCCAGACCCTTTTAAGGAGACTTTAGGAAAGCCCAGGACAACAGAGAATACAAAAACAAAAACATTATAAGGAAATTTTAGCCTAGACACCTAGAGGTACAGTAAATAGTAACACAATCTAACACCAAGCTACATACAGATAAAATCTTACATTAAGTCCTATTTACCTCAGTTCCTTTTACACAATATGTCATGTCTTGGTTTCAATAGCAACAACAAAAATCACAAGGCATGCTAAAAAGAAAACAATGCAATCTGAAGAGACAAATAAACATAAAAATCAGAACATATGCCTGAGATTTTTAAATTATCAACTCAGGAATGTTACATATAATGATTAATATGTTTAGAGCTCAAATGAAAAAGAGAGACAACATGCAAGAACAGATAGACAATTTAAGCTGAGAAAAGTAACTTCTAGAGGAAATTTTCTAGAAAATGCTAAAATTAAAAAAACACCGTAACAGACATTTTTAAATGCCTTTAATAGGCTCACAATAAACTGGACATGAGCAAGGGGGGAAAAATCAGTGTGGTAGAAAATGTTAATAGAAACTTCTCAAACTGAAAAGAATACAAAAGGGGGGAAATTTTTAAACAGAATAAAATGTGCAAGAACTGTAATTAAAAGGTACAATTTTGCACAATAGAGATACAAGAAGAGCAAAGAAGAGAAAGAGAGGGAGATATGAGAGGAACCGGAAAAGAAGATCATAAAAAACAAACAAATGCTGCAGCTGAAAAATACAATGAAAACAATTAAAATGCAATAGGGGAGCATCAACAGTATACTTGATCAGGAAGAAAAAAATCTGTGAAGTACAAACAGGTGGCTTCAACTTACCCAGTGAGAGGAAAATGGGGGGAAAAAAAGAATGAAAAAACAGAAAATCTCCATGAGTGATATCAATAAGGAAAACATGCATTACTGGGTTCCCAGAAAAATAAGAGAGGGAGAAAAAAGCAGAATGCTAAGAAATAATAGCTGAGAAATTCTCAAATCTCAGGAAAGATTTAGACATCCAAATTTATAAAGCCCCTAAAGACTCAAACAAATTTCTAAAAGATCTTCTTCCAGACACATTAGAATAAAAGAGTCTAAAATCAAAGACAAAGAGAAAATTTCAAAAGCAGAATGAAAAACAAACAAAAAACAAACAAAAACAAACTACTGTATACATATAAATGGAAACCCCTGAGGCTCTCATTGGATTTCTAAGAAGAAACCACACAAGCCAGGAGAGAGTAGAATGATATATTCAAATTGCTAAAAGAAAACAAAACAAACTAGAAACACCAATCAGAAAAGATGTATGCACCCCTATGTTCATTGCAGCACAATTTACAATAGCTAGGATTTGGAAATAGCCTAGGTGCCTATCAGCAGATGATTGGATCAAAAAACTATGGTACATTGTGTAAATGGAATATAATGCTGCCATAAAAAAGAAGGAATTCTTATCATTTACAGCAACATGGATGGAATTGGAGAACATCATGCTAAGTGAAATAAGCCAGTCAATGAAAGAGAAACACCACATGACCTCACTCATTTATGGATAATAAAGAATATTATAAACTGATGAACCAAAAGATAGATATAAAGATAATAAAGCAACAAGCAGACTGTCAAATTACAGTGGGAGGGGAGGGAGATCTGGGGGAGATAAGAGATCAACGGAAGGACTTATATACTTGCATATAAGTACAACCAATGGACACAAAGCTCTGGAGAGGGAGGGCATGTATGTGGGGGGGGGGGGGTCAATGGTAAAATATGTACACAGATAACAATTTTATTTAAAAAAATAATTAATTAATTTAAAAAATAAAAGAAAACAACACCAAAAATCCCTGCCAAACAGGGTTACTCTATCTAGCCAAGTTGTCTTCAGAAATAAAGTCTATTTTCCCAGACAAACAGAAGCTGAGGGAATTCATCACCACTAGAACTGGCTTACACAAAATTCTGAAAGGAGTTCTTCAAGCTGAAACCTAAGGAAACTAGTAATATGAAAATATAAAACACTGGTAAAGGTAAATTTAACACAGAAAACACTAATATGGTCATGTCTTAATCACTTAAATCTATTATAAAGATTAAATAAAAGAGTATTAAGATGACTGCTTACAATAATTTTAATGGCCATACAATATAAAATATGTAAAATTGACATAAAAAAACATAAAATATAAGGGGGAAAGAAAAAGGTACAGCTTTTGTATGCAATTGCAGCTAAGTTATGCAATTGCACTTAAAATGCACTATTATGTTCATAAGATGTTCTATGTGCCTCAAAGCAAAAACCTATGTAGATACTCAAAATATAAAAAGAAGGGAATCAAAACATACACCATAGAAAATCATCAATTCACGAAAGAATACAGCAAGAGAAAAAGAGGACCAAAGGAAATACACAACAGTAAGAATACAGTTAATAAAATGGCACTAGTAAGGATGTGAAAAAAGGAACCCTTTTGCAATGTTGGTGGGAATGCAAATTTGTACAGCCACTATGAAAAACAATATGGAGTTTCCTCAAAAAAATTCAAAATAGAACTAGGATATTATTCAGCAAATCCAATTATCCAAAGAAAACAAAAGCAATGATTGCAAAAGACACATGCACCCTCATGCTCATTATGGACATCATGTGCCCAGGTCATGGGCTCAATCACCAGTAGGGGGCATGCAGAAGGCAGCCAATCCACGATTCTCTCCTAACAATGGTGTTTCTATCTCCCTCTAAAATCAATGAAAACATTTTAAAAAATAAAATGTTTTATTATGCTATATTTATACTTAGAGTCTATAAATCATCTGTTGTACAAGTTTATCACCTTAAATTAATTATAGGACCCCTCTGAGGGTTATTTTTATAGGTTACTATTAACATAATTCAGTTCCAGAATATGTCCATATTGGATGCACCCAATTTTAATTTATTACTTTTTTCCTTTGATGAGTTATTCAATCAATTTTCTTTATCAATTAACATGACTGATTATTATACTATAGATACAACATATAGTACATATCATACTATACTAGAGTGAACAGGTCTGATAACCAGCTCTTGGCACACATGATAATCTTAATAAAAATTTCAATGTTGCTTAAATTAACATTTTTCAGATACATGGAAAATATTACAAAAAGTATAATTTACTGAAAGCTTAAAATCCCTTAGGGTAAAGATCCATCTGCTCATAATGACCCTTAAGAGAAATTACATTGGCCATTGCAAAGTAGATTCATTTATTCCAGTCAGAAATTGTATTTTAGATATTGTCTCTCAGTAGCTGGCAATAAGAAACTCCACCAATCATATAATATCCAATCTTCAAAAGAAAAAGTAGTTTCAGGAAAGCAGAAATTGCAAAGGTAAATTTCAACTTGATTTTTTCTTTTCTTGCTACATGGATGACAAACAGAAAGCCATGTAAAGTATAAAAAATAGTGAGTATAAATAAAATGGAATTAAATGCAACTTTAAAACACTTATATAGTAAATTTTTTGAGTAATTATACTTATAGATTAACATTCTTGACATCGATGATAAAAATTTAATGAGACCTCAAAACTGGACTAGCAGGTTATATAATCAGGAAATGTCATTTCAGTACAACAAGAATCAGTTTTTGTTCAAGTTATTAAGCTAACAACCTGGAGGAAATACAGATAATGGGTTAGGTAGTCTAGCATCCCACAGTTAAGCAATATTGCAAATAAAAATAACCTCTGGGAAAGAGAATAAAAAAGCCAAGGGGGTAATACATTTCTTAAAATGCTGTTTCTCTATTTCACTTGGGAAATAGATACAAAAGAAGCAATAAACAACAGCTGTAACAAAGATTATGCCCCACACCTGCATAGTTTTTTAAGGAAATTGAGAGGAGAATTCTTGGTTGTATGTGAAAAAATAGACAACCATTTCTTAAATTCACATCTAAAAGAGATGAGTGTAACTGCAAAATAGCCATAGAGATTCTAATTTAAAAGGTGATATAATTAAAATGTTTAAATATTAAAGTGATGGAGAACTTTTATATTAATAATAGAAAGTAATTATGCTTGTTTTGAGAAAAGAATGCCATTGATTATAAGGCTTTCTAAGTTGTGTAATGTCTAATCACTGGAGTGTACACCTAAAACTAATAAAATGGTGTATGTCAACTGTAATTGAAAAATAATTTTTTAACTTTAAAAAAAGCTTTCTAAAATGAGATTAACCACACAGAACAAAAATTAATAAAATGTGGTGAAATGGATTACCAAAGAGATGGTGGATATCTTCTCTTAAGTTAATAAAGTCAGGAACACATCTATCTTTGCTCAAATGAAGCCAGTTTGAAGGCTTAAGGTTGAATGAAGTGGAAGCTAATATCTTTTTTCATCAGTCATGTCTGTGGATTCTCTAATCAAAGACATGACTTATACCAGAGATAGTCAATTTATATATGAAATAGCATACTGATGGAAAGGCGCCTATAATAATATTTAATTATAAAGAAAGATAAAATACACATGAAAAGATGTATAAAAGGAAGGAATTCCAATAGGAACTTTTACTAAAGGCATCTGAATCAGTTGAGCCAATTACCTTTCTTCAATTTAAAATATTATTAAAGAAATGTTTAGGATTAACTTCAAATATATATATATATATATATATATATATATATATATGTGTGTGTGTATGTGTGTGTGTGTGTGTGTGTGTGTGCGCGCGCGCGCATGTGCGTGTGTGTGCGCGCCATGTAATATATATAAAAATGACATATAACATATACATTCCCATTTTTCTGGATGAAGAATGAATCTTACTAGGACTTTCCCTTCAAAACAATGTGCTCTTACTCTAACCCAAATTAACAGAGGTTTCAGCTGTGAAACACAGCCAAGAGTTCCCAGAGGCACCTTCCAGGGTGCTTCCCAGAGCTTTCCTTTTCACCCATGGCTAGATTCTGGGGAGACAAAAAGAAAAGCACTTAGCTCTCCTCTTCAAGAAGCTCACATTCTAGCAGGGGAGAGTGACTTGTAAACAAGTAATTAATGACACACATGATAGATCCTAAAATAGACATTTGTTACATAATGCTTCCAAAGACTGGAATGAGCTATTACACAGCCTGTGGCATGGGGGAAGATGAACAGGTCCAGACAGTGCAGGGAATGTGAGGCCAGAGTCCCCCAAGGAAAGCTTCAGCACAGCTCACTGATAAAACACGTAAAGGTATTATTCGGTTACTGAACACACCCTGACAGGTTCTATTTCCATTTGTTGCTGATATTCTCATCTTACAAAAAGTTCTCACCCTGCAACAAAAACTGGCCAGAACATTTCCTCAGGCACAATGAGAACAGGACCCACGGCATGTTTCAAGTCAATACTGATGACATCAGTCCAAAATCAGACACAACCAAGTCATCCGCAGCAGGAGGAAAGAAAAAGAGCCCTTTACCTTCGAAAGCTTTTTAATTATTTAGTATATCTAACGCTATTAAAAATTAGGTAGCATTCTTTCAAAGTCTCAGGAAATAGGCCTGCCCTTTCCTCCTAATACTTGTATATTTAAAATATTCCTATCAAATTTTTGCTTTCCTCACAGAGCAGCTAACAAATCATTTATCTAAACTGGAAAAATGTTGAAAGTAGAATTTTAAACAAGAGTCAGTAGGCAGAAAAATAAAGGGGGTGGGGAAGAAGCTTCTTCACTTTGGACACTACATAAATACATTATTAAAATATTTGCTTCTCTTTTTTATGTGAACCGAATTTATAAACAACACACATTTAAACTAAAATTTTTAAATTTGTATAATGAGTATATTTTTATCAAGGACATATTTTTTCTCATATTTTCTCTTACTTCAGCTTTTTCCATTCACAGAATATAAATAGTACATTGTCACTGAAAATAGTTGGTGGATCATTTGCCACTTAATTATTTTCAGTTTTATACATTCAGAAACTACATGCTGCTATATTTATATTAATTTATTTGAGGATCGATATAAAAATATTTTATATGATCTGTGCTCAATATCTGCACAAATATTGTATATGAAAAATATCTTAATATGCTCTTGGAAAAGGCACTACCCACACCCACACACTTATCACATACTAGAGGCTGGTGCATGAAAATCATGCACTCACTGGGAGGGGCAGGTCCCCTCAGCCCAACCTGTGCCCTCTCATTGTCCTGTACACCTCAGGGGATGTCCGACTGCCAGCTTAGCTGCTTTGGGGGAGGCAGGAGAGGCAGGCTTCTGGCTGAGCAGTGCTCCCCCTGTGGGAGCGCACTGACCATCAGGGGCCAGCTTCTGCATTGAGTGTTTTCCCTCTGGTGGTCAGTGTGCATTATAGCGGCCGATCGTTCTGTTGTTCAGTTGATTTGCATATTAGCCTTTTATTATATAGGATGATCAAAAATAGCTGAAATTTTGGATTTTATTTTCTCTCAACACTCCCAGATGGACTTGTCTTTCACTCTTTATACTTTGAATTATCCTATTTTGTTTAATTGCACTAAACCTTCTAGGGTAACCTGCCAATGACTAAAAAGATTTTCCACTGTATTTTTCTATCCAAACACTGTATTCCCACCACTGTTTTCATTTCTCACCCAAGATGATTTTCCTTTCTAGCAATCACACCTTAACACTAATGAAAGGTCTGTTAAATTCTTCACTCCTCCTCTTGCTATTCCTAGAACTTTCTCTCAAACATTGTGTTGATACCAAGAAAAACCCTATGTATGTTATTTGTTCTTTCCTAATTTTAATTCTCAAAGTTCATTTCAATCAGATGATAAAATTTAGAGCTGATTAATGATATCTATCTACAATTATATTTATGTCTATAAATATATCTATCCATTCAGTCTGATATTAACTTATAATCAAAGCAAATTAAGTTATTTTGTTAATATGAAACATTAATTCAGAAGCATACAATGATGAAAACCTGCTTAATGATATGTATAAATAAAAGATGCCCACATGTGCAGAAGGCAACCAATCAATGTGTCTCTTTCACATTGATGTTTCTCTCTCTCTCCCTCCTCTCCCCCACTTCTCCTTCCTTTCCACTCTCTCTAAAAATCATTGGGAGCCAAAACCGGTTTGGCTCAGTGGTAGAGCGTCAGTCTGCGGTCTGAAAGGTCCCAGGTTCGATTCCGGTTGAGGGCATGTACATTGGTTGCGGGCACATCCCCGGTAGGGGGTGTGCAAGAGGCAGCTGGTCGATGTTTCTCTCTCATTGACATTTCTAGCTCTCTATCTCTCCCTTCCTCTCTGTAAAATATCAATAAAATATATTTTTAAAAAATAAAATAAAATAAATAAAAATCATTGGGAAAAAATTCTCAGGTGAGGATTAATATACACGCACATACACACACACACACACACACACACACACACACATCTGTGCTAAATCCCTGGGCTGGCAGATTACAAATATTTTTTATTTTATTCTTGTTGCATCTGTGCATTTCTCTATTCATTTTTATAGTAAATATGTTATACTTCTATAAAAAGACAATTTTTAAGTTATAAACTTTAGCTAAAGTGACATATATAATGCATAAAATTCCCATAAAAATGATAACTTTTAGAGAAGAAAAATTTGGGGTATTATCCCTCTACTACATATAACAAATGAAGAAATTTCTACTGTCATGAGTGATATTACATGATTTGTTTGTTGCAGAATCACAAACTCTGCTCTTTTGAAATAGAATATGTCATTGTCACACTATATTTTCTTCTCTATCATCCTCCCTTCTACTCCTTGTTGGTAAATTCACAACTGACTGCATTCCTCATTATTTTTCTCTCTCCCTTTCCCCGTTCTTCTTTTTATTGCTAAAGAATTTTTTCTTAGCAATAAAAATTACAATCTTAAAATATACTGTATTATCTGAATTGATTTCCAGCTAAGAAGTCTTTTTCCTTTTAAAGGAAAAGCACGGAGAAGACAAAAATCAGAAGGGAAGAAGAAAGTTCAGAAAGAACTAAGGGCAGTAAAATTGTATGCCTATACTGGTCAGAAATGAGAGAGAGAGAGAGAGAGAGAGAGAGAGAGAGAGAGAGAGAGAGAGATCTTCTTCCTAATATTTCCATGTTCTCTTTAGTTATTTAGACTAAGGTCTACTGAAGGAGGGGGTAGAAGGGGGGACTACCTGCACTTAGAAGAAAGATAATAATCTCAAAGTAAATGATTAACACTGAGTTGCTACCATATACCACTTACTGTGACAAGCTTAAGGTTTTTTATTACTGCATAAGACTTTTAAGGCATAGTTGGGCATTTATTTATTAGATGTAAGCTTTAGGAAAGAAAAGCAAGTTAGATGACAACATCTACACTGCTTCTTAATTCAAATCCATGTGGAAACCCAACTTTTAAATGTAGCCCTTAGTTCTGCATCAGCATTATTAGTTTTATAAAAATCATCTCCAACCTCAGTTTTTACTTTTTTTTAGTATAATATGTAAGGAGGAGGTGGGAAAATCAGAGAATCAAGGATAGAGAAAGAAGATAAGGAGGAAGGAGTAAAGTCGAGAAAGAAAAGAAGACAGAGAAGATGAGAAGGAGAGAGGAGATGGGAAGTAGGAGAGTAGGAGAGAGAGAAAAAGTATTTAACTACTAACTGATAAAAATAAATAAATAATTTTATATACATAAGATACATTGATGTTCATGACAAAACTAAATTTAAGGAGAAAATCATAGTATTTTATCAAACTTAAGACTTGGAATTTATGTAGGAAAAAATATCAGGATTGACTCTATTTTTAAGAAATAAAAATTCATGAAAGGACAACACTTGGATATATCCATTATGAATTTGTTGTAGAAGTTACAACATCAAGAGTAAACCATCATGTAAAGTATGTATTCTGGGTAACAATGATGTGTCAATTCAGATTTGTCAAATGGAACAAAGCTACCCCCCTTTTTGGGGTGGATGTTAATAATTGGGGGAGGCTATGCATGTGGGGACAGAAGGTACATGTGTGAAATTTATATACTTTCCCTTCAATTTTTATGTGAGCATAAAATTGCTCTAAAATTGTCTTAATTAAAAAAGAGAAAGATAGTCCTAAGAAAAAACACTGTCACTGTGAATTAAGAAAGCGATGAAATGTTCTCAGTGGAATATATTACAAATATCAAATACCAAATACCATAAACAAAACAAAAGTTTTGCTTTCAACAAAAAATATTTATAATTCCTTCACAAAATCTAATTATTCCTGAATACTTTTAAATGCAGTTAAAGTGAGAGGAAATGTGGTTCTAAAGGATACAACCACCAGTTTCTCTGCTTACATAAAAACTCATCTTACCAAATACGTCTTGTTTCACATGAAATGAAGTATGAAAAATATGCTTCCAAAGTATTAATCATGGAGGATTATGTAACAGTGCAGCATACTTTATTGTAGGGAATCTGTCAGTGACTGGCAAAAGTAAATCTGGAAGCTGGACAGGTGAAGAAGATCAAAAGAATAAAATGATTTTCTAAGAAACTGACACCAAAAAAGACCCAGTAAAATATAATCTCACAAAAAAGTATAGATTTTACAGACATGTTCTTCAGATTCCAGTACATGTCTGTCTTCCAAAGTAATTTATTCAACATGGTAAGATATCACAAAATTGTTCTTCAATTAATAATTTAGCAGTATGTGTTTCCTATCAACTCTCATTCATGCATCTGTCTATCCCAAACATCATCCCTGAATATGTACTTCATGTCAATAATTGTGCCAGGCACTGCTAATTTCTAGGAGCCATGTGGGGGGGAAAAGAGTAAATAATTCATAGTAACTCAAACATGAGTCAATGAGAGCACTGAAATTCAGAAACTTTTAAAAACTCAATTTAGCTAAAAAAGAGTTCAAGTATCCCTTCTACAATTATCTTTTTTTAAGTATATTTTATTGATTTTTTTACAGAGAGAAAGAGAAAGTGTTAGAGAGTTAGAAACATCGATGATAGAGAGACATCGATCAGCTGCCTCCTACACACCCCCTACTGGGGATGTGCCCACAACCAAGGTACATGCCCTTGACCAATATCGAACCCAGGACCCTTCAGTCCACAGGCTGACACTCTATCCACTGAGCCAAACCGGTTTGGGCCCTGCTACAATTTTCTTAATTCTAATATCTCAGAGTAGTAAAATTTAAACAACTTCTTATTTAATTTTTGTGGTGAATTCATATTCTGGGGAATTTTCTTATGAGTCATAAGAAAAGTTAAAAGACATAAAGGAGACTCAAAAGATCTAAAATCTCCATCTCCACCAACTTGAAAGAAAGAGCTTTTCCTAATATAGAAAGTACAAAGTCACACTTCTCAAACACTGTGATGACATACAATATTTCAATTTAAAAAAAAAGAAGAGATCAGCATGGTGTTTTTAAAAATAGGCTTTGATAGAAAGAAATACAGCAAACCCTAAGTGCTTAAAGAATCTTTAGAGCCCTGATGATCCAAATATATAGTGATTATACATTTTTCTGAAGCACAAGTTTGAATTTGAATTCACTGTGAAGCTTGAGTGTGGAAAGTCTGTCCCTGCCACAGGCTCCATCTCTACATTTTGGAATACTTTGTTTTTCTACTTGACTTCACTCACATTTTATAATGGACAAGAGGCCTGGTGAACAAAGTTCGTGCATGGGAGTGTGTGTTCCTCAGTCCAGCATGTACCCTCTCCAATTTGGGACCCCTCAAGGGATGTCCAGATAGGATCATGCATAAACAGGCAGTTGGACATCCCCCTCACAATCCAGGACTGTTAACTCTCAACTGCTTACCTGCCTGCCTTCCTGATTGCCCCTAATGGCTTACTGCCTGCCAACCTGATCACCCCCTAACCACTCCCCTGCCAGCCTGATTGATGCCTAATTGCTCCCCTGACAGCCTGGTCATCCCTAACTGCCCTCCCCTGCAGGCCTGGGCTACCCCCTTAACTGCCCTTCCCTGCAGGCTTGATCTTTCCCAACTGCCCTCCCTTGCAGACCTGGTCCCTCCAAACTGCCTTCCCCTGCTAGCCTGATCACCCACAACTTCCCTGCCCTGAAGGCCTGGTCCCTCCCAACTGTCCTCTTATGGCCATCTTGTGGTGGCCATCTTATGTCCACATGGAGTCAGTCACCTTTGACCACAATGGGGCAGCCATCTCAGGTGTTGGAGTGATGGTCAATTTGCATGTTATTCTTTTATTAGGTAGGAGGATTAGATAGGATAGAGGCCTGGTGCACGGGTGGTGCCCCGGATCAGTGTGGGGGTTTCCTTGGGGCGTGAGATGACCTCGGTGAGAGGGCCTGTGGTGGTTTGCAGGATGTCCACATCCTCCAGTGACCCAAGAGGAGGTCCTGGTACCTAGGATTTATTTATCTTCTAGAATTTAAACTTTGTAGCCTTAAGCATAGGCCAAGGCAGGCCAGGGAAAGTGGAAAGCTTGGCTTACTCCATTGCCGGGGGAAACCCAAGCCTCCTGCTCTTTCCATGGCCAGAGGCATCTTGATGGGGTTAATTTGCATACTCATTCCTGATTGGCTGATGGGTGTGGCTTGTAGGTGTAGTGGAGGCACAGTATATTTGCATATTACTCTTTAATTAGATAGGATTCCTGGAATTCTGGTTGTTATACACTGTGCCACCTTGGGAAATTTGCATACCATATGATTTCAGTTATATGTGGAATCTAAATAACAAAGTAAATGAACGAACAAGATTAAAACAAACTCATAAACAGAAAGAGCAGACTGGTGATTGCCAGAGAAGAGAATTTGAGGAATTTGATGAAAGAGGTGAAGGGATTAAGAAGTACAAATTGGTAGTGACAAAATAGTCACAGGGTTGTAAAGGACAGCATAAGGAATATAGTCAATAATATTGGAGTAACTATGTATGGTGCTAAGTGGTCATTGGAAATATGGGGAACACATTGCAAAGTATTATCTAACCACTATTCTATAACCTGAAACTAATATAAAGTAACATTAAATGTAAACTATAATATTAAAAACTTAAATAAAAAAATACATAACTTCAGAATTTCAACTTGGTCTCCTGAAAAATGAAGATGATATGTACCTTGTTGTGCTGCAGTGAACATAAATGTGATAATACCTAAAAGCAGCAACTCATACCTGGACATAAGGGGCTCTCAATGAAGGGTAGTCCTCCTCCCATTCCTCTATCCTTTTCTTTTGTGTGCCCCCCCCCAAAAAAAAGACCAGAGAGCCTAACTGGTGTGGCTCAGTAGTTGAATGGTGACCTATGAATCAGGAAGTCATGGGTTCAATTCCTGGTCTGGGCATATGCCCAGGTTGTGGGCTCAATCCCCATTTGGGGTCAGGGAATGCCAGAGGCACATGATTGATGATTCTTTCTCATCATTGATGTTTCTATCTCTCTCTCCCTCTCCCATTCTCTCTGAAATCAATTTAATTTTTTTAATTTGAATTGCCTGTAAAGCCTAAAATATTTATTTTTTTAATATATATTTTATTGATTTTTTACAGAGAGGGAGGGAGAAGGATAGAGAGTTAGAAACATCAATGTGAGAGAAACATCGATCAGCTGCTTCTTGCACACCCCCTACTGGGGATGTGCCAGCAACCAAGGTACATGCCCTTGACCGGAAAAGAACCTGGGACCTTTCAGTCCGCAGGCCGACGCTCTATCCACTGAGCCAAACCGGTTTCGGCCCTAAAATATTGATTTAAAAAAATAAAAGAAAAGCAGACCAGATAAATCTTAATGACCACCAAGCCATTCTCAAAGTTGGTTGTAATATAGTGTAAATACAAAATCCCTGGCCTATTTCCAGGAACCTGGGACTCTGTTGTCTTTCATAGAGCTCCAGGTTATGAAACAGCGATATTTGGGAGGCCTGCTCCACATGCCTTCTCTCCCTAGCTATGTGACCTGTGACCCCCCTGACTCTTCTCCAGGAGGGAGCATTAACCTCTAATTGGAAAAACATGGTGAACTTTCCCTTATCCTATCAGTATCAACCTACCGTAGAAGGCTTCTCTGACAATTCCTTACTTTCCTCATAAACAAACAGAAGGGTAAGTATTAAAAAATAAGCATAAGTTTATAATTTCCAGAGGTAAAACATCAATCAGGGGATTGTAGAGTAGCATACACCAGCAACTGAGCTATGTGCCCCCCCCTTTTTTTTTAATCCCTCCTTTCCCCTGATTAACCACTAAATTTATCCAAGCCTGAAGCTGACTAGAATAATAGGAAACCTGAGTCAGCCCAAGCAGCAACAAATGGGAAAGTGGTGGAGCAAGAAGCAAATTTACAGTTTTCATTTAGCTTATCAATGCCAACAACTAAACTGCAGAGTAACTCAATACTGACAGAAATCTTTAATGGGGATGAAACTATAATCAATCTTACAAAGAAAGAATTATTCAGTAGAACACTAGTTTACAGAAAACAATAGCCTCCAAGGTAGAGATTAAACAGGCTTTCAATAAAGTAATATGCAAAAAACAATTATGTTAATACTATGCTAATATTGATTTAATTCCCTGTTCAAACTTCAGACGAGTTCATTGCTTTTCTATTTTGGAAAATTTGAACCGTTCTTTAGGAAGCCCAAACTCTCCATTAGGATTCTAAAATAGAATTTAACAGTGAGAAAGTCCTGGAATAATAATATTGTGTGTGATTTTCAAATTAATGAACTATACTGTAAACATTATTCAATAATTTGAGCAAATAATTTTGAGAAAATAAAAAGAATTAAAGTTAGTTTTAGATTTATGGAGATTCATGCAATCAAATCTCTATTACCTAGAACTTTACCAATAATAAAACTGTAGAAACTGGTATTTCTAATATTCTGATATATACAGTCTTCAATCTAGTGGCCACTCTCAATATTTTGACAGAGGCTTAATGATTTCAAGCTTAATGAACACAGTTGAAAGAGTCAATCTTGCCTCAAAGATGTTTCCCTCTTGAAAAACCTATAAAATTTTTCATAATTTAACTGAATCAATACTTTTGAACTACAATCTGAGCTGAGTCATATGCAAAGAACAATCATTATATTAACTAACATTTCATTGTAATTACCACAAACACTAGATTATATTATAGAGTGTTTGAGTAAAGGGGTGGATGAAGTAAATCTACTCATCTTTATTCCAAACTCTCTTTAAGCCTTAAATGCAGAAATGTAACACACATACACAATGCTTAATTGTGCAGTTATTATAATTAACTTAATTATAATCAATAGGTATATCTATACAAAGTGGGAGGAGCTTGCTTACAGGGAAAAAAACCCCAGAGGATTTCTTGTCAACCAAGAGATGAGACAAAAACCATAATTATCTTGATACAGAATAGCTGAACATGAGCCCAGAGAAATCTGTGGAAATAAGCAATATTCATTCTGGAGGTGAAAAACCTTAGGCAGTACAGTGGGCAACGCCTCCATAATTATGGAGCACTAAAGCTGTGCTTACACAAATAATATAACAATATTGTCTCTCCCCATCTCCAACCATCCTTAAAAACAAATTATGTAAGCTGCTTCTAAAGGTCACTGAACAAATATGCAATATCCTCTAGTTTGAAGATATAAAAAAAATGCATGTTTAAAAATATAGGGCTGGCTGCTGTGGCTCTGTGGTAAAGATCATGAAAAACTGGCTAATAGAATTCCTAGATATCTATTCAGGCACAGATTTTTATCCCTAAAATCTCTTTTTATAAAGATATATTTTATTGATTTTTTTTTACAGAGGGGAAGAAAGATAGAGAGTTGGAAACATAGATGAGAGAGAAATATCAATCAGCTGCTTCTTGCACACCCCCTACAGGGGATGTGCCTTCAACCAAGGTACATGTCCCTGACCGGGATCGAACCTTGGACCCTTCAATCTGCAGGCTGATGCTCTATCCACTGAGCCAAACTGGTTAGGACCCTAAAATAGCTTTAATAAATGACTGTAAAAAAATAGAGGTAGAAAGGACTCACACAGACTGAAAGTAAATGGATTGAAAAAATTCTTCAAGCAAATGGAAATGGGGAGAAAAAGCTATGGTAGCAATACTTATCTGACAAAATAGACCTCAAAGTGAAGGCCAGAACAAGAGATAATGAAGGCCACTACATAATACTAAAGGTATCAATAAAACAAGAGCATATAACTCTGGTAAACATATATGCACCCAATAAAGGAGCACCCAAAAACTTAAGAAAACTGTAAGATATCAAGGGAAGATCAACAATAATACAATCATAGTAGGGGACTTTAATACCCCATTGCCATCACTGAATAAGTCTTCTAGACAAAAAATCAACAAGGAAAGAGAAATCCTAAACAACTCACTAGATCAGGTGGAACTGATTGACATCTTCAGAACATTTTACCCCAGAGCTACAGAATATATATTCTTCTCAAGTGCACATGGGACATTTTCAAAGATAGACCACATGTTAAGACATAGACTAAGTCTCTACAAATTCAAGAATATTGCAATCATCTCTAGAATCTTCTCAGATCACAATGTTATAAAATTAAAAATCAACTATAATAAAAATAATCATAAACAATCAAACATATGGAGGCTAAATAGCATGCTATTAAATAATGAATAGGTTACCAAAGAGATCAAAGAAGCCTTGAACGATTTGACTCAGTGGATAGAGCATTGGCCTACAGATTGAAGGGTCCCAGGTTTGATTCCATTAAAGGGAATGTACCTTGGTTGCAGGCACATCTTCAATGGGGGATGTACAGGAGGCAACTGATCAATGTTTCTCTCTCATCGATATTTCTAACTCTCTACTCCTCTCTGTAAAAAAATAAAAAAATAAAAAAAATATTTTTTAAAAAGAGAGAGAGATCAAAGAAGAAATAAAAAGCATACTGGAAACAAATGACAATGAAACTACAACAACCCAAAATCTATGGGACACAGTGAAAGCAATCCTGAGAAGGAAGTTCATAGCATTAAATACTTACCTAAAAAAAAAAAAAAAAAGAAAAGAAAAGAAAGAAAGAAAAGAAAAGAAAAAAAAAGGAAAAGAAAAAACTTGTAATAAGTTATCTAACCCTACAACTTAAAGAATTAGAATGAGAGTAACAAGAAAATCCCAGAGTAAGTAGAAGGAAGGAAGTAAAACTCAGAGAGCAGAAATTAATAACATAGGACCAAACAAACAAACAAACAAAACAACAAAAAAAGATCAATAAAACCAAAAGCTGATTCTTTGAAAGGATAAACAACATGAATGAACCTCTCACCAGGCTCACCAAGAAACAAAGAGAGAGGACTCAAATAAACAAAATCAGAAACGAAAGAGTTGAAGTAATAACTGAACCCACAGAGACACAAAGGATCATAAAAATAAAAATACTATGAAAAAATCTACTCCAATAAAATGGACAACCTTGACCAAATGGATATATTCCTAAAATACAATCCTCTAAAACTCAATCAGCAAGAATCAGAAAACCTAAAAAGACTGGTAACTACTGATGAAAATCAAAGCAGTAATTTAAAAAAAAAGAAGAAGAAAGAAAAAAAGAACTCCTATCAAACAAAAGCTCTGGACTGAACAGCTTCACAGGGGAGTTTTAGCAAACATTCAAAGAAGAACTAACACCTATCTTCCTCAGACTATTCCAAAAAATTCAGAAAGGAAGACTCTGAAGCTCTTTCTATGAGGCCAGCTTTTTTCTAATCCCAAAATCAGATAAAGACACCACAAAGAAAGAAATTTATAGGACAATATTCCTGATGAACACAGATGCTAAAATCCTCAACAAAATTCTAGAAACTTAGATTCAGCAAAATATCAGAAAGATCATACACCATGACCAAGTGGGTTTATTTCAGGGATGGTACAATATCCTCAAATCAATAAATATGATACATCACATAAACTAACTGAAAGATTAAAACCACATGATCATATCAATAGATGCAGAAAAAGATTTCAACAAAATCCAACACCCTTTTTTGATAAATACTCTCAACAAAGTGGGAATAGAGGGATCATACAACAACATAATAAAAGCCTTATATGAAAAATGTACAACCAACATCATACTCAATGGAAAAAAGCTAAAACCATTTCCCATAAGAACAGAAACAAGACGAGATACCCACTCTCACCACTCCTGTTTGACATAGTACTGGAAGTACTAGCCATAGCAATCAGACAAGAAGAAGAAATAAAAAGCATCCAAACTAAATTGGAAAGGAGGAAGTAAAACTGTTCCTATTTGCAGATGATATGATACTATATGTAGAAAACCCTAAAGACTCCATCAGAAAACTATTACATTTAATAAATGATTTGATAATGTAGCAGGATATAAAATTAATACCCAGAAATATATGGCATTTTTATACACCAATAATGAACTCTCAGAAAGGACAGCCAAACAAGCAACCCCATTTATCATTGCAACAACAACAAAAAATAGATACTTATAAACTTAACCAAGGAGGTAAATTACCTGTATTTGAAAAACTATGAGACATTGAAAAAAGAGATAGAGGAAGATATACTCAAGTGGAAAAATATACCGTGTTCATGGATTGGTAGAATCAACCTGTCCATACTACCCAAAGCAATCTACAGATTCAATGCAATATCTATTAAAATACCAACAGCATATTTCACAGAGCTAGAACAAATTCTCCAAAAATTTATATGGAATTTAAAAAGATCCCAAATAGCTGCAGCAATCTTGAGAAAGATAAACAAATTTGGAGGAATCACAATACCAGATTTCAAGTTATACTATAAAACCACTGTACTCAAAACATTGTGGTACTGGCACAAGAACAGACATATAGACTAATGGAACAGACCAGAGAACCCAGAAAAGGACCCAAGTCATTATGCTCAATTAATATTTGACAAAGGAGGTAAGAGCATACAATGGCATCATGGTAGTCTTTTCATTAAATGGTGCTGGGAAAATTGGACAGGTACACAAAATAGGCCAAAAAAATGTAGAACACCAACTTACACCATGCACAAAAATAAACTCAAAATGGATAAAACACTTTAATGTAAGTTGTGAAACTATAAAAATCTTAGAAACAAAACAATGGCAGCAAAATCTCAAACATCTCTCATAGCAACATGTTTACAGATACATCTCCTAGGACAATGGAAATTAAGGAGGAAATAAACTACATCAAAATAAAGAGCTTCTGCACAGCAAAAGAAACCATCAATAAAATAACAAGAGTGCCCACTCCATGGGAGAACATATTTTACAATGATACATCTGATAACTGGTTAACCTCCACAATCTACCAGGAACTTATACAACTTAACAAAAGGAAGATAAACAATCCAATTCAATAGACACTTCTCCATAATGGACATTCAGATGGCCAAAAGGCATATGAAAAAGTGCTCAAAGTCACTAATCATTTGAGATACAAATAAAAACAACAACGAGGTACCACCTCACACCTGTCAGAATAGCTATCATCAACAAATCAAAAAACGACAAGTACTGGCAAGGATGTGGAGAAAAGGAAACTCTCACCAACTGCTAGTGGGAATCCAACTGCTAGTGGGAATGCAGACTGCTGTAGCCACTGTGGAAAACACTTTAGAGTTTCCTCAAAAAATTAAAAATGGAATTCCCATTTGATCCAGTGATCCCATTTCTAGGAATATTTCCCAAGAACTCAGAAACACCAATCAGAAAGAATATATGCATCCCTATGTTCATAGTAGCGCAATTTACAATAGCCAAGATTTGGAAATAGCCTAAGTGCCCATCAGCAGATGAGTAGATTAAAAAAAAAACTGTGGTACATCTACACAATGGAATCCTACACAGCTGCAAAAAAAAAAAAAAAAAAAAAAGACAGAGAGAGAGAAAGAACTCTTATCATGGATGGATCTAGAGACCATTAAGCTAAGGGAAATAATCCAGTCAGAGAAAGATAATTATCACATGATCTCACTCATATGTGAAATCTAATGACCAACATAAACTGATAAACAAAAATAAACCCAGATACATAGAAACATTGGACAGACTTTCAAACCTCAGAGGGAAGGCAGGGGAGGATGGAGGATAGAAGATATCAACCAATGAACTCATATGTGTATATGCGTAACCCAAGGACATAGACAGTGGGTGGTGAAGGCTTGGGGGTGGAGGAGGGTGACAGAGGGCAAATGGAGGGAAAGAGATATATATAAAACTTTCAACAAATATAAAGATTTTTTTTAAAAAAAGAATATTATAAGGCTGGCTACTGTGGCTCTGTGGTAAAGAACATGAAAAAAAAATGACTAATGGTATTTCTAGATATCTATTTAGGTATAGATTTTTATCCCTAAAAGTTCTTTTAAAAATGACTGAAAAAAACAGAGGTAGAAAGATTGTCATTTAAATCAAAAGAGGTGGGGTGGGGGAAACCTTGGCCCAGAATAAAACCTAATAACCTTAATTATTTTAACTTTGTAAAGAACCTAAATATAGAATTTGAACTTGGTCCAGTCTTTCATCCAGACATTCCAGCATTATTGAAATATAGTTGACATATAACATTGTATATGTTTAAGGTTCAACATATTGATTTGATGTACTTATATCTTGCAAAACGTTGCCACCATAGGGTTGGCTAACACCTCCATGTTATCACATAATTACCATTTGTTTCTTTGGGTTAGAACATTTAAAACCTATTCTTAATGACTTAATGACACTTTGTGTTGTTCATAAGATAGTCTTGTCTAAATACTTTAATTTCTTCAAGAATATGCTTTATATGCTAAATTGTAATTTAGACATGCAGTTCAAAAAATCATAAATTTCTTACTCACTTTAATATGAAACAAGATTAATGGATGATACTTATTCCATAGTGGCCTGAAGAGAGACTAAATTTTAGAGTGTGTATGTGAATTAACATATTAGTCAGTGGATTCAATTAAATAAAATGATCAGAAAAGCATTTGGAATGAAATAAGGAGACTAGAACTTCATACATAGATTTTGGGTTTCTTCAAGCAAGTGGCCCATTAAGCAGAAATTCCACATATATTAGGTGTTATAACCATTTCTACATTAAACAGAATTATCATATTGCTATAAACGCTGATGGACCCCACTTAGGAACCTTGCTGGTCAGTGATTTCATCATTTTATCTAGCATGTAAACCTGTTATCTTCAAGCTGGATGTTGCTACACAAGTTGGTTACACAAACAAACCTTTTTCAATGTTATCTGAGAAAGAAGTCTCTTTGCCCAAGTAATATAAGTCATTTCCCAAGATATCTCACAAAACAGCTTAGACTCCTAAAAACCCCCTTATACAAGGGTAGAAACAAGTGTCCTTTGAAGGACAACTGCATATTAATTAATACATTGAAAACAGTGTATTAAAAGACAGGATCATCTTGCTGTCCTAACAACTTCATTTTGGTGAGTTAGTTGTTTAAGCTCCCCACTAATCAAATTTTCTAGAATAATTACAATCAAGAGATGAATTCCGTTTTAAAAAAAAGAATGATGAAAGACATAAAAAGTTTTCTTGCAATACTAATCTGCCAGAGACTCTGCCATATTATACCTCTTTTGTGTGGATAGATAACCTAAGACTTTAAACCAATCTATGCTTTTTACATAAATCATACTACACAGACATCTTTTAATCCACAAATGAATATAAAGTGGTCCTTTGTAATCACAGCTCCTTTTAATATTTGTTCATAATTATAGGGTACTTTAGTTAAATTTAGAAAATGGTTAAATGCTATAGGGACTTATCAATAAAAACTAAGGGCATATTAATGTAGCCCTAATTAATTCCAAATTCATCAGGAACATCCCAGAATGCACAAAAGACACTAAAATGCAAGCCCTAAAAGCATGGCAAGTTTAACAGAATGCTGTTGATACCAACTTTTTTAAAGCCATCAATTTGGCAATCTCATACAGACTTCTTACTTAGGAAAATAATGAATGTGAGGGCAGCATCATAATGCTTAACAACATAGAGCTTTTTTCTGTGAACAAGTCAACTCCTTCCTCTATATGAGGACACCAGTGAGCAGGGATGCATGTCATAACACAAAAGGAATATAACTGGGAATCCCCGCAGTTGCCCAGGTGATGGTAAAGCACCAAGCTGAAAAACCTATAGTCACTAAGCAGCAGCAAAGGCATTAGAGATTCCTTTCAGTTACACGGCCGCTGCAGTAAGTTCAGATTTGTGGAATAACAGCACACCCTGGTGACAGAAATCGGATAGCACCGGCTGCCCAGATCAAAGCCACTGAAGCACCATCAAAGCAGAGAGTAAACGACCTAACAATTTTCTAATCTAAGAACAAAAAATACAAGGAGTATATGTGAACTTTTATGGAAAAATTTGTTTATATGAATTAAATGCTAATGTTATTTGTAAAGCATCTGTTGGTGTGACCTTCAGCAAGTTTTTAGAATGTGCCTTCATTTTGCACTAGAGTTTTTTTTTTTAAATACTCACCTTAAAGGGAGCCATGAGGATCAAATAAAGACAATATTTGTAATATGTTTAGACTAAAACCTAGCACACAGAAAGCACTATATCTATTCATTTTAAAGATAAATTAATGATTTGTTTTTAAGCTAAAAAGAAATAATAATATTAAAAGCTATAATATATTGAGTGCTTGCTATGTGTCATCCACTATGATCCTTAGATATTCTCTACCTTAACTATATATCAAATATCTCATTTACAGATGAAAGAAGGCAAATGTGCATCCCAAAACACAAAACTAGCAAGTGGCAGGGCCAGGATTCAGATCCAGGTATTTCTAACTCCAGAACCTATGCTCTTAACCATAGACAAAGTTGATTTTATTCCTCTGTTCTATTTTAAGATACTAGAGTATCTTAACTAAAGCCCTACAGTTAGCTAGTAGATAAATGAGGAATAAAAATACCTACTACAGACAGATACCTCTCTGTTTAAAAAGACTAAACAGGTATCAAATTCTGCTGCCACTAGGAATAGTCTGCTAATCACCCGAGATTATAGTTAGTCTAAACTGTGTTTCCCAAACTTCTCTCATGATGAGAATCACCTGGTGGAGTTGTTAAAATTCAGATTCCTGAATCCCAACTAAGAAGTGCTAAACTAGAATTTTTGGGAATATATAGGTAAAATTGTATACTTAACTAGTGCTCTTAGAGTATACAATAGAACCAAAAGTATACAATAGAACCAAAAATTCTAGTTTAGCACTTCTTAGTTGGGATTCAGGAATCTGTATTTTAACAACTCCACCATGTGATTCTCATCATGAGAGAACTTTGGGAAACACTGGTCTAAAGACACCCACCCTATCCTCCACAATACACCCAGGTATATTCCATAGTAAATTAGAGAGCATAAAGCGATTTTTCGCCTATGGTGGTGAAGGCAGGGAGGTTGGGTGTCCTAGATGACTGTAATATGAGCAACTCATTCATCAATGTAAATGCCATGCCTAGCACCAAAACAGGTGGTAAAATCCAACTTTGTTTCACCAACACAGAAGGAAAGGCCCATAAAGAGGACTGTGTAGGTACATAAGCCCACCAGCTGGCTCTCTTGGCCAACAACACTGATGCTCAGTTCAAAAATAAAGAGATCTGTGGCAGGTGCATTCTCCCCGAGTATGCCCAGACTTGACATGAAAGAAAACCCAGGCAGCTCCCCACCCGCAGGTGTTGGCTGGGAGTCATCTGGCAGCAGCTGAGGTATTGAGATATACACAAGCTCTATTCTACCCTTCTCTGCAGTGAATAAGTTCATATTTTAACATTGAGGGTAAAAAGATGTGAAAATACAGGTGCATCTGCAAGGTGTGTAACAATTACAGCTCAGTGCTCTCACCCATGTGTAACAAATCATCAACCTTTTCTAGGTTGTATTAAAGCAAACTGAACCAAAAACTGTTCTCGGAGCCAACAGAATAGTGGTTTGGGAACTTTCCCATAATTCCACTGGCTAGTCATTTGTTTATAGAACATAATAAAAGAAAAAATACAGTAAGTCCTCATTTGACAAGTTCTGAGACTTTACGTGTAACGACCTATAACTAAACCAGTTTTGCCATAGGTTAATTGGTATAAATTAATAAAAATTAAGTTGCTTAGGAACTTCATCATTATAACAAAACAATGTTGAAGGAAGCAATGTTATTCATGACCTGCTGTATCTTTTTACGTGTTTATTATTTGTATGTCTTGTGTACCTATTATAGTGGAAATGGTCATCTTTCCTTTAAAATAGTAAATGCTTATTCATATTCTGAAAAGACACTCTGGAGTAAAACCAAAGTTAACCTAGTAATGGTCAAAATCCTGGTAAAGAACAAACTACTTTGCATTTGTATTTAATGAAATACCACCAAATTTAATATTATTTTCCACCACAGACACTCTCTTCCTTAATAATTCAAAACTTACTTTTAATATGTTGCATATATGAAATATATACCCTAAAATTGTTATAAAATAATTTGTTTACCACTTAAAACATTTGATTGAATGTTATCTTTTTATGTTAAATATTTATCTCAATATACAATCTCAAACTTTACAGCAGTATTACTAAAAGGGCCTCATCTATGCCAACAGTGCCAAAAATACAAAACAATAATTAATATGTCCTTTTACACCATCTTAAAATGTATTTATAAGTTTTGTTTCTATATAAAATATATAAGTATGGGAGGATGTTGCACTCAAATAGTGAACCTAAATAGTTAACATGTAACATGGTATTTATATTTTCTTGCTATATTTATCATAAATCACCACTTAGAATCATTACGCATATCCAATATTTTTTTGTTATTAATAGAAAAAAAAGAGTTTTTTTCTTTCTTTGAAAAGAAAGCAAAAATATTATCCAAGGAATTTTCCTGGTTACTCTTCTAAAATAAAATTTTTACTGATATTTACCTTCTGCTATAACCTGAATGTTTGTGTACCTCCCCAAATTCATATGTTAAAATCCTAACACACACACACACACACACACACACACACACACACACACAGGGTCTTTGGGAGGTGCTTAGCTTGTGAGAGAGTGAATTCTTCATAAATGGGATTAGTGTTCTTATAAAACGGACTTCACAGAGATGCCTCACCCCTTCCACTACGTAAGGACACAGTGAGAATACACCAGGAAGAGGGCTGGCACCTTGATCTTGGGCTTTCCAGCCTCTAGAACCGTGAAAAGTAAGTCTCTGTTGTTTACAATACCTGATCTGTGGTATTTTGTCATAGCAGATCAAACAGATTAATACACCTTTAGAACACAAAATTTAATTCCAGTACTGAAAGACTCTTCTTTATGACCCCTGCCCTGTTCTTTATATGGTGGCTTTCCCTTTGGTGTCTATGAATTCTTCTCCCAAGAGAGGAAATATGGCTTGTTCATCTTTTGTCCCAGTATTCAAGAGCTAGAAACTGTTCAATGTCTATTAGTATCAAACTTTACTTAAAGAAAAAAATAATCTCCATCACTTAAATGTCTACAAGGCTCTTGGCAAGACTGGCTTCTTGAGGCCTGTGCTTAGAAGTGTCCTATGCTTGGTTTAATGGTTTGCTCTTGCCACTCTGGAATTCTTAATCTTTTTTAAAGAAGTCACATATTTTTATTTTGCACTGTGTCCCACAAGTATGTTGTCAGTACTGTCTATTCATGTTATTTAACGTGAACCCTCAAGATTAATCCATGTGGAGACATGGTTCTTTCAACTCTAAGTAGTTATATGAATATTTAACCTCCAAAATAATTCTGTTAGTTATAGAACTAACAAGTACTTCTAATTTATATATTTTTCAATAGTGAAAAAGATTCATCTGAAGCAACTCTTGATCTATTCTTTTCTATGTGTCCTTTCATCTCCTTCTTTATTGCTTTCTGAATAAAATGATATCATGGTTACATTATATCTAGCATACTAGTATTAACCTGTTTTTATTGAGTATTTATTATGAACCTAGAATGGTCATTTACATATATTATTTTCTTTAGTCCTCACAACAAATCTATGAAGATGTAATCAACTATTATTACTGATGTGTTACAGTTGATTAAAAAAGTAATTAATGCAACCATGGCTTGAATTTAGATGGTCTTATTCTAGATCTGAGCTCTTAAATATTACACAATATTGAAGTACAAAAAATCCTAAATAACAAAAGCCTAATAAGCAAATCAATCATCACTCCAACACACAAGATGATTGCCCCCATGTGGTCAAAAATGGCCACCCCCATGTGAACACAAGATGGTCACCACAAGATGGCCAACAGAGTAAGGCAGTTGTGGGTGATCAGGCCAGCAGGGGAGGGCAGTTGGGGGGAACAGGACAGCTGGGGAGGGTAGTTATGGGCATTTGGGTCACCATTGGAGGGCAGTTAGTGGTGACCAGGCTAGCAGTGAAGGGCAGTTAGGAGTGACCAGGATGGCAAGGGAGGGCAGTTAGGGGTGCCTGGGTTAGCAGTGAAGGGCAGTTGTGGGCAACCAGGCCTGCAGGGGAGGATAGTTAGGGGCAACCAGGCTGGCAAGGGAGTGGTTAGGGGCTGATTAGGCTAGCAGGCAGAAGGAGTTAGGGGCAATCAGGCAGGCAGACAGGTGAGCGGTTGGGAGCCAGCAGTCCCGGAGTGTGAGAGGGACGTCCCAGATTGGAGAGGTTGCAGGCTGGGCTGAGGGACACCCCTTTCCCCCTGTGCACGAATTTTGTGCACTGGGCCTCTAATAAATAATAAACCTTGTTTAAAGTAGGTTGTCTTTGGCAAATAGTCTAACTTGAGGATAGTACTGTTCGATAAAAAATGCAATATATTACATATGTGTAATTTTAAATTATCAAGTAGTTACATTAACAAAAGTAAAAACAGGTGAAATTAATTTTAATAATATACTAGTGGCCTGGTGCATGAAATGCATGCATGGAGGAGGAGAGGTTCCCTCAGCTCAGCCTGCACCCTTTCCAATTGGGGACTCTTTGGGGCCTAAATGGGCAGTCTGTTATCCCTCTCACAATCTGGGACCGCTGACTTCTAATGACTCACTTGCCTGCTTGCCTGACCACCTCTAACTGCCTCTGTCTGCCAGTCTGATTGCCCCTAACCTCTCTGCCTTCCTGCCTAATTGCCCCTAACTGCCCTCCCCTGCCTGCCTGATCACCCCTAACTGCCCTCCCCTACTAGCCTGATCTTGCCCCCAATGGCCCTCTCCTGCAGGTCTGATCCCACACCATTTTCCCTCCTCTGATGGCCAATTTGGTTCTGATTGGTCAGTTTCTATGCCAATCAGCATCAAAAGCTCTGCCTCTTATGCAGCCATTGGCTCCTCACCGCTCACCCAGATTTGGTTCTGATTGGTTTCTATGCCAGTCAGCAGCAAAAGTGTCACCTCCTAGGTAGCCACTGGCTCCTCACAGTTTATCCAGATTTTGTTCTGATCGGTTGGTTTCTATACCAGTCAGCATCTCTGGGCCTATCAACATGGCCTGATCAGAAAGACAGAGAGAAATAGAGGCTGCTGGCCTGGCCTGGAAAGAAAGAGAGAGGCTAGTGCTGATCAACAGCTGCGACACAGACTATGGATCAGACCCTGCTTCTCTCTTCAGGCCTCTTTCTTCGGGCCTGTTTCACAGCCACCTCAGCAGTCAGGGCTGGGTCACCATGCCTGCAGCTGCAGCAGTCAGTGCTGGGTCAACACAGCAACCCAGCTCTGACTGCAGGATTGACTTCCAGTTAGCTGAGTCTCTGATCGTTGTGGATGTGATGGACCCAGGGTTTTTATATATTAGGATTTATTAACTCTGTATAATTAAAATATTATCATTTCAATACTTAATCAATATAAAATTAATGATATATATTAATTTTTTGTACTAAGTCTTTGAAATCTAGAGTGTATGTTACACTCACAGTACATCTAAATTCAGACCAGCTACATTTTAAGTACTCAATAGCAATGTATGGTTAGTAGCTCTTATAATAGGCAGCACAATAATGCTAGGGTGATCTAGATAATAAATGCTGGAGGATAGTAGTAGATTATTATAGTCAGAAAAGAACTTGGGAAACAGATGGAACTTGAGTTGAATCCTGAAAGGATGCAAAGGGGAAAGTTTTTCTGAAGGAAATAATATAAAGAAAGTGAATAGAAGATATGTTGGGGCAGACATTATTTTTGAAATTAAGTTTGTACCTCTTATATACCAAACATAGTGACACTCAGAATATCACATAGCTAATTCTTACACCAGTGATTTTAAACCTTGAGCATCAGAATCACCTGGAAGGCAAACATATTTGCTGGGCCCCTGCTCTGAGTTTCTGAATCAGTAGGTCTGAATTTGCATTTCTAAAAAATTTCCAGTTGGTGCTAATACTGCTGGTCCAAGGACCACACTTGGAGAACCACTACCTGAAATTAACACTTGTAATTGATATTATCTCCAGTTTATAGGTAAGAAAAGCAAGGTTTAAAAAAGCTAAGTGACTTACCAGGAGTCATATCTATAATAATAAAAGTATAATATGCTAATTAGACTGGACGACCTTCCAAACTAAGCTGGGGCTGCAAGGGAAGCTCGGGTCTTGGGTGCCTGCCAGTGGCCAGAGGGAAGCCCAGGTCCCGAGTGCCAGAGGAAAGCCGGTGCCAGCAGCTGGGGGAAAGGAAGCCTACTCTTGCACAAATTTCATGCATCAGACCTCTACTAGATAATATAAAGAAGGGCTATGGTTTAAGGCCAAGTCTGGAAGTTAAATCTAGGTCTGTTTGCCTTCAGCTTTTTATTCCTTTATGATTTCTTCTAAAACTTTTATAGTTTTGTGGTTACATTTAACTTTATGATCTATTTAAATTCTATTTTGGTATGTGGTGTGAGATAAGAGTAAAGTTTCTTTTTCTGCATATAGCTGTTCAATTGTTCAAGTGCCACTTGTTGAAAAGATTGTCCTTTCCCCAGAAATGGCTTTGGTATAGTGACAAAAATCAATTGTGAGTGTGAATGTACATAAGTCCATTTCTAAACCCTCTGTTTTGATCCCTTGACCTATATTCTATCCTAATGTCTATCTTTCTTCACACCAATAAACATACCATTGTCATTGCCATGAATCTATAGTAAGCTTTGGAATCATATAGTATAATTTCTCCAAATTTATTCTTCTTTCAAAACTGTTTTGGCTATCCTAGGATCTTTTCCTTTCCACATAAATTTTAGATTCATCTCATAAATCTATAAGAAAGCTAGTAAGAATTTTGTTTGGAATTGTGTTGAATCTATGGATCAAATTCCAGAGACTTGACCTCTTAACAATATTTAGTCTTCCAACCCCTGAGCAGAGTATATATGCCCATTTATTTAGGTCTTTTTAAATTTTTGAGGTTTTGAGGTTTTCAATGAATCAATCTTTCAAGTGTTTTATTAAATTGATTCCTAAGTAAATCATATTTTATGCTACAGTAAATGGTACTTTTTAATTTCAATTTTCAAGTGTCTGTTGTTAGTATATACAAATGCAATTGACTTTTATGTATTGATCTTGTATCCTGAGGCCTTGCTAGACTCACTTCTTTGTTCTTACAGCATTTTTTAAAAAAAAATTCTTAGTATTTTCTACGTAAATGATCATTTCATCTGAAGATAAAGACCATTTTACTTATTCTTTTCTGTTCTGATTTTTATTTCTTTTTCTTGTTTTATTTTACTGGGTAGGGCCAGTGAAACATTGACTAGAAATAAGGAAAATGAACATTCTTGCTTTAGGGAAAAGCATTCAGCTTTCATCAGCAAGTACGATATTAGCTGAGGGCAACTGAAAGTTACTTTTAATACAAGTTTCCTAAGGATTTTTATCATGAATGGATATTGGGTTTTATCAAATATTTTCCTGTATTTATTGAGATGAACATGCTTGTTTTTTTTGTCATTTTTGGCCTGGTGATATGGTTATTTATCTTGATTGATTTTCACTTTTTAATCAACCTTAAATTCCTCAGATATTTACATGAGGTCATGAAATATATATTAATGAAATATATATCGTTAATATATATTTCAGAATTTCATATACTAAAATTGTGTGGATATATATATATTATATATATAATATATATATTATATATTATATATTATATATTATATATTATATATTATATATTATATATTATATATTATATATATGTCACAACACATACTGGTATGTAGTTTTCTTTTCTTGTAATATTTTTGGCATCAGGTTTGCAAATAATTAATGATAATGTTTGTTATAAATCATGTATATTGCAACACTAATTCATATCTTTTCTTTTTAAATATATTTTTATTGATTTCATAAAGCAAGGGAGGAGAGAGATAGAAACATCAATGATGAAAGAGAATCATTGATTGGTTGCCTCCTGCACAACCCCTACTTGGGATGGAGCCTGCAACTCCTGCATGTGCCTTTGACTGGTATTGAACCCAGGACCCTTTAGCCCGCAGGCTGATGCTCCAGTCACTGAGCCAAATCAGCTAAGGCTAATTCATATCTTTCTTGATAGGAATAAATGTAATGCACAAATACCAATTACACAGAAAATAAGAATTTACATTATAATTAACTTTCCAAAGTTAGTTATATAGTACCATAAAACATCAAACACAGCTGCTTTTTAAAAAATCCCCCTTTTAAGTTATTCACAACCTTTTTGCCATTACTAAAATTTTGCAATTCTAATATACTTAATGGAAACAGCTTCTTGACATTAAATTGTAAATTAGCTCCTTTTGCATCATGGAGACAATTTGAAAATCCCACTTTGATATGAATTTGTGTCATCTGCACACTAATAAAAAAGAAAAATGCTAATTTACTGTACCTTTGCTATGCCCACAGCCAATCAGGAGTGATATGCAAATTAATCCAGCAAAGATGGTGGGTAAATTTGCATATGTGGGCAGCGGAGGTACAGGCCCTATGCAGCCGATGGAGTTGGGGACATGGGCTGATGGGGAGTGGGAGGCGGGCAGCACCTGAAGCCACCAGTGGATCCAAGCTGAAATGGGGACCTGGGGGGCCACACCACCTGCCCAGGTCCAAATACAACCCCTGATATTTCAGTACACACCAGGCACCATAAATAGTCATTACAACATTGTTGACTATATTTCCTATGCTTTACATCCCCATGACTAGGAATATTGGTTTATCTCCTGCCTTTGCACTTGAACTGGAACACTAGCTCTTCCTAGGTCTTGAGCTACATCATCAGCTCTCCTGGTTCTCACGCCTTTGGACTCAGACTGGAACTATACCATCATCTCTCCTGGGTCTCCAGATTTCCCACTTATCAGCCTCCATAATAGTATGAACTAAGTCTTAGTTCATCTGGACTGCATAGCAAAATACCACAGACTGGATAGGTTATAAACAACAGAAATTTATTTCTCACATATCTGGAGACTGGGAAGTCCAAGATCAAGGTGCCAGCATAGTCACATTCTTATGTTCTTCTCCCTCTTTCTGCTCATAGCCATCAGTTTCTCTCTGTATCCTATATGGTGGGAGGGCCTCTCTTATAAGAGCTACTCCCATCAACTTCTCTCTTAACTGCCTAAAATAACTTATATGGAGGGCTGGATTCAGGAAGATAGCTGTCACCAGAGATAACTACGAAGAGTATGGGCTAAGTTTAGTAAACTAGGGGGAGCCCAGCAGGGCCTTTCTGTTCAAAGTCCTCTCCATACCCCATTGTTTCTGCATGGTATGGCCAACATTTGTTTACCAAACATTTGCTCTTTCCATCTTGCTGTGAATTGTCTTCCTTACTTTTGAACCCCAGGTCCCAACCCCTTCTCCTTAGCTCACGATGGCATATAAGCTTCAACTGCCTATAAGAGAGCCTCTCATGTGCTTGTGGGGCTCCATTATGTTCAAAATTTGCTTTTCTCCTGCTCATCTGTCATGTCAATTTAACCAGCCCAAACTCCTAGAAGGTAAAAGTTCCTTCCCACACACAAACACTAAAATTTAAAGGTTGTCAATAAAGGCATAGGACATGAGGCACACTCTTATCCCTAATGCTTGAAATTCTAACAAAAAGTAGCTTTTGAATTAAAGACTTCTTGGGAGTAAAAAAGAGAGCCTATGCTCTCTTTTCCTTAGTATGAATAATAAAAAGCTTAACTGGATTTCAAGTGGAAGATTTAAATTCACATTTTCTGATGTTATTTTAGCCAAATCATTTTGAGGGACAGACATGTTTAAGACAATTATACCATTTCTTGCAAAGCTGAATTTAAGGGATTCCTCATAAGCAAATGGCTATTTAACCTACATAAAAATGCTCAAATTAATCTAGCTTACTCTGGGTGAATTTAGTTGGTTTTAGTACTTGATTGTTGGTATATAAAGGCTAAAGAGTATGTTTGTTTTAAACAGGAGAAATGATAAGAAATAATATTTCATTTGAAATGTATTTCCACTTAGATTTTAAAAGTTAAATATATACCTCAGAAAATAAATCCTCATCCCCTGTCCAAAGGAATAAGTATACATTTGAAGGACATCATAAATATTATCTAACATGGAAACATGTTAAAACTTTTGACAATTTTTTAGTTTTTATATTCATAGATCTTGAAGATAAAAATCAAGCAAAACTTGCTCCTTGAAAAGATATTTTCTTTTAAAATTATTCCACTAGCCTGAAGTTTTATAATTTATTTTTTAAAACATGATAAATGTATTCCAATTTGTTCCTATTGAAAGGAATATCTCTGTTTACCGTAGTTCCAAAGAAAAGGTAGAACCTGAACTCTTCTGATCTCCAGAAGCTACTCATTAACAAGCCTGTTAATTGTGAACTGCTAAAATATTGATATTTCACTTCAAGCCATCAAAGTAATAGAAATAGATCACGTTAATGAATTTTCCTATACTAGATGTAAATATTTCCCTGTTTTAAGGAGAAAAAAGTCAAATATTTTTCCCACTGTTCTTGCATCTTACATTGTTTGATTCTCTCCTGTCCTAATTAGAGCCATCCCAAACATATGTAAGAAAATCTAGCTCTTGATAGACTTAGATGATTCAGTTTAATTGAGTACACACAATAAGATTCTTCTAAATGCAATGAAATAATCTCTCTCAGTTTGTAATGTGTTATGTACTGAATTGTGTCCCTCCAAAATTCACATGTTGTAATCCTAATACCCAGAGCCTTAGAATGTGACTATATTTGGAGATAGGACCTTCAAAGAGGTAATTAAATTAAAATGAGGCCATTAGGGTGAGCACTAATTTAATCTGATGGGTGCCATTATAGGAAGAGGCAATTAGGCCATGTAGAGCCACCAGGGATGTGCACACAGAGAAAAGGCTATGGGAGGGCACAGAAGGCAGCTTCTACAAGGGGCCTCAGGGAAAATAAAACCTGACAATACTTTGATCTTGGATGTATAGCTTCCAAAATTATAAGAAAATAAATTTTGTTGTTTACACCACCCGATCTTTGATATTTTATGGCATTCTGCATTACTGTGATTCATATATTTCAGTGGCCAAATATATATTTCTCATATACTTGGTCTTTGTCCACAGTTCCTGACGTATAGGTCCTCAAACCCTTAAAACGTCCTGAATGATAAAATAAGAGTGTGTAAGCTGAAACAGGTTTGGCTCAGTGGATAGAGTGTCGGTCTGCAGACTGAAAGGTCCCAGGTTTGATTCCAGTCAAGGGCATGTACATTGGTTGCAGGCACATCCCCAGTAGGGGGTGTGCAGGAGGCAGCTGGTCGATTATTCTCTCTCATCGATGTTTCTAGCTCTCTATTCCTCTCCCTTCCTCTCTGTGAAAAATCAATAAAATATTTTTTTTTAAATAAGAGTGTGTAAACTTTTGAAAAATAACCTAAACATAGCACAAAGCTAATATTCCCAGGCAGAAGAAACAGGGAAACTGAGACAAGAAAATTAAAGCCAGTTTGGGCAGCTTGTAACCATCTTGCAGCAAGACTTTATCTTCCCCAACCAAGGACACTTGAAAGCAATGGTTAATACCTCTCTTCCCGAACCAGAGAACACAAAGCCTAAATCACCCTAGAACTGCTAAGGCAGAAGGGAAAAGGAGAAGGGGGAAAGGGGGAGTTTATCTCACTCACTGAATAAAAAGTCAGTAGTTTGGGGACTTGAGAGATGTTCTCATAAATTCTTGGAAAGCTACAATGAAGTAAAAGGGATACCTTGAAATCTAGTGTGTGCCCAAGGTATCTAGCAAAGGAACCTTGAAACCTGTGGACAGAAGGGTATAAAACTCCATGAACCCCCTCTGGGCACACATTGTGGGTGTCCACTTGTGCTTTATGCCAACTGTATTTTTTCAATATATTTTTTTTATTGATTTCAGAGAGGAAAGGAGAGAGAAATAGAAACATCAACGATGAGAGAGAATCATTGATTGTCTTTCTCCTGCATACTCCTTACTAGGGATCCCACAACCCAGGCATGTGCCCTTGACCAGAATTGAACCCAGACCCTTTAGTCCATGTGCCGATGCTTTATCCACCAAGCCAAACCAGCTAGGGTGCCAAGTGTATTTTTAATAAATTTGCTTGCCTTGCTTCTCTAATACATTTGCTTGCTTTATTACAATGCTGCTATCTGATGTCACTCATTTGAAATATTTCCTACAAAAATGACAAGAACTGAGGAGACAACATCCCTCTCCCTCTGACTCAGGAAGCTGTCTGATACAATCTTTTCTGCTGTCCTTTAACAAGAGCACCTTTTGTTATAATATCAGAGGCCTGGTGCAAGAATTTGTGCACCAGTGGGGTCCCTGAGCCTGGCCTGTGGGATCGGGCTGAAATTGGCTTTCCAACACCAATAATTTAATCAATCACACCTATGTAATGAAGCCTCCATGAAATCCCAAAAGGACAAGGTTCTGAGAGCTTCAAGGTTGGTTGGTACAAATGGAGTTTTAGAGAGAGTGGCATACTCCAAAAGGGCATGCAAGCCCAGTGCCATTTCTCCATACCTTACTCTAAAGCATTCAATAAAATGTCAAATTTCATGCACTGGGCCTCTAGTTATTATATAATACATTAAGTGATAAAAGTATGTTTTAAATGCTATGTTCAATATAATCCTATTAAGTGCCAAAAATGTATTCACACACTTTGAATAATTATAAAGGCAGTGTTTATTAAAATACATTTCATTTTCAAAATTGAGCGATCAGGGTGTTACAGTGTGAATACATTTCTTAGGACATCTAAATTTATAGAGTATGTGTATATGTAACACACATTGAAAAAAAACAGAAAAGGCATATTCAAAAGTGTATATCAAACATTTTTTTAATCTTAACCTCCAAACATTTTTTAATCTTACCTCCAAAAAGATTGCCTAAGTCTGAAACTATACAAGATTTACCCAAAAAGACTAAAAGGAGTGAATGCCTATCAATATTTTAAAATTTTACACTCACTTCTGTGAGAATTAGTTACTTTTTTTATTGAGGTAAAATTCATATAACATAAAGTTAACATTTTTAAAGTAAATAATTCAGTGGTGTTTAGCACATTCAAAATTTTATGCAATTACTACCTCTATTTAGTTCAAAAACACTTCATCACCCCCAAAGAAAACCACATTAAGCATTTACTCCCTATCCCCCACCTCCTCCCAGCCTCTAGCTATACCTATTCTGCTTTCTGTCTCTATTACCCATTCTAGATACTTCATATAAATAAAATCATATAATATGTGATCTTTTGTGTCTGGCTTTTTAAATTAATAATAATGTCCTTGAGGTTCATACATATTGTAATATGTCTCAGTATTTCATTCCTTTTTAAAAAAAAATATATTTTATTGATTTTTTACAGAGAGGAGGGGAGATAGAGAGTTAGAAACATTGATGAGAGTCATCAATCAGCTGCCTCCTGCACACCCCCAACTGGGAATGTGCCCACAACCAAGGCCCCTCACCAGCATGGAACCTGGGACCCTTCAGTCCGCAGGCCTATGCTCTATTCACTGAGTCAAACCGGTTTCGGCTATTTCATTCCTTTAAATGGCTAAGTAATATTCCATTGTCTGGATAAACTATATTTTGTTTACCCATTCATCAATTGATAGACATTGGGTTGTTTCTGTCTTTTGGCTAGCTGAATAAAGCTACTTATTCATGTGCAAACTTTTGTGTGGACAAATGTTTTCAGTTCTCTTGGGCATACATGTAGGAGCAGAATTACTGAGCCATATGATAATTTTATGTTTAAATTTTTGAGGAACTGACAAAAACTTTTTTCACAGAAGCTTCACCATTTTACATTCCACCAGAATACATGAGGGTTCTCAATTCTCCACATCCCTCCAAGACTTATTATTCGCCTCTCCTTTTTTAAATTATAGCCATCCTGGTGAGTATCAACTAATATCTCACTGTGGTTCATTATTTCATAACTATAACCTACACACATTTGACATTTTAGTTCCAGTATCATGCAAAATATTCCAAACAATTATAAGAAGTTGTGTGATAACATTTTTAAATAGAATAACAACTCCATTAGAAATAAGGATAAGAGTAGGGTGATTTTAAGTAGCCAATTGAGCTAATGCTGAAATCTAGGACAAAGAAAATAAAGGGGGAAGTAGAACATTAACCCATTAAATCCCTAGTTAATTTCTAGTCTTAACTGGATATGTAATTGAAAAAAGTAGTTCACATTATTTCACATTTCTTCTAAAGATGGCATAATGCATGAGATGAAATAATAAAATGTAGAGGGCCAAATGGGAAGATATCTGGACATTCTTTAGATTGTTGCTGACTGGGCCCAGGATATTGGCAGAATTATGTCAGTTGCACTCCCGCCCTGGAATTGCGGAGATGTTCTTAGTTCCTGGCTTGTATTTGTCAGGCAGGAAGGAGTAGGTGGGATCTGGCCCCTCCCAGGCTCCTTGTTTTTCTGTGAAACCCCCTTGTTAGATTGTAGTATAAATAGATGTGCTGTGTGGCTCAGGAGGTCGTCAGTCTGCCACTCCAGCAGGAGAGGTCAGCGGCCCTCCCAGCTCCCAGCTTAAAATCTCTGTGTCTTCTCTCTTTATTTCTAATATTTCTCAATCCCTGGCCGCCTCCCCTTAGAACCGATTCGTTCATCTCTCTTTCCGTGCTGGACATGGAAAAGGGAGATCCCACCACATCAGGCCCCCGCAATAAAATTTCAATTCAATGAAGCATAAAAAATAGAAAGGAAAGGAAAAATAACTCTATACCAATTTCAAGAAACATTCAATAAAATGTTCTATTTGGGTAACATTTCCTCTAGGATAATTTAATGCATGCAATAGGAGTCACATGCAAATTATACTCGATTTATATAAATAGCAGAAACAATTTATCCATTGAAGCTTGTCATTTGTTTTGGGGAGCAAAGTTAGTATGGTTCAAGAGAAAAAAATGAACAAAACAAATACCACTGGAAACAGCATATACTTCTTATTCTTTTCCAAAATTAAATACGCATAACAGAAACTAGAAATAAGGAGTTAAAAGACTCTTAGAGGAAAAAGATATATTCTAAATACCAGTAAGGAAGGGTAAGTATCCTAAGGCAGTTACTAAGCTGTATTTATAACAATTGTTAGGAAAATGTTACCACTGCTGATTACAGACATATCAATTTTATTTCATTGCCCTTTACATAAACCTCTTCACCATTTTTTATTCTTCAATTCTCTCCAGCCTAAGCCTTAAACCTGTCAGAAATACTCACTGACATCCATCAGCCTACACAATGTATGCAGAGGCCACAAGGATGGTTACTTGTGTCTTCAAATTTTAGGCTTTGTTTTAGAACCCCTTTACTTTAGGAACCTGCTTCAGGTAGCTTGATGTCTGGGGAAACATGACTTGCTATTTTCTTCTCTAAAAAAGACTACCAACATATAGAGCTAGAAGATTTTTGGGGAAGGCCTAGGTGACCAGGTAAAACATGGAGCGGGAGGGGGGGTTGTCATAGTTTTCATCCTCACCTCTTCACCATGGATGCTGCATGCCAGTGAAGGTGAGATTCCTTCAAACAAGGAGAGTTTAAGTAGGAGAGAGATTATTGGCCAATGCCAGATGGCAACTGAGATACAGTTTGGTGAGACACCCAGAAATAGTTATTAGTAGGGTACACGTTGAAAAAATAACTAAATTTATCAGGGACAAAAAAAATGGAGCTTTATCTAAACAGTGTAAAAGTATGAATTATTTGAAGTTTAGTGACATTCAAAATTAGGTTTGGTTAAAATAGGGCTCATATGTTAAGAATCAAATACTTTCTGACAATGTCAACAGATTACGGTGGTGACTATGATTTAAGAACTAAAACATGTACCTTATTCCCTGCATTTGTTCAGAGCACAAACTAATTTATCTATGATACCAGGCTACAGAGATAGCCTCATTCTCTTGTCTGATGTCAAGTTTTATTAAAAAAAAAAAAAAAAAAAAAAAAACACTACTTTGGTGCCAGCCTGAGTTAAACTACAATTTGGAAGAAGATGATGCAAACATTTGGATGAAGTATTCCTCTCACACTGGAAAGGAGTGTTGTGGGCCCTATGGATGTTGACTTTGCAGGGGAGGGTGTAAGATTGCCTCAGGAACCTAAGACAGGACACCCACACGACAAAAGTGAGAAATTAACAGATGGAAGCATTATATAGTTATACAGAATTTCTGTACAGTATACTGTCCAGCTATGTAATGTCTTCTATTCAAACATATATTCCTTTGAGGAGCAAAGTGTTTGCCAGAAGAAAATAAATACAGTAATCTCCAACCTGGCCAGTATGGCTCTATTGGTTGAAGTGTTGTCTAAAAGGTAGCAGGTTGGATTCCCAGTCAGGGCACATGTGGGAGGTAGTTAATTGATGTTATCTCACATGGATGTTTCTCTCATCCTCTCTCTCTCTCTTTCTTTCTCTCTCTCATAAAAAAAATAAATAAAATAAAGTAGTTCCCCCTTATCTATGGTTTCATTTTCTGCAGTTTCATTTACCCACAAGTCAACCATGATCTGAAATGGCAGAAATAAACATGGAAAATGGCAGAAATAAATAATTCATACATTTTAAATTATGTGCCATTCTGAGTAGCAGGATGAAATATTTAATTATCCTGCTCTGTTCCTACCAGATATGAATTATCCCTTTATCGATGGTGTCCATGTTATATATGTTATCTGCCTGTTAGTCACTTAATACTCATCTCAGTTATCAGCAAGGGAGATACCACATTCATATAATTTTTATTACAGTTTATTGCTCTGTTTTACTAGTTATTATTGTTAATCTCTTATTATGCCTAATTTATAAATTAAACATTATCATAGGTATAAAATATAAAATTAAAAATATAGTACATGTAGGGTTGAGTACTATAATGACAATTTCATATGTCAATTGTATTTTAATAATTGCTGAGAAGAAAAAAATCCTCCAAATAATAGTTCACTCATGGAGAAGTCTCAGCCTGACAGAATGAGTAACATATTTCACTACCTCAAGTCTACCCACTACAGCAGAATGAAACCTGTCATTGCTGCCAAGGGACTGAATTACAAAAACTCACAAATCAGACACACCTGATTCTTAAATTGCATCAGTTCTATCGCAATGCAAGTCGATGTACCCAATGCCTGCACATATGGCTCATGGTATCTACTGATCTAACAATAGCTTGCCTCACTAACAGAGTGGCCTATTTTATGTTTGAAGGATAATGTTTTAATACCCAAAATTTGGACAGTAAGGTTACTTACTGGATCTCAATTTTCATAAGGAACAGTCATCATCACTATTGTGTATTTATGTTTTATATTTTTGGGGGTTTGATCTTCATCTACTACTGATCATTGTTAT